>JAUPFT010000011.1:37815685-39015685 GCA_036936625.1 Parnassius smintheus behrii
GTGCGCCGGTGCGTGCGCGTGCGTGCGCCGTGCGTGCGCGTGCGTGCGCGTGCGTGCGCGTGCGTGGGTGCGCGTGCGTGCGCGTGCGGTGCGCGTGCTGTGCGCGTGCGTGCGCGTGCGTGCGCGTGCGTGCGCGTGCGTGCGCGTGCGTGCGCGTGCGTGCGCGTGCGTGCGCGTGCGTGCGCGTGCGTGCGCGTGCGTGCGCGTGCGTGCGCGTGCGTGCGCGTGCGTGCGCGTGCGTGCGCGTGCGTGCGCGTGCGTGCGCGTGCGTGCGCGTGCGTGCGCGTGCGTGCGCGTGCGTGCGCGTGCGTGCGCGTGCGTGCGCGTGCGTGCGCGTGCGTGCGCGTGCGTGCGCGTGCGTGCGCGTGCGTGCGCGTGCGTGCGCGTGCGTGCGCGTGCGTGCGCGTGCGTGCGCGTGCGTGCGCGTGCGTGCGCGTGCGTGCGCGTGCGTGCGCGTGTGCGCGTGCGCGCGTGCGCGCGTGCGCGCGTGCGCGCGTGCGTGCGCGTGCGTGCGCGTGCGTGCGCGTGCGTGCGCGTGCGTGCGCGTGCGTGCGCGTGCGTGCGCGTGCGCGTGCGCGTGCGTGCGCGTGCGCGTGCGCGTGCGCGTGCGTGCGCGTGCGTGTGCGTGTGCGAGTGCGCGTGCGCGTGCGCGTGCGCGTGCGCGTGCGTGCGCGTGCGCGTGCGAGTGCTGCGAGTGCGCGTGCGCGTGCGCGTGCGCGTGCGCGTGCGTGTGCGTGTGCGTGTGCGCGTGCGCGTGCGCGTGCGTGTGCGTGTGCGTGTGCGTGTGCGTGTGCGTGTGCGTGTGCGTGCGCGTGCGCGTGTGCGTGTGCGTGCGCGTGCGCGTGCGCGTGCGCGTGCGCGTGCGCGTGTGCGTGCGCGTGTGCGTGTGCGTGTGCGTGTGCGTGCGCGTGTGCGTGTGCGTGCGCGTGCGCGTGCGCGTGCGCGTGCGCGTGCGCGTGTGCGTGCGCGTGAGCGTGCGCGTGCGCGTGCGCGTGCGCGTGCGCGTGCGCGTGTGCGTGCGCGTGTGCGTGCGCGTGCGCGTGTGCGCGTGTGCGTGTGCGTGTGCGTGTGCGTGTGCGTGTGCGTGTGCGTGTGCGTGTGCGTGTGCGTGTGCGTGTGCGTGTGCGTGTGCGTGTGCGTGTGCGTGTGCGTGTGCGTGTGCGTGTGCGTGTGCGTGTGCGTGTGCGTGTGCGTGTGCGTGTGCGTGTGCGTGTGCGTGTGCGTGTGCGTGTGCGTGTGCGTGTGCGTGTGCGTGTGCGTGTGCGTGTGCGTGTGCGTGTGTGTGTGTGTGTGTGTGTGTGTGTGTGTGTGTGTGTGTGTGTGTGTGTGTGTGTGTGTGTGTGTGTGTGTGTGTGTGTGTGTGTGTGTGTGTGTGTGTGTGTGTGTGTGTGTGTGTGTGTGTGTGTGTGTGTGTGTGTGTGTGTGTGTGTGTGTGTGTGTGTGTGTGTGTGTGTGTGTGTGTGTGTGTGTGTGTGTGTGTGTGTGTGTGTGTGTGTGTGTGTGTGTGTGTGTGTGTGTGTGTGTGTGTGTGTGTGTCTGTGTGTGTGTGTCTGTGTGTGTGTGTGTTCAGACAAGAGAATAACAATTAGTTGTAAATTGAATAAAACTAAATTTACGGATTCTATCGCGTTTATTTATTATGGTCACGTGGGGGACCATGGTTGCTGTAAAGCACCCGAAACATCGGGAATTAAAAATAAGTAAAATCAGTTAAATAAACGCGATAGAATCCGTAAATTTAGTTTTATTCAATGTGTAGTGTTCACGATAATTTAAGAAATCATTAAATGCGTTGTAAATTCAGACAAGAGAAGAACAATGAGTTGTACAATTACACAAGAGAAGAACAATGAGTTGTACATACATAAAGAGTGTTACCTTCATTCATTCATTCGTAATAGTCTGTCAAAAGTCTACTGCTGAACATAAGCTTCCACTATATGTTGCCTAGCTTATTTGCCATATTTGCTAACGGATTTGTCTGCGTCTCTTATTTTTATTTTGAGTTATTATTAGTAAGATGATGTGACAAACGAACATAGAGTCCATATGATGATAGCAGTGCAAGTATTGCTATTTAATGACAGAAATAGATAAGCTGATTTATTGAGCGAACGAGTAATATGTACAAAAATACATATCAATAAAACTAGCTTTTACGGATTTTCTCGCGTATATTATCTTTTATATATTCCCGACGTTTCAAGCACTTTCCGAGACCATAGGTGCTGTAATGCGATAAAATCCATAAAAACTAGTTTTATTTAAATGTGTAGTGTTCGCGTAAATATAAGAAATCATTATACAAAGATACATTTTCTTGTAGTACATTTGTTATCTAATAGATTTATCAGCGCATTTAAGTACTACATAGTCACTTTTTACGTTTATCTAAACTTATCTTACCTAACTGCTAATGCTAAAATTGTAGAAAAGGCTTTAAATTGAGTGCGATAGAATCAAATTAGATGTTTATTTTAGATAAGCAATAATTGGCCCGTATCGCATTCGCTTGTACTGTTTCATTATAATGATAGCCTTATTTCTCAAAATGACACCTTATAATTTCATAAAATTATAGTCAGAAAACATCAGAGTTGCGGTAGCTCAGGGGAAAGAAATTGCTTAAAAGTTTCATAGCTGTTTCTTCTTCGAATTTTTGGTAATTGGTATCATAAAATTATCTGGCAGAAAAGTTATATTTCGGAACACGGTATTCGCTAACAGTGACATTATTTCTATATTGTATTAAAAGTTTTTGTTGGTCGGTAGGACAGGGATGCAACAACACGCATTCAACAAAATGAATCGACGCGACAGCAATGTTATGATACGTCCGCATGTGTTCCATTTATATGAACTTGAATTATAAAACAAGCGAGCTAAAAAGCGAGTCATAAATATCAACTAAACGGTTGTTTATAAAGAAGATTGGTAAGTAATGCATAATATTATATCGAAAAATTCTAATCAAAATGTAAAATAACTCAGGTCATTGCAAAATGTTATAGCAACAAAAATCACGAAGTTATTTACAAAAGACGTATGCTACGCATAGGTAGTTTGCCACCACACAATTTTAATAGGGTTTGCACATGACGGGACGTAGTATGGCGACAAAGCTATCGACGTCAGTCACACGCTACTGACCATGTTAGTTTTAGGAAAATTCTTCTTAGATCGGTACGATAGCGATGCAACGTTCTTCTCACTATGGCTCTTCCGGTATCGATACAATGACAAAAACAAAAATAGCAGTATTTATCGGCATTATTGGCGATATATACTGCCATTTTTAATATTTGTAATAGTATCGTGATCACAGCTTCATCTTCACTATGTCTTCTGTACTTCACGATTTGTAACCTGTATTTGAAATTAAACATGCCCATTCATAGAAAGAAAAGTGTAGGGCGACCCCCTACTAGATGGATTATTCCATCTGGTAGGGGGTCGCCCTACACTTTTCTTGTGACCTGTGAGACATGCAGGAAGTCGATGGATGCAGGTGGTTCAGCAACGTGCTTTGTCCTTGGGGGAGTGATGTTCAGCGGGGATGACGACATGTCACGTCAATTGGCATTGTTTTAATTCAATTTTATTTTTGCTTAGGTTAATGCGGAAACCAGCAAGTAGCATACCAATAGCCTACATAATGTGAATATTCTTGTCAGAAAGACCTAAATTGAATTTGTGTCTGAATTATTACGCTAGATGTTAAGCATTAGCTACCGTTATTTTGAGATTGCGGTAAGATTGCATATACAAATATAATGAACTCCACACAATAAGCCCAAGTAGGGAGTAGCCGGTTACATAGATTGCTCCACCCCATGTTTAAAAATTTCTCTACGCTGTTTTGATATTGAAATCCGTAGAGTGGAATTTAAGGCTGGGCTCACGTTTGCTTTTACTTTTATACATTGCATTGTATAACTTATAAATGTTCTACTAATCTTTAATATAACATAACAGTTTTGGAATTCACTTACTTATTTTTTATTCTTAAACCTTAAAACCAATGTAAAAATTGAAGTGAACCGGATGTTTCAATTTACCAACTTATTTATTACTAGTGACCTTAATATTAGATCTCATTAATAGATCCTTCCCTGACTTAGATTTAAAATAATCAAAGCGCACTTATTTTAAAGAATTTTTGAACTGTCCTTGTTTTTTTTTTGGATAAATAGGACACCGTTGCATGGATGGGCCGGCTCGGACCGGGGTGGTACCACGACCTCACAGAACACCAGCGGGAAGTAGAAGTAGAGATTTTCCTCTGCGTTTCGCTTGGTGCGTGCAGGTAGCCGGAGGCCCGATTCACTTCCTCTCCTCTTAACATGGTAGCGAAATCAATTAAAAGCTACCCCAGGACGCCTGATGACGGAGAATCCCTCGCTGAGCATCCACTACCAAGTTATCCAATCTTCCTGAGTGTGGATGCTCAAGCTGCCCCGAATATTCAGCGCAATTCCGCTAGTGACTAAATTGCTTTGGGCAAGCGGAGCAACAACGCCAAGGCGACCCCTGCTACGCTATCCGTGAATTTTTGTAACATCGGGGGACTTCATTCGAACCTTAACGCTGTCCACTACTACGTGAAGATGCAGAAGCCGGCCTTGCTCTTTTTAACCGAGAATCAGGTGTCCTCTCTAGCTGATACTTCATATTATCTCTCCCACCTGGGGTACAAATTAGAACACTCCTTTGTGTCCCGGGCTGGAGTTTGCGTATACGTCAGTGCGGGCATCGGTTTTCGATGCCTCGGCAGTCTTGATGGTACAGGCCTGTCCATCCTATGGCTGCACGTAGACTGTAACGACAAACCCCATGTCAATGGGTGCCTCTATAAGTCTCATAGCGGTAATGCCGAAATGGACAGACTCATCGACCACGTCCAAATAGCTCTGCAAATTCCGTGCTACAGCAGATTCCATCCACAGAGATCGTGATCCTTGGCGTTAAAATACCCACCACGCCGAATGGCTCGGTTCACGTTTAACCGATCATGTGGGGAGATCTGTTTGTGACTTTGCCTTGGCATATGGTCTGACACAACTAGTAAAAGTGGAAGATCATACACCTTTCCTATTGAACCTTCTAATGACCTCTCATCTGGACGGATATCAAGTTTCCGTCGACGCTTATCTAGGCTCGTCAGGTCACTGTCTTATCCGGAGTGTGGTGCCAGTCTCATTAATGTCACGGTTTCATTCTGCATGCAGGCTGCCACCGTGTCTGGCACTATAGGTAGGTCGATTGGGATAGGATGCGGTATTTTTTTCATCATACCCTTGGGGCGGGTTTGTTTCTCGCCGGCCGATTTCAGCATTGTTGCTGATTCTGTCGCTGATGTGGCACTTTAGGATATGGAACTCTTTACTACATTCTGGCATCTGTGCCTATCGGAGGCAGATCCCCGCCATGGTTTGGTCGCTCCTGTAAAATAGCATCACGCTATAAGAAGAAGTGCTACCGGGCCTGTGCTGGCGCATCAATGTCTCGGGGTGTGAACAACATCGCTCTTAAAAAGAAGTATAATTCTACCTCCAAAAGAGTCATTGCTAAGGCAAGGTCTATGCACATCGGCAGATTGGCGAGAATCTAGTTCGCCTTTCTTCAGTAACCCATGCATTCTGGTCTCTTGCCAAAACCGTCCAAGTAAACTTCTGTCAGTCATCTCTTCCATCTCTGCACGGAGAGGATGACTCACTGGCCAATGCAGCAAAGGAGAAAGCCGATCTGTTAGACTCTCTCTTTGCATCCAACTCGACTCTTAATGGCGGGGGAACACACTGCCGACCAATCCGCGGTGTGAGTGCTCCACGCCGGATGTGTGGTTTACAAAGCGCTCAGTTCGCAAAGCACTCCTCTTCTTGGACGTCAGTAAGTCGAGTGGGCCTGATGGAGTCCCACCCATTGTACTGAAGAGGTGTGCTCTGGATTTGGTACTGATTTTAACGCGTCTTTTCCAGTACTCCTACTCCTAAACAACAACAACTACACACCTACAAGCCTAAATTCATGGAAGACAGCTTTAGTCCACCCGATCTCTAAAAAAGGCGACCATTCAGACCCATCCAACTACAGGCCCATGGCAATCACTTCCTTATTCTCCAGAATAATGGAACCCATTATAAACTGCCAGCTCATGAAGTATCCCAAGAATCGCCAGCTGATTAGTGACCACCAATACAGATTCGACATGTTCGATTAGCTGATGATCTTCCGTTCTACTTGACTCATAGATGGGCGGAGGCAGTAGAGACCAAGGCGGAGGCAATGGCCGTTAGTTTGGACATAGGGAAGATCTTCGATCAGGTCTGGCACAAAGCGCTTCTTTCGAAGCTCCCTTCTTATAGGCTCCCGAGAAATTGTGCAATTGAATCACGAGTTTCCTTGTCGATCGGAACATCAAAGTCGTAGTAGACGGTGCATGCTCTGATTAGAAGCCTATTAAGGCTGGTGTTCTAGAAGGCTGCGTGCTTTCACCAACGCTGTTTGTTCTGCATATCAATGAAATGTTGCAAACTGATAACATTCATTACTATGTAGACGACGGCACTGGTAATGCCCCCTTTGTCGTATCTCTTCAGTTTCAAGATACTCCCCTTGCTGCCTCAGCTAGCATCGCAATCTTCGGCGTTGACATATCGTATAGTATGCGGTTTTGTGGTCACTTAGTGGGTAAGACCAAATTGGCTTCTAAAAGCTTGGCGTGCGCAAAACAAAGCGAGACAGCATTTCATGTCGGAAAATTTCTTGTAACTTTACAAAGCGCAAATTCGGGCTCACATGGAATACTGTTCTCATCTCTGGGCCAGGTCACCCTAATGCCAGCTCTTTCCAATTGACCGCATCTAGCACAGAGCAGTTTAAATCATCGATGAACGAGTTCTTTCTGATCGGCTCATTATTTCGGTTAATTAATAATGAAACGAAAATAAATAACATTTTAAAAAAGAATTTAAAAATAAAATAAAGAATTTAAAAATATTATATTTTTATTAGAATTTAAAAATTAAAAATAGGTCTCCATCTCAGCATAATTTTGCAAAGGCAGCGCTGGTTTCAGCTGGAGCCTTGGGACTTCACTGATACGTCGGTGTGCGAACCTCCAATTGTCCACCAATTATGTGTAACTACGACTTGTAGACTTTGAGACGTGCTAACAAACACAGTTAATACACACATCCTATACTATTAAACGAGCAATTCTTATATATATATATATATATATATATATATATATATATATATATATATATATATATATATATATATATATATATATATATAATCGGGTTCTCGGAAACAGCTCCAACGATTTTCATAAAATTTAGTGTCCAGGGAGTTTCGGGGATAATAAATCGATCTAGCTAGGATTTATTTTTAGAAAATGTATTTTTGTCCGTGTTTTTAGGAAGGAAAGGAAGGTAAATTTTGACGGATTGTTAATGATTGTAAATAGCCTAATTGGTATAATGGACGGTCACAGAATCGTAAAACCCCGGTTCGAGCCCAGACCGACTGACTTTTTTTAATTTTTTTTTTCAAGTTCCTTTCTTTTTTGAGAAAATCTATTTTTTCGAGCCCTTTTTTAGTATTTTTTGAAAACACGAAAATTTAAATTAAAATAATTGCACTCATGATTTTTTATTCAAATAACCAGTTCCGTTTTTTCTGTTATGTCGCTAAGATCAAAAAATATTATTTATATTTCATCAATATGTAATTTGTATCTAAATATAATTTCCAAAACACACGAATTAAAAAAAAATCGAGCGAAAAATACCGAGCAAAGCTCGGTCAACCAGGTACTACTGTATAAATGTTGTATATATAGTAAATGTATAAATGGTGTATAGAAAAAGAATGCTTTTAAATGCTCTTTAATGCTCCTAATTAGATATTAATGAATTATCTAAATAAGCCCAGAAATGGTCTTAAAAAGCGGGTGATGATGATGACAAATTTACTTTTAACATTGCACATGGAACAAAAATGGTCTTTAATGCTTCTCCTTAAATATTAATTGAATTAGGGAAATAAACTCAGAAATTGTGTTAAAAAGCGGACGATGATGATAATAAATTTAATTTGTTTTTTAATATTGTACGTGGAACAAAAATGGTCTTTAATGCTCCTCCTTAAATATTAATTGAACAAGATATGGGTTTTGTAACGGCGTGTCGTGGGTGTTGTGTTGTCTCAGTGCTTTCGATTAAGTAATCGCTTCAGTCACGAGAATCAAACTGCTCCTCACATATTGCATTATGATTAAAGATAATTGAATGCCAACATGAATGTTCTAGAGCAAATGATAGAAATTAAAATAATGCTTGGAATTATGTCTATGCAAAAAGTGAATTTTCGTAACATTATGCGGCCGTTTCGCCTAGAGAACTATATTATCTTGATAGTTTTATTTTGGTTGATGTAAATAAATAATGTTAATTTGTCTTTTTTATATAATATTGACGTGACAAACGAAATTATAGTCAACCTTATGAAACTGACTGCCGTATTCCATGGACGTCTGCAGCAAACTTCAAACAAAGATGGCTATACATACGTTGTCACCTCTGAGGAGTAAGATGGAATGCCCAACAGCCTGTAATTATATTGACTCTCTATACGCTTTAGACAGGAACGCAGCATTGCATTTTATACGTGGTAGAGTCACGCTGCAGCTATATCATGGTTGTAGCACGAATGGGTCGGCTCGGCCGGGGAAGGACTACGCTCTGAAAGAATATCAGCGTAAAATAGCAGCTTAATGCTGCTGTGTTTTGTATGGTGAGTGTAAAGATCCGGAAATCATTTTATACTGGAAACGAGGCGTTGCATCTTAGTCCTCACGGGTGACAACGCATCTGCATTTTGATTTGTAATCGAGGATAAATGTAGATGTCTATGGGCCACAGCATCCACTTACTATCAGGTGGACTGTGCTTATTTGTGACCTTATTCTATAAAAAAATAATATTCATTAGTTTTTTTTTCTTATAATAGTGATGTGACGAATGAAATTGTAGTCTACCTGATGAAAATGTCTACCGCAGGCCATGGACGCCTGTAGTTATACCTGGCTCCCTATACCCTTACGACAGAAACGCAGCATGGCACTGATATTTGGCGGCACAAATATATAAGAGGGTGGAACCAAAAAAGACATACTCCTTGGCGGAAAAAGAGCCCCGTCGTATTTTATTTTTATGTTATATATTAAGATATATAAACAAATGTACAAAGTTATTTATAAAAGTAGCATGAAAAAAAATATACTATATGTACATACAACGTCGTATACTATATATAAGTAACGATTTGAAGAGAAAAGTCACTATCACAAAAGAAAAAACTATTAAATAATATAATTATATAAACCATATCTATCGTGTATATAAACATATTTTATCATCATACAATTTAACAATTTAGTAAATAATTTTTTCAAGACACATTACCTTATTAAGGAAAATTAAATGCAGAATAAACTGTTAATATATAACCACCAACACCCGAAAGATACAAGGCTACCGCCATGCATTTAAAAAATCGACTTACAGGAATTATGTAGTTTAAAGTGGTCTGCTCGTGTCCTTCTGCCAATTCATACATTTTAAATATTAAATGTTATTTTAATATTAATATTTAAGGAGGATCCTAACTCTCTCTTTAAATATTACTTTACTTGCACGCTTCTTCCTCCTCTAATTCCTCCCCTTCCCCTTCTTCGAGCAAGGAAGTGTGAACGTTGATGGCGGTAAAACCATAAAAATGTGAAATCAAAATCTTATTGATTATTTATAATGTAGCAATATTAAGTTTGGTTGTCATTAGTACACATAAATAATGTAAAGACATATTAAACCAATTTTTTTTCACGGCGCGGTGGCCAATTTAGAATTTCTTGAGTGAACAATCTTATAATTGATATTGTCCTGACCTGGGATTAGGTTTTATAGATCATAAGACTAGAATATCTGGACAATATTTTGAAAATGTCGGGATTTTGGTGTTGTTGTCGGGAGAAATAAATATAAAACATAAAAAAGTTAATTTTTTAATTAAGAATCTACAAAATTATTATAGCAAAACTAAATTTATTGCACTTAACTTAATTTTCAGGTTACCACATGTGTTTGGTATTGGACTTTATTAGACATCAATTTGGATCCTTTAGTAGTATTCGGAAAATATTTATAATTCAAACAATTTACATACTTCAAAATTCAGTCTAATTACTAACTCAGTTTTTATTAAATCAAAGGCCCTTCGTTAACTTTCCGAGAAAGATGTATGTCTGGAGATTTTGAGTTTTGTGGGGAATCTAGAGATAATTCAAAATGTCGGGGGAATCTGGATGAATCCCAACCATCTGAAAACCCTACCAGGGATTCGAAAAGGTGACCTCATTAGCAGCAGTTATATTTACGACCAGTAGTCCAACGAGACAGTCAATTTATACATTTAAGAGAAATGTGTAATAGCGGATGATAGTTTAGAAAGCCTGTGTTCATCATCCTCGTCAAGTTTACTGACGAATCTAACTCGCTGTCTCTTCCAAGAAATGCTACGAAGCACTGTCCTGAATCACCTGCATCTATCAAATTGCTGCATATCTTATCCGGGTTGGCACACTTCCCCTACCGGTACGAGGCTGTCACAGGAAACCATTTCTTCCACCAGTTCTTCCACTATATGACAGGCTCGTTTTTTAATAGAATATGGTTAACAAACGAGCACACAATCCACTTAATGCTAAGTGGATGCTGAGGCTCATAGACATCTACATTTATCCTTGATTGAGATTCATAATGCAGATACGATGTCACCTCTGAGGACTAAGATGGAATGCCTCGTTCCCAATAAAAAGGGTTTCCGGTTATCTACACTCAATATGCGAAACAAAACAGCAATAAGTCGCTATGTTAGGCTGGTATTCCTTGAATGTGTGGTCCTACTCCGGTACGACCCATACGGGCTACAACCATAATATAGCTGCAGTGTGGCTCTACCACGTCAAGCTCGTTGCCATTTTAGCTTAGGTACTGATCTATGCCTGGTGAGAGCCGTGGTAGCTCAGTGGTTAACGCTCGCTGTAAATATAACAGAACGCGAGTAACCCGGGTTCGATCCCCGCCGGCATCAATGAAATTGTTAATTGCAATTTTAAGTGCTGATTTACCACGTGCTCGGCGGTGAAGGAAAACATCGTGAGGAAACTTGCATTTCTGAGGAATAAGAAAAAAAATATTTCGAAGACATGTGAAGTTCGTCAACACGCATTTGGGCAGCGCGGCGGACACTTCCTTGCCCTAAACCCTCTCAGAAATGAGGGGAGGCCTGAGCCCAGCGGTGGGACGTATATATAGGCTGTAATTTTACTTTACTTTACTTTTTACTGATCTGTTATTTCTGTTACTCTGGGTTCGTAACTAAGAATTCTATCACTCAGATAAACTCTGAACATACCCCTATTCATAGCTTCCTGAGCGATCTTAAACTTCCTCATACTGACCAGTCAACTCGCCTACCAAGCGTGGTTGCCGACTCGCCTTGTATGCCTAGTAGTCCTTCCCACTACCGTCTTACTTAATATCGCAAAACTGCAGTGCTCGCACTGCAGTGTTCTGGACCGAAGATTATAGAAAGCCTGTGTAGTCCACTAATAATAAAGTGATAATAAGCCATTGTAATGTTCACAATGTAAAATGGTACCCCCCCCCCCCACAAGAAATTCCAGCAGTGAACTTGTATAGTAGTGATTATTATAACGACCAGCGGTTTTACGTTCCACACCTCTACTATGATTACTATATTATATACAAGTATTACTCGTTCTAAATAAATAATCTAACATTTGGGCCAGCCAACCTTTTATACAACTAAAACTCTACTAAAGATCATAAGGTTAAAACAATATCTTGATATTACATTCGTGTACGGTTCCTAAACACAATAAAAATGTGTCAGGCTGTCAATTAATTCTTTTGTCAAGGCGAACTGGCGGACCGCAAAAATTTTAATAAAATAATCATTTAAACATTCTGCAGGAATTGCGCGGCAGTAATTCATGTTAACTTACCAATTTTGCTCAGTTATTGAGTCATGTTCTTAATGTATTTTTATAATAAATCACTGAATCATTAACCATATTATTCCTTAAATATTTTTATGACTAAGTATAAATGTTATGCATCATAGCTTATGGCCTGAGTGGTCAAGCGTACAGCGGTGCATGCCGTACAGCACCGCTTGCCGGATATAATACAATTTAATTAGCCTCTACCAAGCACCTCAGGTAATAAAAACAAGGACCGCGAAATAAACTTAGTGTTTATGATCTGAGCTTAGGACACTGTTATTTAAATTGTTTGCCATGTACACTGAACGCCTCGCCACAAGTCGCGCAGTTTCTATTTTTATAGTAAGACATTTTATATTAAGATAGAACTTATTTATTTTAAGTTGTTTATTTAATGAAATAGCAGAATTTTAACTCAATGTATAGATTAAAGAAATACGCTGATTGAAAGTCATTTAACGCCTGTTTTGTTACATTTTAATTAAGTAACAAGCGAATTACAATCTGCTTGACATTATTAGTGATTACTGCAGGACACAGACTCCAGGTAATTTCTGAAGACTATAACGGAATGTATGACAGTCTAACTTCAAAACGTATGTAACTTTGATTAAAACTACTTTTACGGATTTTTTTCGCGAGGATTTGTGGTCTATCAAATCTGATGTAATGGTTGCCGGGCCGCCTAGGATATTATCACAAACTGCAGACTTCCCGGAACGTTGATGCTTCATAAGAACATATAGCTGATGTGATGACCAACCATTACATCAGATTTGATAGACCACAAATCCTCGCGAAAGAACACCGATTCCTACCAAGGATGATACGTGAGGCTACTGAAATTGAAAAACATCCGAATTTCAATAGGAAAGGAGGCTGGGTACTACCACCTGCTTGAGACCCTATAATCAATAAAATTAAAACTAAACCCAAGCATACCACTGCAAGACCTCAGGACATAATCAGTTCATTTTGCATAGATCGGACCATAAACAATAATTAAAAAAGCTGAAGGTACTCCGGGTTTAACAATGACATCGGGACGTCAGTCATCTCAGTCCCCCGTGACCATGAATGCTGGAAAGCACCCGAAATGTCGGAAATTAAAAATAAAAATAATTAAAAGTAAAAATAAACGCGATAAAATCCGTAAAAGTAGTTTTAATCAACGTGTAGTGTTCGCGTTAATATAAGAAATCATTATTTAACTTTACTAGCTCTCCACACTTTTCAAACTAAAATACAATATTAATAATATCCTTCAGACCAATTTTCGGTCACGGCGAGATCAGGCGCAGGACCAACGACTTTACGTGCTTTCCGCGGTACATGGGTGAGATTTTTTTATAGAAGAGGGGGCAAACGAGCATACGGTTCACCTGATGTTTAGTGACTACCGTCGCCCATGAACATCCGCAACACCAGCGGAATTACAGGTGCGTGGCCGGCCCTTTAGAAAGGAGTAAGCTCTTTTCTTGAAGGTCCGAAGGTCGTATCAAAGATACCGCCAACTTCCTGACTCCGGGCAGCTACTGAGAATTTCTTGACGGAAAAACTCAACAATTAATTTTTTTGCCCGATCCGGGGTCCAAACCCAGGACCTCGTGATCAGCAGTTGCACTGCTACAACCACTAGACCAACAAGGAAGTCAAAAAATATAATATTATATAATCATAGGTATGGTGTGGTAACGGTACATTTCATTTTAGTCTTAAGAGGTGACAAGGCATCTCAATTTTTATTCTTAATCGAGTATATGTGTGGGTATCTATAATATATAATATAATATAATATGGGCCATATTACTAACTTACTGTATACTAGACTGTGTACTCGTTTGTCACTCTTACTTCTAAGTTGTTAGCAGGTCTCCAGGATCTGGAGAAGCCCCTTCCAACCATATAGGCTGTTGTGGTCCTTTTTCACCCTATTTTTATTATTATTAAAAAGATCCCAATATTTATACACGTAGCCTATTTTCATGTATCAAAATCCATCATCCATTTTATCTCGTTAGTGGTGTTAGAAGCGTAGTAACAGAAAGATCTCATTGCTTCTACAAGATTATGGTTATACTATCTCAACTATAATTAACAAGAAAGTCATGCACTATCGTAGGTACCTTATCGTATACCTAAATAGAATAACGTCAAACGTGCAATATTGGACTTGGGAAATACATCAAATGGAGTTCTTAAGCTTGACAGAAAACAATACCTGTTATGATCAATATTAACAAAAATCCTAATATCCCACATAAGGATTTTCTCCTGTGCCCTGGAGGCATTTTACATTTAAAAACCGTATATGCATTTATCGTAGTTAGATCCAGAGAAATTATTTATAGGTATAAAACTTCGCCTGGATTCACGTGCAGGATTCAACCCTGCGGTCCCGCAGCGCTTGGCCACTGCGCTAGCAGGCCGTTAAGCAATGCTAACTATAAATATTTTAACAAAAAGTAATAGGTTACTGTCAGTTGTATTACATTTTTTA
The DNA here is from genome assembly GCA_036936625.1 of Parnassius smintheus behrii. Taxonomy (NCBI): domain Eukaryota; kingdom Metazoa; phylum Arthropoda; class Insecta; order Lepidoptera; family Papilionidae; genus Parnassius; species Parnassius smintheus. Next base: position 37,830,283 of record JAUPFT010000011.1, read on the forward strand.
ACCTACTACTACCAGGTGATAGGACTCTTTATGGCTAGGTTTCCACCAAATATTTTACTCGAACAAGGAAGGACCAGCGTCAAATAGCAGCGTAACGCTGCTGTGTTTTGTTTGGTGAGTGCAGAGTAACAAAGACCCTTTTAACTGGAAACGAGGCTTTCCATCTTTGTCCTCATGAGTGACAACGCATCTGCATTTCTAGATAGCATACGTTATCTAGAATAGATGTGGATGTCTACGCGTCACAGCAAACACTTACCATCAGGTGGACTGTGTACTCGTTTGCCACCCTTATACTATATAAGATAGCATCACTGCTGTGTCAGGAACACCAGGGTATATATAATATAATATATTTACAGGCTGTGAGGCATTCGATCTTAGTCCCTAACCTTCTTTGTTTGAAGCTGGCTGTCTGTGTTCACGGACTGCAGTAACAATTACAGTTTTATAAATATATGATATCTTTGTGAAGCGTGTATTGTTTTTTAAAGTTTATTAAAATTATCATCACTTTCCGAGATTAACTTGAATAGATTTCTTCATCATTTCTTCATTTATTTAACTGTTAACATAGATATTAGCGATCGAAAAATAAACAGGACACTGAAAAAATATTTGTAGTTATAATTTTTTTTCGATAATTAGTTTTAATAGACTGGAGCTTAGTACAGCACATAACTCCACCTCTATGGCTTTCACTCTCTCTCAATATTGTTAACTTTGTTGCTTCTTATAACGTATTTGTTGCAACTAGTACAGAAACATGGTTGATAAAAACATAGACGAAGCGACATTTTATTTTAATTCCAAAGCACACTAATACGTGTTCGTTGTGACACTATTTGTTATTGCCTAAATGTGTGGTCCATAGCTACCTGCATCTATCGACTCATATATTTCTCATTATTTCATAAGATCGTCTCTTCATGTAATGGAAGTCGCTCAACAATGCTAAGCAAGCGAGGAGTACGGGGCTGCTATTTCAGAAACTTTCTTTCCCATCGGTTGTCGATTCGAGCTATGTGGTCGTCCTTTGGCCACTTCAGCTTAATTTTACGTGCCATAAAAATAACTTAATTTTTCAGCAAGTTATAAGCACCACAAAAAACTTAATTAGGTTTAAATTGTTGAAAAATGGAACAAAACGGAATAAAGACATTATTCCAGTTTGTTACCATTTTAAGATTTTTTATCTATAATGCCAGAAATCAATCTACTACAAAAATCAAATCACGGCTATCCAGATCAAGGGCATTTTACGTGCCCTTGCCCGTCTTCGCTTGATAGATAGTTGCCAGTAATCATAGATGTGACTAGTATTTCGGTCGAAAAAGAGAGTGACGAAAACTGCTTATTCTATCGAAAATAGAAACTAAACCAGACAGATTCGCTATTAAAACTAGATCGGAACGAATTTTTGCTACTTTCAATTCAACGAAGGTGTTGTATTTTATGACAACACTTCTAATGCTTTCCGGATCGCTGGATCGGGCGAATATTACTATTACAATGCTTAGTAAGAAAAAAATGTTTGTGGTGCAATATTTTAACTTGAAACGCTTCCTTATTTTTTGGCTAATTTCGCAGTTGCTTAATGTTTATTGTAAGTAGTCTCTTATACCATCATATTCTTGTAAAGAAATATATTATATTATATTTTATAGTACGTGAGGGTAATATGGTGATCCGGTTAATAGGGTCACTTTATTATAACTAAAAAACTACGGCCTCGTTTCTTACATCGTTGCATTCGTTGCACCTGTGATACAATAGCTCTTCATCATTAAATCAAATAATAAAGGGTCAAACATGCGCTGCTATATCCACGTCATTATGACAGTTGATATTACAGTAAATATTTAACTTAACAAAAATAACTTTTGATTTTTCGAAATGTTTGTTATTATTTCTAAAGCTTGTTTGATGTTTTTTTTTCTTAATATATCTTCTTAATATATATAAATTACGTGTCGTAGTATATAGTTTTTATCATCGTTTGTCCGCGATGGACTCCTAAACTACTTAAACGATTTTAATCAAATTTGCACAACCTGTACAGCTTGGTCCAACTTGAGAGATAGGATAGTTTTTTCCCCATGAGTGACCCACAATTTATTTTTTGCGAATTTAAGGATTGTTAATAGGACATTACAAAGGGTCGTCGAAAAGGGCAGAACAACATCTGTCTGGCAAGCTAGCTAGTTATAGTACTTTGAATTTTTGTTTCTGTCTTCCTCCTAGTTTTGGTTTTATAGGGCAGCAAAGCTTAAGGTGACCCTCGCTAACCTTAGGTCAATACAATGTAGTGTACTTAGTTGCCCACGCGTTCATACGCGTGGGCAACTATGTAAGTACTCACAGAATACTTTTTTCCTAGCGGAGAGTATGACTAGAAAGAGGGTAGCAATTTTGGATAAATTTATTGACTGAAGAGCTAGTATGACCGCACAGTAGGTAGGTACATAACATACATTTTATAGCGTGTATTTTTTAAAGTTTAAGCTTTACATTGTTTTTATAATATTTTACTAAGACTATATTATATTTAAAAAAATAAGTTTAATTATTTACGATATCACAAAATTGTTTTCGACCCTATGGAAAATAGAAAAAACTACAAAATATAATATTTTCGTCGGAGTACAAAACATTTTTTGGCTATATGTATTGGTCATCTTCTTGAAGTCTGCTCCTACGTTTTTTTTTCTGAAATTTGTATTTTCCTAGATAACATTTTTAACAAAAACAATTGTGGAAAGTATAAAGGGAAAATTATTCTTAATTTTAAGAAAACTAATGTTGACAGTAAACAATTATTGTAAGATTTAATTTATTAATGGGAATTTACTTTATATTTTTGTCAGATGGCGTTAGTTGTTTCATCGTCACGTTTTGTTTCTTAATACATTTATCAGTAGTGTTGAAACTACCTACCTACTACTAGGTGGCGTTTTAACAAAAAATTTGAGGTATTTTATCATTTCATATTATTAAATATTTACTTTATTGTGTTATTAATATAAAAACTATATTAATAGACGGTTTTACGACATTTATTATGTATACTAAATGAATTAGTAAGTAACACATTAACATTTTGTTGTTTTTTGTTATTTTTGGACACTTGTTTTGGAAGCAATTAATTGTTTAGTTACCACGTTTAACACTTTTAATACTGACGGAGTTTAATTAATGACCTGATATCAACATAGGCGAAAATGTATATTTTTTACCATCTCGTAAAGTAAAGCCTATAATTACCTTTTATAATTAATATAAATCTTCATTATTATGAACCTATTGGTTATATGATGAAGACTGCCTTCACGTGCATTGGAATTTTTTGATTGCACATTCAATGGATCGTTAGTTTTATACGGACGAGCAAAAAAAATGAAATGGAGAGAATTGCAACATTTTAACACATATAGAATAATTATCGTCAAGCGTGGGCTCATCTCTCTCTCTATGTCGCTCTATGTCAATCATTTAAAAACTTCAACAATAAGAGTTTAAAGTATATTTCCTAGGTTAAGCGTGAAAATAGTACAGAGGGCTTAAAGAAATTTTAAAAACCTTTTACTGATCTATTTTACTTGTGTAACGTATAGGAGACGCATATAGTCATTGAGAAGGAAAATGAGAAAAATAGGAAAAATTGTATTTTTCTAAAAATAATAATTTCCTAGACAATAAACTATAAAATAAATGGATCCGTACAAAACCTTCAGAGATTAATAAAACGTAAAGGATGATGTCTTATGTCTTATGTCTAATCTAGATGTATTTAACAAGTCAAGCACGTGAGATAGAGATACTTCAACTAGAACTAAAATGTAGTTATTTTACTTCTTAATTTAATATAATTTAAGAAGTTGGTATTCATTAATACAGAAAGATATAATTTAAGCCTTCTTAGTTCATATTTGCGATTGTTTTCACTGCGTGAAAATTTATCTTCATTTATACGGGATTGTGAATGGATGTTGTATAGACTAAAGCAAGATTTTTTTCATTTATTTTATATTTTGGTGTAGTTCTTATATCTTACCTTACAGACTTCCTCCTCTTCCTTAGGTCGTAAACAGTCCACAACTGCTTACAGGTCTCTTTTATAGAAAGAAGTATTTTGCTATAATTACCACGATTAACAGGTGAATTAGCTTTCACAGTACTAGAAATCAAGCACATATGGCACGGCTTCCCGTTTTCGCCAGTTTTTTTCCTTTCTTAATTTTCATATTGTTGGCCCTGCGGCGTTTACAACTTCAACGAAGTAGACTCGTAAGCAAGGACTTATGATCTATTGAGTGCGCCAACAGCAGTTCCGAAGCACCCTGTCATCTGCTATTGGAGTGAGGTTTGAGGGGCGACAGTATTTGATTCAAGGGTCCCTCGGAAGGGGTACGAACCTCGGCTTGAATCACTATCGGAAAAAGGAAACGCTTTACTAAAAACGACACGTATTACGGGTATTGAACGTCGTGTCGTCGCCGGTCTGGGAATAATGGCATATATACCACGAGATGATAATACCGTATTATATCGGAGCCCATGCGTTCCCCCAGTCATCCCAACCCAAGATGACAACTACGGGGTGATATGGTTTCTCATAAGTCCTTAACTCCGTAAGAAATATTTTAAATTTAAAATGGCCTTAATATCATATTTTTATTGATCACATTTTATCCTTCTGTCTTTGGCTATAAACTTTTTTTTATTCGCTTTATATAACTTATATTTAAACAATTTATCATTCTAACACATTACTTTTAACAAGTCAATTTAAAGGCGATTGAAATGATATAAATTGTGGTATATTCAATTATGTTAGCAATTAAAATGCATCTATAATATTTTTATAATTCTATTTGCATATTATGTGTGCTTACATGAAGTCTAAGCAGCGAACTTATTTACCTGAAGAAAAAAGCTGTCAGATAGAGCTTTATGACATTATTTGTCATGTGTAATCATATAATTATAACTTATGTTTTAGAATATATTTTTCTCTTAGGGTCAGTTCACACAGGGACGCGACGCGACGCGACGATGCTTGAAGAGGCCAGTGGTCGCACCGGGCGTTGCGATGCGCGTGGTAAAGGCAGCGCACCGCACTTTCACACTACGCCTACCGACGAAATTCCCGAGGCATCTTAGGCGCAGCGTGGCGTTTCGCGACACCGCGGTGTATTTTTTAATTACCTCAATAAAATGTCTACCTTTTTGTGTAGTAAATAAAGTTAACAGAAACAGAAACACAATTTTTTTATTCAGTATTGAAAGTCACTTCTTTAATTTATCACTTTACCGCTGGTGCGGAAAAAACCTTAGTCCTAGGAAGAACCAGCAAGAAACCTAGCGTAATCACTTTTTTTATTAGCAGCTTACAATCATCTATGTTACAATTAACAGCACAAAAACAAATTAGAATTACCTTGGTAGCGATCACTCTTCTCAGGAGTTATTACCATCCATAAATTCCCTAATATTATAATAACCTTTTTTATACAAACTTAGTTTATTAAAGTTTTTTAACTTTGTGCAGGTCAAATTTTATATATTTTCTGAGATTTTGTTGTAAAAGCGTATACATCGCCCGAAGAATGAATTACTGACTTGGTGGAGTCGAGTAACTGGTACTACTAGCTTGTGTCTGTTCCTTGTTGTGCTTGTGTCTTGTTATCATTTGTATGTTAGTTATATAAGTTTGTTCTATCTTAAAATGTGCGCGTCGCATCGCGACGCGTTACGTCTCGGTGTGAACTGAACCTAATTCGAGAATTTAGATGCACAAATTACCCCACATTTGATAAAACACAAAACCTCGCAAAAGAATACCGATTCCTACCAAGAAGTTAAAAAATATCCTAATTTCAATAGAGAAAATAAATGGGTACTGCCATCTGCTTTTTTTGAGATACTATAAATAACAAAACTACACCCAAACCCAAGCAGAGATCGAACCGTAGATCGGACCAAAAATTAATATTCAAAAGCTGAAGGTAGCCGGGTTAACTATGACATTAGGATGTCAAACATCTTAGTCCCCCCGTGACCATGGGTGCTGTAAACCACCCAAAACGTCGGGAATTAAAAATAACTTAAAATAAGTTAATTGAACGCAAAATTATAAATATATACGCATTTTAAAATGCGTATATACGAGTATAGTTTTATTTAATGTGTAACGTTCACGTAAATTTAAGTGTAAGTTTAAAGTAAGTAATTTAAGAAATCATTAAATTACATGTACAAATATATATATATATATATATATATATATATATATATATATATATATATATATATATATATATATATATATATATATACATTGTTTTATTTTTAAAAATAATTGAAATAAATATTGATCAATTTATTTATTTGTCAATAATCAATAAATTCCAAATTTAGCGATCAACGTGCCAACCCTGTCCCATCACTATATCACTATGATTTGGTGCAATATCCAATCAAAACGCATTTGACACGTCCCCCGCAAATCTTCCGTGCCGTCAAGTTTGGTGAAATCGAAACAGAGCAAATATTTAATGACGCGGTATCTATTAGGGGTAACCTGTGTTTAGATGCCAATATGATTCTACTACTTACCATTGACTTTATTCGTCTCAAAATAGCCTGAAGTTACTGGAAATTGTGGTGGCAGAGATCATCAAATTTAAAATTGCACATGCGTCAGTAATATTTGCCTTAAATTTTATTACAAATGAGGCAGAAGATGAGCAGCAGCATGTTGCTGATAACAGTAAAATAGATTAAAAAAACTGCAGTTGCCAATCCGCACGCGAAGTGTTTGAAATATGGCGTTTCCGGCGGTTTCGCTATTCCTGACTACGGCGGCGACCATAGTAACGGCGGGGCAGGAGGTACTAAGAATTTTCAGTGGGGGTTCGGTTGCCATCTAAGACAACTTGACCTGGCAACATATTACGCACCATGAAGACTGACGAGGAGATCCTGAAACTGAAATAAGAAATAGAGTGTAAAGAGTTGTGCTGGGATATTATAGGATTGTCTGAGGTCCGATGAGAGAGGTAGGACATGGTAATCCTTGAATCCAACAACATTTTGTATTACCATCTGTCCAAAGGAGGTGTCGGATTTATCGTCCTCAAGTTCTCTCGTTAACAACGTTGTAAAGATTGAGAGAGTGTCAACGAGTGTTGCATAACTTATACTCAGAGACACCGAACAGTGTTCGCTCAAGGTCATATAGGTTTACTCACCAACCCCGGCCCACCCCAATGAGGAGGTGTAGGAAATGTATGAGGATAACTCTAGAGTCATGCATTCCTCCAAAACCCACTATACGGTCTTAATGGGAGACTTTAACGAATGACTAGGCACAAGAGAAAATAATGAATTGAAGGTAGGGAAATTTAGGAGGGGACAACGAAACCCAAGGGGCCAGCAGCTGACTGATTTCATGGAGAAAAAGGGACTCATTATGATGAACTGTTTCTTCCACAAGCGGCTCCACAGGAAGTGAACCTAGTCGAGCCTCGACGGTTAGACAAAAAATGAGATTGCGTGCTTTATCTGTTCTGCTTCTTATTCTTCTGTAACTGTTCAGTGATGTCTCATTGATCGCAAGGGTGAAAACTGGCAGCGATTTCCGAATGGTGAGAAGTACACTGAACCTAAGTGTTAAGTTGGAGAGGTCACGATTAATGAAATCAAGAATCTGTCCCCCTCGTGTCATAGTCCAAAGCCCCGAAAACTTTCAACTCGAGTTACGAAATCGTTTTCGGAGCCTAGAAGACTGCAATGCAATTGACAACATAATTAACAAGCTCATGGAAACTGTCCATGCGGTCGTAGTTAAGTTCTGCGAAACCAGTCGCAGAATAACACAAAAACTCTCCGACTACACTCTTAATTTCATGGCTGTTAAACTGGAAATGAAGCAGCAGTCTTTAGTAGATATGACAGCATACAGCCAACTGAACAGACGGATCTCAAAATGAATGCGGGGAGACTTACGTAACTTCAATTCTCCTAGAGCCAACTGTCGAAACTGAAGACTGAATGTGGCAGAATCGTTTCTAGGACACCTGACATTTTGAATGAGATTGAGGGGTTCTACGGGCAGCTGTACACGTCATCTTTAGAGCCACGCGCAAGTGTGAGTTTTAATCCGAGAGCAGGACATATATCATTCGACACGATTCCGATGATATCCCAAACGTCAGTCTCCTCGCTTAGATTGACGTTTGTGATATCATAGGAATTAGAATAGCTATCCAGCACCTAAAAACGGCAAGGTCACGAGCGAGGATAAAATTACAGCGGAGCTTCTGAAAGCGGGTGGAAAACTAGTATTTGAAGTCCTTCAGGGGGTGTTGAAGTCCTTTTTAATTTTCGACGATTTATCCTAATTTTTACTTATTACTGACGACTGAAAAAAACTCAGTTTAAAATGGTATTTTGATAATTGAACTACTTGTAAAAAGTAAAACCACTGTTTAAATTATTATAAATTATTCTCAAAAACTTCTGTAGCCTGACCCAATTGATTGAGACTTTGTCTTTTAGTCAACATCCGTTTGATTAAGAGGCTTATATCATTATAACATTTTTATACAAGGTAGATTTTTTAAGGCAATAATTAATTTTTGTAACCCCATTTAGTCAAGTAAGCATTCGTCAGTTACATCAGTTTGCATTTATGAAATAAAAGCAGATTTTAATTGTTTATAACAAAGTAAATTTATAAAAACAATGTGCATCCGTAAGAATCAATAATACATTGTTTGTAACCTCATTTAGTCGAGTTAGTAGGCGTCAGTTCTAACTGCTCGTACTTAATGGGTGACAAGGGTTTTTAATAGTTTACATCAATTTATATAGTTTTATTATAGATTGTGCATTTATAGTTTTATTATACATTGTGCGTATTTTTTTTATAAAAACCGGTTTTACTTACTCTTTACAGGCTACTACGTAAGACGTTAAGTATTATTCGAAATGTCAGTATTGTAGTGACAGTTAACATGAACTTTAATTTCATGACACTTACTGAATCATTCTTTGACCAAATATTATCCCAGTAACCAAGGAATTGCTATAGATTTACAGGCATTTTGTATATAATAATATAAGTATAGTATGTACAGCATAGTAGTATAATAGTAATAACAAGAAGTATAAAACTATCGTAGTTTTTGTCGATATGAAAACCTCTTTAGTAAAAGAGTAAGAGCACTAATTTTATTGGGTCAATAACGAAACACAAATCAAGTTACGCTGTAAAAACTAATCTTGGGTTAGAAACAGACTATATTAGTTACAGTCGAGTCAATCAAATTCATGTTGTGTTCAGTGAAGCGTAAATAATCGCTGCTTAACTAAACATTATAGGTTAAAGCGGTAGCTCAACGTTATTTAGCATGACTATTTACTAATCTAATGATAAGTGTACGTTTTTATGGGTTTTAATTTTTATTTATAGTGTTTCACTGGCAATGTTATTTAACATTAATAATTATTAATGTTTAATTTAATGTTTAATTATAATTAACATACATTACTTGTGTTTTAAGTAGTTCACGGCATCAGTTAAAAGGTGGATTCAAACTCTCAGCTAAATTAATGCTTATAGTAATTAAAATTTAAAAAGTGCAGCATATATATGTCCCACTGCTGGGCACAGGCCTTCTCTTTTGAGAGGCCTTTAGGGCAAGGAAATGTTCGTTGCGATACCCCATTGCGTGTTGGCGACCTTCACATGTCTTCGAAATATTTGTTTTTTTTATTTCTCAAACATGCAGGTTTCATCACGATTTCCTTCATCGCCGAGCATGCAATAAATCAGCACTTAAAATTGCAATTAACAATATCATTGGATCGAACCATGGTTGCTCACGTACTATCAAATTTACAGAGGGCGCTTAGTCCCTGAGCTACCACACTAGACGCTCGTTATCAAGGCTGTTATAATTGCAACTCAAAAGTAAGACAAATTTTCAATAATAGTATTGCAATCCAGCTATGTGTTTTTATAGGATAAGGGCGACTAACGAGCACACAGTCCACCTGATGGTAAGTGGTTATTGCGGCCCATATACATTTACATCTATGCTCGATTATGAATCAAAATGCAGATGCGTTGTCACCCGTGAGAGCTAAGATGAATAGCCTCGTTTCCAGTAAAAAAGGTCCGCGGTTCTCTACACTCACTGCCAATGTGAATTGTCAATCATATAATAGTCCAAAGAGATTCAAACGTTTATGTTAATATTTAAATGTCTTTGTAACGGCCTTTGGTCAAACCTTGGTTAAATCTCAATGGCTGCACAGAGGAGAAATTGTAGCCAAGGGATGAGCTGTGAATTTGGTGTTTTCTAACGTTCCTTTTTCGGTAGTCAGTGATTGTTGTTATAGATAAATTAAACTATGATAGCTACTAAACTACGTTTTATCAAATTACACTACAAAACACACAAAATACTGACCTCGTATTGTGTTTTTGTATAAACAAAAGTTGGTAATAGGTACTTACATTGATGTTTTAACATTCCTCAACACAGCAGAACAAAAATTGGGATTTGATGCAAAAAGTTTTGCCGCCATCCATTTTTTTATCCTTGGTAGATTAGTATTTTCTACGTTTACGAATTCGTCTTCAATGATGCATTTTTAGTAAAATTCAGAAAAAAACTCAATAATCGTAAGGATTACTTTAAAACTTCCGAAATAACACAGCACATTAGCCAGTTCTCGTTATCAGTGACACAGAACACTAATACCCTTAGATGTAATCAGTGACGTCACGACAGCGTCTAATATGGCGAATAGCGTTTTGATGTTTTGAGAGATAGACGAAAAGAAATATTTTTAAAATTGAAATATAAAGTCATCATCATCATCATCATTACAGCCCTTCACAAGTCCACTGCTGAACATAGGCCTCCCCCAAGTAATGCCACAAAGCACGGTCCTGAGCCACCTGCATCCATCGACTTCCTGCATATCTTACCAGGTCGTCACTCCATCTAGTGGGGGGTCGCCCTACACTACGCCTACCGGTACGAGGCTGCCACTCGAGAACCTTTCTTTCCCATCGGTTATCGGTTCTTCGAGCTATATGGCCAGCCCATTGCCACTTCAGCTTACTTATCCGTTGGGCTATGTCGGTCACTCTGGTTTTACTGCGGATACCCTCATTTCTGAGTCTATCACGCAGAGAAACTCCAAGCATAGCCCTCTCCATAGCTCCCTGAGCGACCTTGAGCGTCCTCATACGGCCAGCAGTGAAGGACCATGTCTCAGATCCGTAAGTCATCACTGGCAACACGCACTGGATGTACAATCTAGTTTTTAGAGATTGAGGTATGCCTGACGAGAAGATATGTCGTAATTTCCCGAACGCTGCCCAGCCAAGTTGAACCCGTCGATTGACCTCTCGGTCGAAGTTGGACTTACCTAGTCGGACTATTTGTCCCAGGTAAACGTACTCGTCAACAACTTCGAGCATAGTGCTCCCAACAACTACCGGCATAGGTGTGACATGGACATTAAACATGATCTTTGTTTTGTCCATGTTCATCTTAAGACCTATCCGTTGGGAGGCACTATTGAGGTCATTGAGCATAGTGCTTAAGTCCTCCAGCGATTCTGCCATAAGGACTATATCGTCGGCAAATCGAAGGTGAGTAATGTACTCGCCATTGATGTTAATACCGTATCCTTTCCAGTCCAGTAGCTTGAAAACGTCTTCCAAAGCAGCGGTGAAGAGTTTCGGGGATATAACGTCACCCTGTCTTACACCTCTCTGCAGTTGGCTAGGTTCCGAGCTCTGGTTCTGTACTCGGATAGCCATCGTAGCCCTACTGTACAAACACTTCAGCACTTCGATATACCGACAGTCAACTTGGCACCGCTGAAGGGACTGCAGCACCGCCCAAATTTCGACGGAATCAAAGGCTTTCTCATAGTCCACATACGCCAGGCAAAGTGGCAAATTGTACTCTTCAGTCTTCTGTACAATCTGCCGCAAGGTATGTATGTGGTCTATGGTACTGAAGCCTTTTCGGAAACCGGCTTGTTCGGGAGGCTGGAAGTCGTCGAGTCTGCGTGCGAGACGATTCGTAATGACTCTCGAAAACAGCACGTAGACGCGGCTCAGAAGGGAAATCGGTCTGTAGTTCTTCAAGAGAGCGTTGTCGCCTTTCTTAAAGAACAAGACCACCGCACTTCTGCTCCACGCCTCTGGAGTAGTGCCGCCATGGAGGACGGAATTGAAAAGCTTCTGAAGGACTTCAAGTACCGGTGTTCCACCCGCTTTCAGAAGCTCCGCTGTAATCCATCCTCGCCTGAGGCCCCGCCGTTTTTAAGGTGCTGGAGAGCCATTCTAATCTCGCTTAGACTGACGTCCGGGATATCATCGGAATAGTGTTGGGTAAGACTTGCTCTTGGATCGTTACTCACACTTGCGTGTGGCTCCAACGATGATGTGTACAGCTGCCCATAGAACCTCTCAATCTCACTCAAAATCTCAGGTGTCCCGGAAACGATGCTGCCACACTCAGTCTTCAGCTTTGACAGTTGGCTCTTACGGGCAGACAGATCTCTGGCAAAGACTTTGGAGCCCTGGTTCCGCTCGATCGCTTCTTTAATACGAGCAGTATTAAAGTTGCGTAAGTCTCGCCGCATGCATTTGGAATATAAAGTAATTAAAGTAAATATAAATAATTTTTCCTTTTAAGTAGTCATAGACACTTGTGTTGGGAATGACTCGCTACTTCCCTTACGGTTGGCTAAATAAGATAAACTAGGTATATTATATCTAGAAGGGTAGGATGGTTAACATTTACATTTACCATTTTTGGATTAATCTGAATTTAAATTTAAATTGCGGATCTAGTGGCGATGCACTATTTTCATGTAACCATGTATGTTAATATGTGCGTAAGTGAGTGTGTATATAGGTTTGTGTGTCTTTACATGTGCGTGCGTGCGTGCGTTTTTGCGTGCGTGCGTGCTTGCGTGCGTGCGTGCGCTATAAATTTGGTATTGCGATCGTAACCGCAAAAACAAATTTAATAATATATTTACTGGTTTTAACTATTTTATGATGCAGAATTGGATGTTTAGAGAGGCATTATGGGTGTTCACTACATTAATTGGTTTTTGCTACTGACCTCTATATATGGACTGGCTATATACAGTGACAAATTAAGGCGTTTTGATTTTCGCCATTATGGCGCTGACAGCAGAAGTGAACATCCACGGAACTAAAAATAGAGATAAGACAGTGTGACTAAATATATCGATACAATTTTTATACCCAGGCCCACTCGTAACTTCCATTCTATTTATGTATCGTATTATATATTGTACGGCATTATATAATATTATGCCGTACAATATATAAATGTAATATATAGTACCTAGCCCATAGACGCAAGCTTTATACCTCATATAAAACCAAGATTGACGCTGCGTTGGTCTATCTACGGTTTTATCCATCAGCGAGCACACCAGCGCCAGCTGCCCAATGGCAGCCCCACCTTAGATGCGGACTTCTTCACCCCCTTTTCCTTCTCAGATATGGCGCACCAGAAACACAAGGCGCACTGCCCTTCGCGGCCTCTAGCTCCACTTGCACAACGGACTCCCCGGGCCCGATATGTGAATAATGGATCCAGGAAAAACGAGCACTCGGAAACACTAAGTGTTGCAGCCTCGCCGAAGCACGAGCAATAGTCGAGTGGCGCTTCGCCAATCGCCATACCAACGCTCCTCTTCCCTTGCGACTCCTCCTCGGCAGCAGCGATATAGGGAGAGGATTCTCCTATAGCCGCAGCCAACCAGACATTAATAATTTTATAGTCCCAATATACATTTATTCCCTTGATATAACCAATTGGTCATATTTTAACAAATTTACGTCATGTAAACACAAAGTCATAAGCCATAAGCCCTTGAGTTTCGGGGACAATGAGAAGAGAAGAAATAAAAAAACATTCGAAATAATAATCTAATACTCTAACACTTTTATATTTACTGGTACTGGTACTATCGGAAAATGTTGTCGGTATACTGCACTTTTTCAAAGTGGTGCGTTACTCATGTCTGATAAAACAGTCGTCTGTGAAATGCTTAGAACAAACATAATCGTTTTGATTCGGACGCCAATTCACAATTTTTATGTTTTTAAGCCATAATTTTTGTCTAGGTTCAGTTGGAAACCTGATAATTAATAAATATTTGATAGTTGTCTGTTGTCGGCGACTTTTGTTGTTAAATCTGTAAACGGGTAAGAAAGAACATCGATGAGTATTATACACAAGGAACTACACGATCTTATTTATTTTATTGGAAATCAAAACTCAGTAATATAAAGCCAAACACGTTGGTAATTACGATATTAAGATTTGTAACAAATTTTTAAGTACGTATATTATCAAATAGTTTTAACTTGTTTAATATTAGCTGCAAATTCACTTATTTGTGGAACGGAGTTTTTTAATATTAAGCACACTCTCATTATTACTAAAAATAATTCTTATTACGTAACTAAAATCAAACACAATACAATACTTTCATTTTAATCATAAATAAAATACTTTCATTTTTAGTTTAAAAGTTTAAAATGCGGATATACGATTTAAATAAGACAACGGTCTTTAGCATATTATGTCACTTTTAGTTCTCGGTACGAAAAATGTTGGAGCTTCAATTCGGCACAGACATTTTATATAGTATTGAAATTTGATTTAATAATAAGTACGAGTATATAAGTTTTTAACTTCCCGCTATGAAAAACAATGATTTTCAAAAAATCGGGAAGTTATTGTTTTCACCCCGGTTTTTGAAAATCAAGTTCTCATCAAATCTCGAAGTTTCGAGGTCCTAGGAAGCTATTGGGCTATTTTTACGATGATGTCCGTATTTGTGTGTGTGTGTGTGTGTGTGTGTGTGTGTGTGTGTGTGTGTGTGTGTGTGTGTGTGTGTGTGTGTGTGTGTGTATGTGTGTGCGTGTGTGTGTGTGTGTGTGTGTGTGTGTGTGTGTGTGTGTGTGTGTGTGTGTGTGTGTGTGTTTGCGTATGTGTGTGTGTGTGTGTGTATGGCATTGGAAAGGAAGTCGTTGAAATCGAATTTTCTTTGAATTTAGACGAAGTCGTCGCGGTAGATTCTGAGTAAACTTCGAAAATTCGAGTTTCTTTAATTTTTATTTTTTGGAATTAATTCAACACCCTTGTTTTGATCAATTCTTTAATCTAACCAGCTCTTCTACTCAAAAAAACGATCAAAATCGGTTGATTCGTTCCAGAGATATCGTTGTAGAAAAAATCTCGTAAAAGTATCTTTTCAAAATAACTTGAAAAAATTCCGTCAAATCAATTTTGTTGTAATAAGTTTTTTTGTTAAGCTAAAAAAAACTACGTCGATTGCCGCAAACCACATCAAAATCGCTTGATCTCGAGCTCGAAAACGTCATAACAGGTGAAATTTGAAGCGCTTACATTTGAAATCAGAGTGAAGTTGCAGTGATGGCCTATAGGGTCAACCTTATTTTTTTTTAATATTGCGACAAACTAACACACATTTCACCTGATGGTAAGTGTCAGTTCATCAATCTTAGATTAAGTATCAAAATGCAAATGCGTTTTTAACATAAACGTTTGAATCTCTTTGGACTATTATGTGATTGACAATTCACATTGGCAGTATAGTCGCAAACAATAAATATTTTATTTTATTTTATTTAAATATTGTATTTGTAACACATATTATGAGTATATTCCTCAAATTTCTTCTCCATTAAAACTTTAACCAAGCTAAATCAGACACGATTCCATGCGCACTATTTGCTTAAAAACAAAGTTTTCTCCTCGCGTATTAATTTAAAGATATCGGATTATATTACGTGCTACGCTTTTCCGTTAATAGTGGAGAATATTACTAACTTTGCCGAAATTAACTGCAACTTTGTGTTCATTTTGTGATATAAGATATATGAGGTACAAAGTAGTTACAGAAATGCGTAAAAAAGCTATTGGAATTAAATTAACTATTGCTTAAATTTAGTAACGTAACGTATTTCTACAAATCAGATTAATAAGGCGAAGGTAAAAATAAGCAATCCGGCTTCAATCCCCGCATTCTCGAACACGATACCAGACGTCTCACATCTGTGGCACTGTTCCGGGAACTGGGTCTTTTTTATCTGGCGTAAGCTAGATGGTTTTACCGCCTAAAAAAAAGTCAAAAAGTCAAAAGATGTCATCTATCGGTGACATCTTTTGACTTTTTATAGTCGCCTCTTGGAATGGGTTGATGAATTTTCTAACGTGTCTACACGATTACTTTCTCACTTTAATACTTTATACTTTAACTGTCTTAATACAATACCTATCGACAGCTATCAATTGCTCGGGTCGTAACCCAAGAAGTCCTAACATAAAATGATATAGTAGTAGAGGCACGCTGCAGCTATATTATGGTTGTAGCACGAATGGGTCGGCTCGACCGGGGAAGGACCACGCTCTCACAGAATACCAGCGTGAAATAGTAGCTTAATACTGCTGTGTCTCTTATGATGAGTGTAGAGATCCGGATACCCTTTTTAACTGGAAACAAGGCATTTTATCTTAGTCCTTAGGAGTGACAACGCATTTGCATTTTGATTCTTAATCGAGAATAAATGTAGATGTCTATTGGACACAGCATCCACTCACCATCAGGTGGACTGAATGCTTGTTTGTCACCCTTGTTCTATAAAAAAGGGCTCGTGAAATCACTACGCAGGCAGACCAAAAAACCGTTTTTTTTTTTGTGATCTGACTGAGATTAAAACATGTCTTGAAATAGTTAGACCATCTGACAAGACTTACGTACTCTTTTTTTTATAGGATCGGGTGACAAACGAGCACACAGTCCACCTGATGGTAAGTGGTTTCTGCGGCCCATAGACATCTACATCTATCCTCGATTACAAATCAAAATGCAGATGCGTTGTCACCCGTGAGGACTAAGATGGAATGCCTCGTTTCCAGTAAAAAGGGACTCCGGTTCTCTACACTCACCATACGAAATACAGCAGCATTAAGCTACTATTTCACGCTGGTATTCTGTGAGAGCGTGGTCCTTCCCCGGTCGAGCCGACCCATTCGTGCTACAACTAAACTACTAATATAACTGCAACATGGCTCTACCACGTTCAAAACGTACTCGCGGCCACTTATTTAAATACATCAATGTAAAACATTCTGTAATGGAACGGTGTAGCTACTGATACCTATACATAATAAGGAGAATGGTAATTAATAGATCAAACGAATAAACTACGTACAGTGTTGTCACAATATCGCGGAAGTTATAACAGAATTCTCGGCTTTAGAGCTTGCAATTATCTTTCACGTAAATTATAAAACCACCATGATAAATTTAACGGTAACGTTCAGAATTGGACGTTGCGTGGACAATGCAATGTACTTAAGCTTACTAGAGAACTGTTTTTAACACACAAGGATTTTCTCGTATATCGTGAAGTTGAAGGCAGTTTACATACGTAAATTTCACAAGCATCCAAACCCAGCACAATTATTTGTAGGCCATACAAATACTTGTTCCGTGCGGGATTCAAACCCGCAGCCGTCAGCGCTGCAGCTCATTGTTAAATTACTGAATCACGGAGTTGACAATTTTTCTCTTGATGTTTACTTATCTTATCATCTTTTCAGTTCCATCTTAACAGTTTTTCTATCCGTGAAATAGACACAATAGTTAAACAAACGAAATGTTCATATTAAATTATTCATAGGAAGGGCCCTTGCATAATGTTGATGATGATCTGCTGAATTTTGAAACATAATGCCTTTTTTCGAATAAAATCTTGATTGGTAAGCTTACTTCGAAAAAACCTGTACATGCGAGCGTAGTACATAACGCGCTATTTAGGTATTTAGCAACTTTTTCAATGTGTCAAAAACGTAGTTAAGTATATTGCTCAATTATTTATTTATAAAATTCTAAAAATTGTTCGCTAAACTGAAAACTTACAACTAATATGTAAATTCTGGATAATTTAAAACGTTACTGTCTACTGAATTTGTATTTGGAAACTGGTAAACAGAAAGTAAATTTGCATTTTCGAAATGTCCTGATTTTAACGGCGCATTTTGAAACATTGTTATTGCTCCAACATCGCCATACTCGCGAGACAAATTTAGGATAGTTCTATTTAAACTTGAGCAAATACATTTTAGTGTTTGTTTATGCTTTAGACATGTTTATGATATAGATAAATTACGAAGGACGTGATTTATATTGACCAGATATTTTGGGGTTTATTTACTAATACTTTTTCTACTATTCATTTCTATTAATTGAGCAAGTGGATGAGTTCGTATATTTGGGATGTGTATTCAGCAGGGATGGGAGATATGATAAGGACATTGAACGACGAGTGAATGCAGGAAATAAAGTAAATAGGGCTCTACACTCTATTGTGAAAAGTCAGAATGTGTCAAAAAAGGCACGTATGGCAATTCACAGTGCTGTATTAGTCCCTACTTTAACGTATGGTAGTGAAAGTTGGGTGTGGCAGAAGAAGCACGAGAGTAGAATAAATGCGGTAGAAATGCGGTCGCTAAGGAGTATGTTAGGGCTGAATCTGAGTGACAGGGTGAGAAACTGTGTGATAAAAGAAGAGTGTGGTTTGCAAGATGATGCGGTGACCAGGATTAAGAAAGGAATGCTTCGGTGGTTTGGTCATGTAGAAAGAATGAATGCGGAAAGACTGACAAAGCAAATATATGTTGCAGAAGTGAATGGAAGAGTCGGAAAGGGACGTCCTAGGCGGAAGTTTGTCGACCAAATTGGCGATATACTAAAAATGGGCCAAATTAAGAGTACCCTTAACCGACGAGCATGTATGCGTAGGTATATGAATGTGGAAGAGGCGAGAAAGGTATGTCAGGATCGTGCTAAATGGAAGTCTGTAGTCTCTGCCTACCCCTCTGGGTGACAGGCGTGAGTGTTTATGTATGTATGTTATGTATTTTTCTACGTGGCAGAGCCACGCTGCAGATATATTATAGTCGTAGTACGAATGGGTCGGCTCGACCGGGGCAGGACCACGCTCTCAAAGAATACCAACGTAAAATAGCAGCGTAACGCTGCTGTGTTTCGTGGGGTGAGTATAGAGCACCGGAGACCCTTTTTACTGGAATCGAGGCATTCCATCTTAGTCCTCAGGGGTGACAAGGCATTTGCATTTGATTCTCAATTGAGGATAAATGTGGATGTCTATGGGCCACAGCATTCACCTACCATCAGGTGGACTGAGTCCCCGTTTGTTTCCCTATGCTATAAAAATACTATTTATTGTTCATATATATATATATATATATATATATATATATATATATATATATATATATATATATATATATATATATTACAATGTCGGACTTAATGCCTCTGGTATTCTCCCCTAGTCAACAGGGGCCGTGTGGAGATATTGTGATAGTTGTTTCTGCCACTGCACCGGTGGAAATCGAAGACGTGTGATGTATTCATTACAGATTTTGAAAGATAAAGTCATCATCATTCCTGCTCATTGAAAGTCCACTGCTGAATATCTCTCATTCAACTGGAACTCATAGTCGAATAAGAGATTGATTCTGTATTATTTTCCGTCTGAGAGTTTTAAAAACCTAAGGCACCGTTAGAGTTTCGGAAACACACCCCATTCGCTAGACCAAGGGTTTCTTGTACGACAGCGGTATAATTGACGAATTCGTAGCGCAATGCCTTAGCAATGAGTTACATACAGCGCCAAGGGCCGCGGGTTCGAAACTCGAACGGAACAAGTATTTGCATGGACTACAAGTAATTGTTCCGGGTCTGGATGTTTGTCCTTTGGAAATTTATGTTTGTTAACTGCCCCCACGATACAGGAGAAAATCCTGGTGTGGAGGTAACGTTTAAAAAAAAGAGAAAAAATAAAGAAAGAAAGATTTTACCTCTTGTTAGTCCGGTCAATCCAGACATTCGGTGATACACAAAGTAATAACAAGCTGATAATCGGTGAAAAGTGTTCAAAATATAACTATAAATAAAATTTTGAAGTTCTCCACCGTTCCTTTTCATGAAAAAAAAGTACTCAAAGTCAAAACTAAAAAAATGAGTTTCGCGATTTTCAGCAAAACGGTGAGTTTTATCATAAAAATATCCTTTAAAAAAGTTGTAGATCATAAAATTATCTACAAAAATATATCAATAGTTTTTTACTATGAGCCACCGTTTCTAAGATATTATGATTCAAAAGTTGCAAAAGTTGTAAACGTCACAATATTCACACGTTTCCACGCCACTTATGAGGTAGCACACACACAGATACATCCGTACGGATGCCCACGTGAAATTAGTCGGAATAGCTTCCTGGTATCTCAAAACGTCGAGATCTGATGAAAACTCGATTTTCGAAAATCGGGGTGAAACTTAAAAACTTTTTGAAAATTTTAAAACTTTTTTTGAAAATTCGAAATTTTCAAAAAAAAGGGAAGTTATTGTCCCTTTTTAAATTTTCTTATCGGGAAGTTTAAAATTGCAGCACAAATATATATAACATTTGTGCATGTTACCATGTTTACAACCATACTAGAAAATAAATGTTTGCTCGGATTGCTCCGTTGTGTCAAACCCTCTCAGAAATGAGTGTGCCTCTCAGAAATGAGTGTGAATGTGCCCAGCAGTGCTGCGCTCTCACTCAGCGCTCTGAAATACGGTTTTGTGGATCGGACAGCAGTGGGACGTATATAGGCTTACCGTCGTATAGTCGGGGACTACCTGACGGACAGGGCCGTCATCTACCCCGGTCGCAACGGTGAGTGGAACCGGCGAGAGATGTCGTGCGGTGTCCCACAGGGTTCGGTTCTGGGGCCACCTCTGTGGAACATCGGTTACGACTGGGTGCTGCGCGCCGACCTCCCTACCGGCGTCAGCGTAGTTTGCTACGCTGACGACACGCTGGTACTGGCACAAGGGGGGTCGTACGAGGCGGCGGCGGAAAATATGACACGCGGGGTTGCGATAGTCGTTGAGAGGATTCGGCAACTGGGTCTTGAGGTGGCTCTGCACAAGTCCGAGGCCATGCACTTCCATGGTCCTCGGAACAGGCCACCACCGGGATCCTCAGTGATGGTAGGAGGGGTATCCATCGACGTCGAGTCAACGCTGAAGTACCTAGGACTCGTCCTCGACGGCCGATGGAACTTCGTTGAGCACTTCCGACGTTTGGCTCCCAAACTGGAACGGACCGGGGCTGCCTTCAGGCGGCTCCTGCCGAACCTGGGAGGGCCAAACGCCTCCTGCCGGAGGCTCTACGCGGGGGTCGTGCGGTCCATGGCCCTTTACGGGGCCCCGGTGTGGGCGCGTGGTTTGGCGCGGCTTGCCGTCCACCACCTGAACGCGCCCCAAAGGGTGATAGCCGTGAAAATGGTTCGCGGCTACCGCACGATCTCCCGCGAGGCGGCGAGCCTCCTTGCCGGATTGCCGCCATGGGATCTGGAGGCGATAGTCCTCGCACGCCTGCACGAATGGCGTGCGGAGGCACTGTGCCGTGGGGAAACCCCGCTGCCGCGGCAAGTTGTCGCGCAGCGGACAGACTTCCGGCACGATCTCATGGCGACATGGAGACAGCGACTGTCGCAACCCCGTGCTGGGCACGCCACTATAGCGGCGATAAGACCCCTCTTTGAGGAGTGGCTTGAGAGACGCCACGGCATCCTCACCTTCCGCCTGACGCAGGTCCTCACCGGACACGGTGTGTTTGGGAGGTTCCTGCACCGAATCGGGCGGGAGGAAACGCCCGGGTGCTCCCACTGCGAGGATGGACCGGAGGACACGGTGGAACACACCGTGGAGGTGTGCCCTGCTTGGGCGGAGCACCGCCGTGTCCTCGTAGCGGCGATAGGCGGCGGCGACCTCTCGCGTCCGGCCCTGGTCGAAGCCATGGTCCGGAGCGAGACGGAATGGGATGCCGTCACCACCTTCTGCGAAGCAGTGATGCTAGCGAAGGAGGTGGCGGAGCGGGAGAAGGAGAGAGCAGCAGCTTTCCTCCCCGGCCGCCGCGGGAGACGCCCTGGGCGTCGGGGGCTACGTCGTGGCCCCCGGCCACCGTAGGCGCAGGCCTGTGGACGGCGAGCAATGGGTAGCTCGTCGTCCGTCCGTCTAATGACGACAGGCCGTGTCGACGGCGCGTTTTGTTCCACGCGCGCCTCAAAGAGCTGTCAGCAGCGTGAAGGGGCCCGCAAGGGCCGACGCCTGCCGGGGCTGCGGGCTGTTCGAAAGAGATACCGCGGCTCCGGAACGTAAGGGCACTGAAGGAACACGGATGGTTTTTAGTCAGTAAAAGTCTGACACTCCCTTGCGCTCCACCCAGAGCGAAAGGGGTCATTAGATGATTTTCCATCCGCAAAAAAAAAAAAAAAAAAAAAAAAAAAAAAAAAAAAAAAAAAAAAAAAAAAAAAGGCTGTAACTTTACTTTTTGCTTTACTTTATGGTTATATTGTGTCAGTCCCAGTATCTCTGACAACAAAAGTGTCATATGTAGTTAGTGCAAGCAATGCCAAAAATATTACCACTATTTTGACAACGCATCTTCATTTCGATTCTTAATCCAGTTTAAATGTAGATGTCTATGGGCCACAACATACACTTACCATCGAACGGACTGTGTGCTCGGTTGTCAGACCCATTCTACAAAAAAATCTTATGATCTCCTACATATATCGGTTCAGCTGTCTCTTTCTTTTTATTGTATATTAAATATAAATCACCTCTGGCTTAAGACCTTGCAGAAAATTAAATCTAGTCGGGTATAAATATATATGGTTTGATGTTTTTATACGGTGTAAATTAACCGATTGTATACAATATTATATTGTAAACTGTGCTTTTTTTAAAAAGTCCCGCTGAGTTTCTTGGTGATTATTTCCAGGACAAAGCTTTTTCCGAACCAGTGCATTGGTAAAGCATAAAATGACTTTCAATAAGTATTACATATAATCTACATTGAAAAAAAAATGATTCTATTCTATTCTTTTATATCACCATATTTTCTTTGTTCTGTATTTATTATCAAAAAATTAAGAAAATCTTCAGTCTATTATTTTATCTTGGTGGAACTCGGGGTTGAAACGCATTCCATATTGTTGCCCGGGTACTTGTGATATTTGTGTTCTTCTATGTTTAATGTTGGATGCAGGCTTTCATGAACTAGCACTATCAATTGGACTATTTATTCAACTTAATATTATTTTTAAAACATTGCATTAGAAGATTTCATAAGAAATTGTTATAAGTTAAAATTTGTATCCGCGTCTATTCATTTTTATTCTTAGTGTCGTTAACTGCTTGATGTCGTTACAGACAAATAAGATAATCATTTTTCTTATTGTTTATCTCACTGTAAAGGGTCTTCTCTCTCCACTCGTTTATAATAATCATACTGTATGAAAGGAGAAGGAGCTTCAAGGTAGGTTCCACAAGGCTCTTCATGAGCCTTTTGATTAGATGTAGTCGCCTCCGTCAACTGAGAATATCGAGGGTTTTATCTGTGCGATACAGGATAAAGTTATTAAACTTAACAACTATCGAAAATACATCTCAAAGGATAGCGCCATCGACATCTGTTGAGCTTGTCGACATCCCGATAAATCACTTAGGCATGTCGTTTCCGGTTATCGGCGCTTTCTAACTCTGTGAATTTTCAGTGACAAAACCTAGTAGCCAGAACTCTACAACAGAACTCTAAAAATACGGTTTTGTGGATCGGAAACTGACTTAATATAAGTACTTGTCGGAAGCCGTGCTCGATGATGATCGCGACAGGTTCTACTGAGACCGAGTCATCATCACAGAGAGGACTATTCTAGCGAATAAGCCTGATATTGTGCTGATGGACCGGGTACAGCCAAGGATATTTTTGGTCGACATTACTATTGCGTATGACGAAAACCCAATGAAAGTCGAAATAGACAAGCGAACAAATGATCCGAACCTGGCTCACGAGGTGACCGACCTGTGGGGTATTTAAAAAATTATATCTGCAGTGTAATTTAAAAATTATACCTGCAATCGTTTTTGCGAACGGGCTAATCCATGTCAGCCTCTCGGGTCATCTGAGGCGACTGGGACTCCGTGACGGACCGTTCCGGACGCAAATGTAGAAGGCTCCACGCTACCGGCCGCATCGACCGCCGGTTTCTCTCCCTTTCTCCCTAACCCTGGGCCTTTTGGTGCCTCTGCCGAGGGCTTCCGTCGCGTTTGATTTTTACTTATTTATGTATTTTTATTAATTTATTTTATTTTACTTATATTTATGCATATTTATCATTTTCATTTATACATTTATACAGCCCAACCAGATGAAAAAACTATAGATATAAATACTTCAGATAATAATAAGAATATTTTACCTTTTCTTTAATAATGTATACCTTCAGGTGAACCACATGCTCGTTCCGCCTTTCTTCTTCAATAGTCATCTACGACAAACTCAATAATAAGTCTACTTTTGGGCATAATCCTCCCACTCCAAACTTTGCGTTAACATTGCGGTATTACTCGAAAGTTATACTCTAAAACGAGTAAAAATCAACGTGTGGACCGCAAAACTCTAAAATTTAAGGCTCACATCGACCCGGCTCGATGGGATAAAATAAATGTAATTTCCTTCGCACTTACTCGAAGCGAGCCGTCGAGCTTGACTCGGACATATGTACGTGTCCGAACGAGTCCAGCGTGTTTATTCAGAAATGAATTTAAAAGTTTATTCCAAAGGGATTATCGAGAAATTTATAAATTTATATAGACATTGCGATTGTTTATGGAACGTCAAGTCAAAAGATTACTCTGAATTACTCATTCTTGCTAAATGCAGCCACTGACTCCTTTGTTGAACGGACATTTTTTGGCTCGAACGGTTCGGTGAATACTCTCGCGTTATACGTGTCGCTTGTAAGATAAATGCTGATGTGTGGACGAAAGCTTTTTACTCGACGTGTTTACTCTATCTAGTAAAACCGTATGGGCATATGAAGCATAATCTTTAGGTTTGTCGTAATCATCATTTTACTACTTCTTTAGTTTTATTTCGGTGTCAGTCAGATGTTATAAGTTTTACAGTGTGACTGGACCCTTCACATCATTAATTTCCAACGGTGCCTTTATAAAGCGAAAGCAAATGCATACGGTAATAAGAGTTGCCTAACAAAATCGAAGTCTTACAAAAATTTTTAAGAAATCTTTAACCGTAAATTCTAATACTAATTCCAGAAAAAAAATGTTACTTCTAATTGAGTGCAATCTTTCAACCGTACAGTACTAATTTTATGCTATTTAATTACATTAGCAATGCAATCTCGACAAAACATTTAATTCGATTTAGTTTCTCCAGTCTCTATAATTTGTTGATTATGCTATACGAAGCTTATATAATCAATAAAATTATGTTTTAAGCAAAAAAACATAAGAAATTCAGTCTAGTCTCTTGATTTTTAGCGTATGAATACGTAAAAATGCTAAACATATCTAATACTAGCTTTTTACCCGTGGCTTCGCTCGCGTGAGCTTGA
The DNA here is from genome assembly GCA_036936625.1 of Parnassius smintheus behrii. Classification (NCBI taxonomy): domain Eukaryota; kingdom Metazoa; phylum Arthropoda; class Insecta; order Lepidoptera; family Papilionidae; genus Parnassius; species Parnassius smintheus. The sequence goes on from JAUPFT010000011.1 coordinate 37,855,902, forward strand.
ATTTAGAAACATCGATAATACTATTTCGTACTAAAATTAGCAAAACTGAATCATTTGTAGAGACGCGTCGGTATCCGTCTATATCGAGAATATTATAGGCTACAGAAACACATAAGTTAGTTTATCAGAATCGCATAAATATCATACATCAAGCAACTTTTTATTATATCGCATTTTTATATCCGGCCTAACAATACCTTAGTTTCGGAGATACCGTCACGCATTGCTAACGCCGCTGTCAATTTCGGGAGATTCACTGATCGTGCCTGGAGGTCCCATGATCTCAAGCTAGAAACGAAGATTAGTGTCTATAAGGCACTATTAATTCTTGTCCTTTTATATAGCGCAGAGACTAAAACAAATATTAAAATACTTGACACTTACCACCTAAGATGTCTAAGATCTATCCTAAAGATCAAGTGGCAGGACCGTGTTCCTAATTCTGAGGTTTTGCGTCTTTCTGGAATGTTCGGCATTGAAGCTCTCTTAATGCAACGTCAGCTCAGGTGGTGCGGACACGTCCTTCGTATGGAAGACCACGGTTTACCTAAAGCCGTCTTTTACTCGGAGATGGCAGAAGGTAAGCGAACGGTGGTCAGCATCTGCGCTATAAGGACGTTTTCAAAAGACACCTGAATGCTTGCGGTAAACCCTGAAAGCTGGGAGGAGCTTGCCGCAAAAAGGTCATCTCGGCGATCTACCAATGAAGAATGAAATCGTTTGAGAAAAGCCGCCTCAAAATTCTAGATTTAAAACGCCAATTACGCAAAGAGAGACCTAAGCCCTCCTACGCGTATACTTACAACTCGTCAACTCTTCTGTCATACATGCCAAAGGGTATTTAGAACCAAGTTCGGTCTAGCGAGTCATATAAGAGCACATGATAGGCAAGAGGCATGATACGCTAGTTCCTAGGGTCGCCATCATCAAAATCGATGGGGAGGACTATATTTATATCGCGTACGTCTTCTGATGTTGTGTTCTTACGGAAAGTTGTCCTGGAATCGGAAATGCGTTATTTTACATAATATTCATTATTAAAGTAGATATAGTCTTGATAAAATAAGGTTCAATATCACGTTCTTTATTAATATTGGTCCCATTGAATATCGATTAGCACCACATGCTAGTATTTTTTTTACGTTCGAGTAGACTTCAAAATTTCATAATGTAGGTCTATTCACGGAGAACGTGTGAGAAGAACTAAATCCATGAACAGGAGTAGAAATCTACATAAGAATAGCATCGTCTTCTTGATCATAGCTCAAAATATTAAAAACATGCAGTTGGCAATTCGCATGCCAAGAGTGGCTACTATGGCAAATATCTAACTTTACTAACTATTGGAAATACAATTAATGAACGGGAGAAGAAATAATATATTAGCCATGTAGAGGTGGCGAAAAAAAAACCACCACCCGTATTTCATCCCGTGGGTGTCTTAAGAGGAAATAGGGAAACTGAAACAGGAGATGGGCAGCATCTTCTTGATAACAGCGCAAAGTAATAAAGAGCTGCGGTTGCCAACCCGCTTGCCAAGCATGAATACTAATGGAAATGCTTGGTCTAGTTGTCATACAACGAGGGAAGCCTATGATCGGCAGTGGAAGCTCTATTAAATGTAAAAAAGTGGCAGCCTAAATACATCCCACTACTGGGCACAGACCAAAGCGAGTTTCAGGTCAAAAAGGTTGATGAAGTTGAATCCCACGCTGGATGACTGACTTCACATACCTATACCAAAATAATTTCCTAAAAATATTTTTAACATATTAGATATGCAGATTTCCTGCGATGTTTTTCTTCACCAACGAGAATGTGGTAAATCGAAACTTCACATTAAAGTTAAAATATGTCGGCGCGGATCTAATTTAAGTTGCTTACGTACCAACTATGAAATTTACGTTTAGATCGGTTTGATTACAAGATACAATTATATTATATATTAGATTACAATGCAGTTCTACTCATACTTAAAATAAAAATAAACCCGTGTTTAAAATTTGCTTTCTTTGATATTTATAGTACTTTTTCACAAGAATCTGTTAAATTAAATTGTGAGCTATGCAACCGGGACTGTCACAAAAAATTTAATAGTTATCCCGTCCAAGCCATGCGCACTTTAGATCGTACAATACCTTCGATCGCTCAGTAGAGCACGAATTTGATCAGAATTATGTAAAAGTGTGTACCTATGATAAAACTATTTTTTCGTTTTAAACAAAACCAAAGACACTATGCAATAGATAATAGTATCAAAGACAAAGATATGCTCTTTTATTTTAAACCATAACCTGGCAATGTTTCTTAGAAAAAAAAAAAAAAAGAAATCACTCTGAACTTTTGGCGTTCCACGTGTCGCTTTGATGAAGGTGCTCCGTCTTTTTTATAGAATTTTATATTTGTGTCTGGACTAAAAACGAAAGTATTATACTTTTTTATATTCCTTGTAATATAGTAAACACGTAGATATATAATTTGTGGTATAAAAAGTGAAAAGTAAATTGCCAAAAGTACTTCAAAATCCGGAAGGCCCATTTTGGCGGCTGGGTCATAAATGTGTTATTTTTCAAATTCTCATTTATTTTTAGTGTAAAATGTAAGTAAAAATAGTTTTCTTACATAGAATGTATTTTTAGTGTAAAATGTAAGTAAAAATAGTTTTCTTACGTAAAATGTAAGTAAAAATAGTTTTCTTACATATTTCAAATAACTTGACGTTGCATTTATTTCAAATTCACACAAAAATATATTTTGAAATATTGTTCGAAATGTCATACAGATAAAATATTATTATTTTTTTTAATTTTTTAATATTTTAATATTTCGGTATGAGTAACGAATGGAAACACATAAAACATAAAATATACATATTTCCAAACATTTTCATATAAATTTCTCCAAAAACAAAAGTGTAGAATTCAAATTAGTAGTAATTTTGTCACTAAAATTGAAGTATATACTACTACTATGCTATACAAGGTAATTTACGTATTTTATTACAATTTCTAGCAACCAAAAATAATTTTATTCGATAGTTTATACATTCAACAAGAATTCCTGTAAGTTTTATCCATAAATATTGTCTCAAAGTGAAAATATAGCAAAATTTGCAATATAGCAAAAAATTTTATAACTAACAAATTTTCCCGCCATTAAGGTCCAGAGCGAACGGGAGTATAACATGTCGCGCGCTATCAGAGCGGAAAGGTGTCTGTCAATACAAATAAAAGCTATCTTAAAATGTGACAAACTGCTTTATAAATCTCATGAAAGTAAAAAAGGCTGCATCAAAGATATTACGAATTACATTTTCAATTTGAATTGAATTACATCAATTATGGATAAAAAATTTCATAGTGCATTTAATTTTCAATTATTTCTACCGGACTTGATACAAAAATAAATTAGTAAAATATTGCTATGCCAATAGACACACAACATATTCAACTAAAGACCTTCTTTTTTTTTCCTCTCTTAATCAAAGTTTTGTGTACACAGTTTTATGTACACAGTTTTGTGTTACACACATTTGTTAGTAATTTTGCTAAACTTGACAATCATGATAAAATATGCAGACAGTAGCCACAGGTCTATACCGATCTTACATTTTTTGATGCTGCAACAATAAGTACATAATTACATAATCAAAAAAATTATTTTTATTGATTATGTAATTATTTTTCATTTGATCAGTTATTATTAGTTTATTTAGCAGTGAGTAGATGGCGCTATTATATTATATTAAAACTATGACAAACAAAACTGTGCCCTTTACTACTCAGACTCAATAAGATGAGGTGCGACTGAAGTGGCTCTATCGGACGCTAACATTTATATAATACATACATTTGGCATAAAGTGATCTAGAATCTATAAAAATTCTGCTTTTATTGAATACACGCAAACAGCGCCGCTAGCGTTGTGTAATGAAATTATATTACGATTTAACAATAACACCTAGAAATAGCAATGTCGTGTTTAGTTGTTAATATCGGCAAACAATCTCTATTCAATGATTTGGTCAAGCTATATCATGATATAGTCAACAAACACTGTTAAACTTTATAAAATACCGCTATTTCACTGTCAATAATCGATTAATTTATGATATTATAAATGCCATTAAAAACATAACTTGTAAAAAAACCAAGTCTCGCAACAGTTCTTCTACCGTAAAAAGTTGTAAGATCCATGTAATACCAAGTCGGTTAATTTATTCAGTCCCTACTTAAGGGTCCTTCTGTTTTAAGTTATTACGTAATTAGCTAACCTAACAACATTTTATAGTGACCTCATCAATGTTAAAAGTCTTTTATGCTTTAAATATATAGATTGATTGCCGTGCCCCCAGATTCTTAGATGTGTCCAATAGATATGTAAAACTCTTTTTATTTAAATTATAGGGTAAATAAGAGTTTAGTACATACTAATTGCAATTTTATCCGTTTATTTATAGATTAAAAAAAACTAATACCTACTAAATTATTATTTAATAGATTAGAAATTAAACTTAGAAACATTCTTAATTTTATGGTCCTCGATAGATGTTACCACTATCTATTTAAATTTGTAACATAAAATTTATTTTTATCTACCAAAACTAAATAACAAAAACTAAAAAGGACATTAAAATTTACAAATCAATTATGAATTTAAATAAATAACTATATAATTGCAAATGAGGCAAAATGTCACTACTTTTTATATTTTATGTTAGATGACACTGTCTTGAAAAAAGAATACAAAAATAATATGGTAGATTATCAGCGTAGTTCAATTTATTACACAACGCTTAAAACTAATAATAAAGTCTTTATTTACAAATATTTTATTAATTGCAATAAAACACATCAATTGTTTAAAATAGAAATTAACATCTAAAAGAAGGAAAATACTTAACCCTCTTTTTTAGAGTATCTTAATCGGATAAAAAGTAGCCTGTAGGTAGCCTCGGGTCCCTAACTACTTATATACATTTCATGGAAATCTGTTTCGTAGTTTTTGCGTAAATCTTGAATACACACACAGATAGAAACACACACAGACAGACAGATAAAAATTCTAAAAACCACTAATTTGGCTTCAGTGCCCTTTATTTAGTCCCATGTACTTGTTTTTTCCAGAAAATATTAAGATTTATTATATGTATAGATTAACATTTTCATAATATGTTTTGTATCCCGTGTAGTAGCGATGTAAGAATATCCACTACCCCGTATCTTCCCGAGGGTGTCGTAAGAGGCAACAGAGGGAAACTGAGGCAGGAGATGGGCAGCAGCATCTTTCTCAAAAAGTAAAATAACAATAAAAAACTGAGGTTGGCAACTCTCTCGCCAAACGTGGCAACTATATCAATATACCCACTTTTTTTTGCGAATGGAAAATCATCTAATGACGCCTTTCGCTCTGGGTGGAGCGTAAGGGAGTGTCAGACTTTTACTGACTAAAAACCATCTGTGTTCCTTCAGTGCCCTTACGTTCCGGAGCCGCGGTATCTCTTTCGAACAGCCTGCAGCCCCAGCAGGCGTCGGCCCTTGCGGGCCCCTTCACGCTGCTGACAGCTCTTTGAGGCGCGCGTGGAACAAAACGCGCCGTCGACACGAGCTGTCGTCGTTAGACGTACGGACGGCGAGCTACCCATTGCTCGCCGTCCACAGGCCCGCGCCTACGGTGGCTGGGGGCCACGACGTAGCCCCCGACGCCCGGGGCGTCTCCCGCGACGGCCGGGGAGGAAATCTGCTGCTATCTCCTTCTCCCGCTCTGCCACCTCCTTCGCTAGTATCACTGCTTCGCAGAAGGTGGAGACGGCATCCCATCCCGTCTCGCTCCGGACCATGGCTTCGACCAGGGCCGGAAGCGAGAGGTCGCCGCCGCCTATCACCGCTACGAGGACACGGCGGTGCTGCGCCCAAGCAGGGCACACCTCCACGGTGTGTTCCACCGTGTCCTCCGGTCCATCCTTGCAGTATCAATATACCCCCTATGGCGAGAGTTACGAAGATACGGCCCCTAGTCCAAGGCAGCCGCGCTTTTCGTGCCTACGGTGGCGACTAGGACAACGGCGGGAAAGGGGGTGCTAAGAATCTCCGGTGGCGGTTCAGTTGCTACTTAGGATGACTTAATCTGGCAACATATAACGCACATTAAGAACTGACGACAAGATTTTGGATATAGAAGAAGAGATAAACAAGTTGTGCTGGGATATTAAAGGATTATCTGAGGTCCTAAAAGAAGGGGAGGACACCGGGAGAGTTCGAGCAAGGAGGTGTCGGATTTATCTTCCACAAGTCTCTCGTTAACAACGTTGTAAAGATGTGTGCCGACGAGGGTTGCGTACCTTATGCTGAGAAACACTAAACGGTATTCGCTGAAGGTTATACAGGTTTACGCACCAACGGTGAGGACTTAGAGAAATTTTATGAAGATATCTCTAGAGCCACATCATTATTATCATCATCATTACAGCCCTTCACAAGTCCACTGCTGAACATAGGCCTCCCCCAAGTAATGCCACAAAGCACGGTCCTGAGCCACCTGCATCCATCGACTTCCTGTGCATATCTTACGCCTACCGGTACGAGGCTGCCACTCGAGAACCTTTCGGCCCCATCGGTTATCGGTTCTTCCCCATATCCTCATTTCCTCATATGATATCCTCATTTCTGAGTCTATCACGCGGAAAAACTCCGAGCATAGCCCTCTCCATAGCTCGCTGAGCGACCTTGAGCGTCCTCATACGGTCAGCAGTGAAGGACCACGTCTCAGATCCGTAAGTCATCACTGGCAACACGCACTGGTTGTACAATCTAGTTTTTAGAGATTGAGGTATACCTGACGAGAAGATATGTCGTAATTTCCCGAATGCTGTCCAGCCGAGTTGAATCCGTTGATTGACCTCTCGGTCGAAGTTGGACTTACCTAGTCGGACTATTTGTCCCAGGTAAACGTACTCGTCAACAACTTCGAGCATAGTGCTCCCAACAACTACCGGCATAGGTGTGACATGGACACTAAACATGATCTTTGTTTTGTCTATGTTCATCTTAAGACCTATCCGTTGGGAGGCACTATTGAGGTCATTGAGCATAGTGCTTAAGTTTTCCAGCGATTCTGCCATAAGGACTATATCGTCGGCAAATCGAAGGTGAGTGATGTACTCGCCATTGATGTTAATACCGTATACTTTCCAGTCCAGCAGCTTGAAAACATCTTCCAAAGCAGCGGTGAAGAGTTTCGGGGATATAACGTCACCCTGTCTTACACCTCTCTGCAGTTGGATAGGTTTCGAGCTCTGGTTCTGTACTCGGATAGCCATCGTAGCCCTACTGTACAAACACTTCAGCACTTCGATATACCGAGTCAACTTGGCACCGCTGAAAGGACTGCTGCAGTCCCTTCCCACCACTTGTCCACCGCCCAAATTTCGACGGAATCAAAGGCTTTCTCATAGTCCACATACGCCAGGCAAAGTGGCAAATTGTACTATTCAGTCTTCTGTACAATCTGCCGCAGGGTATGTATGTGGTCTATGGTACTGAAGCCTTTTCGGAAACCGGCTTGTTCGGGAGGCTGGAAGTCGTCGAGTCTGCGTGCGAGACGATTCGTAATGACTCTCGAAAACAGCACGTAGACGCGGCTCAGAAGGGAAATCGGTCGGTAGTTCTTCAAGAGAGCGTTGTCGCCTTTCTTAAAGAACAAGACCACCGCACTTCTGCTCCACGCCTCTGGAGTAGTGCCACCATGGAGGACGGAATTGAAGAGCTTCTGAAGGACTTCATGTGCCGGTGTTTCACTCGCTTTCAGAAACTCCGCTGTAATTCCATCCTCACCTGGGGCTCTGCCGTTTTTAAGGTGCTGGAGAGCCATACTAATCTCGCTTAGACTGACGTCCGGGATATCATCGGAATAGTGTCGGATAAGACTTGCTCTTGGATCGTTACTCACACTTGCGTGTGGCTCCAACGATGATGTGTACAGCTGCCCATAGAACCTCTCAATCTCACTCAAAATCTCAGGTGTCCCGGAAACGATGCTGCCACACTCAGCTTTCAGCTTTGACAGTTGGCTCTTACGGGCAGACAGATCTCTGGCAAAGACTTTGGAGCCCTGGTTCCGCTCGATCGCTTCCTTAATACGAGCAGTATTAAAGTTGCGTAAGTCTCGCCGCATGCATTTGGAGATCTGTCTGTTCAGTTGCCTGTATGCTGTCAAATCTGTTGACGATTGCAGCCTCATCTCCCGTCTAACAGCCGTGAGATTAAGAGTGTGATCAGAGAGTTTTTGTGTTCTTCTGCGGCGGGTCTTGCAGAACTTAGCTCCAACCGCATGGACAGTTTCCATGAGCTTGTCATTCATATCGTCCACTGCATTGCAATCTTGTAGGCACTGAAAGCGGTTGTGTAACTCGAGCTGAAAGTTTTCGGGATTCTGGATCAGAGCACGAGGGGGACGGAGCGTTGACTTCATTAGACGAGACCTCTCCAACTTAACGTTTAGGTTCAGTGTGCCTCTACCATTCGGTGATCGCTGCCAGTTTTCACCCTTGCGATCACTGAACAGTTGGCGTCTGGTCGTCATAATGAAGTCAATCTCATTTTTTGTCGAACCGTCGAGGCTCGGCCAGGTCCACTTCCTGTGGGGCCGCTTCTGGAAGAAAGAGTTCATTATAAAGAGTCCCTCTTTCTCCATAAAGTTGGCCAGCTGCTGGCCCCTTCGGTTCCGTTGCCCTACTCCAAATTTCCCTAACTTCCGCTCACCGCTTTCTCTTGTGCCTGGTTTTGCGTTGAAGTCTCCCATCAACACCGTGTAGTGGATTTTGGAGGAATACATGTCTTTGGAAATATCCTCATACATTTCCTCCACCTCCTCATCGGGATGTGCCGAGGTTGGTGCGTAAACCTGTATGACCTTCAGCGAATACCGTTTGGTGATTCTGAGTATCAGGTACGCGACCCTCGTCGACACACTCCCAATCTTTACAACGTTGTTGACGAGAGACTTGTGGACGATAAATCCGACACCTCCTTGGGACAGATGGTCGCCCTCCCGGTGATAGAACAAGTTGCCGGATTCGAGAATCACCGTGTCCTCCCCCTCTCTTCGGACCTCGGATAATCCTATAACACTTCAGCGCAACTTGTCTATCTCTTCTTCCAGCTTCAGGATCTTCTCGTCAGTCCCCAGTGTGCGTGCGTTAAATGTTGCCAGGTCGAGTCGTCGTAGGTGGCAACCGAACCTCCACCGGAGATTTTTAGCACCCCCTGCCCCGCCGTTACCATGGTCGCCACCGTAGCCAGAAATAGCGGGACCGCCGGGGACTGGGGCCGTTTATTTGTGTAATTGTACATGGGGGGAATATTGCCATAGTTGCCACGCTTGGCGAGCGGGTTTGCAACCTCAGTTTTTTTTTCGTACAGTTGCTGTTATCAGGAAGACGCTGCTGCCCATCTCCTGCCTGTTTCCCTCTGTCGCCTTTTACGACACCCACGGGAAGATACGGGGTAGTGGATATTCTTAACCGCCACTACACGGCAAAATCCACTATATGGTGTTAATGGGAGACTTCAACGTAAAACTAGGCACAAGAGAGAAGTGTGACTAACGGTAAGAAAATTTGGGATAGGGTAACGAAACTCAAAGAGCCAGCAGCTGGCCAATTTCATGGAGAAGGAGAAACTCTCCATGATGACGCACGTTTAATCAAACATAGAAATAACTCAAAAATCGTGTTTTTTGGCTACGGCTGTTTAAAGTTTTGCACTTACGCAGGTCGAAGTTTTATGATCTGTAAAAAAAAATTTAAAGTATTTTATGTATTCGAATTGATTTTATTGAAAATTTTGTTCATTAAGATTTGCTGGCATATGCGAAAAATAACAATTTACTGATGATTGACTCATAAATAGTTGATAGAAAAAAAAGTTCCGACTTAATGCACTTTATGATTAAAGGAAATTATGTGATTCTTAGAACAAGTTCATCATAATACATAATAATCCTGTTTATCTCTAAAAAATAAATAAATCATATGGGCTTATTTGATTATATTACATTGTTTTATTAATGAAGTTGGATTATTATTGTAGGAATACCAACTATTTCCTTTTTATTTAAAATATCGAGAAAATTGTTGTAAATATTTTAAAAATAAAAAAGCATAAACATAATTTATTATCCTTTTATTTATTTAAAAATAAACCTCCAAAAATAATTAAAACTTCAAAACAAATGAATAAAAAACGATTAACTTATTCTTAATCTTGACGCTCTCAAATCAGTCTTATAATTGTTAAGTAACTAAAATAACCTTGGAATCAATCTTAATCAAAGTCAGAAAATGTTTACATAAAAAATAACTTTTATAAAGGGTTTAATAGTTTATACCCATTTAAAATAAACAACAAAAATGTATTAACATATCAGGTTCTCTATTACCTTCCTTTTAAACTTGGTACAAAAAGGTAATTATTATTTAACAAAATCTAAAAATTAAACTTATAAAAACTGAAAAGAAAACAAGTAATTAGAAACACAGAAAGGAGATCCATTAAGTTCAATTAATTATTGGATTATAGAAGTTGGCATAGAAAGGAGGAATTAATCCTTTATTAATAAGCTCTGCCAAGTCCTTTTTTTTGTTTGCACTTATATCTTGTCTTTGGTCGTAAGCTTTTTGAAGAGTAATTTCTTGGATATTCTTCATCTTTTTTCTTTTATTTCTTACATCAATTTCTTGGAAGCAATCATCTTTATAAGAGTTTTTGTAAAAAATACTAAACGGTTTCTCCTTTTTCATCATCAATACTTTTATATCGTTCCAATTAACTGAAACTCCATCGACATTTGTATTATAATTATAACCCCATTCCTCCTGCAAAAGTTTTAGATCCAGGAAGGCTTCAAAAGTTAGTTCATGGACGTTTATGGCTGGTTTACTTTTCTTAGCATTTTTTATCAATGTCACATATTGATCTGGGGTGTAAATTGGTCCTGATTTCAAATTTTTCTTTATTTCCTTTTCAATCAAAGAATGAACGCTGTCAGCTTCGTTATGGGTGTGCCCACGAATTAAAAATTTGTGTGTTATGCTTCTTATATTTAACGTTTTCACAGCATATAGGTACAAAGTTGCTATATACTTATTTTTATTTTGCCCACAGCAATTGTCTGAGTAGAATGTTATGCTTTTCTCTTCAGTGCTTTCTTGAATGAATAATCTTTCAAGGTATTTTCATACACAGCTTCCTATCTCATTTGCTCCACGTTTAGCTTCTGCTTCCGTCCAAAAATAGCAGTGCACTTTATCATATGCTGTTTTTGAATTTAATTCAGTCAATTCAGTTATGGTAAGATTGTAGCTGTTAAGTTTCGATTTATAGTAGAATGAGGAGGTGTCACCTCTAGGACATTGGAGTACTGCCTCTAAATCGTAAATTGCTACTATATTATTTTTAGTCACTTTTATGCGGTCTTCTTGTTTTTCAGTTCTACTTAAAGTCTTCTCTATTATATGTTTATTATATTTCTCTTCTAGTTCTTTTGCTTTCTCTTTGCTACTATTATTATATGCTAAACATAAATCACATTGATCCTTTTTTGGTTGGAAAAAGGACAAATTAAATTCTGTAGTAAATATCTTGTAATATGCTATATAATTTCCTATCTCCTTATTATTTTCTTTCTGCTGTACTACAAAATCGTTATACAAATCTTTTATATTTTTTCCTCCGTCTATATATTCTTTAGAAGTACTAGCTCTGAGGTAATGCGATTCGATTTTAGGAATAGACTGAATATGTTTCCTGATGTCGACGACTAGTTTTGGATCAAGAGTTTTGTGACTGTTGTGTTTTCCTCTTAAGTCTTCAAGCATGAAACCACCGTCACTGACCTTATTTTGTATTGTAAAAATCATGCGATCCGAAATATCTAATGTTGCTTTAAAAAAAGTTTTACATACTCTTATTTTGTTAGAATTAACGCAAAAATAATAAGCTTTATTAGGACGCCTTGGGTTTTTAGCATTTGTGTACTTATATTTTGACACAATATCAACCATACAACCATTAATATAATTTCTTTGTTTGGCCACATCCCCTAAGTCCCAAAATTCTTTGAATATGTCATATCTTTGATTATTTGATATATTGTCCACACACTTTAATTTACACTTGTCTGTGCATGGAATTTTAAGACAGCGACTGGGAACAACTTTATGTGACCTTGTAGTAACATACGATTCACCAGTATTTCGTAGTTTTTTAGCTTTATTTTGTTTCCACTTCGCAGGATTTCTAGTTCGCCTTCGGCCTCTTTTATTAGCGATCTTTTTTTGAGTAGAACCATTTAAATCCGAAGAACTGGTATCACTGTCACTGTTGATAGAAGTAGTAGGAAAAAAGTAATTGGAGTTCCTTTTATGATTTTTTTCTGTCTCATATTTGAAAGTAGGGTCATCATCACTCAAATCTACACTATCACTTACATCAGTATAAACTGGTGAAATATTAATAGATTTATTAGAAGAGGGACATCTCTGAGGTCTCAACTGAATGTTGTCTGAGTCGCAACATTCACTGGCCATAACTGCTACTGTGTTGCGGTTTTCAGGTTCTTCTTCTGTTTTCGAAGATGAAGAATCATCTGAATCTGAGGAAGTTCCAGAAGAAGAAGAACTAGATGACGACTTGTACTTGTTGAACTCGAGGATGATTGCGGTTGTGTTTTTTTTGTTATGTCTTGTTGAACTCCAATGCATTCCAAGTTATTTTAATCATCGCTGTCATAGTCTGGCACAAGGCTTGTTGGCAATCTCTTTTCATCAGTGTCACAAGATTTATTTTCTATGTTTCTAGGACTAATCAATCGGGAATCAATTTTTTGGCTAAAATGCAGATAATCGTCTGCATTTTCTGATAATATTTCATCGCAGCTGCTAACTAACGATATTTCCAACTTTTTATGATCGTCAGATTGTACCTGTCCATCAGTAGATCGTAGATCGTTAAGATTTTTATTTGGTGGGAGATTTTCTATGTTCTCACTTGGTATATTGTTTAGGTCTTCTACAGTAGCGTTATGAGTTTCAGCTATTGGTTTAACTTCATGACTTTGCAAAGATAACAAAGAACTCGATGATACTAATTCTAGTATTTTATGTGCCCTCCGAGACGCCATTCTGTATAAAAAAATATATTCTAAATAAACACTTTAAATATTTTTTAATTTTTTTTTTAAATAAAGCCGTTTTACTGAACTAGCCTAAAGGACAGTGAATACGATTATAGGTCCACCCGCGTGGCATCCCTACAATAAAATACAGGGTAGAACAATAATTAAAACGACCTTGTTATTTTGATTGATCATCAAGAAGTAAGAATATTAAAGTCGTTATGCATTTGTATTTAACTTAAATTAATTAAAAATGTAATTAAATTATATTATTATTATTATCATTATAAAACTGATACGATACTGATGTCATTACGACAATGGTTATTATACAATTTAATTTATAATACTGTTGAACCTGATTAATAATAAGTTATAATTTTACTTTAAAAGAGAAATAACTTATAATGCAAAAATAATGTTGAGGACTTTTTTTAAATTAAACAGGAATAATTAAAATTGAATTTCATATTTAAAGCGTTATTTTATACTAAACTGGAGTAATTCCATTTGTTCTATAAATAAACTAAATATTTTAAAATGAAACTGAAATAACTAGTATTCATTCATACGATTTATTATTAGATTAAGAACTAAACTGTAATAACACGAAATAGGATCAGTGAAACTCAAACAAATTTTTGTAATAAAGTGAAATAAGTCCGAATAGTACCGCTATACGAATAAATAAAACCAGGAAAATTACTCACCTGTTAATAATGCATAGAATTATTTCGGCTTATTGCATTATTCAATTGACTGAAACGGGATCCTAGTCTCTAGACCACTGACACAAGACTGAATATCTCCGTTTATTGGTTTCAACCTGTCAGGACGCGTTAATCAGAAAGAGAACGACGACCTTCCATTTCGCTCAGATTTTGTTCAATTCGAACGGCTGTTTGAGCGCGCGTGTTCTTTGCGTTGAGTTATTGCGTTTTATGATTAAATCTCAGAATAACCGATTTTTGAGTTATTTCTATGTTTGATTAAACGTGCGATGAGTTCCAAAAGTGGCTCCGTAGAAATTCGACCTGGTTGAGACCCGACGTTTCTACTAAAATGAGATTGACTTCATTCACAATGACGACCAGACGCCAACTTTTCAGTGATGTCTCATAATGTAATAGATGTGTAAGAGATGCACAATATCTGGCGAGGGTGAAAACTAGTAGCGGTCACCGAATGGTAAGAGGCACATTTTCCTTTCATATTAAGGTAGAGAGGTGGACAATATTAATGACAAGCTCCTAGAAACTATACATGCGGTTGAAACTAAGTTCTGCAATACCCATCGCAGAAGAACCAAAAACTTTCTGATCAATCTCAGAACCTCATAGCTGTAGACGGGAAATGAAACTGCAGCCCTCAGCAGATATTACAGCATACAGGCAACTGAACAGACAGATCTTCAAATGCATTACACAAGACGAGATTTACGCAATTCACATACAGCTTGTATTGAAGAAGTAACGGAGTGGAACCATGGCTCTAAAGTCTGCCAGACATCTGTCTAGCAGAATAATCAACTGGCGAAGTTGAAGGTTGAATGTGATAGCATCTTTTTTCCGAAATCAGATTTGGAGTGAGATTAAGCAGTTCTACGGGCAGCTGTTCACGTCATCATTGGAGCCACACCAAAGCGTGAGTAACGATCCAAGAGCAAGTCTTATCCGGCACTTTTTCTATGATATCCCGGAGGTCATTCTGAGCGAAATAAGAATGGCTCTCCAGCACCATAAAAACAGCAACGCCCTGCGCAAGAATGGAATTAAATTGTAACTTTTGATGGTGGAAAACCAGTACCTACATTTTCTCCTCATTTCTTCGGAAGCTCTTTAAATCCGTCCTCCATGGTGTAACTACTCCGGAGATGTGGAACAGAAGTGCGGTGTTTTTTTTTAAAGTAAAGCGAGAACGATCTCTTGAAGAACTACAGCCAATTTCTTTTATAAGCCGCGTCTATGTGCTGTTTTCGAGAATCCTTACGAATCGTCTCGAATGCAGACTCGAAAACTTCTAGCCTCCCGAACAAGCCAGTTTTCGAAAAGGCTTCAGCACCATAGATCACATACTTACGCTTCAATAAATTGTTCAGGAGCTCGAATAAGTACCATCTGCTACATTGTCTTGCGTATGTGGACTATGAAAAACCCTTAGGTGCTGCAGTCCTTTTAGCGGTGCCAAAGTGATTGTCGATATATCAAAGTGCTGAAATATTTGTACAGTAAGGCTACGATGGCTATACAAGTACATAACCAAAGTACGAAACCTATCCAACTGCAGAGAGGTAGGTAAGACAGGATGACGTTATATCCCTGAAAGTCCTGCTGCATTGGAAGATGTTTTCAAGCTACTGGGCTGGAAATTAACATCGGTTCATCAATTAACGGTACAGTCTTTATTCAGAATCGCTGGAGGACCTAAGCACTATGCTCAATAGCCTCCATAGTGCCTCCCAACGGATACGGATAGGTAGGATGAACATGGATAAAACAAAAATCATATGTTACGTCTATGTCACATCTATGCCTGTAATTGTTTGGAGCACTAAGATCGAAGTTGTTGATGAGTATGTTTACCTGGGACAAATAGTCCGACTAAGTAAGTCTAACTTCGACCGAGAGGTCAATCGACGGATTCAACTCAGATGGTCAGCGTTCGGAAAATTATGACACATCTTCTCGTCAGTTATAACCTCAAAACTTGAAAATGAGATTTCGTCTGAGACGTGATCTTTCACTACTCAAGGTCAAGCAATCAATGTTGCTTAGCGAGTTATAAAGAAGGCTATGCTCGAGTTTTCTCTGCGTAGTTGACTTGAAAATGAGGATATCCACAGTAGGATCAGAGTAACCGACATAGCCCCACGGATTAGTTAGCTGAAGTGACAATGCATCGGCCGTATAATTTGAAAAACCGACAACCGATGGGGAAGAAAGATTCTCGAGCTGCAGTCTTGTTTCTTTAGACAAAGTGTAGGGCGAATCCCAACTAGATGGAGTGACGACCTGGTAAAACATGCAGGAGATCGATGGATGCAGAAGCGTCGTGTTTGTGGCATTCCTTGAAGTGGTATATGTTCAGCAGTGGACTTGTGAAGGGCTGCTATGATGATTATAGTGATGACGAATATGTTTACTCGTAGGCTATTCAGTATGAACGTAATCAGATTAAAAGTTGAAGTCATTATTTTTGTATACATTTTTATTACATTATTATTTATTAATATGTTTTTTTTATTATCTACTAAGATTTTTAATGGAAAATGTAACTAGAAGATTTTGTCCATTTACGTTCATGTTAAAATGTAAAAAGTATTGAGTATAATTTTTTCTTTCATTCACCGTGTCTAGGGCCATGTTCCAATAGTAGTGAGAAGCTCGTCCTAGCCAAGACTGTATGGTAAGAAACAAGGACATCTGTTACTGGCTTTAAATAAAGAAGAAACAAATGTTTCTAGTTCGATCTCCGCCGACAATAATTAAATTGCTTATATCAACTTTAAGGGCTGATTTGTTACAGTAAGCTTACTACAACTTACTTTTGGTGATTAAAGAACACTTTTACATTATTTTCGTTCTATAGTTAAGTGCGCATTTGTCAAACAATATTTAATGTACAAGAAACTTAACTAACTGGATCTAGCAATCAAATAAATCAATTTCCAGGTGTCGCGTGTCGTGCCAATCACTAACTAGCTTGCATAATCATAATGCGCTCAGCTTTTGATGGATGAGAACTGTATTTAGTGAGCAGTCGTGAGAAAAATGTGCTATGCATGCAATGATTTACATAAACAGGAAACGGTTGAGTAACTTTTTAAGCCTACACATTAGAATTTTGTCAGTCTATTTCCCTTGAGTGTCATTTGTCGTTATTTGGTTATAAGGTTAATTATATGTAATTAATTACTATCTTGCAATTTTATTAGTTTACACGTTTTCGTAATCAATTAGGAGACCTTCAATTTTATAAGTCCTTTATAATGGAAAGTTTAGTGTTGTGACAAAAGCTGAACAATATTAACATGTAACTATTTTTATATCTATAAAATCGCAATCCTTTTATAATACACTCGTGGAACAAGTTATTAGAATCACATCAAAGGAGCTTAATCACCATTTGAATCATTTTATTTTATTTACTTGTTTTATTTTAATACCAATTTTGAACTGTGTATTTTTATTTTCAAACAGACTTTGTTTAAAATGCCGCTCCACGTTTTATCGAAATATACTTACTAAATTACTAACAAATTGCTTTGATCATATTTTAATTAGTTTAATATACAACAAAAATATTTTATACAAGGACTCGATTAAGAAATAATTGAATATAATCGAATACGATAGGATGGGATGAGATACGAAGGTATGGGATAGGATGGTTTGAGAGGGGATGAAATAGGGTAAGCTAGGGTAGAATAGGTTAGGATGGGCTGGGATAGAATAGAACAAGATAGAATGGAATGAAATGAGTTGGGATGGTATGGGATAGGGTAGGATTGAGTAGGATAGGGTATGATAGGGTAGGATAGGATGAGATAGGATAGAATAGAATATAATATAGAATAGAATCTAAAGAACATTAGAACAGAATCGAACAAAAAAGAACAGAAAAATTATGGAATAAAAACACTTGGTAAAGCCAAATGTGCATAACTTAAGCGCTAATGTTATACGTCATTTTTTTAAAGTATTTTAAATACACACAAGGTTTCACAAATAACCTTATTACTATTACTTCTAATTGTCCGATAATTTTATATCATACGTCAATAAAAAAAATTAGAAAATCCAAAAGTGCATGCTTCATAATGCTCATATGACCGTGATAAAATGTTGAAAAAAATACTCGATCAACAATAGAAAATATTTTTTATTTATTATTATTGAGATTCAATTTTTTCATAATTGTTAATTAAAAAAGTTTTATCAGAATTATCTTAAAACGATCAGAAATCAACTTTAATATTACTTTAATTTTAGGTACCTATTTGTACTCAGGTATTATCGTAATAACTGATATTTTTTACCTGAATGGTTAAAAAATTCTCATTAACTTTATTTTGTTTTCAAAAAGTTTTTCATCTTGTCATAACATATTATAATTTAGCATTGACCAAAGTACACCTTCTAACAAAAGCACTCACGCCTGTCACCCAGAGGGGTAGGCAGAGACTACGGACTTCCATTTGGCACGACCCTGACATACCTCTTTCGCCTCCTTTAAATCCATATATCTACGCATACATGCTCGTCGGTTAAAGGTACTTCTAACGTGGCCCATTTTCAAAATATCGTAAATTTGGTCGATAAACTTTTTTCTAGGGCGTCCTTTCCCGACTCTGCCGTTCACATCTGCCATATAAATTTGCTTTGTCACTCTTTACACATTCATTCTTTCTACATGACCAAACCACCGAAGCATTTTTTTCTTAATCCTGGCCACAACATCATCTTGCTTACCACATTTATCTCTTATCACGCAATTTCTCACCTTGTCAATCAGATTCAACCCTAGCATACTCCTTAAAGACCGCATTTCTACAGCATTTATTCTACTTTCGTGCTTCTTCTGCCACACCTAGCTTTCACTTCCATACATTAAAGTAGGGACTAACACAGAATTATGAATTACCATACGTGCCTTTTTTGAAACATTTGGTTCTTCACAATAGAGTTTAGTGCCCCATTCACTCTATTCCCTGCACTCCGAGACATATAAGTATATTAATCCTACGGTTTTCTAATGAAACAATATATTGTAATGAAAATGTGTGATTATAATAATAATAATAATATCTTACCTTGGTCAAGTATGTATCAAATTAGGTATTTGGAGTATTGTGATTCTACAGCGGTCGATATTTTTCATTACGAGCCGCTGGCGCTGTAAACAAACGATACAGTAACCCACTCACGACGGCAGCCGAGCCCGCAGAGAGTCAGTGTATCTGTATTTAATAAAATATATCATTACAAAGCAGGGTTTGGGTTTGGCACAAAGCTTTCTTACGAAGCTTCCTTCTCATGGGGTTCCAGAGAAATTGTGCGATTAGTTCACCAGTTTTCTTGCAAATTGGAGCGTCAAGGTGGTAGTAGGTAAACGATGCACGCTCCGATTACGTGCCCATTAACGCTGCTGTTACACAAGGCTGCATGCTGTCACCAACGCTGTTTCATCTGCATATAAATGATACAGGCAATATTAAAATAACATTATTTTAAACACCATGATTTATCCTCAAGATTTTTTTTTCACATTTATTAAGCTTTTAGCACATAAACGGCCATTGACTGATATAGAAAACAAAAAATATGAATCCGTCTCAGCTTCGTCTGGGTGATTTCTGAATTTAAGCCGCCCATGGACCAACTCAAACTTACAAAAAACCGGCCAAGAGTGTGTCGGGCCACGCTCATTGTAGGGTTCCGTAGTTTCCCGTCCGTCACAATAAGTGTTCCCACTTATGAGTTTAAAGGTGGGTATCCATTATGTTCGCGCTCCTGCAACTACTCCCGGTAGTGGGTACTGTTGTTTCCATCCAAAATGATTTTCCTAGAAAGTCCTTATAAAGTTCTACTTTTCAGATTTTTTTCATATTTTCTAAACCTATGGTTCAAAAGTTAGAGGGGGGGAGAGGACATTTTTTTACTTTTGGAGCGATTATTTCCGAAATTATTGACATTATCAAAAAATGATTTTAGTAAACCCCTATTCATTTTTAAATACCTTTCCAACAATATATCACACGTTAGGGTTGAAATTAAAAAAAAAATCACTTACTACTTTACATATAGGGGGGCACCCTAATAAAACATTTTTTCCAATTTTTATTTCACCACTTTGTCGGCGTAATTGATACACATATTGGTACCAAATTTCAGCTTTCTAGTGCTAACGGTCACAGAGATTAAGCGAGGACGGACAGACGGACAGACAGACATGGCGAAACTATAAGGGTTCCTAGTTGACTACGGAACCCTAAAAAACCATCAAAATCGGTCCAGACGAAGAATTATACAAATGTAGATGTTAACTCTTTTGCTGAACGAGGTTGAAGGTTACGATTTCTTGAATTTG
Source organism: Parnassius smintheus behrii (assembly GCA_036936625.1). NCBI lineage: Eukaryota > Metazoa > Arthropoda > Insecta > Lepidoptera > Papilionidae > Parnassius > Parnassius smintheus. Next base: position 37,876,164 of record JAUPFT010000011.1, read on the forward strand.
TATTTTAATTCACAGTGAAAGAAGGGGTCGATCGCTACGTGTAATCGAAGGGGTAATAGATTTCAAAATCATAGATATACGTTTGATTGACTGTAATATACGGAATATTTTCGTGGCAATCAATTATGTTTAGGTTTGGTGTATCTTTACGACTTTTATGATACTCGTAGAACATTTGTTTTACTGCGATACGACAGTACAAGAAATTGAAATTGCTCTCATATCGCACACTACAAGTCAACGTATTTTTGTGCTCAATGAAACAATTTCTTAACCGACTTAAAATAAGAGTGAGTATCTCAATTACTGCTGTATGCCATTTTTTGTACTTATATGTTACACGATATTTTTAATTTAAATATGAACCAATTTTAATGACTCTGGTTTTTAACAGGATTCAGGAGTTTCATATAAATAAGGAGAAAAAATTTAATAAGAGGTGAAGTCTTTAATGTAAATATTTAGATGTTAAACATGTGATGGTTCTTAGTACCACAAAAAGGGTCAAAAAATTAAACTTATTATACTAAGAAAGCTGCGACGTCAAGGAACTAAAAATATTAAATAATATTCATATTAGCTTCTGAATCTTAATAGTTCTTAAGTTGCTTTTACAATTGATTATAACTTTAATTAATGGGAAGGCATTATAAAATTCTAGGTTAACCATTTTAGATATTTTATGATAATGTGATTTTTGTAAAATTTAAAAGTTAATTTGTTGATTTATTGAATTGAAGTGAGGGTGATGAGCATGTGAGTAAGCTGCCTTAAGATAAGCATTCACTACGACTTAACATTTAACCTTCGATAATCAATCACGATGTAGAAGGTGATTTGTAGAATAACATTGACGACTGCGTGGCCTTATGTTCAGCGTACTACACGGAAAGTCCCAGGTTCTGATCCTATTTCACCGCGGATCATAAACCTCCCATTAGATTGCCTCATAAGGGCGATAATTGCCATAGTTGCCACGCTTTGCAAGCTGGTAGGCAAACGCAGTTTTTATTTTCCAGTTGTTTCTAGGAAAATGCTGATACCTATTTTGTCACCCTCTGTTAGATTTTACAATATCCTTGGGAATGAATATTTTTACCGTTGTTACCGTGTTGGTTCCAATCTCAGCCGTAGTTGAAACTTGTGCAAAAAGAGAAATTCTTGATTAATGCACTATAACATCTGTTGAACTTTTGATTATTTAGAATTTGTCAGTGTGATCGTAAGGAGGACGGATCGTTGAGGACGACATTGTGATCTACTAGAAATAGAAACTACTATGCAATGTCTTTTAACTTCGGTTTTCGTCGCTCATCATACAGATCACAAATTTCGTTATTAGATCAAGCTTCAAGATCGTTATTAGAGAAGCTTATGTGACAGCGTGAGTTTTGCGAGCTTTAAAATCCATTTAGGCTTCACAAGTCTCCACTCACAAAGGAACACACATTAATCAATACGCGTATATACACTCGAAAAATATTACTCACTTTCTGGAGCATTTGTTTCCACATACATACATAGCATTAAGCTACTATTTTACGCTGGTATTCTGTTAGAGCGTGGTCCTTCCCAGGTCGAAATATTTAACGCCGTTTAACGGCAAATTTAACGCCGTTAACGGCAAATTTAATGCCGTTCAACGAGAAACGACGTTGACAGTTCAAGTGTAGCCACTCATTTTATCGCGTTAAATTTAATGCAATAATTGTTGCGTTTATGGGCATAGACGTTGCTCGTAAGTGTAGCCGCAGCATAAGATTCAAAGTAATATAATACCGAAATTATACGTACGTCTTTTTGCTAAGGAATTAAAAAATATTGTTAATAATACACATATACAAAAGTTATTTAACCACGCAGTAACAAACGAAATATCTCAGAGATTAATTGTAATTCCTTAATGCCTCATCACTTTGCATCTACTTCGTTATCTTTGTAGCTCTGCATCATAGTTGGGCTGAATGGTAGAAAATAAATCAGGTAGTAAGCCTGCCTATATTTATCATATTGTGTGCATTAACAAAATAATGGTTTTTTAATTACTTAAGTTACTTTCTTAATTCATTTACGCATAACAGCCAATCAAGTCCACTCCTGATTATGACCTATGGGTTACCTACATAAATTGCTACATAGGGGAAATTTTTGCCATTGTTACTACTGTTGGCTGGTGGTTTCATTAAGTCCATCCTTGTAACCCCTAGTTAGTTAGTTTTATAGGATGGGGTGATAAACTGGCACACAGTCCACCCGATGGTGAGTGGTTTCTGCGGTCCATAGACATCTACATCCATCCTCGATTGCAAAACAAAATGCAGATGCGTTGTCCCTCGTGAGGACTAAGATGGAATGCCTCGTTTCCAGTAAAAAGGTTCTCTGGTTCTCTATACTCACCACACGAAACACGACAGCATTAAGCTACTATTTTACGCTAGTATCGAGCCGACCCATTCGTGCCACAACTATACTACTACTATAACTGCAGCATGGCACTACCACGTATAAATAGTGTGTATGGCGTGTTACAATAAAAAATAAATAACTAAGTTCATTAGAGCTAAGTTGTTAACAAGAAGATTCTACTGCACATATCCTTTTTCGGTTTCCCTCTGTCGAATCTTACGTCACACACGGCATGACTTGTGATAGTGGATATTCTCACATCGCCACCACATGGCCACTATCTAAATAAAAACATAAGTCTAGATATAAAAATATTTGAACGAGACCGGAGAATGTGAATTATTTCCTTTTATTGAATACCCGAACACAGTCAACCTGGTGGTAAGTGGATGTCGTGGCATATAGACATCCAGAAATGTCATCGATTAAGAATAACAATGAAAATGCATTGTCACCTCTGAGGACTGGATATGCCTCTTCTCCAGTTAAAAGAGTCTTCGGTTCTCTACACTCGCCATAATATCAAACAAAGGAGCATTAAGCTACTACTTTACGCTGGTATTCTGTAAGGGCGTGGTTCTTCCCGAGTAGAGCTGACCCATTCGTGATATAACTTTAATATAGCCGCAGGATAGCTATGTCATGTTATAATTTGTATTTATTTTTGCAAATTTGTTTTTATTATATATTGACAGCGTTAGTAATAATACATTTCTATTGAGGTGAAATCTTACAAGAAACTACAACAACCAATATATACTTTTCCATAATTACAAGCTGCGAACGTATATCAGTCTTATAGTGATGAATTTGTAACATTAAGATAACTGTGACCACACAATTAGGTTGGAAATGGCCCATGGCTTCCGGGCACTCATGTTCAGTCACGAACCTGGCAGTACTTGCGACACTCCGTCCGACAAGAGGCGAGAGTCAGGTACAAACATATCTGTACCATACCTTTAATTTCATAAAACTTGTAAGACCCATTTATGGGTAATTTAATAAACCTTAAAAATATTAAATCATAATCCGCTTATGTTTGTGACATATTTAGACTTAATTTTAAGTACCGACCTAACATTTTCTCAACGGTAAGGAATAACATGAAGAGAAAACCTCAATTACTAATATATTAAAAATAAATTTCGATATGAATATAGTCCGATGGGTAGTTTGAAAACAAATTGGGACAGCGCGGCGAACTTTTCTCTGCCAGTAGTGCAATGTATGTTATGTTACCCTACCTTTTTTGGAATGGAATGTTTTTGGAATATATGTTGTTTTATTTTAAAGTTATTTCTTGTAATTACTTATATTACTCAATATTTAAGATTGATATGTGGTTAATGATCGTTTTATTTAAGATATGAGGGCTCTTATTATTTATTTCAGTCGCGAAGCAGCAGTGTACGAGGTGTGTTCAGAAAATAACGGGAATTTACGATTATAAAAAAAAATATTTTTTTATTCATCTACATTAATGTTTTCGCCTTCAAAATAGTCCCTGTATAATATTATGCACTTGTGCCAGCGCTTCTTCCAATCCTCGAAACACTATTTAAACTCGATAGCCTTTAGCTCTTATAGCGATGCACTTTTAATATCATCTATGCTTGTAAAAGTATGGCCTTTTAAGGTTCTCTTATTCTCTTACTTTTGGAAATAGGAAAAGGTCTCACGGAGTCTATAGAGAATATGGAGGCTGGGGCACTGTAAAAGTATTGTTTTTGGCCAAAAACTCACAAATAAACAATGAAATGTGAGCAGGTGCATTATCGTGGTGCAAAACTATGAATTGTTTTTCCAAAAAACTGGGCTTTTTTTTCGGATTTCTTCACGCAAATGACGTTTAACTTAGAGGTATATCTCCGGGATAGAGAGAGAGAGAGAGAGGGGAGTACTTGTTGACCGTTTGACCTCGAGGCAAGAAATCATGATGCACTATGCTATTAAAATCGAGCTAATATAGTAACAGGCCATGTATCTTTCCACCTATGCCCTCAGAGATGTCGACGCATATATTACTTCCTTCGTTCAAAAGTTTGGTTTTAAACGTCCTTGAGCGGCAGCAGTCATTTGCCAGCAAGAGGTCCGTAGAGTTCGCTAGTAGATTCAGGAATAACGATCTCTATAATGCTGGAACAAAAATATTCAGATCAGCAACGGGGAACAATATCCAATGTGCGTAGATATGTTAGTGGGCGGGTGTAATAATATATTTTTTGTCATAATTACAGTACTTCATATACGAGTATAGAAAAATCTATAATGATAACGTCCTTCAGACATAATTTCAGTCACGGTGAACAGTCTCAACGAAGACGTGATAGTCTGCTTATGCATACATTAATTATATAAAGGTAAATAATTTTTTTATAAGATAGTGTGACAAACGAGCACACAGTCCACTTGATGGTAAGTGGTTGCTGTGGCCCATAGACATCTACATCCATCCTCGATTACGAATCAAAATGCAGATGTGTTGTCATCCGTGAGGACTAAGGTGGAATGCCTCGTTTCCAGTAAAAAGGGTCGCCGGATCTCTACACTCACCATACGAAACACAGCAGCATTAAGTTACTATTTATTACGTTAGTATTTTGTGAGACATTACATAAATTTATTCTTTACTGCATATCAAAGTATTCCTCTACATTGGCAACTGCAGTTATTTATATTTCGGTTGTTATTACAAAGACACTGTTTTCGTAGGAAAAAATATTTCTTGTATTTTTCACTTTGTCGTCTGTATTGCTATTGGACGATATGGGTTATGAATATTTCTACATGGCAGCTACACAGTAAAGCGGAACAGGATTATGTCGCACGAGTGAGTACGCAAGCGTACTTTCTGTTCACACTTATAGTCCGATCCGACGGCAATCCAACACGACCAGAGAAAAATCAGGCGTGGAACCTCCTAAATTCCTAAAAGAAAACCCTATAACTGAGTTTTACCTGAGCCGGGTTTCGAGCCACTTGTTCAGTAGTCGCACTAACGAAAACTAGACAAATTTTTAATAGGATATGGTGACAAACGAACACCAGTCCATCGATGGTAAGTGGATGCTGTGGCCCATAGACATCTACATCAATCAAAATGCAGATGTGCTGTCACCCGTGAGGACACAGTTGGAATCCTCGTTTCCAGTAAAATGGGTCTCCGATTATCTACACTCAGCATTAAACTACTATTTAAATCCTTGAACATTTTACGCCGCTCCTTCCTCGGTCGAGCCGACCCATTCATACTAACGTAACTGCAGCATGGTTCTACCACATATAAATACATATGTTAGGGAGTCATCGAAAAGTTATAAGCGGCACAAACGTACTCACTCGCGGCATAACAGACCTAACACCTACACCTGTCCTTAGTGTAACCGTAACGCAATAAGTCGAATCTAGGCTAGGAAGCAATGTCACAGACACGGATACTCACAAACTAACGTCAAAACTAACAATTTGCAATAAATGTTTCTTTCTTTCTTCTTTCTATTTTTGTCTTTTTACAGAATTTGTTCCGGTTGGGACTTTAACCTTTTTTATGTGTGGCAATTCTAATGAGGACCTGTCACTGTACCCGAGTGTCAGTGTCAGTGTACACCATAAGGGCTACCTTGAGGCCATATGAATAAGGCGAAGCACAAACCCTATGTCCACCGCCTAGACTTCAACTATGGGTGAAGGATATTTGGCACTTTCTCTCGTATCTACTGCCTTAAGCATGTCAGGAAGCAAAAGATTGTCCTCAACTACAGCCACGAGTATGGGTCGCAACCCAGCCCAAGCTGGACATTCTCTAGGGTATGCTGCGCCATGTACTAGTGGCTGCCACACTGATGGCACTCGGCTGTCGACTCCCTTGTATCTATTTGGTATAGGTACTTAAAAAGGCACATATGGCTAGAAATCATTTGCACCAGCAGAAAAGTCAATGACCAGTGCCGCCTGTTCACCAAGTCTGACAAGACCGGACGAACAACCTCGACAGTTCTGCTTCCTGGTCTCGGTTGGGCCAGTCGCTCTTCTAGCATAAAGTACCGAACGTAGAATATCTGCATTTCCAATTATCTGAGTTAGCGATTATCATCCTAAATCCGGAGTTCCACAGACATTTTACATGAACACTTATAATTAAAATTGTGGTATCTGTCACTAATATCGAAATGATTGGGTTTTAATTGAGTTCAGAGGATTATCAAACTTATTTGCAAGGAACCGGAAGGAAAATGGCTTATCCGATTTTAATAGAGCTATTGAACAAAAAGAAAACAATAAAAAAGTAAAATGAAGTTATAGCCTATATACGTCTCGTTGCTGGGCACAGGCCTCCCCTCATTTCTGGGAGGGTTTTAGGGCAAGGAAGTGTCCGCCGCGCAGCCCCAATGCGTGTTGGCGAACTTCACATGTCTTCGAAATATTTTTTTTCTTATTCCTCAGACATGCAGGTTTCCTCAGGATGTTTTCCTTCCCCACCGAGTACGTGGTAAATCAGCATTTAAAATTGCAATTAATAATTTCATTGGTGCCGGCGGGACTCGAACCCGGGTTCGAGCTCTCAGCTACCACTTCGAAAGAAAACAATGCCAGGAATGATCTTGGGTGATAATCTGGTAAGAGATGCAAGAAACAGAAAAAGAAACTCTGTTATACAATATAGATTATAAACAATACTTATTGAAAGTCACTTTTTTCACTTACCACTGGTTCGCAAAAAAAAACCTCTGTCCTGGGAAGAACCAGCAAGAAACCCATTACTATTTTTTTTTCAAATAATTGATTACAATCATATACGTTACAATTAACAACACAAAACAAATTAGAGATAGCTTGGTAGCGATCACCCTTCCCAGGGGTTATTATCATCCATAAATTCCTTTATAATATTATATCTAATAGCCCTTTTTATACTAAATTAGTTTAATAAAGTTTTTGAACTTTGTGTATGTCAAATTTGGTATTTTTTCTGGGATTTTGATTATAAAAGCGTATAAATCGCCCCAAGAATGAATACTGACTCGGTGGAGTCGAGTAATGAATGGTGAATTCGATGGATGCAGGTGACTCAGTACGGTCTTTGTGTGGTGTTCTATGGCCTATGTCCAGCAGTGGATTTGTGAGGGGCTGTAATGATCATGATAAAGATATTTATTTTTGGAGCTTCCAGAAACAGTCATAAGATATTTATGTATTTGCGATTAAACGAAAAAGAGATCATAAGGGTTCCGTTTTGCTATTTCCTTTATAGTAGAGGTGACAAACGACCATGCGGATCCATTTGAAGCAAAGTGAGTACTTTTAAGTACATACTACTAAAATAATTTTGATGAGATTTTCTTTCTTTTAATTCACAACTCTTAAAAGTAGTAGTGTTACTTTGAAAGGATAAAATGAAAGACAGTGTGATTGTAGTTCGTAAGGATTATAGAATATTTATTATTTTTCTCAAATTGGGTATTTATAACTGAAACTTATTAATATTTGTCTTACCCACTAATTGATATTTAAATTTTAATTGAATATTATTGCAATATTTCGCCTTGTAACTCTAAAATTGTAACATGTTAAAAACTGGTTATTAAAGGAAACAAGCATTTAAGTATAATAGTGTATCTATTTAAGTATGGAGACTTTGTAAAGACCTCAAATGTTTCTTAATAAAGATAATAAAACGTCTCATGCTTCTAATGAATGTGTGAAAGTTGTATATTAGCGTTATTATAGCAATGACCTAACTTAAAGCACATAACAATCCCATAAAAGGCAATATTTGAACTTTAACACAATTTGTTGCATTAAAGCTGTAACTTAAAAGGAAACAGTGATTCGTGACGTGACTGAACTACGGATATGCTTTTTTGTTTGACCTTTGCCACAAGAGATAGTGGGGTGGCGAAATATGTATTATCGAAGGTTTATTTCGGATAGTGTGGTTATATAAAATATAATTTAAGCATTTTTAAATAATTTATTTAATTAGATATGCTATTTTATGTTCACACATTTTCAGAATTAATAAAAATATTGCAGTCAGTTACCTTTCTACAATGAAACTAGTCACATATTGATTAGAACTTCTTTTACGGACTTTATGGTATTTAATTTATTTTATTTTTAATTCCCGAAGTTTCGAGTGCTTTCCAGCGCCCATGGTCATGGGGACTAAGGTGACTGACGTCCCGATATCAGTGTTAACCCGGAGTACCTTAAGCTTTTTAATTATTGTTTTTGGTCCGATCTACGCAGAATTAACTTAATGTATTTTGAAGTCTTGCAGTGGTATGCTTGGGTTTAGTTTTAATTTTATTAATTATAGGGTCACAAGCAGGTGGTAGTGTCCAGCCTCTTTCTCTATTGAAATTAGGATGTTTTTTTTAATTTCAATTGCGTCACCCATCCTTGGTAGGAATCGATGTTCTTTCGCGAAGATTTTTGGTCTATCAAATCTGATGTAATGGATGATGCCGTCTAGGATATGATCACAAACTGCAAACTTCCCGGAACTTGCTTCACGTCAGCTATGTGTTCTCTTACACGGGTTCTAATTAATCTTTTTGTTTGCCCGGGATAGAAAATTTTGTGTGGATTCTATAATATCACACCTATCATATTATAGCATTAGAAAAATCTTTATTATACCAAAAACCTTGGATTGTCTGCCGGCGTTCGAAAATTATTCAAAAAATCAATATTCCTTTTTTTATAGAACTGGGGTGACATACGAACCCTTAATGAACAGATGATGGTACATGGTTGCTGTGGGTTACATATATCTATATCCTCTACCTTCGATTAAGTATCATTAGGATTAGACAAAATGCCACAATTCATGTGTCTGCACTCACAAATACAAAATAGCTGTATTTTTTATAGAATAAGGGTGACAAATGAGCACACAGTCCACTTGATGGTAAGTGGATGCTGTGGCTCATAGAAATCTACATTTATCCTCGATTAAGAATCAAAACGCAGATGCATTGTCACCCTTGAGGACTAAGGTGATAACGAGGCATTCGTTTCTAGTAAAAAAGGGTAAGTGGGCATTAAGCTGCATATTTCGCTGGCCTTCTGTACGTGAACTAGAACGTGGTCGAAATAATACTACTTTTACGGAATTTATCGCGTATATTTAACTTTTTAAATACCCGACGTTTCGAGAGCTTAGCTTAGCTACAGCACCCATGGTCACGGGAAGGACTGAGATGTTCAACGTCCAGATGTCATAGTTAACCGCGGTTACCATAGATTAAAAATTAACTTTTGTTCCGATCTACATATTATATTTTAATCTATGGTAACTTCGGTTAACTATGACATCTGGACGTTGAACATCTCAGTTCTTTCCGTGACCATGGGTGCTGTAAAGCTCTCGAAACGTCGGGTATTTAAAAAGTTAAATATACGCGATAAATTCCGTAAAAACTAGTATTATTTCAATGTGTAGTGTTCGCGTAGAATGTGGTCCTTCCATGGAATTCCGAAAAAATGATACTAAACTGTACAGAAACAGACATGTTTCTAGAGATAGATTTTTAAAGAGATACACCAGATAGAATTTCTCAATCAAATAAATTATAGCCTGACTTTTTTGAACTATTTTATACATACGACTATATTTTTGGTTAGATTATATTGTATGGACCTTGAAAACCCAATGTGTACCTATGTGTATACGTGGTAGAGTCATGCTGCAGTTATATTAGGATAGTTGTAGCGCGAATGGGTCGGCTCGATCGGGGAAAGTCCACGCTCTCGGAGAATACCAGCGTAAAATAGTAGCTTAATGCTGCTGTGTTTCTTATGGTGAGTGTAGAGAACCGGAGACCTTTTTTTACTGGAAATGAGGCATTCCATCTTAGCCCTCACGAGTGATTTGTAATCGAGGATACATGTAGACGTCTATGGACCAAAGCAACCACTTACCTTCAGATGGACTGTGTGCTGGTTTGTCATCCAATACTATAAAATAAAACTTTAAAAAGGAAAAGTAACAAAACTTAAACAGTTGTTAGTATTATGTTCCATTACTGAGTACAAGACCTTCTCTCATTCCCGAGTGGGCTTTACATTGCCTCAATTAATTTTGATGAACGTCCGTAAGATAATTCGTAATTATTTCTAAAACACGCAGTTTTTTTTTGGAAGAATTGAATTTAATTATGAGAGCTCCAAGAGATATCTAAATGATATAAAAAATACAATGCAACCTTTAAAACCGCTCTTTGTGCACGTGCAAGTCCAGGAAGAATGTCTTAACTGATACTCTCCTGGAACATATGCAATAGGTAATTATACTCTCACGTAAAGTGTTGTAGGCATGTATAATTAATTTTAAATGTTGCAACGCTACGTAAGTCTTAAAATATATAAATTAATTTTCTTACTCTGTTCACCAGTACACTTATATGTACCCAATTTAGCCTTTGGTCAATGAGAACGCGACGCGACGAAATGATCACAAGAACAATCATGAGAGCCCTGTCTATTATATGAAAATAATTGATGTATTTTTGATTTTTAGTTTCAAGTCGTTGTTCGGGCTAGTCACGGCAGATTTAGAAGCATATATAGATACTCGTATTAGCAATATTTAGCAATAGTGAACATCAAGTCGTTGTTCGGGCTAGTCACAGCAGATTTAGAAGCATATATAGATTTTAGCAATATTTAGCAATAGTGAACATCAAGCCATGTGGTACCTTACTTAGTACGGCTTATGATTTATCAAACACTTCCTTCAATGAAGAATCTTGAAAAAGTATTAAAATTAATTCTGCATAATTTATTTAAATAAATATTAAAGAGAACAGGAACGATTGCCCTGTGGAACTCCGTAAGTACAGACGGCTTCGGTGCTCATATAATTTTCTATTTTAGTCTGTTGTGAACTTTGACTTAGATGGTCTGAAAACCAATTTAACGCAGTTCCCTAATACCAACATTTTCTGGTTTCTGTAATAGGATAGGATGGGAGACTGTATAAAAAGCTTTTCGTAGGTCGAGAAATACCGCAATTCTTTTTCGGCCCTTATCTAAGTATTCTGTAACTAGGGATGTTAATTTTAATACTGCATCATCTGTTGATGTATTTGATCAAAGTTCATATTGATTGTCTTCTTGATATTTTTTCCCAAATAATTAACAAGTCTTTTTTCATGAGCTTTTTCAATGTTTGCGATAATGTAGACAGTATTGAAATAATACTAGTTTTTACGGAATTTATCGCGTATATTCAACTTTTTTAATACCCGACGTTTCGAACGCTTTACAGCACTCATGGTCACGGGCGGGACTGAGATGTTCAACGTCCATATGTCATAGTTAACCGCGGTTACCATAGATTAAAATTTAACTTTTGTTCCGATCTATGCAGTATGAACTTATGCATTTCAATGTGTAGTGTTCGCGTAAATATAAGAAATCATTATGTAGACAGTAGTCAAATAGGCCTATAATTATGTAGTGAATTTTTACTGCCTCTATTGTGTATCGGACAAACCACTTTCTTCAACAGATTAGGGAAGTGGCTATAGTAAAAGTATTAGCTTTCGTTTTTCTGTTTAAAAAAATAGTTTTTTGACTGTCCCAAATAATAAAGAAATTGAAACCATTTAGTTATGCTTATGATTTATCGTTTTATCAACTACATATTTTTGTAAAACTGTTACGAAGTATGTTAGACCCCCAATTTCAAACATCTCCTTTGGCTGTGTTTTTAAAGTGAGTGATTGTATTGCTACCAATTTTAACGTCGCTTTTTTTTGTATACCAAAATAAAAGCGGTATAGGTGCGACCCGTAAGGTCCACACCACTGACTTCCCAGTGGAAAGAATAAAAAATATCATATGTTTTAACATTTTATACCATTTTCATTCGGCACAAATAACGACTTGACCGATTTTGCTAAAAAAGTTACATAATTATGCGTTAAATGAAACCGGCCCCATGTCAATATCACTCTTGGTTCTCGAGATACACGAGGCGAAAATTGAACCCGAATATACATACATACATGTGCACACACCGATATCCTCTTAAAAGCCATAATATTCGACTCTAAAGACCTTGAAACGTGGAGATGTGTTAAAATTTCCAATTTGCAAAATCGGACCCGTCACCCATTACAGTAACTTCCCACTGGGAAGGTAAATATTTAATAAGGTATATGTTTTTCTACAAATTAAGAATTTTATAAGAATTATTTTTAATGTTAGTAGTTTTAGGGTGACAGTTTATCTATATTTCGATTCTTTATCTAGAATACATGTACAGGCCACAGCGTCTTACTCTTGCTTGGAATCCCGTACTATATGTAATAAACTAATTTTCTCTTTCTTTCATAATTTTTTTTGTCTTTTTCGATAACCGTCGTAGAATGGTTGAATTTCTGAGATATTGAAACATTTTTTTGACGTAATCACAACATCTTATATAGATATAGTTCTAGGTAACATCTAGTTGCGCGTTCTTTTAATTATCATTTTAAACAAAACGTTTCAATATTTTCCGCTCGCCACTGTCTTCAACTACTTCTCGCTACTTAATTTACGTAATGTTACAAATTATTCACGAGAGAATGTTATAGTTGTTACTTACAATATAATTGTCTGAGATTGATTGAGTTATGCACTTTAGTTGGCTATGAATTATGGAATAATAATTCCATAATTTATTCTTTTGCCTTTTTTACGCATTACAGTAAAAAAGCAAAAGAATAAATTATGGATTTATTTTTTGCGTTCTAACCACATTCACTTTTTTACGTCTGGAATTTACACTGACTTAAATGCTTTGTTAATAATTTATTTGAGTCAAAAATAATTAATAGAAACATGCGTTATTCTGTGAAATTTCATGCTACAAAATTGAATAAATATGGAACGAAGTTGGAACGTTGAACTCTTTTTGTTATTGTAATTAAATAAACTTAATCAATGGCTAATTTTTACTCAATTTCGTAACGAACCGCCACATTCAAGTTTATTTTGATTCACGTAGACTGCGAACGTATTTACATAGTATATAAAGCCTATTTTCCATAATTGATGAATCATCTGACTACATCTGTAGACAAAATAATTACAAACAACTTCGTTGTTTGCGCGCGTCAATCATGGCTGACTCAAGGAACGGACGACATTTAAGAATGATTTAAATAAAATATACTACTGAAGTGTATAAAGCTGTGAGGTTTTTATGCTAGCCTTTTTTATCCTGTACACATTGACATATGGTAGAATGAGTTAGAAATGGCATATAATGCTTTGTTTCTTCATTAAAAGAGCGGGTAAAAAATGTCTAACACTTGGACACCCGCAGTCAACGGAGATATTTTCGTGTCCAAGTCTTGGACATCCGCAGTTGAGAGGATAATATATAAAGCCTATTTTCCATAATTGATGAATCATCTGACTACATCTGTAGTAATTATTCTCTAAAGGCAAGAGATAAAGTACATACTTATAGATTGAATATAGTTAGCATATAGTGCACGAGGATAGATTTTTAAATAAGACATACGTTACGTATTTAAATAAAGTAGTTTGAGCAGTTCATCAGATTCCAAGCGACGCGACTGAACAGCGAAATTGCCGACATAGGTATATTTCAGGTACATCCTGAGAGATTATCTTTTTATACATAATCATTCGTGCATCATGTTAGTGATCGTATAAGTTCTGCACGTCTTGACCGATAGCAGTCATATTTACATAACATTTAACATATTTGTTTTGTCGAGAGATTAGGATCCGAGTGTGACTCTGATAACTTCAGATGATATATAACAATATACTCATATAAGCTATATTAATATGTTCACAATAATATTAAGTTGGCTTAGTGCCCAAAAGGAATCCCCCAAAGGGGTTCCCGCTTTGTCGTGGCGGGGGATTAGTAGCCATAGCTTGGTCACCCACCACCCAACTCACATGGCCGGCCCGAGATGAAGAGCCGGCCTGAGGTGGCCACTCCAAGTGGGCTTGACGAGCCCACTTCGGATGTGATTTGGTGGGCTGCGGCGAGAGGGTGTACTCTCTCCCTACCACCACAGCATAGATAGAGTTGCGGAGGAAAAGGGATTGTTGGTATGACGAGGCACCACTCTGCTACTCCGGCGGGGCCCTACCGCTGATGCGATGGTAGTTGTGCTTACGAGGTAGAGAAATGAATAAGACTCGTCATGTGTTTTGGTATGCATTGCCAGAGAACGGATAGGGGAGGAATATTCCTCTCTTGAGGTGGGCTGCCATGGAGCGGCTGACGCTGTGGTAGAGCCGCAGATTTTTTTTATAGGATAGGGTGACAAACGAGCACACAGTCCATCCGATGGTAAGTGGTTGCTGTGGTCCATAGACATCTACATTCATCCTCGATTATGAATCAAAATGCAGATGCGTTGTCACCCGTGAGGAATAAGACGGAATGCCTCGTTTCCAGTAAAAAGGGTCTCCGGTTCTCTACACTCACCATACGAAATACAGCAGCATTAAGCTACTATTTCACGCTGGTATTCTGTGAGAGCGTGGTCCTTCCCCGGTCGAGCCGACCCATTCGTGCTACAACTATACTACTAATATAACTGCAGCATGGCTCTACCACGTATAATGTGTGTGCGAAAGCGTTCCTGTGTTCCTGCCAATATGCGGCGATGGTGAATCACTATGAGGTTTAGTCAGTGCGAGTCCGATATAACCCGTCCGTGGCCCCGCAAGACGATTATGCGTAGGTATTTCTACATGTAAAAAAGTGCCAAAAAGGAAAGTCAAACTCAAAAGTCCAAAATCGGGTATTGCTGGGGCTGTGGTTAATAAAATGCCTCATTGGAACGAGTTTAAACTGAAATTCATCAAGTGACCTAACATAAATGGCAGTACGAGTATAATTTTTGCCAAGACTGGCTAGTATTTTATAATGTGACATACTTTTTTACTAATAAAGCAACACTATTTTAATGAACTTTTGGTGGTGCCAAAAACACAGAGTCGTGGTAGCGGATGGTTAGGTCTCGCTGTAAATTTCAGAGTACACGAGCAAACCGGGGTTCGTGCCTGCCGGCACCAATGAAATTGTTAATTGCCATTTAAGTACTGATTTAACACGTGCTCGGCCGTGAAGGAAAACATTGTGAGGAATCCGACATGTCTGAAAAATAAGAAAAAAAAGTTTTTCAAAGACATGTTAAGTTCACGAACACGCATTGGGGCAGCGCAGTAGACACTTTCTTGCCTTAAAATCCTCTCAGAAATGAAGAGATGCCTTTGTCCAGCTGTGGGACGTATATACTCGTAGGCTGTATGTAACTTTAACTTCAAATTCTTTGAAAAGCGATCACACATATCTAAATAAAAATTACGAAAAAGTTATTCCATTGTTGGATAAAGGCCTCTTCCTTCTCTTGCCATATATATCTTCGTCTTTCGCAATTCAACGTAGTCTCATTTTTTACGTACATTCAGTCAAAAAGTATCAGAAATTGATGATTTTATTATGGTTCCAAATTCAATTTTTTGTCGTTTTTGTTGTTGTCAGATTGGCACAACTGTTTTCCATTTTGGCGCGGAATTTGAGATTCATCTGTTATATAGATTAAATACATAAATACATTTGGTTATATCATATCTAGTGTGTATTGCGAATTTCACAATAGACAAAAACATCGAACAAAGAGTTCTTAAATTCTGCATCGACAATAAAATTTCGTGTTCGTAGTCACTTATAATGTAACAGAAGGCTTACGGTGAATTGACTTTATCAAAAACACGTGCTTATGAGTGGTACAAAGCGTTTAAAAGCCGTCGAAATGTGATGAAAAATTTGTCCCGCTCTGGTAGACCACCAACGTCTGCAAATGAAGTTAACGTCGCAAAAGTGAAGGAAATAGTGACTGAAAATCCTCATGCCAGTTTAAGAGAGATAAACGCCGAACTTTCTGTGTCTCACGAGTTAATTTGTACTACTCTATGAAGAAGTTTGGCATTATATAATCAATATGAAATACTCTATCTTCTAGTGTAATAAAAAAACTGTTATCTTATGAATATTTATTTATAATCCACGTTCATTTCGTACACCATTTTCACGTGAATGTTATTGTGTTGATTTTTGGATTTTTCTAGTGTTTTATTAGTGTTTTAGTATAGTGTTGCATTATAAAATTGTTATGAAAATTTTTGTGTAAATATAATTTATCGTAATTTCGAATAATAAATCCTATACTATATATATATATATAATCGGGATCTCGGAAACGGCTCCAACGATTTTCATAAAATTTAGTGTCCAGGGAGTTTCGGGGATAATAAATCGATCTAGCTAGGATTTATTTTTAGAAAATGTCTTTTTGTCCGTGTTTTTAGGCAATGAAAAACTGCTACAATATCGTTAGAATAAGAAGGTAAATTTTGACGGATTGTTAGTGATTACAAATAGCTTAATTGGTTTGATGGTCGGTCACAGAATCTTAAAACCTCGGTTCGGGCTCAGACCGACCGACTTTTTTTAATTTTGACGTGACAACGTCTTATAAATTGGTTTGCCGGGTGACACTTCAAGAAACTGCGTTACGCTCCGCTCACGTTATGCGCTCACAATGAGAGCGAGTGAGAGGCACGCGTCCCTTCCACTCGGGCATGGTTAGCCCGCCTAAGAGCGAGAGAGACAGACATAAAAAGTGTTATTTCATCCTTCTTCCTACTATACGAATGAATATTCACATTAAAATTATTTTACCACTCAAAGTCGTTGTCACGTAAAACTTTCGCCCGTATACCGACTTTACAGGCAACCAATTTTTTTTTCCACGTTCCTTTCTTTTTTGAGAAAATCTATTTTTTCGAGCCCTTTTGTTAGTATTTTTGAAAAACACGAAAATTAAAATTAAAATAATTGCACTCATGATTTTTTATTCAAATAACCAGTTCAGTTTTTTCTGTTATGTCGCTAAGATCAAAAAATATTATTTATATTTCATCAGTATGTAATTTGTATCTAAATACAATTTCCAAAATACACGAATTAAAAAAAATCGAGCGAAAAATACCGAGCAAAGCTCGGTCAACCAGGTACTATTGAGATAACCGTGATTTCACGCTGCCGACAATCGCTTGGTATATTTTTTTTGTTACCAAAATACAATAAAATCTTTTTGTACCGAAGTAAAACCTGACTTTTGTTTAGTCCACAAGATAGAAAATTTTGTATATATTTTACAATGCTAAACTTTTTCATAGAAAAGTAGTCTCTCAATATAAGTTTTAATGGTTTTAAGTGCTGTGGGTGGGTGTGGCTGGCTGGCGGTGTGGTGCACTCGGAGTTCTTGCTGGGAGGTCAAACGTTAAATAAAGGGTATTATTTGAGCATTATGCGGCGTTTAATGAAGCAAATCAGAGGAAAAAGGCCACATTTGTGGAAAGGAAGTTCTTGGATTTTGCACCACCATAATGCGGCTATGCTCAAGACCATAATTGTGAACGAAGTTTTGACCAAAAACTCAACAAATACCATCGAGCAACCACCTTATACACCAGATGTGACCCAGCCGACTCCTTTCTTTTTCCTAAACTCAAATTACCACGTTTTGATTTGGTAGAAAACATAAAGGAAAATCCGCAGCGAGAAGTGAACCCATTTTCGGAAAAAGCGTTTAATTTTTTTTTGATATTTGGATTATTCGTCGGAGAAAGTGTTTCTGAAGGAGCATACTTTGAATGAATGTAATGAAATGAAATAAACTTGGATGAATAACTTTTCTCACGTGGTAGAGCCATGCTGCAGTTATTTTAGTAGTATAGTTGTAGCACGAATCGGTCGGCTCGACCGGGGAAGGACGACGCTCTCACAGAATAGCAGCGTCAAATAGTAGCTTAATGCTGCTGTGTTTTGTATGTTTAGTGTAGAGAACCAGAGACCCTTTTTACCGAAAATATGGCATTCCATCTGAGTCCTCAAGGGTGGCCACGCATCTGCATGTTGATTCGTAATTGAGGATAGATGTTGATGTCTATGGGGCACGGCAACCACTTACCATCAGGTGGACTATGTGCTCATTTGTCACCATATCGTATAAAAAAATTAGTTTATTATTGATCTTTCCCGGTTCTCTTTCTCTCTCTGTCAACTTCTCTAAGTATTTCTTCATTCATACGTCTAATGCATTTAGTGCCCTTATTTCGTAAATGTATCAGATTCAATTTTTAAAATAAAACCAGTTATTTTTCTTAACATCTCCTTCCTTGTTCTTGCTTTTTCAAATTGACAGGCAATCCATTCCTAAATGATATTTCACAATTAATAGAACTTCCGAATTTCTCAGACTAGTGATGGAACCAATATCACACAGGAAGCTCAGTGAATGTCGCACTCTTCGCCCATCGCACGCTCGAACAGAGCTTGGACACGGTTTTCAAATTCGTTTTCCTTGTAATTATTCTAGCGTGTAAGATTGCGCCCCGTCATTCCTGTGACTGTCATGATATTTCTTTCGTAAATAATAGGTTCTAATATATGAAATTGGCGTTTTGTACGGGAGGTATATAAAGTAATTTTTTTGTAAAATATATTTAATGAATCAAAGTATGCACCGTTGTTATCTATGCACTTTTTCCATCTCATAGGTAGTTCATTGATCCCTTTACTAAAAAAAAAACCGTGTGGGCGAGAATCAATAAACTCTTTGAAGGCAGTTTAGACCGCTGCATCGGAGTTGAATTTTTTTTACTTGTAAGAAGTTGTCAGAAAAAATGGTCAACTGTAGGAGCAACGTCTGGGGACTACGGTGGACGTCGCAAATATTCCAATTGTAGGTCATCTCACTTAGCTGTTGTTTGTGTGTGTGATCTTGCGTTGTCGTGAAGCAGCAGTGGCCTAGAGCGACTGACCGATCTAGGTTGTTTAGTAGCTAGTTCTTCCTTCATGGTTTGACAATAGATATCTGCTGTAATTGTTTGGCCAGATTTTAGAAAGCTGTAGTGAACGACACCGGCCCTAGTCCACCAAACACTCACAAGTAACTTTTTCTGAGTCAATTTTCGTTTAGAGCATGATTTGGCTGGGTCTCCAGGGTTCAGCCACTGTGAAGAGCGCTTCCGATTATCGTACAGTATCCACTTTTCTACTGCCGTACACATAATTAATCCTTCGAGCTGTTTCTGCAGCACTGTAGAACTCGTACTCGTAAATATACCGATATTTCATGTTTTCCATTGTGCGGTTATAAACGACGCCAAAGAAAAAATTAATGAGGAAAAAACAAATGAATGACTGTTTTTAAAACTCAAATACAACAGCTAGATGAATTTATAAATTTGAATTTGGAATTCTTATCCAAAGAGGAGATATTTCGGATCAAAGTGATCAGTACGACAAAACGCTAATTTCATATGTAAGGATCTTTTTGATCACTCCGCAAGATTATAATAATTGTGTTAGGAGTAGTCGAACGTTGGACGTCAGATTCAAAAACAGTCTTCTAAGTTCGCTGTCCGCACTCTGCCATTACGGTACTGCGGCTACCGTCGCTTTTTTACATGATATTGGGCGAAATCTTGTAAGAAAATTAAATAAAGAAAAGGGAGAACATGGTTTTGTTTTATTTACCTATTCGTGCTACAACTATATAACTACAGTCTATTTAATAGTATAATATATTATGTAACAATAGAATTGCCAGCAGTACCACTCACACTCGCATGGCACTGGTTGTATGACTAACATGTTCGACGTCCTGATGTCGTAGTTACCCCGGGCTTCAGTTAGCTATTAAATACTCGAAGCACACAACTTACATACGAGGGTGGATTGAAAAGTACTCGGCCTAACACAGATCCATTCAATTCTAAAAATCAAATCTACCCACATTATTTAGTTCAGTTCAGACTAGTTCATTGTGTGAAGTTCGAAACGTGTGCGATAATTAGTTGTGATTTTATAAATTTATTAACACAGTAATCGGACATAATTTCCGCGAATGGAGCAAATCGAGCAGCGTGCCGTCATTAAGTACCTCCATAAGAAGGGGCTATCATCAAAAGCCATCCATGATGACGTGGTCAGTACATTAGGCGATTGTGCTCTGTCATATTCATCCGTCAAAAAATGGATAGCAGAATTTAAGCGTGGTAGAGAGAGTGTGAAAGATGAACCCCGCTCTGGAAGGCCTTCGACGTCAACTACTGACGAAAATATTAAAAAAGTACTTGATATAATAATGGGAGACCGCAGATTAAAAATTAGAGAGATAGCCGAGATTATACGCATCTCTTATGAACGAACTCAAAACATCATTGTCAACGAGTTGGGTTTCCACAAAGTGTCTGCGAGGTGGGTTCCGCGACTGCTTTCAGTTGAACAAAAAAGGACGCGATTGACTATTTCACGCGACTGTTTGGAGTTATTTGAAGCCGATGCAGATGATTTTTTGAATCGTTTTGTTACTATGGACAAAACATGGGTTCATTACTGTACACCGAAAACAAAACAACAATCAAAACATTGGAGAAGACCTGGTTCACCACCCCCTAAAAAGGATAAGTCGATTTTGTCGGCAAATAAGGTGATGGCTTCAGTATTCTGGGACTCCAAGGGTGTGATTATGATTGATTGTCTTGAAAGGGGTCAGACTATAAACTCTGATTACTATTGCACCTTACTACGTCATTTACGAGAGGAAATAAAAGAAAAACGTCGAGGAATGCTCAGAAGAAAAGTCCTGTTTCATCAAGATAATGCCCGTGTTCACAATGGCTGAAATTCACAACTGTGGCTTTGAACTGTTACCGCATCCGCCGTATTCACCTGATCTGGCACCATCAGACTTCTTTCTGTTCCCTAACCTAAAAAAGCACTTGGGAGGTCAAAGATTTTCGACAAACGACGAGGTCAAAGCAGCTGTAGACGCATATTTTGACTCTAAGGAAGAATCATTTTTTTTCAACGGTCTAAATGCTTGGAAGGGGAGGTGGCAAAAGTGTATTGAACTTGATGGTGATTATGTAGAAAAATAAAAATATAACTGATTTAGTATGTGTTTATTTTCTTGGTTAGGCCGAGTACTTTTCATTCCACCCTCGTACAAGTTACACATAGTTTTTAAACGTGGTAGAACCATGTTGTAGATACATTATGTATGTATCACGAATGGGTGAGCCCGAACAAGGTATGAGCATGCTCTAACAGAATACCAGCGTAAAATGATACCGTACTTCATGTGCGCGTAGAGAACCAGGTACCCTTTTTATTGGAAATGAGACATTACATATTAGCCCTCAGGGTCGGTAACGCGTCTAATTTTTGAATCTTAATCGAGGATACATGTACCTAGATGTTTATGGGTCACAGCATCCACTTACCATCAGTTGGACTGTGTGCTCGTTTATCACCCTTATTCTATAAAAAAGAAATCATACATTAAGCTGCTATTTTACGCTGTTATTCTGGGAAAACGTGGTCTTTCCTCTGTTGGGCCGACACATTTGTGCTAAACTGTATAACTAAAGCCTACATAGTAGTAGTATATGTATCTGTACCACTAGTATCACCCGTGGTCGCATGGGTGGTCTCCGTCACGAGTAACATCATCAACGTCCTGATGTCATTGTTAATTCGGGCTTCAATTAACTATTAAATACTTGAAGTGGAGTTTTTTTTTTTAATTCTTTTTAATTTAGGTTGTTTCGTTATTTTTAACATGTCAATCCCATTGTATCTTATAACTAAATAACATACTACAATTTATTAATTTGCTTACACAAAATGCTAACTAAATTAGACACCATTTGAGTAGCATTTGACAGTGGTTCAGAGAGAATGCTTTGATTGATGACCTATGGAAGCAGAGTTCGTAAGGTAAAATTAAACGCAATTAAATCCGTAAAATTACTTTTATTCAAATATAATGTTTGACGTTCGTACTTAAAAGTAATTTTTACTTTAAAAATTAGACCCGCTAACATCAATAATCCGTGAACCGGAGAACTGTACCGGGGTCTTTCTAGTGAATCTGTTGCGACACTACCACGAACCTCTGATAAAAAGCATGACAAACGTCTATTATCGCTGAGAACAATTCAGGTTATGTTTTCGATTCTGCAGCATTTCGCAATATTTTACCTTGTCAAGTACAATGGCACGATTTAAGGTTAATATATACATTGTATTAAGTAAATTGTTAGGAAATGATAATTTATTAACGGATGTTATTCTCAAATATTCTTTAATAATAATAATGTTCGCGTTTATGGCCATTAAATCAACGCGGTAGTCAAATTACAATTGAACCTTCGGGATACAAAGTTACAAAGTTTTAAAATTAAGTTTAAATAAAGCAACATTGTTTTAATAGCTTAATTGAACACCTTTTATAAGGTACCACGATATGTAATAAAATTATGAACGACCGATCTTTCGATATAAAACACCATAGTCTTTGCTTGGCATTGCTGGAGCCTGCGTCTGGTTTTAACTGCAAGTGTAAGATACGAAATTTAAGTTAAGTACAGCCTATATATACCCCACAGCTGGGCTGAGCCGCCATTCACTTTTGGGAAGGTTTCGCTTTAACCTTAAACCTTAAAGAGTCCAACATGCTGCTGCAGAATTTATCGTAAAAATACTTTAATTTTGTTGGTAAATTAGTACGCCAAATGTTATAACGATTTTTTTTTGTGTAGGCTAGGACTGAACTTTGATTGCTGACTCACTATAAAATAAAAGACTGAGCTACAAGGCGTCTTGGATTATAAGTTACAAATCAAGCATAACCCAAGCAACTGAAAGTTGGTGGTAGACCTAAGGGAAAAAGCGGCCAAGAGCGTGTCGGGTCACGCTCAGTGTAGGGTTCCGTAGTTTCCCGTCCGTCACAATAAGTATTCCCACTTATGAGTATAAGGTATCCATTATGTTCGCGCTCCAGCAGCGCTCCGCGCTCCTGCAACTGCTCCCGGAAGTGGGTACTGATGTTTGCATCCAAGTTCAAAATGATTTTCCTAGAAAGTCCTTATAAAGTTCTGCTTTTCAGATTTTTTTCATATTTTCTAAACTTATGGTTCAAAAGTTAGAGCGGGGGACACATTGTTTTTTACTTTTGGAGCGATTATTTCCGAAATTATTGACATTATCAAAAAATGATTTTTGTAAACCCCTATTCATTTTTAAATACCTTTCCAACAATATATCACACGTTAGGGTCGAAATTAAAAAAAAATCACTTCCCACTTTACATATAGGGGGGCTACCCTAATAAAATTTTGTTCCAATTTTTATTTTACCACTTTGTCGGCGTGATTGATACACATATTGGTACCAAATTTCAGCTTTCTAGTGCTATTTTTTTTTTTATAGAATAGGGTGACAAACGAGCACACAGTTCACCTGATGGTAAGTGGTTGCTGCGGCCCATAGACATCTACATCTATCTTCCATTACAAATCAAAATGCAGATGCGTTGTCACCCGTTGCTAACGATCTCAGAGATTAAGCGAGGACGGACAGACGGACAGACAGACATGGCGAAACTATAAGGGTTCCTAGTTGACTACGGAACCCTGAAAACGAAAAAAAGTTACCAAAATTACGCGTAAACATAATTAATCCATTAATGCATAAGACATTATATTATTCCTATGTATTACATTCCTGCAATTTATATCTCGTAACGGTTTGGATCCCTATCCTTGCTGTACCTATTTTAAAGTAATTATTGCAAACTAGTGAATGGTCTACTAGTAAACTAATAAACGGAAATTACCATTCTTTTAATAAATAAAATTTGAAAAGTCAGTAAATCTTCGAATTGCGCGTTAATTAGCACTAGTGAAAGCACTTCGCAAATAATAATTTACTTAGTCTACCGACATTGTTATCTAAGCTAACAATGTAACATTTTTACACAGGAAGAGAAATCACCACTATTATCAGTCTTATTATAATGTAAATAAGGCATCAATTAATAACAGCGTTGTAAACTAATAATTTAACCAACAAGTGAATCGATAAGTCGCAATAAATTTGTAATTAAATTGTCAGTACTACACTTCACTGAATTTAATGCCTGCTGACATGAACTTTCATGTAAAATACCGGGCACTTTTGAACCTGATGGCATCGGTTATAATGTTGAGCAGATATTTTTATTAAGATGTTCAAACCTAAAAGTAATAAAAAGAATTAGACCACATTCGTTAAGACATCAGAACTACTAGAATGTTTTGTTACTCCTGCTTTATCATTGAAGAACAAGATGCATCGCGTGTATCTGTCCCTTTCTTATATACGAGTAATAATAATAAATTAATAATGGGTTCCAGACCGAGTTACAGTCACAGCGACTGGTCTCCGTTGAGACTGAGTGTGAGAGTTAAAGCAGGACAAGATTACAGTGCACAAATTTGTGCGCATAAACACAGGTGCACTTTCTATTCTTTCACTCCCATATTTAAGTTCGTAGTTTATAGAACACGATTGTTTTTATATAATAAGGTTTGAGTGCTGTGGTCCATAGACATCTACCCTTATCCTCGGTTAAGAATCAAAACGCAGATGCGGTGTCACGCCTGAGGACTAAGGTGAAATGCCTCGTTGCCAGTAAAAAAGTGTCTCCGGATGTCTACGCTCACCATACGAAACACAACAGTATTAAGCTGCTATTTTACGCTGGTATTGTGTGAGAGCATGGTCCTTCCCCGGTTGAGTCGACCCATTAGTTCTATATAAGAAATCTCAAAAAATTGAATTTTCCACGGTTTTTCTGTTTTCTTTCTTCTTGTTTTTTTTTTTAAATCTCTCTTTCTTCTTGTATCTTAATAGTGGTAATACAACCATTGAATTCATACATTTGGATTTTGATTTTCTTAGATTTTTTGGCACGGAACCCTAGAATCATTAATATTTTTTATGTTTTAGGTGATCTTCCGAAGTTTCAAAAAAGTGAGATAAGAACCCCAACAAAAGGGCTTAGAGTTCGCAACAACACTAAAGTTTCAATAGACAATTTCACACAATTTAAATAAAATATTGGCTGCTGCAAAAAGATATAAACTTAATTAAGTTAGAAACTTAATTAAATTAAGTAAGAAAAGACTACATTAAGTGTAATTTAAAAAAAACAAGTTGGGATTTCGTTTCGTTTGTTCGTTTCGAAACTGTCGATATAATAGAATGGTTTTATTGGAACGAAGTAATATTAAAGCCTGGACAGCGAAATATCTTCGCCGAGTCCGTCACATCGACGCTTAATGTGTTAATAAAAACCGTAATCTTTATAGACGAGACATGGATCCACGCTCATTCCACGGTGTCTAAATGTTGACAGTCGGAGTAAATAAAGGGGTGCGCAGAAATGACAGTCCAGGTCAGAGATGGACTATTGTGCATGCAGGTTTAGAAAATGGATTTGTGAAGGGTGCTGATTTAATTTTAAGGCCAAATCCAAAAAAGGTGATTACCATAATGAAACGAATGGGCGAAATTTCACTAAATATATCGAGGCAAAATTAATCCCAAATATACCTCCAAATAGCATCGTGGTAATGGACATGTGCCGTACCACAGCATGCAAGTAAAAAACCCTCCATCAGTAGCAAACCGAAAAGTTGTAAATACAAAATTGGTTATGCGAAAGTGGTATTCATTATAACGGTTCATGGACAAAATATGAGCTTTGAAAAGTAGTAAAAAACACAAGCCAGAGAAATATTACACTATAGATAAATTACTAGCTAATCATGGCCGCGAAAAATTAAGATTACCACCATATAACTGTGATCTAAATCCGATAGAATATGTGTGGAATCTGGTCAAACAAAGAGCTGCCGAAAAGAACGTTGATCAGCTGAAAAAAAAGGAGTTTTAATGCGTGAAGCAAAAGCTTCAATAACGGCCGTGGATTGGTGAAAAGTAGTCATATAAAAAGATTGGAAAATGATTATTAGATGAGGGTAGTAACAAATAAAAATGACGTTGATGATTTTATAATTAATGTTGGGCTGAACAGCGATTGTGGAAGCGATAGCTGTTCCAATTCTAACAATGGTCATGAAGATGACGATGGCATGTCCAGAATTAATGCATTCTCAAACGACTCTGGTGAAGGCTAAAGTTTCAGAATTTATTTTTCAAATATCAATAGAGTTTCTTGCCTGTCTGTCCTAATTGAAGTATTTTTGACTGCTATTTAAATTAACATAAATTAACTTTAAGAAATACTTCGTTTATTTTATAGTCTTCGTGAATAATTTATTAATTTTTACTTATAAATAATTCAATTTTATCCAAACAAAGCCAGTGCGGATCGCTAGATATGAATTTTATTTTATAATTAATGTGTCTACTTGTGTATATAAATCAATTCAAATATCTTTACATTAACTGAAAATTTCTAAGAGACCGAATAATGTAGCTTAACGTTTTAATTAACATAAAACGATATACCGTTATTAGCGGGTTTTCGTTATTTGTATTGTGCATGTTGACGCTACGGGCTCGATGAGCCGCCATATATTCCCATTGTTTATCCGTACGGGCTATACTGCTGTTACTTGTTATATAGTGGTGTCGTAATAATATCTACTACCACTTATATCATCCGAGGGGTGACAAGAAGAAACTTAGACAGATGATGGAAAGCAGCATCTTCCTTCCTTCCCTTCCCTTCCCAAATAAAAGTACTAAGCTTAAAAAAAAAACATGTGTGCAGTTCACGCGCGGTAGAAGTGAAAGCTTCAAATGTAATGAAATATAAAATAAAAATATTTCACAGCAAAGGATTTATTTAATACTAGCTTTTTACCCGCGGCTTTGCTCGCGTGGGCTTGAATTTAGAAACATCGATAATACTATTTCGTACTAAAATTAGCAAAACTGGATCATTTGTAGAGACACGAAACTACTGAAGACATGGCTACAGAAACACATAAGTTAGTTTTTGAGAATTGCATAAACATCATACGTCAAACAACACATTTTAATGTCGAGCTTCCGATGTGTCTTTATTTACGGAAAATTGTACTGGAATCGGAAATGCGTTATTTACATAATATTTATTATTAAAGTTGATATAGGCTTGATAAAATAAGGTTTAATTTCATTGTCTTTATTAATATTCGTCCCATTGAATGTTGATTAGCACCACATGCCAGTATTTTTGAAGTTCGAGTAGATTTCAAAATTTCATAAATGTAGTCCTATTCACGGAGAACGTGTGAGAAGAACTAAATTCCTGAACAGAGTAGTAGAAATCTACATAAGATAGGCAGCAGCGTCTTCCTGACCATAGCTCGATATATTAAAAATATGTAGTTGGCAACTCGCGTGCCAAGCGTGGTTACTATGGGAAATATCCTACTTTATTAACTATTGGAAATCCGATTGATGAACGGGACTAAAAATAATATATTAGCCATGTAGAGGTGGCGAAAAAGAAACCACTACCCCAATTCATCCCGTGGGTGTCTTAAGAGGCGACAGAGGGAAATTGAAACAGGAGATGGGCAGCATCTTGTTGATAACAGCGCAAAGTAATAAAGAGCTGCCGTTGCCAACCCGCTTGCCAAGCTTGAATACTACTGCAAGTACCCGGTCTATTTGTCATACAATGGGGGAAGCCTATGATCAGCAGTGGAGAGCCCAACTAAAAGTAAATAATAGGAGCCTAAATACATCCCACAACTGGGCACAGGCCACAGCGAGTTTTAGGTCAAAAAGGAGTTGATTAAGTTGAACCCAACGCTGGATGACCGACTTCACATATCTATACCTAAAAAAGATTTCCGAAATATTTTTTTTACATCTCAGATATGCAGATTTCCTGCGAAGTTTTTCTTCACCACTAAGAACGAGGTAAATTGAAACTTCAAATTGTAGTTAAAATATGAGTGGAGTCGGCGCGGATCTGAGTTGCTTACGTACCAACTAAGAAATTTACATTTAGATCGATTTGATTACAGGCTTATACAGATACCTTTCAAGATTCTGAAGAAGAAGATCAGTGCAGTTCTACTCATAGTTAAAATAAAAATAAACCCGTGTTTAAAATTTGCTTTCTTTGATATTTTGTTGTACTTTTTCATAAGAATCTGTTCATTTACTCATGTGAGCTATGCAACCGGAACTGTCACAAAAATTTTAATAGTTATGTCCGCTTTATAAATCTCATTAAAAATAAAAAAGGCTACTTCAACGGTATCACGAACTATTCCACCAATTATAGATATAAATCTCATCGTGCATTTAATTTTCAATTACTTATATCGGACTTGATACAAAAAGAAATTGGTAAAATATTGCTTTGCCGATAGACACACAACATATTCAACTAAAGATCTTCTCTCTTAATCAAAGTTTTGTGTACACAGTTTTTTTCGTAATTTTGCTAAAATTGACAATTATGATATAACATGCATATAGAGTGGCCACGGGTCTATACCAGTCTGACAATGTTTGATGCTGCAACAATAAGTACATACACATTTTTAATAGAATTGTGTTTAGTATGCCCAGTTATGTACCTATTACTATATAGTTTATTTATCAGTAAATAGATGACGCTATTAATATATTAAAACTGTAACCACCAAAGCATTACCCTCTAGTACTCGGACTCAAGTTGAGGTGCGACTGGAGTGACTTTATCGCACAACAAAGACGCTAACATTTATATAATACATAAATTTGGCAATTTATACATTTGCATAAATCCTATTTTTATCAAATATACGCAATCAGTACCGCTAGCGGTTTGTAATGAAATTATTTTACGATATAACAATAACATTTAGAAATAGCAATGTCGTGTTTAGTTGTTAATAGCGGCAAACAATCTCTATTCAATGATTTGGTCAAGCTATATCATGATATAGTCAACAAACACTGTTAAACTTTATGAAATTCCGCCATTTCACTTTCAATAATCGTTTGATTTATGATATTGTAAATTATTAGACGTGACTAAAACTCTTTTTATTTAAACTATAAGGCTGATAACAGTTTTGTACATACTAATTGCAATTTTTGTCATATTTTTTTTCTTACTATAATTTTTATTTATAGTTAGAAAAAAATGAACACCTGCCACGTAATGATAAAACTTGATGTCAACCTCATTGCAGCTTTATTGCCGTTAACGACGGTCACTGACTACAATCTTGTGTTATTTGAGACGTCTACCCACAAAGCTCACCCTAAGTCCAAACTAATTACAGATTTTGATGAGGTATATAATACCCTCATATCGATGAGTATCCCTTTTTCAGAAACACTGAGTAGCCTTGAAGAATTTGCTAACACTTTTGTTAACATAATTAAGTTAGCTATCTAACAAAACTTTAAATAAGCCCATTCTTCTAACAATAAAATGATAAAACCCTGGGTAACCCACAAAGATCTGAGGTGCATAAGACTAAGACATAACTTGCAACAAAAGGTAGTGAAGGACCCGCATAATACAATTTTAAAAATAACACACAAATGTTTTCGAAGTTTTGGTTTCAACTTTATCAAAAATCTTAAACGACAACAGCATGGATAACTTAGTAATAAATCTGCTAATAAACTAAGTAAATTCTATAAAACAGTAAATGAGATCACTTAGTACAAACCACTCAAGTCGAACAATGTAGCAGTAATTAACTTAAAACCTTTACCACTATATTCGGTTAACTATGTCAACTGACATAATTGCTTCAAATTCAGGTACTAGAAGTTGTGTACTAGTAGCCCCTACCAGTAACTATACACAGACTTCATCCTTCGTCCTGCTATACACTGACGATAAAGAAGTTGAGAGCATCATCTCTGCCTTATATCGACGTGAGTCATAAAAGAAAGAAAGATGTCGTTGACTCCGTTTTGCCAGAAGACAGTATATTGGTCAGTCTACCTATTTATACAATAAAGTAATTAAAATACTTAAAATATATCCCATGTTATCTTACATTTGAAGGACAACTTTTTATTTATTATAAATTAAACTTGGAAACATCCTTAATTTTATAATATTATATATTGATTTGATTATATAGCCTATAAGTAGCCCCAGGTCCCTAACTACCTATACACAAAATGTCATGGAAATCTGTTCAGTAGTTTTTGCGTAAATCTTTAGTACCACTAATTTGGCTTCAGTGCCCTTGATTTAGTCCCCTGGACTTGTTTTTCCCAGAAAATATTAGAATTACAGACACGAATTTTCTACAGATTTATTTTATGTATAGATTGATCATTTTCATCCACAAGAGCTGCAAAAATATAAGGCAAAAGTTTTATTTTATAGCAAATAAATGTAACAATCATTATTTTTAGTTTGATATTTTAGTTTTCTTTTAAATAAAATTGCTATGTAATAGCGCCATCTACTTCATTCTATTGGTAAAGTCATTTTATCGAACAAAAATTGATTAACTCTCAAAGTGGTACATAAGATAGGCTTTAGATGATATAAACACGAATAATTTAATATAAATCAATAAGTTATGAAATCGTCGATTGTAATGAAGTGATTGACTAAGATAATTTTATTCAATATGGTTAATTTTATTTATTTTATAAATTTGTTAATTTTAGCTGTTTATTTTAAAAGTAAAAATGTATATTAGCTATCTTTAAAGCACCGCATAAAGATAAGCTCAAAAATAATAATCGAATGACAGATTCGAACCCCCTTTTGAGTTGGTCCGCACCCTGCTATTAGGCTACTTTTGCTTAATACACTATTCTATCTCATTCTCACTCCGACCTATAGATATATACGATTGTCTCTTTTTACTGTCGTTTTTTCATTTCAACCAGTTTCAAATCACAACGATGCTATAGAAGACTTCGAAAACTACGAAATATAATACGAAAATAAAAAAAACTGAGGTTGCTAACTCGCCTGCCAGGCGAGCAATAATGGCAACAGTTCGTTATGAGGCAATCATTTGGGACCTACGTTCAGCAGTAAACTTTTGATAGGCTGTTATGTATTCATGCATTAAGTTATGAGATACTGGTATTTATCCCACTACTTATTAGTTGAATGATATATGATCTATTTGTCATTTCGTATAGTCGCCTTTTATGAACGTCTCTCACAAGATGAAATGTCTTATACGTGGTAGTGCCGCGCTGCAGCTTTATTATGAATGTAGCACGAATGGGTCGGCTCGACCGGGGAAGGACCATGCTCCCACAGAATACTAGCGTAAAATATTAGCTTAATACATCAGTGTTTCGTATAGTGGGTGTAGAGATCCGGATACCCTGTTTTTACTGAAAACGAGACATTCCATCTTTGTTCTCAAGGATGACAACGCTTGTTCCGTACTCATCCTACGAAGTTTTATCCGACTAGGTATGTTGTTATTGACTCGCTCTAACCGATATTCTTAACTAATTTGATAAAATTTTCTTAATTCGATTTTCTGTACTCAATCGAAATATGTTGCTTACTTATCTTAAAGCAAAATAAGCAAGATGAGGTATGAACAGCATAAAAATAATTTTCCAAGTTACAGTTTTACAATTTTATTTTACAATTAAAATACCGTGGAACAGGTACATGTTAGCAACACCTTATCAAGTCCTAGTGTAGTGTGCAATAGCTTAACGCCAGTAGGTTTCTGTTTTATTAAATAGTAGGGAAAAAGACAGCACTATCTTCCATTATTCTTGACTCATTTTCAATGATAGGGAATAGTGCGGGTTTATGTATAGGTGAAATCTATGCAAAGAGTAAAAAATATAAAATTCAAGCACTTAGGCTAAAATATACGTAAGTAAATTGACAAGGAAATAGCCAAGTAAATAATCAAGTACATGGTCAAGAAAAAAAATCAATGTATATTCAAGTAAAGAATCAAAATGGTTCAGTAAATAGTCAAGTAAATGAGTGGAATAGGTACTCGCCATTAATATTAATACCGTATCCTTTCCAGTTCAGTAGCTTGAAAAGATCTTCCAATGGTAAAGAGAAGAGATGGCGGTAAAGAGTTTTGGAAATATAACGAAACCTTGTCTTACACCTCTCTGCGGTTTCATACTCTGCGGTTCTGTACTTGGATAGACATCGTAACCCTACACACTTCAACACTTCGATATACCGACAGAAACTTGGGACCGCCGAAGGGAATGTAGCGCCGCCCAAAATTTAACGGAATCAAAGGCTTTCTCGTTGTTCACATACGCAAAGCAAAGTTGCAGCATACGCAAGCGAAAGAGCTGGGGCTTTCGATTAGAGCACGATGTGGACGGAACTTTGACTTCATTAGAAGTAAGCGTGACCTGTTCAACTTAACATTAAGTTTCAATGAGCCTTTTACCATTCGGTGACCGCTACCAGTTTTCAACCTCGCGATTACTAAGATATCACTGAACAGTTGCCGTCTGGTTGTCATATTCACATTATGTGGGACTATTTTTGGAAAAAGATTTCATCGTGAAGACACCTCCTTCTCCATGAAGTCAGCCATCTATAAGCCCGCGGGTTGCGTTGCCCTATTCAAAATTTCCTACCTTTAGTCACTGTACTCTCTTGTGCCTACTTTTCGTTAAAGTCACCCATTAACACCGTATAGTGGAATTTTAAGGAATGAATGGCTCTAGATATACCCTTATACGTTTCCTCCGCTTCCTTATCGGGATGTGCCAAGGTTGGTGCGTTTACCTGTATGACCTTCAACGAATACCATTTGGTGATTCTGAGTATAAGGTGCGGAACCATCATCGACACACTCCCAATCCTTACAATGTTAGAGAAATTACCATATCATCCTCCTCCCCCTGTACGCACCTCAAAGAATCCTATAATATCCCAGCGCAAATTGTCTATCTCTTCTTTCAGCTCCAAGATCTTCTTATCAGTCCTCAGAGAGCTTTGAATGTTACCAGATCGAGTCGTCTTAGGTGGCAACCGAATTTCCACCGGAGATTCTTAGGACCCTCCGTCACGCAGTTACCACGGTCGGCACTGTAGCCAGGAATAGCGGGCCGCCGTGGATTGGGGGCCGTTTCTTTATGTCGTTGCTCATAGGGGTGATGTTTGTCATGGTTGCCATGCTTGGCAAGTGGGTTGAGAGCCGCATTTTTATTAGTTTTTGTTTTAATCAGAAAGATGCTGCTGCCCATCTCCCGTTTCAGTTTCCCTTTGTCGCTTTTTAAACCGCCGTTACTCTTTATGGTCCAAAAATATCAAAAAAATTATAGTTCCCTTCTTATCATTGAAGCTAGCAATCGAAAAACGGAGTTTTTATTTGGAATATTGTTGTTAATTACGTCCTTAATACATTTTTCGTAATTTCGCAGTGTATATCTCTCTACATTACTAAGTTTTTTTTTAAACATATTATTTTGCAGAACATTTTGTGATTTATTTAAAAGGTTTATCTATTTCGCATTGGGGTAACGCGGCGGACATTTTCTTGCCCTAAAACTCTCTCAGAAATGTGCAGAGCAGTGAGACGTTTATGGGCTTTTTTTCTTAAATAAGTAAAATATTAGTTTTTTATGCTATTTTTCAAGTTACGATGTATAGCCATGCATACCATTACTGAATATGATATTGACACTTTTTTTTATAACAAAACAGCTTTCCGCCTATTTTTTACAACAGCTCCAGTGTTACGATATCACCAGTTTAAATCGTTTACTTTTTTAACTATTTTTAGTATTCATTTAATGGTGTCTTTTAGTAAGATTATCTCCTACTATGACGATATATTTCACTAACATTTTATTAAATGTTAAGAATATATTAGGTATTTTTAAATTTATTTCTTTATCATGTTTTAGCTGACCTTACACAAAAGCTTCTTTACTATTGTATTGCAAACGGTCGATTTAGAAATATTCAAGGATTAAAAATAAAAATTTAAAATAAAATAATTGCTGTTGGTCAAATGAGGAGGAATATAAATCGGTAGAGTAAGGAAAAAATCGTTGGATGAAATGTCAGAAGATGAATTCGGAATAACTCGAATTTAAGCTACTGGTTTACTATTGTCAGATATAAACAAGTTTTTTATATAAAATTAAAAAAAAATTTAGCACATGGTGCACCTGATAGTGAATGGATAATGGAACATCTACATCTATCCTCGACTAAGAATAAAAATACGGATTTATTGTTATCCATTAATTCCAGTAAAAATGATCTCTGCTTCCCTATACCCATTATACGACATTAACTCAGCATTACGAACGCAGCATTAAGCTGCTATTTAACTTCTCCCGGTCGAGCCATACCCATTCGTGATAAAACAATAACATAGCTGCAGTATAGCTCTACAACCTACGTTTAGTTAGCTGCTTTCAAAAAAAAATTCGATTATCCTAGTTGCAGCCTGAATATCGTCATTTTCATCATGTTAAACCGACCGCTGATGCCATGCACAGAAACCGGTTCTAAAGTAGGGAGGTTTTCAAGTAATATTAGCTAGCAGATTTGTGGTCGCAGTGCCTAGGATTCGCAACTTGGATGCGAATCGTCTATCGTCATTAGCTATCCTGACGTTGGTATGAGTATTTTACTTCAGGTATATCACGTGAGGTATTTATACTAGCTTGCAATAGACACGACCAGATCGTTGAGCCATTTTCTTGAGTCTTCTCTTACGACACAATATTAGGTAGGCATGATTAGTTCTCGTATAACGATGCCATGCGGTGAATAAAATTTTCATATTAACCTCTTTTCATTTAAATTTACACTTACCTACCTTTAGTTTTGATTACATAAACCAATAATTACATGAACCATATAACAATGTGATTACTGTCACAGTTACAGTCTGTTAAAAGTACACTGGTGAACATAGGTCTCACTATATATTACACCGCCACTACACGGCCAACCAATGTATTAATGCAAAAGAAATGTGAAAATAATCTATTGCAACTTCATTTTTTTTATCAATAATGAGACTGTGATATTCTCATTAAAAATATTAAAGCTTACTGTGCCCACGTACATATTATCTACGTATTCTACTAATGAATACAAACGAAACTCGATTGTGTGTTAAGTATACTATTTTCACCTAACCAATCATTCGGTCAGCTAACACCTTTTTTCTGTGTTGTTAGCCAGTTGGCTTAGGCGACTTTATTTATAGCGCATTTTATATACAGAAGGGTGACTAGTGGTGATGATGATGATGATATCTGGTGGTGGTGATGATGATGACTTGTGACTGATGGTAATGATTAAATTCCACATCTAACCTAATAATCAATAAATATCGATAAAGCAGCCGAACAGCGCGTTTTTTCTAGCTAGGTAACGCGTGCGCGTTACCTCGCGAACACGCAAATCTCAGTTTAAAATTGATATACGTTTTTTTATTTTTGATGTCAACTAATTTGAGTAAAACAATCTATTTTTTCTTATATAATAAACGGAAGAGTTCTTTTGTTTTTTTTTCTGTTTGTTTTAGCACGTTAATCTCTGGAACTTTCTGGAACATCTGGATTTGAGAAATTCTTTTCGTATATTATAGCCAGATTCATGAGGAATAGTATAGGCTTGTCGTGGCGAGGGTGCTTAGTAGTCGTGGCTTAGTCACTGGCGGTGAACAAAGAGGAACCCACGTGGCTGGCCCGAGGTGAGGAGCCGGCCCGAGGTGGCCACTCCGAGTGGGCTCGGTGAGCCCAGTTTGGGTGTGTGCTCGTGGGTTCTATGGGTGTATCCTCTCCCCTTGCCGCTGCTGCCGAGGTGGAGTCGCGGAGGAAGAGGAGTGTTGGTACGGCGATACGCCATTCGCCTTAATCTCTGCGACTCAAACGGGGCTGCACCGTTGATGCGGTGGTGGTGGTGGGCTGCGGGGGGGAGAGGAGTGTCGGTATTATGCGGCGCTGCTCTCCCTACCCTCCGCAGCTGAACCTTGGTTGGCGGCGGAGCCATAGACCGGATCCGCCGCTGGGCTCGGGAAGGCTAGTGCTTCTAAGTGCTCGTTTTTCCTGGCCCTATGGCCTCCGCGCATCGGACACGGGGGCATCCGTTACGCAGGTGTAATTGGGAGCTGTGTAGGAAAACGCACCTTGTGCTCTTTTGCGCCTTGCTTGAGAAGGAGAAAGAGGAGGCACCGCCGTGGGGCGGCCGGCGCTGGTGGGGCCGCGGATGTGTGCGAAAGCGTTCCCGTAGCCCTGCCAATATGCGACGAAGGTGGAACGCCATGGGGTTTTAGTCGGTGCGAGTCCGACATAACCCGCCCTTACCCCCGTGAGGCGGGTATGCGTAGGCATTTCCCCTGAAAGAAAAAAGAAAAAGGCTAGCAGCCAATCTAGCATTTGGCTAAACTTCCCATTTAGCCTTAAATTTTATCCACTTTCTCTCCCCCTCCCGGGTGAGCGTCACCATTACCCCCCTCACTCGCGCCAGAAAGTGTCCCGAAGCGCGTTTTTTTCAGTTTTAAAGAAATCCGTACATGATACCATGAAAAGTGTTTAGGTACGAAATGGTCCTTGATAGATTTGCTATCAACCCCGCGCATTCTGTCACGAAATATGTACATTTTTAATCATTTATCAACTTTTTTGCTCAGTTTAGTTTTCTCAAAATTTTTCTCACTTTACCGCCAAGATATGTATGAATAAAGTAAAGAATAGAATACGTTCTTTAAAAAAGAGGTGCAGTTTATTTCTAAACTCTTTCATTTCACGTTCATATGCTATTTTAAAATTTTAATTGATTATTAAGTATAAGAATCAAGGAGCACTTCGTACGTACGGTACCAAAACGTAGGTATCGTGTACGTACGTTTCTTTAAAACTGAAAAATACCGCGCTTCGGGACACTTTCTGGGGCGTCGGGGCTTTGCCCGGGATGGAGAGGGAGAGTTGATAAAATATCTAAAATGCTTAAACCAGGTGTCATGTCATGTCACCCGGTTTAAGCATTTTTACGCTAAAGTTATCTCTCAATATATTACTGAAAACCACATCCAACTTGCTTGTAAAGATTAGCGTACTCGTACACAAATGCACTGACAAACTAACTAAAATTCTGTTTAAAGTTTTATTAATATACGAGTATGTAAAGACATATGGTGATGAGGCTATCCCATTTTTAAATTTAGATAAGTACTTTTTAGCTTTAGAAGATGACAGAAAAAATTATTATCCATTATTTTTAAGTTGGAAATAAATGTTCATAAAGATTTAAAATGAAAAGTGAAGTAATTAATATGTTCAGCCTATATACGTTCCACTCCTGGGCACAGGCCTTATTTCTAAGAGGCTTTTAGGGCACAGAAATGTTCACCGTGCTGCCCCAATGCGTGACGTATTTCATCATGACTTCTAAATATATTTTTTAATTTCTCAGACGTACGGGTTTCCTCACGTTATTTCCCTTTACCGCCAAGCACTTGGTAAATCGGCACTTAAAATTGCAATTAACAATTTCATTGTAACCGACTGGGATCGAACCCGGGTTGCCCGACCGGGCAATAAATAAAAACCCTATATTGTATATAAGTAAGCGTGATAAACTGAGGAAAAAAGGATGGTCTATAGTCACTTATTTCTATCCTGAATTAAGATCACTTCTGTAATGTAAGGCAGAATGTCTGAATGATACCTGCAGAAGGGATTTACAGTTCTCATTACCAAACACAGCAGTGCAAGTGCAATGCTACTATTTTACATCATTGTGGCTCTGGTACAGAATGTTATAAATTACTAGCTTGTCCCCGCGACTTCACCGGGTGTAATAATTTATGACGATTGGGTTTTAATTCATATGTGCAGAACCCTAATTTTTTATCTAAAATAAAAGTAGCCTGAGTAACTTCTTATAACATCAGCTGTCTGCCAGTGAAAATCCCGTCAAAATACTCTATAGAGAGTACGGAGCGTCGCGGCTCGCGGCGGCGTCGAATGGTTTACATATTGCATTTTTATACTCGTGATAACTTCGAAAATAAATGTTTTAAAATTTATAAGCATTTTACTGCTATAATAAATTCCATTGATGATAAAACTATTTATTTGGATAAGGATTAATCCAACGATACGAATGTAACCAACTTTTGTTTCTATCGGCGATCTAAATAAATTTTGTAACACAAAACACTTACTTAACTATGATAGACATATTCCCTCTTGGAATTTTTTGTAGGTAATAATGAGTACTTTAATCACGTAGTACATTCATTATTATTTTTTTCATGGTCTCATTTAATAGTTTTTTCATCGCAAGCCAAATAATGAATTCTATATGCAAACTTTTGCTACTTTGGGATACATTATTGTAATTTTCTTAAGTACTTATCTCAATTTCTTTAAATAAATTATAGCCTATGTTACTTTCTTATAATTTAGCTTTCTATTGGCGTAAAATGGTTAAAATAGGTCCAGTATCTTCGGAGCTTATTCGATACAAACAAACAAAAAAATCTTTCCTGTTTATAATAGTATAAGTATAGACAACACAATAAACAAAAAAATAACGCTATCAATTACTTGTTTCTTTAACTTTACAATAAATAAAAATTTCGGTACCGTGATGTAATAAATTCCGACTGCAGTTAACACAAATGAAAAATTAATAATCTAAAACAATGGAATGCTAAAATACACACAATCAAGCCGGACCGAGTGTACCAGTCGGTGTTCATTAAGGGCTCATTATATGGTCCGCTTCTATTTCGTGATTGCCACACAGTAGCCTCGGTTCTCGTGCGAGTGGTCTTTATAAAATCATTGACGGATATAGGCAGCCGACTCGGCGCTATCATTAGCCCGCGCGTTCCTTAGCTCTGGTAATTAAAATGGCTGCGGCTTACAACTGCTTCCCGTCAACGTCCGTTGGTGCACATTTATCATAAAATTTAGTACGCATTAAATAACTTGTTTGTATGCATTGTAGTTTTAAATAAATATATCGTCATCATCAAATGGTAATGATTTACATATGGACTGGCACCTCCCCATTGTATAAAGGATTTGTCGTGATCGTAAAGCTTGGCACGAGATATTCCCATCGATAGATTGATACATAGAATACTATAATATACAATATAATGGCTGTCAACCTTATTTTGTACAAGAATCGGCGTCGCCGGGAGCACGCATATAAGCAATTACGTCGTATTGTCACTACTAGAAACCCGATTCGCTGTGTTGACAGACTGAGTAAATTAACATATTTTAGACTTTTGATTAATGTTCAAAATCATCATTTAAAAATCTTTTAAATTTTAATACATATTTATTTGTAAATAGTGTGCAATTTGGTATTTTCTAAATAATTTGCACACGAAATTTAGAAACAATTGTTACGTCAAAACACATATCGTGTTGACATTTAAACGTGTGAATTGACATGTTAGTGACATTTTAGTGGCTACACGGGCTCCGCCCACTCCTCCGTTCTATTATGTATGTTTTATAGTATTCTATGGATTGATATTCCAAAGGATTTTTTTACGTACCCTTTTTAAAAAACTTACTGTACAAAGCACTCGCAGATTTACCAGTATTTTTTGAGTACAAGAAATGTCGTGACCTTAATTTTAAAACATGAATTAAATAAATACCCAATAATGAGCATATTTCTGTTAATTTTTATGTGAAAACGACATTTGTGACGTTCTTTTAAGGCATACGCACATTAACACACATTCTGGCACATTAGCTAGTGCAAACTTTAGCACTTAAAGTATAAAAAAGATCGTTTCGTAATTTACACCTATGAGTTTACTGTATAAAGGATTATTTTCCAAGGCGAGAGGTTGACTGGACCCATAAAACGATGGTCGATGAAATCGATTCCTAAGAGAAGCATAATATGTTGACTCTTAGTTGTAGATTATTTAAGTGAGACATCGCCCATTAATTTTTATTGAAACTTAATTATTGGCACATAACATACATTAACATTCACGCCTGTCACCCAGAAGGGTAGGCAGAGACTACAGACTTCCATTTGGCACGATCCTGACACAACTCTCTCACCTCTTTCACATCCATACACCTACGCATACATGCTCGTCGGTTAAGGGTACTCCTAATTTGGCCCGTTTTTAATAAATCGCCAATTTGGTCGATAAATTTTCGCCTAGGACGTCCCTTTCCGACTCTGCCATTCACTTCTGCAACATAAATTTTCCTTGTCAGTCTTTCCTCATCCATTCTTTCCACATGACCAAACCACCGAAGCATTCCTTTCTTAATCCTGGTCACAACATCATCTTGCAAAACACACTCTTCTCTTATTACACAATTTCTTACCCTGTCATTCTGATTCAGCCCTAACATACTCCTTAACGACCGCATTTCTACTGCGTTCATTCTACTCTCGTGCTTCTTCTGCCACACCCAACTTTCACTACCATACGTTAAAGTAGGGACCAACACAGCATTGTGAATTGCCATACGTACCTTTTTCGACACATTTTGACTCTTCACAATAGAGTGTAGGGCCCCATTTACTCTATTTCCCGCATTCACTCGTCGTTCTATATCCTTATCATATCTCCCATCCCTGCTAAATACGCAGCCTAAATATACAAACTCGTCTACTTGCTCGATCAACTCCCCTTCTATTCTTATTTCACAAATCGTTTTACTTTCTTCTCTTTCAAAAACCATAACCTTCGTCTTACTTGCGTTCACTTTCATACCCCTTTCTTTTAATGATCTATTCATTAATGTGACCATCATTTGCAACTCGGCCGCCGACGACGCAAGGATAACTTGATCATCGGCGTACAAAAGGCATTTGACGGTTAACTCACACATTCTTAATCTGCATTCTTCAACTTCCAAATTTTGCAAACAACTGTCCATAAATAGGTTGAACAGCCACGGGGAAGCCACACAGCCCTGTGTGACACCTTTATGGATGTCAAACCAGTCTGAGTAGACCCCGTTGATCCTAACACAAGCACTAGAGTCCCTATAAAGAGACTCCAATGCCTGTATCAAGCCTGCGCTCAACCCAAATGATTTCAGTGTTTGCCATAGCACATCCCTATCAACTATGTCATAGGCCAAGTCCATGAACGCACAAAAAACCTTTTGGGTTTTGGCCAAAAACTTCTCCGCGATCATGCGCATGGAAAAGACTTGATCTGTACATCCCATTCCCTTTCTAAATCCCGCTTGTACATCCCAAATTTTTCCATCAGTTTCTTTCATGACCCTTTCAATCAGTACTTTAGCATACAGTTTTCCCACAATGCTAAGAAGGCTGATGCCACGGTAGTTTTTACAGTCCCGCTGCGACCCTTTTCCTTTATATACTGGGACTATCACGGCTTTGCACCAGTCTACCGGTACCCGCTTCAGTTCCCAGCATAAATTAAACAAGGTGTGCAGCAGGCCTGCCACCACTTCCTCTCCAGCCCTTAGCATTTCAAGTGAAACTCTATCATATCCGGCAGCCATACCTGCTTTCATGCTTTTCATTGCTTTCATTATTTCATCTATACTTATATCGCTACCTCTTTCCTCTTCTTTCGGAGTTACTTCTTCTCTTAGTACACACGTTGTCTCCTTACCATAAACACGGTTTAAAAATATTCCTTCCATCTCTTTAAACTCAAAACATCATCATTCGGAATATAGCCATTCTCGTCTCTTATAGCATTTATCATAGGCTGTTTTGAATGTCACCTGGTAGTTCTTACAAGTTTCCAGAACATTTTAATATTTGCTTGGAAATTATCCGATATTCTTCTATCATTCTTATCCGTTTTTTCTTGCTTTTTTCTTTCAACTACTTATTTTACTCTCTTATTAAGATGTCTAAAGACTAACGTTTTTCTTTCAATATCGTCATTCGTTCCGCTAGAATTACCAGCCTTTGTCGTTAGTAAATATAGCTATGCTCTCTTCTTTGCTTCAACTTCCATACGTATCTCATCATCCCACCATAACGTATTATTTTTCCTTTCATTCTTTCTCTTACTAACACCACATACTTCGGTAGCTGCATCCACTAAACCTTTCTTTACATTTTGCCATACATTCTCCAAGTCTAACTCCTTCATACATAATTCATCCAAACCACTTATATTTTCTTTCAGTCTACATTTGAACTTGTTTTTCTCACTTTCATCTGTAATCTTTCCGTTCTAATAAGCTGTAACGCAGTGGTAGACACAGATGACCGATGGCGCCAACGCCTGAATAGACCATTAATTCGGCATAAAACCAAATAATGATCCGTTCCTACGTTAGAACCCCGGTAAACCTTTGTATCTACCACTGCGCCCTTCAATCTTTCATCCACAATTATGAAATCTATCATGCTTCTATCGTCACTTCTTTCCCAAGTATACATGTGAATCCTCTTGTGGCGAAAGCAAGTGTTCGTCACAAAAAGATTCTTTTCCATACGTACGGTGAGGAGACTTTCACCATTCTCATTTATACTTTCATCACCAAACGTTCCCAATATCCTTTCATAACCAAGCCTCCTCACCCCAACCCTTCCATTAAAATCTCCTAGCATAATAAT
The DNA here is from genome assembly GCA_036936625.1 of Parnassius smintheus behrii. NCBI lineage: Eukaryota > Metazoa > Arthropoda > Insecta > Lepidoptera > Papilionidae > Parnassius > Parnassius smintheus. Next base: position 37,919,006 of record JAUPFT010000011.1, read on the forward strand.
ATTTTCATTTCCCTTACACTTCATTAACACCATCCTTATCATTTCCCAAAACTGCTCTCGGATATAAGTGGGCTTAGACATGTCTGGGGCGTAGACCCCCAACACAAACAACTTCTTTAAGCCCACTTTCATTCGTATCCATAGCAGTCTTGGGCTTACACATTCATACTCTTTCACACATTGGCCCATTCTTTCTGAAAGGATGATACCTACTCCCTGGCATGCCTGCTCGATCTCGTCTACACCAGGCCAGTATGCGGTATACATGCCATGTGTAGTGACATCCTTCACCTTCCTTTTCGTCTCATTTACACATAACACATCTATTCCTCTATCATACATCATATCGCATACTTCATCCATTTTATCATTCATTGCCCCACATACATTCAACGTAGCCAGACGGGCCTCTGCAATCCACTTTTCGCCTCTCCGGGAGACAGAACGTGACGGGTGGCGAACCTCGTCACTGGTTTTCCTCCCGGAGATTCTTCGCACCCCTGCCCCATTAAAGGGGCGCCGGGAACTCGGGGCCATTTCCATCATTCATCATCATGTTCATCATGGTGCGAATATGGGTAGAGTATTTTACGCCGCTACCACGGCGTGGAGCCGAGTCTGTGCTATCGGCTTGTCGCTCCTTTAGCACCACCCGGGGGATACGTGTAGGGTGGGCCTATGAAGAGGTGATCAAAGCTTACGGACGCGAGCGACTTATCCCCCTTATATATATTATTGGCACCTAAAAATGAAATTATTTTATTATTTTTAGTTCTTTTATATCGACGCTTATTTTTTATAAAAAAAATGTTTTTGTAGGATAATTAAATTTTAATAATCGGAATAATATTTAAATATTCTGAAACCATACGTATTTAAGGAGCATAATAAATATATTAACGATCAAGATTAGCAGATAGTTTGTATGATGAGTCAAAAGTTTGTCTTTATTTGTTTCATTTTAAGCCATTGAAGAGGAGGCTAAGAAATTAATTAACAATTAATGAAATGTAACTTTCATTTCATGTTAAACAATTCTTTTGTAAATATTTATGACACACTCTTACACTCTAGTTACATTAGCCTACTAACCTTGATAATATAGAACTATTACACCACATGCAGCTGGTCATACAACTGCAGTCTTCATTTCTTCGAGGAATCGTTTAAGACTAGTTAGTATTCAAGAATGTTACTTTACCTGTTTTGTGCAAGAAATCTAAATAAGGAAACGATGATCTAACTTGTTAATTTCACCTCAAACATATCGTTTCAGTGGATAATAAGGAAAAGAAACAAGTACACATATACATACATAAATTCTCACGCTCGTCACCCAGAGGGGTAGGCAAAAACTTCTACTTGGCAAGTTTCTGACAAACCTCCCTCGCTCCTTACATGTACACATACGAGTACTAATAGGTTTGAGGTGCTCTTAATTTGTACCATCTTAAAATGTATTTCGCTAATTTGGTCGATAGACTTCGCCCACGCATGCAGACACTGTCCCATATAATATCTGCAGCATAAATTTTTTTCGTTACTTTTACCTTATTCATTATTTCTACGTCTCATCATCTTCCTGAAAACCATACTTTACTCTTATCACACAGTTGTTCACACCATCCTGTCGTTTAGATTCAACCCTTGCAAGTAACAAGTCATATAAATTAAATCATACTATGCATACTACTTTTAAGATCTTATGAGATCTACTCCTTCATCATCCTACTTACTGCCCAATGTTCCTAATGAGCCTTTAACTAAGGTTGGCGGTTTACTTTTCACATATTTAGCGTTTTTCCCCATTCACCTGATTCTTGTCTGGAATATTCGAGATATTTATATCACCATCTACAGGAGACTATTATGTATTTTTCATATAATATTAAATGAAAAATTTCATGTATTTGATTCCCTAGAGGTAGTATAATGATGGATACTTTTATAGTGCCCCTTCCATTGAATCTTTATATATAACACGGTCGTTTATTGTAATTATCTTCTTACCAAAATTGAAAAATTTTTGTTATATTAGAATTACAAACGACCTCAAACTCTACCTAAACTAAGTGGACATCGCAGCACAGAACTAATGGCTGCACCTTCAACCCGCAACTAACTTTAAACAGAATATAGTCACAGATGTGTTATCCTCACGGGACTGAGATAAATTCACTGCTGCTTGTAAGGTTCACTGTGAATTCTAATTCTAAGTGTTCACTGTAAATTTCACAGTACGCGAGCAACCTGGGTTTAATCTCCGCCATTAATGATTAACTCAGCGGTGAGGAAAATTGTCGGTGTAATATTACGTGATCATGTGAAAATTTTACGTGGTAGAGCTACGCTGCAGTTATATTATGGTTGCACGAATGGGCAGGCACGACCGGGGAAGCACCCTTACAGAATACCAGCGTGAAATAACAGCTTAATGCTGCTGTGTTTTATATGATGAGTGTAGAGTACCGGAGAGCCATTATACTGGAAACAAGGCATACTATCTTAGTCGGGGTGACAACGCATCTGCATTTTGATTCTTAGTCGAGAATAGACGTAGATATTCGATAGATAGTCTATAGGCTACAGCAACCACTTACCATCAGGTGGATTCTGTGTAGTTTGTCATCCTTATTCTTGAATTGAAGCAGAGCATATCAGACTTACTGCACCATGAAGAAAAAGCTTTTTTGTCACTGGGACGTATATATACTGTAATTTTAATTGAACAGTTTTTAAATAAGTAAGATATTGGTTCAACCCAGACGGTCTTATAGGCAGAAAAGAGTTCTGTCTCCTGTAAGTTAAGTGGCTACTTTGTAATAAATTATTAGATTATTTCATTCAAGCTTTTATTATTTTGTAATCAAATCAAATCGTTAACTAGAGAACATACGCACATTATACACACTATCATACTAAACACAAGGAGGCTTACCTACACTATACAACTTTAAATTATTTATAAGTGATCTGTTTTGAGTATACGGTGAAATGTAAAATCTTAAAGGGAAGAGCGCTGCTGTCTGAAACACAGATACTAAGTTATCTAGTTCATAAAAAGATGCTCAATGAATTATATTTGTTATTAAGCTATAGAGTATTCGTATTCTATAAATTAAGGTATTCTTAGTTTTAAATAATAAATTATTATCCTTTTTTGTATTATTTAGAAATGATTATATATTAGTTAGTATAAAAACTGTTTGCGTCTCAATAGATGAAGAATTTTTATAAATGTAGACGGCTACCACTATCTTATTTAGTGTAAGCATAATTGAATTATTACCTTAGGTTATTGGTTGCGCAAAGGCTTTCTATATTATTAAGACTTTCTACTCGTTTCGGCCTAAGCACACTAAGAACCAAGACAGCTTAAACTGTTTAATGCAGACATAGTTTTCAGTCTCCCAAGGTGTAAAACAATTTTACTGAATAATTATCACAGTACCAAACATTCAGTTTAGGCATATGCCATGCTTAATATTTTATTTTAATCATTATCACCATCATCAATCCATTCTACAGTCTACAGCTGGATTAAGTACAATAATATATCTACTGTAATATATATACCTCGCACTGGTCAGTTGAGTGTGAGAACGGATTTGAGATTTAGAGTACTAAAAATTTTTGTTCCCAAAATAACAAACGATCGATCGAATAATGCCATAAAACATACAAATATATTTTTCGCTGTTAGTCGATCGTTCGTCGCCTTTATGTGAGAGAATAAATTGAAGGTTTTTTCATTTTTTTTATTTTAAAGCTAATATTACGAAGTTTTTCGTGACAAAAACCACATCAATAATAGGATACAAAATGAGAATAATACTTTTTTAACATTTACAATTATTTACAGCCAGTATTACAGTATTACTGTATGTAATTTACTATCACAATGTATATTAATTTTTATGATGAAAATAGAATATAATTTAATTGGATAAATTACACACATGAGTTCAGTTTGTAATTTGTAGTCCCGAGATAAGATAAGAAGGGTTATAGAAATTACGTAATAAAATTTAAATTTAAATAAATAGTAAGAAATGTCTTAAAAAACTAAAAAGAAATAAATAATTTCTTCATAATAGTCTGAAGTCGACGCTAAGACGATAGTAAGATGAAGCACTAAACCCCAACTTTAGGAGCTTTTATTTTTTAAAGCTTTTGGTTTTTACTTTTAGTTAAAAGAGAAAGTTTACCATTTTGAGTGGAAGAATAAGTCCAAGCAATATCACAACGTCCAGTCAAACAACCAGAATGTCTTCTATATGGTTACATAAAGCGCTTTACTCCATATTGTTCCACCCCTTAGGGATTACCCCTAAAATATAAGCTGTTTAATAAATCTTTTAACCACTTTGGTTTGAACTCGGTTAAAATTAATATTTTAAATTTTATAATTGGACAAGGCCAAATCATCTGATTTTATAACAAATATATCTTCATATGTTTACGACCTAACTCTAAATATTCAATGAATAAGCGTCAGCCTGCGGATACGTACTAACTTTTACGATACCTTTGAGGTGTGGGTTGACTACAACTTCTCCCCTATTTCCTATGCCCTATGATTATTACACCAGAAATATGAACACAATTTTCAATTACTCTCTCTCTACGCCTTAAGAACCATTACATGACAATTCATACGTAAAAAGGTATATTAATGTGTATTCTAGTCTATTTCAGATATAATCTACCTTTGTACTATATTGTGTGCGTAAATAATGGGACAATTATTGAGATTCTAAGAATAAGTTTAGAATATCAACAACTATTATGGAATCACATATATATATATATATATATATATATATATATATATATATATATATATATATATATATATATATATATATATATATATATATATATAGTACCCGGTTGACCGAGCTTTGCTCGGTATTTTTCGCTCGATTTTTTTAATTCGTGTGTTTTGGAAATTATATTTAGATACAAATTACATACTGATGAATTATAAATAATATTTTTTGATCTTAGCGACATAACAGAAAAAACTGAACTGGTTATTTGAATAAAAAATCATGAGTGCAATTATTTTTATTTAAATTTTCGTGTTTTTAAAAAATACTAAAAAAAGGGCTCGAAAAAAATATATTTTCTCAAAAAAGAAAGAAACTTGAAAAAAAAAATAAAAAAGTCGGTCGGTCGGTCTGGGCTCGAACCGGGGTTTTACGATTTTGTGACCGCCCATTATACCAATAAGCTATTTATAATCATTATCAAACTGTCAAAATTTACCTTCTTATTCTAACTATATTGTAGCAGTTTTTAATTGCCTAAAAACACGGACAAAAAGACATTTTCTAAAAATAAATCTTAGCTAGATCGATTTATTATCCCCGAAACTCCCTGGACACTAAATTTTATGAAAATCGTTGGAGCCGTTTCCGAGATCCCGATTATATATATATATACATATATACAAGAATTGCTCGTTTAATAGTATAGGATATATATATATATATATATATATATATATTCACAGTTAGCATTAAACTCGATAAATGCGGTTTGGTTTTGTTTATAACAACTCTACAAAATTCAGTTCGAATAAAGTTTATACGAGCCGTGGTAGCTCAGATCGTTAGCGCTCGCTGTAAATTTCACATTACGCGAGGATCCTGGGCTCGATCCCCGCCGTAACCAATTAAATTGTGAATTTTAATTGTTTTCATTGCTTATTTATCACGTGATCGGTAGAGAAGGAAAACTTTGTCACGAACCGAACCTGCATGTCAGAGAAATACTCAAAAATATATATTTCAAAGTCATGTGAAGTTCGCCCACACGAATAAGGGTAGCGGAGCGGATACTTCCTTACCATAAAACCATCTCATAAATGAGAGGAAGCCTGTGTCCAGCAGTGTCGCGTAGGCTGTAACTTTAACTATTATTAATTAGTGTTTAAAGAGGAATTAAAACGCGATAACCATTTTTTTTAAAGTAGTTGTTTCTTCTACTGGAACGACTTGGTGACGTCGTCTACGAGCGGGATCTGTCCTATTCCGGTTCTCACCGATCCGGCTCATAAGGATCGTTCTGTTCCCGCACTGGACATACCGCAAGCATATGAGATACGGAGTCCCGTTTATGTCCTTCATATACACCGAAAAAACTTCAGCGTCACTTCACATCTTATGTCACACCGAATTGCTTGTGCCCAGTGTGTAAGTCTGTAGGTTAGTCTGCCTCTTCTTCGCTACATCCAGGCTTCGAGGAGCGGCAGGATCTCAGATGATAAAATCAGTCTTCAACAACGCGTTTGCGCGCACAAAGCTATCACGTGGAGGTCATTTTTTTTACAGCATAAGGGTGACTAACGAGCACACAGTCCACCTGACGGTAAGTGAATGCTGTGACTCATAGACATCTTCATCTATCTTCAATATTAGAATCAAAATGCAGACACTTTTTCACCCCTGAGGACTAAGTTGGAATGGCTCATTTCGATTAAAAAGGGTATGTGATTCTCCAAACTCACTATACGAAACAACGCAGTACTGAGCTGCTAGTTTACGTTGGTATTCTGTGAAGAGCTTGTTCCTTTCCCGGTCGAGAGAACCCATTCGAGCTACTACTAACATGGTTGTAGCGTCACTCTACCACGTGGGTCATTGTTCATCTAATCTAACTTCGCTTTCGAAATCATCAAAATATAATTACAATGAGTCTACAATTATCCACGTCTTTGAGGTCAATATCAATATAATATTACTCCATTTTCCGTAGAATATCTCTGTGCAGATTTGTTTTGTCATAAATCGGTCATAATGTATACAAATAATGTTCTGCCAATTTTCAAGTTTATGTTGAAATTAATTTTTAATTCAATTTACGAATATACTATGCGTTTTACTTAACTTAAACTAAACGGAGCCACTTACATTTTTTATTGTTTTCTATTTCGTTATTGCAACTATAAGCACATTTTTTTTCTTTTAGCTTGTATCTCAAATCAACGGCACGTATATGGTAAAAATAACAAAGAACGTTCCTGCCGTTACTGAATCGTAATATATTAAGCCATAAAATACTCGTATAAAACTGAAGACGATATTTTGCATGATATCTTTTAACAAAAACCGGCCAAGAGCGTGTCGGGCCACGCTCAGTGTAGGGTTCCGTAGTTTCCCGTCCGTCACAATTAGTGTTCCCACTTATGAGTTTAAAGGTGGGTATCCATTATGTTCGCGCTCCAGCAGCGCTCCGCGCTCCTGCAACTGCTCCCGATAGTGGGTACTGTTGTTTTCATCCAAGTTCAAAATAATTTTCCTAGAAAGTCCTTATAAAGTTCTACTTTTCTGATTTTTTTCATATTTTCTAAACTTATGGTTCAAAAGTTAGAGGGGGGGGGACACATTGTTTTTTACTTTTGGAGCGATTATTTCCGAAATTATTGACGTTATCAAAAAGTGATTTTAGTAAACCCCTATTCATTTTTGAATACCTTTCCAACAATATATCACACGTTAGGGTTGAAATTAAAAAAAAATCACTTCCCACTTTACATATAGGGGGGCTACCCTAATAAAACATTTTTTTCCAATTTTTATTTTACCACTTTGTCGGCGTGATTGATACACATATTGGTACCAAATTTCAGCTTTCTAGTGCTAACGGTCACAGAGATTAAGCGAGGACGGACAGACGGACAGACAGACATGGCGAAACTATAAGGGTTCCTAGTTGACTACGGAACCCTAAAAAGTTAGTTGTAAACTATATAATATGCCATTTCTGTGAGGGCTATAGAGCTATTTATTGATATTAATTAATTCATCACTAAATACATTTATATTCTTATACTAGTCTTTAAGATATCTTTACGATCAGAAGAATATTCTTATAAATAATAAGAGACGTGGAATAGTACTTCCTACTACATAATAATTCATATTGGGTGCGTTTGGCAGAAAAAAGCGCTAGCAAGCGCTTGTAAACAAAATGGCGATCGTAAGCGGTAAGCGCTGTCAAATCGTAAGTAGCTATTTTCCTCCAGGACACGATGTTAGTTTTAACCGGGGAACCTAACCTAATTTAAATATATGTTTGTAAAGTATTCATATTAAAAACTTACCAATCATGATTTTTAATAACATGCATATGTTTATTCATCTCATTATATTACTTAAAACTAATATTGCACAAAACAACTTATAAACTCTACTTCAAAACAAACAAATTAAATAAGCAAAATGGCGGATTGTGTCAGCGCTACTTAAATAGCAATTGTGTCCTGGCCGAAAACTATTTTAGCGCTTATAAGCGCTTGCTAGCGCTTTTTTCTGCCAAACGCACCCATTATCTTTATAAAAGCCATTGTTTTTTAGTACCAATAGCGACAGAGGGAAACAAATCATGAGTTGTGCAGCAGAGTCATCATAGCTAAAAATAAAAAAAAAACTGCGGTAACCAACACGCTTACCAAGCGTTGCAACTATGGCAAATATCCCCCTATTATGAAATCAGTGGTGGAGGACTATTTTCAGCAGTAAACTTTAGTAGATTGTAACGGTATCGGTTACGATTTTAGTGGTGTAGTGGCTGTGAATCAAGCATTAAAAGATAATGGCGAAAAAAATGTTGGTGGAATTATTAAGCGTCTACTTATGCCACCATTAGAGATATCGATAAAATAATTTACAATTTTATTTAATCAAGCTTGACCTATCGAATTCTGAAAAACAATATTAACTATTTTTAACTTGATTGACTAGTTGCTTAAGGCAATTTTTTGATGGAATTATTAAGCCTCTACATATTATATCACCATTACAGACGCAATAAAATAATTTTCTTTGTATAATGTAATCAAGCATACGGTCTATCGAAGTTTGGAATAAAATTTTCATACATAATTTAGAACTAAATTGACTAATTGTTGAAGTTGTTACGATTCGCCAATTAAAGCAGGCAAAGGTCCTATACTATACTGCCGAGTCTGATGTGTATTTTATTCATAAAACTGTTTTCGGTATACTAATGCGTTATTTCAGAATTCTCTTTATGCTGGTGATTACTCTATATAGGCATAATTGAAGCTTCTATAGACTATTTGTTGGCGTTGTAACGATTTGCCAATATAATCTTATACCATACAACCTAGTGTCTGATGTGAATTTTATTAAAATTGGTATACTTATCTTTAATTTCTGACTTCCCGCAGTAGAGGGTATGACCGAAGAAAAAATTCATTCAGATTTCTAACGCTATATTTTTAAATATTTTCATTTGTAGACGCAAGAAAAAATGTCAACAATAATTTGTTTGGGAGTTCGCCATTGTCAAATACGGATATAAATGAAAAATTGTGAAAGAAACAATGGCCCACCCATTGCTAGTGCCCATTGCTTCAAAAACCCAATACTCCATTATTCTTTTATCAAAATCTAGGTAACACCGATGGAACATTATTTTTGTTATAAGTCCTAGACTAACATGGAACTAATCTTTAGGTATATAATTTGCTGTCGGACTCATGTTTAGTGGTAAGTTTATCAATGTTTAATCCGTGTACACGTTTCGTCATAACGCTGTTCAGCAAACCTTCTGCGTGCCGCTTACACTTTATAGCACTATATATCGTGTTTTCATAGCTTCCGACTGTGAAAACATATGTATAGGTTTTCGTTTATAAAAGTTACTGGCACAAAATCCATTGACATAAATCACCGCAAGCTTATCGTCCCTTACAGCACAACTTTGAGACTCCTATTGCTATAGAACAGCAAAAAAACTATTAATATGCGTAGGCCATAAAATCTAAAAAGTACATGAAGATAGGATTGATCAGGAGAACAGATATGAATCAAACAGAAATCAAATAAAGCGACTGTGCTAGAAGTAAAATTTGGTACATAAATTCTATTGCTTGTTAAATTTTATTCAATAGGAATAGGAGCTATTCCACTATGATTGTCAGATCTCTTGTAATAGTGTCGTAAAGCTAGGCAACCAAAGTAAAAGCAATTTCTCAATCCAGAATGTTATACAATTAGTGTAGAAACGGTGCTATGTAACTCAGTTTTTCTTATAAATTGAGCAGTTAGTTACTCAATTTCTAGTGGCGGCGACAAATTAATAATTTATTTTTATCTGCAGTTGCAAAACTTTTAACAATGAAGTTATATTTAATATTTTAGAGCAGTTCTTTGTTATTTTTATTCAGTTATATGCTACCGTTGTATTTATAGCAACTAGGGTATTAATTACTTTTGTATTGATTTTCATTCATAAGCATTTAATTTTTGATAGGTTTGTTCAGACAATTTTTTTGTACATTTAAGCTAGGAAGCGATGCCAGCGACACGGAAACAATCACAACACGACCACACCCATAAAATTTTCTGTATGTACTTTGAACACCAGGCCTGATCACCTACTATGGTAGCAGGTAGATATGTGTTTAGATCTTGTCCTAATTGCAGTAGCTGCTATCTGAAAAGTTCTTATTAGTAGTTGAAAATTATAGCAATTTTAAAAATAAGAGGTGCCAATCAAAATATTTCGTAAAACAGTCAGACTTATATAAAAATAAAATTTTGCTGAGTGATAGCTATGAACTAGCTATTTGACATTTCAAAGGTTAACCACTACTTGCTGGCATATTGTGTACGTTTTTTTAAACTATAAAAGTTTTTAGTTAAATTAAAAGTAAATAAAAATATTTTTGAACAGCTTACATTGATTGTTTAACTCGTTGATCAGTATTCCTGTGTACTAAGTGAGCTATGAGGTTTAATGTAAAGAAGCTTTAGTAGTAAAGAATTCAAAAACATTAAAAGCGGTAATATGTTCGTGTGAGAGCGTAATTCCTTTTAAATATTAGCTTCTGCATACTAAAGGCACCACAATATTTTATATACCCTAATAAAAGAGTTTCGATACAAACTGCCTTAACGTGGTACAACCACGTTACAGCTATAATGTTATGGTTACAGCTCAAAAAGGTCGGCTCGACTGGGGAAGGACCACGCCGTGAGAGTGTGGTCCTTCCCCGGTCTAGCCGACCCATTCGTGCTACAACTATACTACTAATATAACCGCAGCACGGCTCTACCACGTAAAACATATCTGCATTTAGATACTTAATTGAAGATATCTATGGGCTACAGCATATGGGCAACCTTTAGGTGAACTCTGTGCTCGATTTTAACCCTTATTCTATAACAAATGACCTGAATGATGGATTTGAACCACACTCCCACATATTACCAACGTGAAATAGCAGCATACCATTTTTAATGGTAGCGAGGCATTTCATCCTTGTCCTCAAGGATGACAACGCATTTAAATGTTGATACCTAATCGAGGATAGGTGTAGGTAGGTGTATATGGGCCGTAGTATCCGGTTGCCGTCGCGTACTGTGTGCTCGTTGATCATAAAATAAGACCGTTTTTATCTAGCGTCGATGCAGTTGGCGTATGTTATCAATACTAGCCCCATTTGTACGGGGTACACTCTACTGAATGATGGTCGAGGCTCTGGCGATGGAATCGCTAATGCTAGTTAGCGGTATTATCAGTACAAGCGCAGCCAACCTCATCTATCTCCTGTAAAATTGGGCAAATCCAAAAAGGTGCTTACTAATTAGTGTAAGCAAACTTTTTTTAACTACTTACCGTGTCAGTGTTTTCCTTTGTATAAGTGGCTTGTCATCATCATCATCATCATCATTACAGCCCTTCGCAAGTCCACTGCTGAACATAGGCCTCCCCCAAGTAATGCCACAAGGCACGGTCCTGAGCCACCTGCATCCATCGACTTCCTGCATATCTTACCAGGTCGTCACTCCATATAGTGGGGGGTCGCCCTACACTACGCCGACCGGTACTACTGCTGTCACTCGAGAACCTTTCTTCCCCATCGGTTATCGGTTCTTCGAGCTATATGGCCGGCCCGTTGCCACTTCAGCTTACTAATCCGTTGGGCTATGTCGGTCACTCTGGTTTTACTGCGGATATCCTCATTTCTGAGTCTAGCATAGCCCTCTCCATAGCTCGCTGAGCGACTTTGAGCGTCCTAATACGGTCAGCAGTGAAGGACCACGTCTCAGATCCGTAAGTCATCATCCGTAAGTGGCTTGTAGGGGTCCTAAAATATGTAATAATGATCATTAGGCAGACTGATCCGACCTCCGATCTCATCTCATTACCGTGAGACACGGTAATATATGCATTGGTAATATATAGAGTAGATAGGTTAGTTATCTTCTATGTTAGCTCGAATACCTTTTCTTTAATTAAAGTAAACGTGAGAAAAGCCGTGGTAGTGGCAGTGTAAGAATATCCACTACCCCATATCTTCCCGTGGGTGTCGTAAGAGGCGACAGAAGGAGACAGGCAGGAGATGAGCAGCAGCGTCTTCCTAATAACGACTAACAATAAACAAGTGCGGTTGTCAACCCGTAATATCTCTATGCGACGATCTTTGGGGCAGGCCTATGTTCATCAGTGGATAGGCTGTAATAGTACCTAACGGTAAAAGTGAGAAACAATAAGCGTATAATAATAAGCGCCTGATAGTGAGTGAATACTGTGGTCAATAAATACCTCCGTCTATCCGTCTATTAAAAATCATGGACTAAGTTAAAACGCCCTGGGTGGTTTCTAAAACAACATTTTTCTTTATATTTATATAGAAATATCATTAAAATATAGCCTATTTAAAACAAATCAATTCAGGTGTTTCCGAGAAATCTTAAACAAACTTACAAAAAACATAAACTTCGAATGTTAAACTCTCTCGTTTGTTGAACTCGTTTAAATACGACCTGAGTTCAGCCGTTAGAACATATTATTAATAGGTTTAAGTTTCTTTTTAATATTATAACGTTTATTTCGAACTGTAATTCTTGGACAAGTTGAATAGCTAATTTAGTTTTGGTGAATTTTACCTTTCTAAAATCATAAAGCATTATAAATTATTTTCATTTCGTCTGCTCTCAAAACGGTCTTTCTTCTTATCTTAATTGCTTAAGGAAAAGGAAACCTAAACAGTATTTACATTTTATTAAACTGAAAGGAATCATATCTAATTGTTATTTTTTATTCATAATTATTCTTTTATTTACAAAACGTAAGAATTATAACTGTTACGAAATTTTTATTTATAAATTAGACATTGAAGCTGTTCTTCACGGTTAACAGTTTCGCTAAACGTTTTTTTTTGTTTGATACACATTTACCAACCATGCATATTTATTAACAGATATATTTATTTCATATCGATTAAATAAGTCTCTGAGTTATAGAGTACGAAATCAATGTAGCTCGGGGCTTTAATTGCTCACCGTAATTTGTATGTGTTTTAAATATGCAGGAACGCGATCACCGCCAATACCTAATAAACTTTTAATTACAATTTTGTGTTGTTAAAATCAAACTCGATTACCGCCAGTACCAAATAAACGTTTAATTTCAATTTTATGTGTTTAATTAAAGGCGGTATTATATTAAGTGGTGAAATCAAAATAAATCAACTTGAAGAAACCTGAACGTGATAGATATTAAATGAGAATATGTAAATATTGTCAATACGGAGAGAAGTATGGTAAACTAAATGGTTCATAAACCTGTTAATTGGGAGGCGTATGTAGTCTGTAGTATATATACTTATATATATTGTTTTATATGTATATATATTGTTACTTTCTCCACTATTCCTGGCGGTTGTAATGTTTTTTTTTATATAATAACGGTGACAAACGAGCACACAGGCCACCTGATGGTAAGTAGATGCTGCATAGCGTTAATTTGTTATAAAAGTGTAGAGATTAATGCTTCTTTCTGAAATATTAGACATTTTAAATTAATAAGATTAGAAATGGATAAACCAAATACGGACATTTCTAAAAGCAGCTGAATGAAAAAAATTAATTTGTAAAAAAATATAAATACAGCAGTATGAAATTTTTTGTGTTTATATATACACTAGAAACCGACGACTCCGTGGCGCAGTGGCTAAGCAATGAGTTGCTGTGCTATGGATCACGGGTTCGAATCCCGCATGGAACAAGTATTTGTACGTTGAAATAATACTAGTTTTTACGGAATTTATCGCGTATATTTAACTTTTTTACCCGACGTTTCGGGAGCTTTACAGCACCCATGGTCACGGGAAGAACTGAGATGTTCAAAGCTCTCGAAACGTCGGGTAAAAAAGTTAAATATACGCGATAAATTCCGTAAAAACTAGTATTATTTCAATGTGTAGTGTTCGCGTAAATATAAGAAATCATTAAGTATTTGTACGGCCTACAAATAATAGTTCCGGTTCTGGGTGTTTGTCCTTGTGCAATTTATGTTTGTAAACTGGCCCCACGATATAGGAGAAAATCCTAGTATAGGTGTAACGTTTAAAAAAAAAGAAAAATAAAAGAAAAAAATTAAAACGAAACTTTTCTATTATGATGACACTGTGTGACCATTAGACATGTGTCAATCAATCATTTTTCGTGACCGAATCATTCTAGTACACTACGTTACGCGTACCGGTACATTACATTCGGATCGATTATTTCGGGCTCCAGTACTCTTAAGTCTATGAGATCGATTGGAAACCGAATTTTTTCATTCATTCAGATCATTCGGGATTTGGTTGGTTTCCGACTCATAAACAATTCACACTAATCACGAGTTAAAAGGGTTCCGTAAATGTTTTGTGGTTGGTTAAATACACATGAATGAACCGTCAATACTTTTAAGTGTACCAGATCAAACGACCAAATCATTAATGATTGACACATATCTAATGATCATCCACATAACAAAGAAGTTCATCTTAATCCGAACCAGCAACATCTAGTGAGCGCAAGATTGTTAGCCCCAATTCCTTCGCACACTGTCTGAAATGTATCTTGTAAAACACTGAACGGCAGGCTACTTGCGCTTCAGCTCGATGTAATATCTTAATAATTAGTTTTATCCATACAAAGGTCACCAAAGACACTTAACACACCTTTCAATTTAGTTCAAAGCCGCTAGGTGGCATTTAGCAGCACCAACCCAAATATGGCAGCAATACTCTATGCACGACCAACTTGCGGTACATATAATTCATTCTTTTGTTTGTCCCGCCTTGAAGTTTTGTAGCACATTTTCAAGGATGCGAATTCCTTGCAGGTGCTTTGGCCCTGGATTCGATGAACCAATACAGTATAGTTTAAAAGTTTAAAAAATCATATTAATTATGTATATGATTTATTTTTAAAATATGTTGGCGTAAGAGATAATACAGATACATCTCTTGCCCCGTGTCTCATAAGGCCCGCCACACATCCGGAATTCGAGTTTCGGGACCTACGGTAGTTTTCGGTTCGAAATTTTGGGACCAGAACGGAATTCCGTTTATGTGTGACTGACCCGTTCGTTCCGTTTCGGAATTCCGAAACGGAATTCCGTATATAGCGTATGCCTAAAACATTAGAGCTGGCTGCGGAAAACCCGAGTAAATGTAGATGATAATAACACAAAAAACTATTTTTAGCTGTTAATTTATTTGTATATTAAGCATACATCTTAATGACATAAGTAAATAAAATATATGTTTCAAGTTGCTTCAAATGATTTCAAAATGGAGGAGGTACTACTCAATTGGACTGTTTTTATATGTGTTTTTTTTTCTTTTCGGGTGAACCGATTTTCATGATTCTTTTTTAATTTGAAAGCTGGTGCTTCTCATGTGGTCTCATCTAAATTTGCTCAAGATCTGACGAGTAGTTTTTGAGTAATCCTTAATAATGCGTATTTATTTTAATGAATTTTTAATTTTACTACTAGTTAGATATGAGCATGAGTATACAGAGGTATAAAAAATTATTTAAAGACTAAAAAATCATAAAGATTGCATGCTATATATATGCATCTACAGCCTTGTTTGCATAGATGCCTCTGTGATACGATAGCTCTTCATAATAAATCAAATAATTAATTGGTCAAAAAGGCGCTGCCATTTTCCCAGTTGACATTATATAAAAAATATTTTTATATTATGTATATTTATTATATTATAGTAAATTAATATTTGAGTTGATTTTAGTACATAATATTGTGTAGTATAGAAATTTTTTTAGGTTAATTTATCGAAGTCCTACTAAATATTTCTAAACTTGTTTCCTATTTTTTCTATAGTTTTTATATTACTTATAGTATACAACTTTGTGTTTTTGTCTCTGTCTTCCTCATAGTTATGGTTTTATATGGCGATAAAGCTTAAAGGTGATATATTACCCTCACGTACCTTACTATAACATTCTAAAATTTAAAAAAAAAATGTTAAAAGGTTTTTGATAGGTTTTTATACATAGGTACATAAATTTAAACTTCTCAGCGGCACCTCAGCAGCCGTGATCGTCTAGTGGTTAGGACCCTACGTTGTGGCCGTAGTAACCCAGGTTCGAATCCTGGTCACGGCAATGTGGTAAACATTGTCACGGTGAGGTTATTTTTGAATTTTTTATCTGTAACAAATTAATAAAAAAGCTCACTAAAAATAATTTGTATTTATCTAATTATTTAAAATAAAAAGAAAATCTCTAAACATACTTTTATTAAGTATGCTATTTTGAAATTAACGCCATCTATTATCAAGCTGCAATAGCAAGCAACGACTCAGCAGCGGAACCCTGTAGTCAGCGCCATCTGTGCGAAAAAGTAAGTACTACTAAGTCTTGTAGAGCTTAAAATTTTACTGTTTGTTGTAGGTATTATATATATTCATATTATTTATTCTACTACATCATATTATCGTGTATTATCGATGTATTCTATAGAATTATTACAAGATACAGTTACTTAATTAAGAATGGTCTTATTCACGGGTAAGTAAGGCGGCAAACATTTTTGTAATCAATAAAATTTAATCACTTAAAATGTTGCACGCATCCCACATGTTCCGTTTTCCTTGTGGAATTCCACTCTGTATTCGTATCGATTTCTTTTAACTAATCGGAAAAAATGTTATGAAATGTAAAAACCTGTGAAAGTATGTAACTGTAACGGAAAACGTTATAAATAAACAAGTAGGTAAGTAAGTAATATTAATAAAATTAAAATATTAAGTAAATTTTAATATTAAGTAAAATAGCAGAGCTGATAGAAGCCACTGTTTGTTTGAATATTATTTTTAAACAAACCTGGATTAGTACGTTCCTACGTAATAACATAACTACGGTATGTAACACACAAAAACACTTACCATTAGGTGGGATATAAGTCATATAAGTCAAGCACTGACTCATGATAGTTATAAAAGCACGGAACAATATCCTTGTATGTTCTCAAAGAAGGCCATTTTTATATTTTATTTATAATAAGTTGATAATTTTTTTTTTATTTAAGATTTAGTGACGGCTGTACGGTCGAGCTTTCCGTGGTTGCCTAAATAGTATTTTATCTATTGCACTTGTATAAAATGTATTTTAATTAACCTTATTGGTAATCCTTAAAAATATATAAAAAATTATTTTATTAACGTTATTCCCTCAATCTGTCTCTAATATGTTATTATTTTCTTTATTTAATCTAATAAAACACGACAAATTTTTTAGTATTTACTAAAAAAATTGACTATTTTTCAACTTTTTTGCTGTCGCCGCTGCCTGGGCAAAATACGAAATCGTTCATTCGCAGATTTTTTAATTCATTTACCACGTTTAGCGGTTACCCTACGAATAACTTATACGGTTTTGGTAGCGCAGTGGATAAGCGGTAGGCTGTAGCGATGAGGAACCGTGGGTGTAAATCACCTTACAAACAATAATTGTTACTGTTCTAGATATATGTACGCCATCAAAAACATAACTTGTAAAAAAACCAAGTCTCGCAACTCAGTTCTTCTACCGTAAGAACTTGTGAGATCCATGTAATACCAAGTCTATTAATTTATTCAGTTTTTAGTTTCTTTACAAGTTATGTTTTTGATGGCATCTTATTTCATTTTGTAGATAGGATAGTCCTACTTTTTTTCCTTTCCGGTACCTTCTACTTCTTGAATACCAACAACGTACCATTTACAACACATACACAAGTACACTGATTCATTCACTGCAAACGTAACTTTGTAATTATGTATATTTATACATTACAAAGTTATTTATGCAGTTGGTGTATCTAGAAAACTGGACCAAAATTAAAAAATACTTTAGTTTTTCCTTGATTTAAACACTAAACAATAATCGTACTCTAAATTTGAAGCCTCTATGTCCGCTAAAGTGCCTTAGGAGTTTTGATGACCGTTCAGTCAGTGAGTGACAAAATTAAGAAACTGACTAGTTTTAATTCTTAAACTACTGGTTCAAATTGAATGAAATTTGAAATATATTATGTTTATAAAATGTATACTCGGTTATTCAAAATTCAGGCTTCCAGTTTTATCCTCTACGAAGTTATAGGAGGTGGAAAATGGCCTGAATTGATTCGAGAAAAGTATGGTACAGTCGTGCCACTTTTTTGCTTGACTTGCCGGGGGCACTGCCGTGTCCCCAGATAAGTGAAATTTATGTGTGTAAAATTTATGTTTTTAAAATAAAAAAAGCTAGTTATAGTTATCATGATCACACTGAAACGCTAGCAGTAGGCAATTTGGTCAGATAGCCGCTAGAGAAAGCAGGTTCAATTATAAATGCAATAATTAAATCTTAGATGAGCCTGTCGCTTCAACTTCTTATTTGTTGATGGATTCTACACTCGTGGACAAATTTAGAGGAACGCAAAAAGAAGGCTGTATTTCTCCTGCTGTGCTCATCACCATTAAAGCCCTTCACACAAGTCCACTGCTGAACATAGGCCTCCCGCTAGGAATGCCACAAAGCACGGTCATGAGCCACCTGTATCCATCTAATTCCTGTACGTCTTACCAGGTCGTCACCCCATCTAGTGGTGGGTCGCATTACACTACGCCTACTGGTACGAGGCTGCAATCGTGCGTGCTGGATACACTCATTAGTATATCCTATTAACTGCTATTTTTATCAAACTTTATTTATTTTTATGTAATTATTGCGTAATAGCCTTCTTTCATATTGCGAAAAAATTTTCAAACTTTTGAATTAAGTTCAAGTTCAAGTATTGTAAATTTGCTCGTTTGTTTTTTCGGCGTTTCCATTTTTAAATTAACAAATAATAAGCCGAATACAAATTAATAAACTGAATTGTCACAAAATCCATGATTTTATTATATTATGTAATACAGTATATATTTGAATTTGGAATTTAAAGCCTATAGAATCCGATTTTATTATTCTTAAATCTTTGTACGTCCTTACGTTAGTAAATTCTATCACCTTGCATATTTCGAGAATTTCAATAGACGCTCAATAATAACCGCTTAATGAATGCGTGTTTCAATATCAATCGATTCTGTATTTTTTATTTAAACAATAATCGAACTAACAATTAGTCATCATATGGATAATCAAAAGTAAGGACGTGTCTAATTGCACCTACACCTATCTTTTCTAATAAATCACAGAGTTTTTAGTAACAGAGCTTACAGAATTTACTATTTTAAATTTCGAATTATTTTTAATACCGAAGTAACTATGTTTTTGGTTAATTATATTTTAGGACTAATTATTTACAATTTTATTCTTGTAATTTATTTGTTTTAATCATGACCTCAGTAGTGCCTCCCAACGGATAGGTCTTAAGATGAACATGGACAAAACAAAGATCATGTTTAATGCCCATGTCACACCTATACCGGTAATTGTTGGGAGCACTATGCTCGAAGTTGTTGAGGAGTACGTTTACATAGGGCAAATAGTCCGACTATGTAAGTCCAACTTCGACCGAGAGGTCAATCGACGGATTCAACTCGGCTGGGCAGCGTTCGGGAAATTACGACATATCTTCTCGTCAGGTATACCTCAATCTCTAAAAACTAGATTGTACAAACAGTGCGTGTTGCCAGTGATGACTTACGGATCTGAGACCTTCACTGCTGGCCGTATGAGGACGCTCAAAGTCGCTCAGCGAGCTATGGAGAGGGCTATGCTCGGAGTTTCTCTGCGTGATAGACTCAGAAATGGGATATCCGCAGTAAAACCAGAGTGACCGACGTAGCCCAACGGATTAGTAAGCTGAAGTGGCAATGAACCGGCCATATATCTTGAATAACCTATAACCGATGGGGCCGAAAGGTTCTCGAGTGGCAGCCTAGTGTAGGGCGACCCCCCACTAGATGGAGTGACGACCTGGTAAGATATGCAGGAAGTCGATGGATGCAGGTGCTTCAGGACCGTGCTTTGTGGCATTACTTGGGTGAGGCCTATGTTCAGCAGTGGACTTGTAAAGGGCTGTAATGATGGTGATGATGATGAATCATGTAATAGCGGCGTAAGAATATCGTCCCGTTGGTGCCGTAGGAGGCGACACAAGGATCTGGAACAGAGTATGTGCATCTTCCTGATAGTACCAACTCAAAAATAATAATAAACTGTAGTTGCCAATCGTGGCAACTATGTCAAAACCCTCCCAATGAGATAACCTTAGAGGATTATCTGGAGAAGCCGATATTCAGCAGTACTTACGATACAGGAATAAATCCTAGTGCGAAGATAACGTTTAAAAAACGGAAAAAAGTAGTCTATGTTACGACGTCATTTGAAGGTGAAGTGAGAGTCAATTAATCGTCATTATGGGACTTAACAAGTTCACAGCTGAATACAAGCCTTGCTCAAGGAATGCCACAAAGCACAGTCCTGGCCACCAGAGATGCAAGAAGTCGACGGATGTCATATTAGATCTATAAATTTAAATAAAAGATTGACAATCTTACCTATTTTTGTCACCAAATAGCGGTTCATGTACTGCTTTCTTCCAGTTTGATGCGTATGGAGTGCCAGTACACCTTCAGGGCTCACAGGCATTTCTTGTTAGTTTTTTGGTACTTGTTCGATCGTTAATCTTGATACTTTGAAGTTAATTTGTTAACGGTTATACAGTTTATTCACCCTAAAAAATCCACCCCAGGGTAGATACTTGGAAACGCATGTTCGTCTATCGGAATTCGTACCTATGTATTATTTTCTTCCGAATTTTTGCCTTGGCTGTGCACATTAATTTATAGAAAAATGATAGAAACTAGCTTAAAATACTTAGTAGACATTACCCATAAAAATATATAAAGAATGAAGGTATTAAGCTGCTATTATCGCTGAAATATACTTCTTGTTTGAAAGTTCAACGTTGAAGTAAAAGGAGTAAGTACCTCACAGTATTACAGGTTCATTGCAATGGTTAGAATAAAATAATGTAAAATAAAGTTAAATAAAAGTCTCCAATCGTAACGTTTTTGAAATGCTTATAAAAACGACCAATTCTTCGCTAACACATCTGTGATCAAAGAAATGAAAAAAACGATTGCAAATGTACATTAAAAGTGGCGAATTTATCCACGATATCAAATTACGTCTACTCAATAACGAAATTGCCTGGATATATTGCAAAATTTATAAATTACACAAAAATATGATTTAAAAACAAGGAAGTTTAATTTGATTTAAATGCAATACATAATGCCTCGACTTTAATGGCTAAAACGGTAAAGGTACGTACTAATTTTTTTGATAAAGTTGTGGTTATTAAAACTTAATTAATAAATAAAATGTATGTTTTGAACTGTACTTGGGGTGAAAAGTCGGAAGAACAAATAAAAGCGAATGTCAATTATTCACCCCGTCTGGAATAGATAGATGGACACGCGCTTCCAAGTCCACCCGAGGGTGGGTTTTTTAGGGTGAATAAGCGGAATAACCCACGTTAGATGGGTTGTTTCTAATTTCTCTTGCTTGTTTTATTTTCTTTCAATAATTTCGGATGTGGTTTGTGGTTATTGTATAACACACGTTAGTTTATACTAACTTTATATTAAAGAAGCAAATATTTCAACAAAGTTGACTATGAAAATGATGTATGATGGATGATGACAACTTTTATGTGACTTAGGTGATGATCTATTCATTAATGTTCCTAATTAAAGCTCGCTAAAATGTCCGCTCGGTAATCTTCGTATGACATCGCCGAGGTCCGTTCCCTCCTCTCGTTAAGCTCTTCTCACTCCTGCAAACCGATGCTATTATATGTTATCTAGGCGCGAACATGGTTAACCATTGCATTGATAAGAAACCATTCAAACATGTTTCGGGCGTTCTCCTAAGTTTTGCCGTCGACACCTTTAAATATTTGGGTTGGAAACCAGTTGGCTAAACTCCTCGATAATAATTTTATTAGTTTGGAATTTAAAAGAGAAGAATTAATATTCGTATGGTTTATCTATTCTTTTTTTTAACACTAATATATATATTTTTTTTATGGAAGAGGGGTCAAACGAGCATGCGGCTCACATGATGTTAAGTGACTACCGCCGCCCATGATCAACCGCAACACCAGGAGAATTGCGGGTGCGTTGCCGGCCCTCCTCTCTTTTCTTGAAGGTCCCCAGGTCGTATCGGTCCGGAAAAATCGCCGGTGGTAAACTATTCCACAGAGAGGTTGTACGTGGAAGAAAACTCCTTGTGAAACGTACAGTGGTGGACCGCCAAGCATCCAG
This sequence comes from Parnassius smintheus behrii, assembly GCA_036936625.1. NCBI lineage: Eukaryota > Metazoa > Arthropoda > Insecta > Lepidoptera > Papilionidae > Parnassius > Parnassius smintheus. The sequence continues at coordinate 37,941,591 of JAUPFT010000011.1, forward strand.
ATGGTGTGGATGGTATCGGGACGTTTGCCGTGTAGTGCATTCACGAAATTTGGCGGCTGGGATTAATCCGAACAATTCCTCAGAGCACTCCCCGTGATAGATGCGATAAAATACGCAAAGAGATGCAACATCTCTTCGCAGCGCCAGTGAATCGAGCCGATCGGAAAGCACTCGGTCGTCGACGATTCGAGCCGCTCTGCGCTGGATGCGGTCAAGTGGAAGGAGCTGGTACTGGGGAGCCCCAGCCCAGAGATGGGAACAGTATTCCATGTGCGGCCGAACCTGCGCCTTGTAAAGTTGCAGGCGGTGTGCCGGCATGAAATACTGTCTCGCTCTGCTGAGCACGCCAAGCTTTTTAGAGGTCAATTTGGCCTTCCCTTCCAAGTGACCACGAAACTGCACGTCACTCGATATGTCGACGCCGAGGATTCCGATACTGGCTGAGGCAACAAGGGGAGTGCCTTATATATATATATATATATATATATATATATATATATATATATATATATATATATATATATATATATATATATATATATATATATATATATGTGTGTGTGTGTGTGTGTGTGTGTATATTTATATATGTTTCATGGTGATCGATCAAAAAGATTTTGAGTTAAACGATTGCATACACACAAACATATTATACATTTATATAAATTATATATTAATATTTACGTGAGTGAAAGACCAACCAGATCGATAGTCATTACCATTATATTCCACTTATCTTTCTTCAGAAATGCTTGACCGCTCTTATCAGGAAGAAAAACGGGGACCTTTTCGACCCGTTAATATTGAAAAGCCTTATTAATTGCGACTATAGGGTCACCATGGCCAGTATGATGTATTATATTTTTATGGATACTTTGGTATTTCTTACGCCTTTAGTAATATTTATAATATTGTGCGTATTTCCACCGGTAACTTTTGCTTCGAGGTGATTTGTGGCTTGTCTTTGTAAGTGTATTCTCTCTTTTCCCCAACTTTCATTTTTTTATTTTTGATCATTTTGTCGCAAAGATACTGATGATGTTTTATACTTTTATTATTATCTTTAACTAACTGTTCTTTAAAACATTTTTCAAAATTAATACGCGATATTTTACCAATTTAAACACGAACCTAAACTGTCTCAAATATAGTAAGACCAGTAGCAGAATGAATAGTGTTTTTATAAGCAATTATTTAAAAAATCATTACGGACGCGGCGTCTGTGCATGTTCGTTTGCATTTGGCGGGCCTATAAATTATGATGATGGTGGAGTAAAACCTCTCAACTATGCCGTAGAGTTGGAATTGTTAGGTGTAATATTATATAGCATGACAATAATTCCTTCATTAACTCGTTATTGAACTCCGAGGTCACATCAATCATGTGCAATATAATATACAACTGCAAGACTTCAGTATATTATGAGCTGATTCTGCGTAGATCGAAACAATAATTTATCGTATTATACTGAACATATCCATAACACTAGTATGTCTAACACCTCAGTCCCTCCCGTGGGTGCTGTAAAGTACTCGAAACGTCGGAAATTTAAAATAAGTTAATATACGTGATAAAATCCGTAATACTTAGTTTCATTTAAATGTGAAGCGTTCGCGTAAACACAAGAAACCATTAGCATTTGCTTTCTATTATTATATATCACTTTTTTATAGAATAAGGGGAACAAACGAGCACACAGTCCACCTGATGGTAAGCGGATGCTGTGGCCCATAGACTTCTACTATCCTCGATTAAGAGTCAAAACGGAAATGTGTTGTCACCCCTGAGGACGTTTCCAGTAAAAAAGGGCCTCCGGATCTCTCACTCACCATACGAAACACATCAGTATTAAGCTGCTATTTGACGCTGGTATTCTGTGAGAGCGTGATCCTGCCCTGGTTGAGCAGAACTATTTGTGCTAAAGCCATAATATAGCTGCAGCATGGCTCTTCTTAAAAAGCAGCATTCTGTGTTTGAGTTAGTTGCGGTTTTGTTTTGTATGGTTTTATTTCATATTTCATTCTGCTATACGCTTGTTATACCAATAAAACTTTATTTTTATCCTACTCATCGTTTCCTATGTTCTTATGGCATGTTTTGCCTTCATGATGTTTTAGTATGATTTTTTTTTTGTTCTTCTTCATTTTGTATTAAGAAAACAACTTTGCGTGCACTCGAAAAAATTAACCATATCTTTCTATATGCCTACATTACGCGGTGGAGGTTTAATAGGCTGTAATGAATGGTGAAAAATGTATACCATTATATTAAAAAAAGTTAATTTTGGCACTGAATTCTTTCTTCCAAAGTTATTATTATAGATTTGTAGTCAATACGCTCTAAATCCAGATGAAGGATGTTTATAATAAAACCACAATATATTATTTATTATTTGAGTAACCGATAACATATTTTATGAATTTTATGAATACTAAGCACCTTTTATAACAGCGTTGACATGTCGTCGAGTAGATATGGGTTTACTTAAGGGTAACATATCCCGTTCTCTGATCCATCGTAAATATATTACGCTGTATATCAGGTTCATAAAAGTAGGTAAATGTGTTCAGACGCAAAGTAAACGAATTTCAGAAGTACATTTTCGACATTGGGTGAGGCGAGTGTCTCTTAATGCAGGTTAATATAGGAGTCTCGTTTTTTTGTTCTACTTCGTTAAAAGTAGAATAACATATTATTCCGATTTAGAATCAAAATAGTTCTAGCATAGGATTTGATTGGAGCCAATTTCAATCAACAAACACTACGAAGCCTGTGATTTTGAGCTGCAAATTTTCCTCCCGAAGATATTGAATGCAAACTGCAACTTTAATCAAGGCGCTCCATAATAAAAAAAAATCATCATTATACCATCTCTACTATTGATAGATTTTATTTCTGTAAAAGAACATCTAATTTTCTAATGTGTTCATACACTTTAGATATTTTACTCAACTAATTAAAAAAAAACGTTTTTTTATTGAATAAAGGTACAAACGAAAAGGGTGACAAACAAAAGGGATTCTATAAAAAGGGTTATTATAATATTAGAAATCTATAGATGATAATAACCCCTGGGAATGAATAGATCGCTACCAAGATTTTTGTAAATTGTTTTAAGTTGTTTATTTTTTAAAATTGTACCTAAATTGTTCTTTTTTTTTAAAGGCCCGCTGGGTTTCTTGCTGAACAGAGATATTTTTCCAACAAGTGGTAAATTAAACATATTAAAAGTGACTTTCAGTAGGTATTATTTATAAGGCATCAGGCTCCGTAGCGCAGTGGCTTAGCAATGAGTTACAGTGCCAAGGGATGCGGGTTTGAATCCAGTACCGAACAAGTACTTTTAAGGCCTACAAGTAAATTGTTCTGGGTCTGGATTTTTATCCTTGAAAATTTATGTTTGTAAACTGCCTCCACGATACACGAGAATATCCTAGTGTGAAAGTAACGTTTAAAAAAGGAATATAAAAGTTTCTATTTTGAACGAGTGTACAGTTCACCTAATGGTAAAGTATGCTGTAAACTTATACACCTTTATCTATACTTTATTAAGAATCAAAATGTAGATGCACTGTCACTCATGATGACTAAGATAGAAATGTCTTGTTACCGGTAAAAGGAGTCTCCAGTTCTCTATAATGACCACACATTAATTATTGCATTAAGCTGTTATTTTACGTTAGTATTCTGCGAGAGTGTGGTATTTCTCCGGTCAAACTGTAGCGTGAGTCTACCACGTTTAACAGGATTTTATCTGTAACACACGGTTTAGCATCAAAAATATAATAAAAAGCTTTATTACACATTACATTTTTATGTCACAGAATCCGTAAATAGGAAATCTCAATAGGATTGAGCTAGGTCTATAATAATCATCTCTATTTTCTCGCAGTATTATATGGGAAAACTCAATTCTTTTCTTCGGCTTATGATTTTTTAACTGTTTTAAGCCAGTGTTTCACTGCTATCGTATCTGATGGTTTGTTATGATGCAGCTAAATATGCTAGAGCACACTGACTTAGTTTAACAAAAGCCTGTTCTCTCTTACCTTGAAGACACTCACTTTGTATCCGACACTGCAAATGTGGACAGATGTCGACAGATACAGTAAAATTATTCCAATACTTTGCAACACTTTTCTTCATACTTTAGTTTTCAAAAGCATCGTGAATGATAAAGCAAACCGTTTGGTTTGTATGCGTGGTACAAACCGTTTGATTTTTTTTTGTTTGGTACGAAGAGATCGACACCAGCCGAGCGTCGGTTGCTTAATATACTCGACGTGTGAAACGGGGAATAATAAAAGTTCATTTCCTCATCTCCATATTCCCTTCGTCCGTGAATTCTCATTAAAGGGAAATTGCCGTAAAATATTTTGTCCTCTAATGATTTTGTATTTTGTTTATAACGCCAAACCCAATAATATAGCTTTTGTGAGCAGGTAGTAAAATCAGACATAATATGTGTCTTAGATGATTATAATGTGATAGTATATATTGATTGGCCTATCTGAAAGTTAGCAATTTCGTGTGAAGGTAGGTTACATTACATAACATGATGTGTTCAAATCAAGACAATATTCGTAAAATATTTCGTGAAAAGTAAGAGTAGATGCTATGTTCAGTCATTACATAATGTTATCAAATCAAGACCATATCGAAAAATAGTAAAAATTTTTGATTTTTGAAGCTGTTATTTGTAATAGTATGAAAATCGTAATCATCCTTGAATATTTAGAATAATTGTTCTGACGCTCCGCCAGCTGCTACCGATGAGTATCTCTCGTGTCTAAAGTTATCTGTATATCAGGAAATGTCACGATTCCATTATGTCGAGCCACATTGGAACTGGCCTAATTATACGATGAGCTGCCGACATGATCAAGCTGGCGGCAGAACCAATGTCATAAGCGCAAAATATTTGAGACTTTTTTTGCCAGTCTTCTTTTCAACTACTTACTCTTATTAATTTTTCTCCAAAACGCCTTTGAAGAATTCATCAATTCTTGTACTTTAAAAAAAATAATGAAGCGAGAACTTCATGTGTATTTTTGTCTTATATTAGGTACTTACCTATGAAATTGGAAAATGACGTTAACTTAACGCCATTTTTTACTATATTTTTTATTTCTATTAATCAAAGTAATCACCCAACCAATCATCTTTGCCAAAGCAGTGGCAGTTTATTGACGAAGAACTGATCACTAATATTGATTCTTGAAGAAATCGGCTGGACGGGAGGCAACAAACTCTTCAAAGATTTGGTGAGTACGGCGGATGAGGAAGAGCTTGTAACCTCAGCTCTTATAACTAGGAGACCGTCGGTTGTGCAGTATGAGGCCGCGCGTTGTCGTGCAGGAGCATTGGGGACGAGCGATTGACCAGAGCTATCTGGAGACGTGCGAGCTTGTCCATCGTTGTGTTCAGTTCTTTACAGTACACATCTGCAATAATGCTCATCCCGTTTGGTAAGGAGCCGTGATGAATCACACCGGCGCTAAACCACCAAATATTGACTATTACTTCTCTAGGGTTTAGTTTTCGTTTAGGGCATTGTTTAGGTGCTGAACCAGGATCGTCTCGTCTTGGCACTTCTCTCTCTCGCTTTGCTTTATTGGAAGCATGTTCCGGCGGAAATGTTGGCGTTAAAATTTCCAAGGACGATCAATAGACGACTATTACCGTTGACGCACCCCCACCTCCTCTTCAATGGGCCCTATCTCTATCCCTAATCCCCAAAGCCCGATTCATCCAACCAGAGGGAATAGTTGAGGACGAAATACGACTCCGCTATTACTGCAAAGCATCCATTTCAGAAAAGTCTGCATCAGTAGATATGACTTGACTCCTATGCAAAACCACTTAGTATTTATTTCTTTTGATAAAATTTATATTGAAATGCCTTAAGTTTTTATAATAAAGTGAACAGTATCAAAACCCATCTTTCTATTTGTAGTACTGACTTAAAAGCATTTGCTTGTACAGTTAGGGATAAAACAATTTGAAACTTTTGGGAATATCTGCCAGGAAAGCACTTACAATACAATCAATAATGAGAACTCCCGTGTCGTTTACCTGTGTAGGTAAGTGTAATATTATTATTTTCTAGCATTAATTAAATAATTCATTGCATCAGTTTTATTTAAAAAAAACTTAAATTCCTTGAAAAGTATTTATTAGCATTCTCCCAGTGGTCGTCAGCTCAATCTCAAACTAATTAAAATTTTTGCCACTATCTCCACGCTTGGGTGTTGGATTGATGGCTATACTCGACGCCCGCCCTTTGGTAGTAAAGTTACAGCCTTTATACGTCACACTGCTGAGCACAGGCCTCTCCGTTTTCCAAGAGGGTTTTAGGGCACGGAAATGTCCGCCGCGCAGCCCCAAAGCGTGTTGGCCAACTTCACATGTCTTCGAAATATTTTTTTCTTATTCCTCAGATATGCAGGTTTCTTCACGATGTTTTTCTTCACCGCCGAGCATGTGGTAAATCAGCACTTAAAATTGCAATTAACAATTTCATTGGTGCCGGCGGGGATCGAACCCATATTACTCGAATTCTATTATATTTACAGCGAGCGTTAACCATCTGAGCTACCACGTCATATCAGATGATTATATTGCCATTATAGAAAGCGTAAAATCTTTACGGCATTGCCTTTTAGGTAAAAAAGTTAAAATATTCCAAGCTTTTAGTTTTTAAAAGCTTGGACTATTTTATTCTTGGTCATATGCAAAGCGATTCATTAGTTTTGAAATATAAAAATGTTAAAATAATATAAAAAACTTTATATTTGTAATTTAAGTATTAAATCAAGTGTTACATAAACTTTTGTAGGAACTTAAGATTTTGCAGATGTTAAAACCAGGCTGCATGTATTCCTAGTCATCTCCTCCTGTCATAACTTCCATAAATTCTGTAAGAAAAATTTATTCTGATAAAGAATGACTATTTTTTTTTCATCATAAGTACTGGAATGGAAGTATTCAAAGTTTTAAGTCGAGTACTGCGACAATACGAACAAATTAAAAGTTTATCTTAAATTTGGTGAGACACTTTAACCTCATATTTTAATTAAAGATTTACTGAGAGTCAAAAACAATTTTTGGAACAAGTGCCACATAACTTTTATATATAAATAAAAATATTTTAATACCTAAAAATAATATAAACTATACGTTAGATTATTTTAACTTACTTTGGACAGAAGACATTAAAATGACAACTTTCTTACCATCGAAATCAACGGTACCGGAACCATCCGAATCAATCTCTTCAATCATCATGTCTAATTCTTCAGCGCTGATTTTGTCGTCTAATTCTCTTAAAATTTCTCTAAGAACACTTGTTGTGATGTAGCCGTTACCTGAAATAAATATAAAACGATTAAATCAAATTTACATCAAGTGATAATATATAGGTAGTTAAATATATTAAAAGAACAACACAATGTTGCCTCCTGATTTTTACAAAAATGTTTGCTAGAGGATTACCATATGGATTTATTTAAAAAAAAAAACCTACGCCTAGACCGTATTTTTTTAAATACTTCCAATACACACACAGAGCCGTTGTAGCGCAGAGGTTGAGCGGTCGCTGTAAATTTCACAGTACGCAAGTAACCCGGGTTCGATCCTGGCCAGCATCAATAAAATTTTTATTGAAATTTTAAGAGCTGATTTAGAGCTCGGTGGTGAAAGTAAACATCGTAAGGAAAACTGCATGTGTGAGAAATAAGAAATAAATATTTCGAAAACATGTGAAGTTCACCTAAATGCATTGGAACACCCCGTCAGAAATGAAAGGAGCCTTCGCTCAGCTGTATATCCTATATATATATTTGTTATCTTATGTGTTAAAGTTTAAGTTACAGGCTGTAACTTTAACTTTTTAACTTTAAACACGTGTAAAACATCGCAAATTATCTATATTTTGATCAAACCTATACCTAACCTAATATTTACATTGGGATCCCGTGTTAATTCAGGCCTTTCCAGAAATGACCTAACCCCGAAAGCTCCTTTCTTGAATAATTTATTCATTCCCACTAAATGGACAGGTGGGTTAATGAGCGCAGAGCACTTTGCGCTGATAATACTGCTTTCAATTATTGATTAGTTGGATTGTAGTTTGGAATAGGTATCTAGATAAATTTTCCCTCACGCATATATGCTGTAACTTTACAATAAACGTAGGTGAGAGTAGATGGAAGTTATTCCCTCGAAGCCCATAATAAGGGGATTCATACTATCTCCACTTCTCTTCAACTTATACTCTCAAAGAATATCCTTTAGGAGATAATCAGCAGTAAACAGGGCTACGTTTAGATACCTACTCTTTTATACGGATATAAAGCTTCCTTTCTACTAAAGGATACTCGTAACTGTACACAATACAGAGCAGTTTGTTTTTTAAAAGAAAAATCTTGGGTTAAAAAGGCCCTAGGTATCCGTGAGGTAAATGTTTGTATAACTATAGCGAGCTCAAAAACATAGCGTAAGGTCGCAAAAAGTTTTGCTAACTGACCTCTAAACTTTTATAATAATGTCCTCCACACCAAATTTCAGCCACGGTGGCCTGCCTCAACGGAGGCTAGCCATCGGCGCAGGACAGGATTATAGTGCCCAAGTGTATGCGCAAGCACAGGTGCTCTCTATTTCCTCACTCTCATAATCCGATGGGACGGTAAACCGACACGACCGGAGAGAGATCAGGCGCAGGACCAACGGCTTTACGTGCTTTCCGAGGCACGGGGTTGAGACACCGCCAACTTCCTGACTCCGGGCAGCTACTGAGAATTACTTGACAGAAAAACTCAATAATTGATTTTTTGGCCCGGCCAGGGATTCAAACCTAGGACTTCATGATCAGCAGTTGCACTACTACAACCACTAGACCAACGAGGCAGTCTTTTATACGTGGTAGGGACGCTGGAGATATTATGATTGTAACACGAATGGATCAGCTAGACCGGAAAAAGACCACGCTCTCACGGAATACCGGCGTAAAATGGCAGTTTCATACTGCTGTGTTTTGTACGGTGAGTTTAGAGAACCGAAGACTCTTTTTATTGGAAACGAGGCTTTCCATCTCACCAACGCAACTGCATATTTATTGTTAATCTAGAATAAATCTAAATTGTAGATATATGTAGATGTCTATGGGCCACAGCATCCACTTACCAGCAGGTCGACTGTGTTCGTTTGTCATCTATATTCTATTTAAAAAAGACTTTTATGTGACGAAGGCACTCGACGATGATGGCACTCGACGATGATGGAGTACAGGTGACGTTGGCGCTTGGAGAAAATGGGGAATTATTCTAATTATAGCATTGCGGTGGTGGTGAAAGAGAATCTATTTATTTCGATACGCGGGTAACAAGCAATGGGTATACGGCTTATAATAATACAAACGCGCGACGGGGAGTAGCGTAAAAACGAACGTGATTGAAAGTGATGAAAGGTTGAGGCAAATCCTTCCTGCAGTGGAAGCTGCTCATAACCAGCATTGGTACTCTTACGGGCTGATGATAAAGAAGGATACAAATATTCTCCTCTTTATCCCTATATTTTATCCACGCCTTAACTAGTATTTTGACTACGCATAAAACAGATTTTTATTTTAACTGGGTTAGATTAATACCTTCTTTGTCATATAATCGGAATGCTTCTTTGAGTTCTTGTTGCATTGCTTCAGCGTCCTCCTCCACCATAAACCTTGACGCCAAGGTGACAAATTCTTCAAACTCTAATTCACCGGATCCTGAAAATTCAATGAGAAAATTTAATAACTTGTACAAATTAATTTAAGTATAAAATGCAGATACGTGCTATTTATTATAATATAATCTCTATAAAAATTGTAAGTTGAATAATGTAAACCTATTTAGGTATTGAAATATTTATATTGCTCGTTTCGTTTTATAATGCTCACTATGTGTTATTACTTATTACTTATTAGCCATTTATATTCGTTGCAATGAAAAATTAAGAGGTATATAAGTAATTAACGGAATTGTACATATCCTATGCCGTGTCGCTTAATAAACATCAATTATTATTAATAAAATAGAATTACTTAACTAAATGTTTTAACTTGCTAGGCTAACATTTTATTACAAAAATATATTTTGTGTATATTTTTGGCATATGAAATAAATTATAACGGTACTGACATCTTTCATCTCTAGAATTAATTGATATCATGCTCACACTATTAAATTTAACCAGGATTAATCAGACAAAATTCCAGATCAATTGTAGAAGTAATCAAAATATAACCATTTAAATGACTAATCAACATAAAATGAATTAAAAAAATCTCTTCTTCTTACTTTACAATGTGTAGCGTTTTTTATACTAAAGCTCTGAATAAATGAAATTGAATTTAAACGCCTCACTTACTTCCTCACAAAATCAGAAGAGAATTGTTAAATCCAGAAATAGGAGGCTAAGCAAATTATTTGTGTATGGGGTGGCAAATTTTTCATATCGTGGAATTTTTTGTGTTCCGTGTTTTTTGATAACTTAAGAAATCTCAAATTCTGATGATTATTCTTTTGAATAAATCATATTGTTGTATTTAAAAAAAAGGAATATATAGTCTGAAAATCTTCTTTTATAAGATAAGGACGACAAACAGACCGTCCAAGTGATGTTAAGTGTTTGCTGCGGCCCATAGACATCGACATCTATCTTCAGTTCAGTTGCGTTGTCACCCGTGAGGACTAAGAAGGAATGCCCCATTTCCAGTAAAAGGGGTATCTGGTTCTCTACAATCACCATACAAAACACAGCAGCGTTAATCTGCTATTTTACGCTGGTATTCTGTGAGAGCATTATCTTTCCCCGGTCGAGTGAACCCATTCGTGCTACAACGATACTACCAATATAGCTGCAGCATGGTTTTACCTCGTACAAAAATCTGTCTAACAGTAATACACACAAGAAAGCGCCACGTTAAATAATATTACTTGTAAAATAAAAAGATTGTACCGAAAATCAATAAACTATTATATAATTTTCAACTAACCGTCAACGTCTACCTCATTGATAATCTCCGCGAGGGACTCATCAGTGACTTGATGACCCAACATTCCAAGGATCGTGCCCACCATCACTGTGCCGATGCAACCTTTCTTTTCATGGTCAAAAGCTTCAAACGCTTTTTTTAGAACTGAAAATAATTATATTATTATTTGATTAAAACTACTTTTACGGATTTTATCGCGTTTATTTTTACTTTTAATTACTTTTATTTTTAATTCCCGACGAATGAATGTAGCATTAGAACACATTTTACTAAGGTTTGACAGTGACATGAACGAACTGTTGGAATTCTATTTACTTACATACATACACACACACACACACACACACACACACACATATATATATATATATATATATATATATATATATATATATACTTTGTATTATAGCGTAAAAACTTTTATCATTTGTTGCGTTTTAACAAAACACTTTAATTTGTAACTTAAACATAACATTTTGTTAAATATATAGAATGTTTAATAGGTTAAAATAAAAAAGTACGCATTTAATTGCTTATGAAGAAGTGATGTATTTCAAATTATCAAAAAATTGGATACTTGCTGTTAATTTGTTCCTTGTCGAGATCCTCCTGAAAATCAGTTTCAAATGAATTTTTTGTTATGTATTAAAAAACATTCCATAAAATTTAGCATTTAATTATTAAACACTGATTGGTTATTGTTTATGTATCAATCAATCTAATAATCTAATTAAAGAAAACTATCTTACCATTATAACAAGTATTTCGGTTAAAAATATTGTTATTTAATTAATGTATCTTGTATAAAAAAAATCCAATTTAATTTTAGTAGTTGAAGCACCTCTTTTTCACTGAACGAACTGAACAACTAGCCGCAAGCGTTTACAACTGACACAAAGGTTGGCTCGGATTCGCCCGGGGACAGATTTTTCCTACATTTCAAGCTACAACACAACTATCTTGGCGACTGTAACGATTTTAACTTCTTTTATACGTCGGTTATTAATTATTAGCACATGGCCATCGAATGAGATTGATATGAACAAGCAGACCGAAACACTAATTCTTGTTTTATGTTTGCCGTCATTAATTTATTGCAAACAAATTAATTACTGCTTTAGCATTGGATGGATGCCATGGTTATTGTCTTGTAGCGAAAACGCCTAATTGATTTGCGAATATGTTAGCGGACCGGAACTAATAGCCGCGTGTATTTCTCTGCCTGAATTTTTTATATGTTAAAATTTCACACATACTTTGAATTTCAGAAAATTGATAAGAAATTAATTTCCTACTGTTAGGAAACACATGTGGAGGTCATTTTCTCACAGAATAAGGGTGACAAACGAGCGCACAGTCCACCTGATGGTAAGTGGATTATGTGCCCATAGACATCTACATTTATCCTCGATTGAGAATCAAAACGTAAATACGTTGTCACCCCAAACACAGCGGTATTAAGCTGCTATTATCGCTGATATTCTGTGAGAGCGTGGTTGCACGTTCTGTGAGAACATGGCGTCGAGCCGACCCATTCGTGCTACAACCATAACTTTTGCTCGTTTACTCCTTATACATGATTTAACATGTTTCTCAGTTTCCGATAGTCACTCAAGCCGAGGCTTTTACCTCCTTCTGAGGTGCTCTTGCCCCCCCCCCCTCTCCCCTAGCTATCGGAGTGGCACTCCAATAACAGAGGCAAGTGAACTTCGGAACTATAGGTGACGACGAACTTAATAACTCGTAAATCATCGCTTATGAGTTTTTTTATGGTGAAGTTGTAAAGACCACATGGACAACAGCACACACTTCCAAAAAAAAGTCATACTAAACTTTTAAACAGCAGTGTATTTTGTATGATTCCTAGAGTGTCTAATCATTTACCCAACTCTCTGCTTGAAATTTCAAATAATAATTTATATAAAAAAAAGTGAAGACACTACTTTTAGAAAAATCATATTATTGGGTAAGGGAATTTCTTGAAGACAAATTATTAGATTTAGTATTGTAACCGGCTTGGTGGTACTGTGACATTAATTAGACATTTTATGTGACATTTATTTTACAAAGTTGATATTGTGTATTAATTACGTAATCTCATTTGACATTATTTTAATTATTATTTAGACACTGTAATTTGATATGTAATAATTTTAATTTAAAATAATTTTAATTTTTTAGCAAATAATTAAGAATTTTTGCATGGCAAGGGCCTAAATATGGCGATCAATGTAAATTGACCACCGTAACACCATCTATACCCATATTGTGCAAATAAAGAATTAAATAAAAAAAAAACATTCTTTAGTAGCTAGTGATAGCTGTTGAGAATGTCTTGCGTTGCGGTCTCTGCTCTCTAATAAAAGTTCGGTAGCCACGCAGTCCATTCGTTTTTTTTTCAAGCCAGGGACCCATCTATAAGCATAATATTACAGTACTTAATTATATACATTTATGTGATAAGTTTCTTACAATATATTTGCGACTAGCGCTATGTCCTTGGGATACCACAGCAAACTGGGTTTGATCCCCGTTGATACCTATAAAAAAAAACGTTGAGTTGCAATTTTATTTGGTGATTTACCACGAGCTCGGCGGTGATGGAAAACATTGCAAGAAAACCTGCACGTCTGACAAGTTAAGCAAGTATTATTTCGAAGCGCGGTGAAAAATTCCTTGACCTAAAACCCTCTCAGCAGTGAGGGCAGGCGTGTACCCAGGAGTGAGACGTATATATGCCTTAACTTTACTTCTTTATATTATTACATTGTCACCGACCCTGGCGTTTTATTGCACACACGTCTACCATACGAGTACAGTGAAGCGCCCAACGAAAAATACCGACGAATAAAAAACGCAAAATGTTAACGAAAAATTCTAATTGGTACAGCTTCACTAAATAGGGAGGACGATAGCGAACATTAATAGAATTTTGAACAAGTCAGACGTTTGTCGTTCATTGTTACATTTTTTTTTATAAATGAGAAAAGTTTTAAGTCAAATTAATGGTCCCAATTAATATTCGACGATACTGTGTCTTGAGAGTGGTTTAAATTACTTTGCTCTAATCGAAAGACTTAAAGGATTCTTTAGGTCGTAAAGTCACGTATTGTAGGATAATTAAAATTCTATGTAGCTATTGCAAATTGTTGAACAGAAAACTTCTTTAGAATTCTTGTGATTATAAGTAATATCTTATTAAACAAAAAAGCTACAATAAAAAAAGACCTATAAGAGAAAATAATACAGTATACAGACAGTGGGTGCGTTTGGCAGAAAAAAGCGCTAGCAAGCGCTTATAAGCGCTAAAATAGTTTTCGGCCAGGACACGATTGCTACTTCAGTAGCGCTGACACAATCCGCCATTTTGCTTATTTAATTTGTTTGTTTTGAAGTAGAGTTTATAAGTTGTTTTGTGCAATATTAGTTTTAAGTAATATAATGACATGAATAAACATATACATGCTATTAAAAATTTATGATTGGTAAGTTTTTAACATGAATACTTTACAAACATATATTTAAATTAGGTTAGATTCCCCGGTTAAAACTAACATCGTGTCCTGGAGGAAAATAGCTACTTACGATTTGACAGCGCTTACCGCTTACGATCGCCATTTTGCTTACAAGCGCTTGCTAGCGCTTTTTTCTGCCAAACGCACCCAGTGTTTTATATAAATCAGAGCGGTAGATTGGTAGAGCCACGCTACAGCTATATTATGGTTGTAGCACGAATGAATCGGCTCGACCGGGGCAGGACCACGCTCTCACAGAATACCAGCGTAAAATAGCACCGTAATGTCTGTGTTTCGTAAGTGTAGAGATCCGAACCCTTTATTACCGGAAACGAGGCATTCCATCTTAGTCCTCAGGGGAGATAACGCATCTGCGTTTTGATTGTTAATCAAGAATAAATGTTGTCTATATCTAGATGTCTATGGACCACAGCATTACTTAGCATCAGGTGGACTATAAGCTCGTTTGTCACCTTTACTTATAAAAAATATTTATACTTTAATTACGTAAATCCTACAATAATTATCCTACTTTTGAAACTCTGCCTTTGTATTATATATATATATATATATATATATATATATATATATATATATATATATATATATATATATATATATATATATATATATATATATATATATATATATATATATCAACCTACCATCTTAATCCTATTTCAAAATTCTGGACGGAAATTTCACAGACTATTATCGAAAAGTTTTTTACACAAATCAGTCCGCTTAGTTGTGATAAGTACGTATAAATCTACCAAGTAAGTCATGTCTCAGCGTGCGGATCCCTCCCACTTAGCAGTGGACTTAAATTAGTTTGATTTCAACGATGTTCTTGACATTCCACGCATTCGAGTTTAACGGTTTACTTCTTTGTTCCTAAAGCAAAAAGCAAAGAAGTGGAAAAGTTTGCGAGCATCTATCTTTTTACCCGATAACAATGGCCTTCAAGGCAAAGAAAGCTGTTTTTAAAGCTGCGTTTTACTATTTCTCCACTTAACATAAGGTGGGATAGAATGAAAATCTTTACCATGAAAAATTAAGACTAAATAAAAAAAAATATTCAATAGAAAAAATAATAATGATTTCTTATATTTATGCGAACACTACACATTGATTAAAACTACTTTTACGGATTTTATCGCGTATAAGAAGAAACAGTAATATTCAAAATATTAAAATATTACATAAACCACTTGATTGATTTTCCTGCTGGCATACATTATTTTTAAAATAAATAATGTAAGTTACGTCTTCTTTTCAGAAGTAGATTTCTCTTATAGCTTTTTCAAGAATTAATAGCTATCTCCGCAAGCAATAGTAAAATAATCAACGAGACTGAACGCTGCCAGATAAGTTTCAAGTGACGTTTCTTTGAAATATTATAACTTTTCTCATTTAGACCAACATTGCTACTTTTACACACGATTCTATATGCGTATTGAATGTTATTATATCTTAAGAATGAATGAAATAGTATATATAAATATCAGGTATTTGAAATAAATTTCGCAATAGTTAGAGTAGAGGAGAAATATAATTATAGTTTATTGTCTGAGGAGGTTATTAAATATCACAAGAGCGAAGGTGCGTACAAACAGAAAATATTTTTTATATGATTAGAGTGACAAACGAGCACAGTGTCCACCTGACGATAAGTGGTTGCAGTGACCCATAGACACCTACATCTATCCTCGATTACGAATGAAAATGTAGATACGTTGTCACCCGAGAGGACTAAGATGAAATGCCTTTTTTCCGGTAAAACAGGTCTCCGGTTCTCTACACTCATCATACAAAATACAGCAGCGTTTAGCTGCTATTTAACGCAGGTATTCTGTGAGAGCGTGAGCCTACCCCGGTCGAGCTGACCCACTCGTGCTACAACTATACTACTAATATAGCCGTAACATGGCTATACCACGTAAAAAATATACCTAGAGAAAACTAATAATCGAAATTAATCTATGGTATTAATTTAATATAATAAAGTGAAAGAGTTTTTTTTTTTTGTTTTCTTTTGTTTCTCTAAAGACGCTAATCTCCATAGATTAGCGTCACTACCAGCCCGATTAAAAAAAAAAACTCTTCTTGTATATTATAGCCAGATTTATGAGGAATAGTATGGAATATCTAGTATTAGGCTTCACATCTCAGCTAGCCTTAAATATTGATTTTTGTTTAGCAGGTCTGAAGAAACCGCGCTCCAGAAATGATTTACATATATCCGCATGCATCGGCATAATGGCTATATATACGTAAATATTTAATCTTCAACGAAAATATAAATCTTTACTGCATATAAAAAAAAGACCGCGGTACATACCATATGCCTATTTTTATACATAAGTCACTATAAGGTGATTTTGTGAGAAAAATTACTGAAAATTAAAAAGTGATTTATGAGCGTTATTATTAGTCATGACATTTTAATCCTTACGAAAGAAAATTACTTCTTAATTAAGATAATTTTAGGAAGACGAACTTAGTTCCTTGTACCTTATTCTTATAGCATGTGATTATGATGCATAGCTGAAATAATGATAAATTAAAATAATTCAACACTCGGCTCGGCGCGCGAACGGCGCATAAACGACAGCCGCCCGGTGAGAACCGACAGAAACCATCAGTAGACGCTTCTATTGTTTCATACCTTGGCGGTAGTGTCAAATTTTTGAGAAAACTATACTTTTAAAAAAATCGATAAGTGATAAATATGATATTTCGTGGCAGATTGCACTGAAACTGTAAGTGATATCGCTTTTGTATGTATTAAAGGTTAATAGTAAATTTATCAGGGTTCATTTTGTACCACCACACTTTAAAACTGAAAAGAAGAAACCATACTTCGGCACTTTTTTGGGGGCATGGGGGGTGCCGCTCACCTGGGAAGGGGATGGAGAGTGGATACAATTTACATTACTCTATAACGTACATATGCCGATAGACGAAAGTACTCCATTACCTACTTCCGATAATTTTTTTACCTAAAATGATCGAACTATATGAACGAGGTGTCATGTCAAGTCGCGCGGCTCAGACGTGTGATATACGCGGGTGAAACCGCAAGGCACAGCTAGTCGCAATATATAATTTTGGTTTGTAGTTAGTAGTTGTTGTATTTGTTCATCATAATAACAGTCGACCCTAATTTCGCAATTTATCAATTCATGAGCTTCCACGAGAAACGCCTGACTTGACACACCTTTCTTTTACATCGATTGCTGGGTTTATTAACTAATAGTAATTGGTTGGATACACTGGTTCCTTTGCAAATATTCTTATTACGACTATTATGACTATGATTTGTTACCCTTTGAAACTTGATATTAAAGTGGTAATCAGCGGTTAAATATCACATCTCGGTTAAATAGGTATTAGTTCACAGGCCACTCACAACGTTTTGCGAAAAAGTTTCTTTGTATGACAATGGCTGGTTATAATTTATTATGATAATACGATTAATAACAAATAAAATACGAATTTTTCCAGATTCAAATATTCTTTCTTTGTGGTTGACATCAGGAATAAGTGAATGTGATAAACTACAAAAAAAATCATCAAATCTTTTACGCGGTGTGTTCACGGTGTTATTTTTATTTTGATGGGGTATCCGGTGTGCTTATTCTGAAGAAACATCAATACCGGACAGTATAACTACCAAATGCGTACCAGAAGTGTTTACTGCTGTGAGTAACAAGGAAACGAACACGGGATTCCCCGAGCTACTACGCCACTGTGACAACGTGCCGCGCACTCAGTGTTCAAAATGGTACAGCAGTTTAGCTTTGGCACTGACTGTTTTCGCACCATGTGAGGTCCCTCTGATAAATGCCACCTAAAAGAGACACAGTTTTCATCATTGGAGGATATAGCAACGTTCGAGCAGCTCATAGAGGTGTCTGAGGCGAACTGGAAAAAGTGTTTCAAATGTTGGTTCACGTACCATGAAAAAGTTTCATCATCATCAAGTATAGATGCTGTTTTAATAGTTTGTTTTAGATTTAATACATAATAAAAACATTAAATGAAAAACTATTTTGTAAATTTTATAATGCCTTTCGAGTAGATGTATGTATACAATATGTAACGTAATTAACGCACACCTTCAGACACCCCAATTAGTATATTATGTTATAATCGTAATACATACACTGAATTTTTAGTTAACCATTTTTATGCACTGATTATTTATCAAATTAATTATACTAATTCCGGAAGAATGTTGTGGTCACAGTACAAATCCACGAACGCAAAGACTTTAACGTGCTTGAAATAAAGTTCATTTTTTTTATTGAATGACAGAATTAGTAATAATACAAATAAAGCTGCACTCTTAAAAGTCTTATTGTCTTTAGTGTGACTGTAATTTAAGTAGTTTTAATTATTTTTGGGATAAAAAATTACCTATATTAAATATGATAGGAATCGATTCAGTAAACGATTCTGAACAAACTACATTCTCAAAGTGCGTTAATTATGTTACATGTGGTATTTAAGTTTCAAGGGACGTTGCTTTGCAATATTATAACTTTTCTCATTTAAACGAACATTTTACCTGACACAACAGGCGCCTTAAATGAAATTTACTCTTAAAAAATAAAATAAGATAGTGTATTTCCAGTTTTTAAAATTAGTATAATAATATTCATCACTATTGAATTTGATATTATCAACTTAAAAAGTGATAAAGGAAAGTAAGTAATTAATAAGAAGGTAATTAATAAGATAAAATAAAAAAAATATTAAATAAAAAAGCTTTTATTGATTCTTTACTCGAGCTACAATCACATGTTTTTTGTTTAGTGTTTATTACTTATTACTATATTATTTTTTTATTTAAATTTATCTTTATGTATGTAAGTATTAAGATAAATTATCTTTTAAAGTATTAAAAAGCCTCCTCCAATTTGTTTCATTCGTCTCTTCGTCTTCAGACTTCTAAAGTCGGACCACAATTTTTTGGCAACTGCTATTATATCTTTTAAATGGTCTGCTTTTGGGACGTTTATGTCTCTTGGAATACTGATCGTCACAATCTGGGTCCATCCCTTCCGTTCAACTCTCTGAATATGGCCAGCCCATCACTACCTAAGTTTCAGAATATGTTCGATACCATTTCGTTCTGCTTCTAACTGAAGTATTTCTATTCGATCGTTTAATAGATAGGATCGTTTAGAGGTAAAAATTCTTTCTATTCTTCTTTGATAAATTTGTTATTAATTTTCCCATCTTTTTCATCGCTTTAGTTTTCAGTTCATTTGGCAGAGTTCCCTTAAAGTTTTTCCTTTATTGTACCACTTTATTAATAGTTTTTAATAATATTTATTCCATATACGTTTTATTCTTTTACCTATTTCCTTTTCTGTGCAAACTTAATAGGATATTACGTGACCAGTAAATATAGTCTTTCAAATACTTTACAGTTGATGAGTAGATGGTTATTGTGATTCTGTTTGTGATTTTTCATTTTTTTTTTGTTTTTTCCTGATTGATTTCCAGACCTACGGTCTTACTTTCATAGTTAAAAGATTCTAGCATCATCATCATTTTCAGACTCAATCGTCTATAAATATTAGATGATTAAGATAATTACCATTTTTTTAAACTCATCTCCCTTCAATTAAGTTGCTTATGAGAAATAAGAATATGCGAAAGTGGGTCTGAAGGAGATTCTATATGTGATATGAATGTAATTAACTCTTAAAAAGCTGAATAATAAAGTGTACATACTCATTAAGCATTTGAAATTAATATATCAATATTCGACATTATAAATCTGATAATACAAACTCTAAAGTGATAAAGGAGGAGGACTAAAATACATTTAATTTATTGTGATTCCAATTTCGATTTATTATTTCCAACAAAATATAAATAGTAATGCACATTCTGAATATAATAGGAACACGCACAAGCTAGTTATACTAATTAATCAACTTCAAAGAGTCAGTAATTCCTTCACGAGGCACTTTTACAACATGGCCCCAGAAAATATGCAGAAATATCCAAATTTTAAAATGCTTAATAAGCAAAAATTGTGTAATGAGAGCTATTATACTATTAATGAATACATGAATTTTCTCTCCGGTAGTGTCGACCCGATGGGACGGTCTTCCGCATACACTCGGACACTATACTCCCGTCCTGCGCTGATGGCTAGTCTCCGTTGAGGCTGGCCGACGTAACATAAAATCGGTCTAGAGGACATGATAATAATCATTGGGAATGAGGTGATCGCTAACACGCTGTTTCTAAGTACGTTCATATTTAATTGTATAATGTATAATATTGTAAATTATTCTTTAAAAAAAGTCACACTAACTTTCTTCCTAGTTCTACTCAAAGAA
Source organism: Parnassius smintheus behrii (assembly GCA_036936625.1). Taxonomy (NCBI): domain Eukaryota; kingdom Metazoa; phylum Arthropoda; class Insecta; order Lepidoptera; family Papilionidae; genus Parnassius; species Parnassius smintheus. Next base: position 37,962,507 of record JAUPFT010000011.1, read on the forward strand.
GAAATATTTCCGAACCGGTACTACCACTGGCACAAATGACAATCATTAACCGTTCTTGTAAATCTATTCTATTTACAAGAGCAGTTAATGAATGATGTCGTTTGTGACTACAGACTATACTGTATATTCTGAAACCAAATAATGAGAAACTTTCGGCTGCAGTGCATTTAATAATACTATAATATTCACTGATTATATTATATCACAATAAAGGGGACAAACGCGCAACTTCTAACGCGCTTGTGCTAATTTGATGGTAAGTGCCGCCCATAAACATCCGCGACACCAGCGGCATTGCAAGTGCATTGTCGGCATTAACAACGATCATAAAACAATATAGCAATTATAATTGGAATCAAATTCCAACAATTAGTGTTTTAGTAGTGTTACTTATGCACCACGCCCACAAACAAAGTGTGCAAACTACCATTGCACTATCAAGAATACCATGACGATTTAATAGCGAGTTATATAAATACGGCACGTAACACTATTGATGTTTGTAGCATTTTTTATTTTGTAAAGTCACGCTACAGCTTTATTACGGCTGCAGCACGAATGGATCGGCTCGACCGGGGAAGTAAAAAGCTCTAACAGAATATTACCGTACGATAAAAGCATAATGTTTCTGCGTATCTTATTTTTACTGTTAACTAAGGCATTCTATCCCAGCCCTCAGGGGTAAAAAAGTATTTGCATTTTGATCCTTATTATATGATAAATGGCTACGGACCAGCTCATTCGCTTACTAACACGTTTTTTTTAATAGGAAAAGGGTGACGAGGGAGCTAACAGTCCACCTGATGGTAAGTGGTTGCCGTGGTCCATAGACATCTACATATATCCTCGTTTGCGAATCAAAATGAAGGTGCGTTGTCAGCCTTGAGGACTAAGTGGGAATGCCTCTTTTCCAATAAAAAGGGTCTCCGGTTCTCAACACTCACCATACGAAATACAGCAGCATTAAGCAGCTATTTGACGCTGGTATTCTGTGAGAGCGTGATCCTCCCCCGGTCGAGTCGACCCATTCGTACTACAACTATACAATTAGTATAGCTGCAGCATGGCTCTACCACTAGAAAACGAAACGTGGACTATATGCCCCTTGTTACCTTCACATCTATAAAAAGGTAACGTTACCATCGACGGTATACCATCTACAATACTATACATTTGTTTTTCTTAATTTACATCACAATTTATCATCATTATAGCCCTAAACAAGTCCACTGCAGAACCCAGGCCTCTCCCAAGGAACGGTACAAAGCACGGTCCTGAGCTAACTGCAGGTATCGACTTCCTGCATGTCTTACCAGGTCGTCACTCCATCTATTAGGGTGTTGTCCCACAATTCGCCTACCAGTACGAGACTGCCACTTGTGAAACAATTTTTCCCATCGGTTGTCAGTTCTTTAAGCAATATGGCCGGCCCATTGCCACTTCAGCTTACTAATTCATTTGGAAATGTCAGTAACTCTGGTTTTACTGCGGATGTCCTCATTTCTAAGTTTATCATGCAGTGAAACCCCTACCATAACCTTCTCCATAGCTCGCTGAGTGACTATGGTCTTCCTCATATGGTCAGCAGTGAAGAACCACGTCTCAGACCTATAAGTCACTGGCAAAATGTACTGATTGTTAATCTCGTTTTCAAGTTTTGAGGTATACCTGACGAGAAGATCTTTCGTAATGTCCCAAACGCTGCCCAGCCGAATTTAATACCATGGTTGACCTCTCGGTCTTAGTTGGTTGGACTTACCAGGTGTAACTGTTTGTCCCAAGTAAATATAATCGTCAAAAATTTCGAGCTTAGTGCTCCTAACGACTTCGGGCATAGGTGTGACACGTTACACATGATCTTTGTTTTGTCCATGTTTATTTTAAGACCTATCCGTAGGGAGACACTATTGAGGTCATTGGGCATAATACTTAGGTCCTCCAGCGATTCTACCATAAGGACTATATCGTCGGCAAATAGAAGGTGAGTAATGTACTCGCCATAGATATTAGTACCCTATCCATTCCAGTCCAAAACTTCCTTTTTTCTTGTTCCTTTTCAGTTCCTATCCAGTTGAAAACGCAGGTTTCACATGCGGCGGTAAAAAGTTTCGGGGACATTACGTCATTCTATCTTACACTTCTATGCAGTTGGATAGGTTTTGTTCTCTGGTTCTGCACTTGGTTAGCCATTGTAGCTTCACTGTACAAACACTATAGCACTTATATTTACCACCAGTTAGCTTGGTACCGCTGAAGGGACTGTAGCAAAGCCCAAACTTCGTCGGAATCAAAGGCTTTCTCATATTCAATATATCAAGACATAGGGGCAGATTATACTCCTCGGTCTTCTGTACAATTTATCGAAGGGTATGTATGTGGTCTATGGTGCTAAAGCCTTTTTGAAAACCAGCTTGTTCGGGAGGCTGGAAGTCGTCATGTCCGGTTTGTAATGACTATCGAAAACAGCACGTAAACCTGGCTCAGAAGGGAAATCGGTCTGTAGTTATTCAAGAGAGTGTTATCGTCTTTTTGATTAGTTAATAGCTAATTATTTTACTTCTACCCACTTTAATTCATTTCTTGATTGTGATCAAATTGTTTTTATACTTTTGTTATTCTATTTGGTATACAATTAATGGGGAGGGCTTAGCAGTTGTAACATAGGTCAGTGACCTAGCACAGTTACTAAAGATAAGTATTGAGTTAGATTAAGTCTCGTCAATGTAATTTTATAAGTTTTTGTTTTTATGTAAAGTATGTTTGGATTCAATAAATATTATTATATTATTAATATATTTAGGGGTATTAATAGAGTATTTCCATCTGGTTGAGCTGAATTTTTATATAAAAGGAGATGATAAATAATACATAAATAAATAAAAGCCCAACCAGATGGAGGCCCTCGGCAGGGGAGTCCAAACGACCGAAGGTTAGGGGGAAAGGGAAAGAAACCGACGGACGATGCGGGCGGTATCGAGGATCACCGCCTTCTGCATTTGAGCCTAGAGCAGTCCGTCACGGACTACCAGCCGCCTCAGATGACTCGAGTGGCTGACTGGTTATTATTATATTATTATTATTATTTCTTGAAGGACACGATACCGCACTTATGCCCCGCCCTTCCGGAGTAATGCCACCATGGATTATGGAATATAAGATCTTCTGAAGAACTTAAAGTACCAGCTTTTCACCCGCTTCCAGATGCTCCGCTGTAATTCTATCCTGGCTCGGAGCCATTCTAATCTCGTTCAGACTTCCGTCCAGAATATCATCGGAATAGTGTCGGATAAGACTAGCTCCCGGATTGTTATTCACACTAGGGTGTGGTTCCAACGATAATGTGTAGATTTGTATATAGCACCACTAAATCTCACTCATTCTGTCTTCAGCTTCGACAGTTGGCTCTTTCTGGTACAAAGATCTATGGAAAAGGGAGTTTGGCGCCCTAGTTCCATTGATCGCTTCTTTAAAATGGATTTGGATATGTGTTTATTCAGTTGCCTGCATGCTCCAACGGAGATTCTTAGCACTTAGCACTGCCTCGCCGTTACCATGGCCGCCAGGCATAGCGGGGGCGCTTGAGACTGGAAGCCATCTCCTTGTAACTCTCAACATGGGGGTACATTGCCATAGTTGCCACGCTTGGCGAGCAAGTTGGCAACCGCAATTTTTAATTATTATTTTGCTGTTATTAAAAAGATATTGCCCACCTTCTGCCTCAGTTTCCCTCTGTCACCCCTAACGACACCCACAGGAAGATATACGGTAGTGGGTATTCTTGCCGCCACTACACGGGTAATTTAAATCAATTATGAAATATTCTGGAGTGGCATACTTTATAACTGGCAAGCGCAGTGTTCATCACTCCTCCACAAGATTAATTAATGAAACAAGCAAGGATTCTATGGATAATGGTATCTCAGGACCGTAGTTTTGAGCAGTTTATGGGAGAGGTCCGTAATAATCTTAATCCAAATTTATTGGAATTGTGGTCTAATAAACCACTAGATCTCTTATTATTATATCTCTTACATCGAGAATAAAAGATTTTAATTGTTAACCGTGTAGTGTTGCCGCGAATTTCAAATGCAAAGCGCTCCAAATTTCACCAAATTATGTTGCGAAATCTCGAAGTTATGTTAAAAAATAGGTTTCTTTCAAATTATTTCTCCTTCGATATCTCACGAACGAACTAACCGATTTTTATTTTCCACGGCACGCCACGGCATTTGACGTCACTTTTTGAGATTAAGAGCTGATTAGTTTTTGAAATCGATCGGTAAAGCCGTTTGAAAATTATTCCAAAAAAAAGTTTTTCAAAATTTTTATTTTTAAGATTTCTCAAAATCTACTCATCCGAATGAGTTCATATTATCACCAAAATCTATTCCACATTGAGATCTTTAGAACGCCGCAAACCGCATCTCAATCGATCAAGACGTTCAAAGTTACTTAGGTTTACATACACACACACACACACACACACACACACACACACACACACACACACACACACACACACACACAGACACACACACACACACACACACACACACACACACACACACACACACACACACACACACACACACACACACACACACAGACACACACACACACACACACACACACACACACACACACACACACACACACACACACACAACCCACCCACACACACACACACACACACACACACACACACACACACACACACACACACACACACACCACACACACACACACACACACACACACACACACACACACACACACACACACACACACACACACAAATCATACATACATACATCCGTACGGACGTCCGTCAATTTTCTTAGCGGAAAGTTAATTAGAAATTAAGTTCTGTAATTTCTATTACATAAAACGATTCGAATATCTATTAGTAAATTTAGGAATCTGACTGGTGATGTCACAGCTAAATCAGTCTGCTTACTTACACTGTGTCATGCCATATGGTGTATTACACAGACACTTCCGACGTTGTTTATTTTTAAGACATTTTGTATGTGCGAAAAATCATAAAAAGCACATATTAAAATGGACACATTCCTCAAGGTGACCGCAAGAGATTCATAAATTTTATATTGACTAAAATAAGAAAAAGTCTTTTTTTGTAAATGCATAAAATTTTGCAATATAAAATCTAAAAATGTAATGCACAAAATTAAAAAAAAACTTAAACAACACAAAAATAAATTTGTTTTGGAAAATTTAATAAAAAGGCCTACTATAAAATGAGCAATAAATTGTGAACGATGATATGTAGGAAAAATATAACTCATAATATAATATACATAATGCTGCTGTAAGTTCCCTAGTTGTGGCTGGTATGTTGTTTAAAATTAGAATTATATATATATATATATATATATATATATATATATATATATATATATATATATATATATATATATATATATATATATATAAGTCTGACAACCTGGTAAGTGTATGCTGTGGACCACAGACATCTACATTTATACTCAATTAAAAATCAAAGTGCACATGCGTTGTCTACCCTCTGAGGACTAACGTCAAAAGCTTCGTTTCCAGTAAAAGGCCCGGTTCTTTACAGTCAACATACGAAACACAGCAGCAGCAATAAGCCTCCCCGGTCGGGTCGACCAATTCGCGCTACAACCATAATATAGTTGCAGCACGGCTCTACACGTAAAACTACACTAAACACTGAAATCTTAATAATAATACGATTTCTGTGATAGTTAAATAAATATAGAATTTATTAATATATGACTTCGATTACCTTCAAGAATTAGCTTCAATCTATCGTTTTGACAAAACTAGTAATAATATTGTGAATATAATCTCCATCGGTTCAGTCACTCAGAAATTACATGATTAGTAGCAGACGCACCAACGATTATATATATACTCGTATATATATATATATATATATATATATATATATATATATATATATATATATATATATATATATATATATATTTTTATAGAAGAGGGGGCAAACGAGCATGCGGCTCACCTGATGTTAAGTGACTACCGCCGCCCATGATCAACCGCAACACCAGGAGAATTGCGGGTGCGTTGCCGGCCCTTTAGAAAGGAGTAAGCTCTTTTCTTGAAGGTCCCCAGGTCGTATCGGTCCGGAAAAATCGCCGGTGATAAACTATTCCACAGAGAGGTTGTACGTGGAAGAAAACTCCTTGTGAAACGTACAGTGGTGGACCGCCATGCATCCAGATGGTGTGGATGGTATCGGGACGTTTGCCGTGTCGTGCGTTCACGAAATTTGGCGGCTGGGATTAATCCGAACAATTCCTCAGAGCACTCCCCGTGATAGATGCGATAAAATACGCAAAGAGATGCAACATCTCTTCGCAACGCCAGTGAATCGAGCCGATCGGAAAGCACTCGGTCGTCGACGATTCCAGCCGCTCTGCGCTGGATGCGGTCAAGTGGAAGAAGCTGGTACTGGGGAGCCCCAGCCCAGAGATGGGAACAGTATTCCATGTGCGGCCGAACCTGCGCCTTGTAAAGTTGCAGGCAGTGTGCCGGCATGAAATACTGTCCCGCTCTGCTGAGCACACCAAGCTTTTTAGAGGCCAATTTGGCCTTCGCTTCCAAGTGACCACGAAACTGCACGTCACTCGATATGTCGACGCCGAGGATTCCGATACTGGCTGAGGCAACAAGGGGAGTGCCTTGAAACTGAGGGGATACGACAAAGGGGTTCTTTTTAGCGGTTAACGCGCAAACTTGTGTTTTCTGGGGGTTAAACTGGACTAGATTTAGTCGTCCCCAATCCGAGACTCTGTTCAGCAAAGACTCGACTTCAGACACAAGTTTGTCCCGGCACTCGGAGACGTTTTCCCGAGAAATATTGGCTCGGCCGGTGTAAAGAGCATCAGCAGTGCTGTCATCTGCATAGCAATGAATGTTACGGGTATGCAACATATCATTGATATGCAGAAGAAACAGCGTTGGCGATAGCACGCAGCCCTGTGGAACACCAGCATTAATAGGCTTGCAATCGGAGCTTGCACCGTCTACAACGACCTTGATGCTCCGATCTGCAAGAAAGCTGGTGATCCAATCGCACAATTTCTCGGGAAGCCCATAGGAAGGGAGCTTCGAAAGAAGCGCTTTGTGCCAAACCCGATCGAAGGCCTTCGCAATGTCCAAACTAACGGCCAATGCCTCCCCCTTGAACTCTACTGCCTCCGCCTATCTGTGAGTGAGGTAGACCAGAAGATCACTAGCTGACCGACCACGGCGAAAACCGTATTGGCGGTCACTAATCAGCTGGTGATCCTCAAGGTACCTCATGAGCTGGCAGTTTACAATGGACTCCATTGTTTTGGAGAACAAGGAGGTGATGGCGATTGGCCGGTAGTTGGACGGGTCTGAGCGGTCGCCTTTTTTAGGGATCGGGTGGACGAAAGCCGTCTTCCATGAGTTTGGGACTACGCCTAGGGAGTAGGAGTACCGGAAAAGACGCGTTAAAACCGGTGCCAACTCTGGAGCACACGTCCTCAGCACAATTGGGGGGATTCCGTCAGGCCCACTCGACTTGTGGATGTCCAGGGAGAGGAGTGCTTTGCGAACCGAGTGCTGTGTGAACTGCACTTCCGGCATGGAGCACTCACACCGCGGGATGGTCGGCGGCGTACTCCCCCCGTCATCGAGAGTCGAGTTAGACGCAAAGAAGGAGCCTAGAAGATCGGCTTTCTCCTTTGCAGTATGGGCCAGTGAGTCGTCCTCCCTGTGCAGAGATGGAAGAGATGGCTGACAGAAATTCCCCTGGACAGCCTTGGCGAGAGACCAGAATGCACGGGTTTCAGAAGGAAGGCGAACTAGTTTCTCGCCAATTCTGCCTATGTGCTCAGACTTTGCCTTGGCAATGACTCTTTTGAAGGACCTAGAGGCGAAATTATACTTCTTTTTTAGAGCGCTGGTGTTTACATCCCGGGACGCTGATGCATCAACCCAGGCTTGATAGCACTCCTGCTTATAGCATGATGCTATTTTACAGGAGCGACCAAACCATGGCTGAGATTTGCCTCCAATGGGCACCACAGAGGAAGGAATAAAAAGTTCCATACCCTGAAGTACCACATCAGTAACAGAATCCGCAACAACGTTGGGATCATCCGGCGAGAAGCAAACCCGCCCCCAAGGGTAGGATGCAAAGAAAGACCGCATCCCATCCCAATCGGCTGACCTATAGTGCCAAACACGGCGGCAGCCTGCAGAATGCGACCGCGATTTCAGCGTGAGTGGCACAACACTCCGGACCAGACAATGGTCCGAGGAGCCTAAAGGGGCGTCGACGGAAATCTGATATCCGTCCGGGTGAGAGGTCAGCAGAAGGTCCAACAGGGAAGGTGCATGATCATCCACATCTGGAATCCGCGTAGGCGAAGTAACCAGTTGTGTCAGACCATATGCCAAGGCAAAATCATGAACAGATCTCCCCGCATGATCGGTTAAACGTGAACCAAGCCATTCGGCGTGATGGGCGTTAAAGTCGCCGAGGATCACGATCTCTGCGGAGGGGATCTGCTGTAGCAACGAATCTGCAGCCATTTGGACGTGGTCGAAGAGTCGGTCTGTTTCGGCATTACCGCTATGGGACCTATAGAGGCACCCGTAGACGCGCGGATGGTCGTCGCTGTCTACGCGTAGCCAAAGGATGGACAGGTTCGAACCTTCAAGTCTGCCGAGGCGTCGAGAACAGATGTCCTCTCTGACGTAAACGCAAACTCCAGCCCGAGGCACAAAGGAGTGTTCCAGTTTTTACCCCGGGTAGGAGAGATACGAGACATCAGCCGGAGAGGACACCTGCGTCTCGGTCAGAAAGAGCAGAGCCGGCCTCGCCGTCTCGAGATGGTAGTGGACGGCGTTTAGGTTAGAGTGAAGTCCCCTGATATTGCAGAAATTCACGGACAGCGTGGCAGGGGTCGCCTTAGTCTTGTTGCTCCGTTTGCCCCGAGCAGTTGTAGTCTTGAGCGGAATTTCGCCCCCCCCCCAGAATACGCGGGGCAGCCTGAGCACCCACGCTCAGAAGTGGAGAAACATGGTCGTGGATGCTCAGCGAGGGATTCTCCAGGGGTGCTGGTACCCTCCTGGGGTAGTCTATCTTTATTTAATTCCGCTACCATGTTGATGGGGGGGGGGATTTGGGCCTCCGGCCACCTGCACTCACCAGACGAAACGCGGAAGCAGAGCTTCCACTTCACGCCGGTATTCTGTGAGGTCGTGGTACCACCCCGGTTTGAGCCGGCCCATACGTGCAACAGCAAAGCTGCCGCATGGCTCTACCACTGTTAAATATATAATAATATATAGGCTGTTATATATATATATATATATATATATATATATATATATATATATATATATATATATATATATATATATATATATATATATATATATAGCTCTGGTAGCTCAGATGGTTAACGCCGCCGGCATTAATGAAATTGTTAATTGCAATTTTAAGTGCTGATTTACCATGTGCTCGGTGGTGAAGAAAAATGAAACGAAAAATGCATGTCTGAGGAATAAGAAAAAAAAATATTTCGAAGACATGAGAAGTTCGCAAACACGCATTGCGCCAGCGCGGCGGACATTTCCTTGCCCTAAAACCCTCTCAGAAATTAGAGGAGGCCTGTGCCCAGCAGTGGGACGTATATGTATATAGGCTGTTATTTTATACGTATATAAATTTCAAGAATTGTTTTAAATTGAAATGTGACATAATATTTAACAATAAAAAACTCATAGCTTCTTGACAATCCTTTCTGTGGTTTTGTTTTATCGAATCAGTGTAGATTTAAACGAAAACAGCTAAATTAAATTGAATAAAAATTTTGAATTTGAGTGATGTAGATGATAATTTTATCTTGAATGTTTAAGCTTGCCGTAAAGATCCGCGCGTCGGTACATTATAAAACGCCAAATAGTTGAAATAAATGAACGCGGCGTTTACAATACTGAGTGACACTTGGCAAGGTACATGACGCAGATATATTATTGCAATGTCACCATCCAATTAACGCGTTATCTAATCTTAGTGTTACATTAGTGGATATTCCAACATAGATTAAAAAAAAACATTATTTTACGACATCCAAGTCATTGACATCCCACCACTGACCTTGAGTCAAGTAAGATAAAACCGTGTACGTATTGAATACTAACAAAGTACCTATAAAGTATCATTCAGATATATTTTGTGAGATTTCACTGGTGAGCTAAAATTTACAATAATTAATAATTTAATTGACGTTGCCAAGGGTCAAGTTTTGCTTGCGTATTATATTATATATTTTTAAAGTGTACTCTTGAGTTAACGAAAACTTAGTCCAGTGGCTCCGATGGCCTCTTATTATTAGGTCAACTGCAAGTTTAGTTGTCAGTCTAATATTATAAAATATTCTCTATGAATACGACTCAAGGATGATTCACGGTACACCGTGTCGCGACCGGACCGGGCCCCGGCCGAGCCGAGACACGGTCAATCATCGCAGTATACTTTTTGGATGAAGTGATTCATGCTTGACCGTGAACCGGCCATGTCCCCACCGTGCGCCGTCGGGACCCGGCCGGGGTACGGCGTCAAAATTTCGGTGGATATTTGGTGGAAACATTGTAACACAAACGTTTACGCCGGGTGCCCGCAGTGCTCTCGACGACAAATTCTTGAGATGTGATCAGTTCAACATCAAAATGGACGATGAAAAGTTGCTGGAATGTATCATCATCATCAAGTAGTTTACGACATGATTCGTCCTAAGTATTTGGATAATAAATACAAAAATGTCATTTGTAAAACAATATCAATTCAAGTTGTGAAAATTGCATATTTATTCAAGCGTCACGTCTATCACGGCCGTTCAAAGAATACACGCAAACACCCCGGTGTAGTATGAATGACTGGCCTGAACTGGCCCGGCCGGTGCACGGTGGACGTGCCCCGGGTGGAGCCTGGCCCGGTCGCGAAACGGTGTAGTATGAATCATCCTTCATGCTATTACAAAGCACTTAAATACTGTGTGTTGTCCTTTGAGATGTCCCTGATCTCTGTCAGGTCGTGTAGGATTACCGGCCAATCGGACTATGAGAGTGAGGAAATAGTGAGTGAACCTGTGCTTGCGTCTACACTCGGTCACTATAATCCTATCCCGGACAGAGGGCTTGTTTCCGTTTCGACAGACTGCCGCGAAGCGCCGTGACCGAAATTAGGTGTGAAGAATATTAGATTAAAAATAATTTTTAATAGGGTGCAGGGATTTTCTCATTTCGTGGAGGTTATTTTATACCATTTTAAAATAAAAAAGAAATACTTAATGATAGACGTATTAATTCTTTTGAGACTCTAAAACAAAATTATTATAAAAGCCTATTAATAGAGTAACTGGTATTACTAGTTTGTACTCTTTGTTTCTATTATTAAAAAGGGTTATCACAATCATATTATAATTACTTTAGTTTTTGTGTTACAAGTTAAAGTAACTAGTAAGGTACGCGAGCGTAATACGAGTATGGTCACCTCAACCTTTGTCGCCCTATAAAACCAAAACTAGGAGAAGGAAAGAGACAAAACACAACGTCATATACTATAACTAGCACATTTATAAAAAATAGCAAACAAGCGCTGGCAATAATTAGGAATACTTTGAAAAATCAACCTAAAACAAACTAACGACACTACACAATACTAAAACAGACAAAGATATTTACTATAATGTCAACTGTCAAAATGGCGTCAATAAAGCAGCGCCCTTTTGACCTTTTAATGTTTGATTGACTGATAAAGAGCTATCATATGACAGAGACATCTATGCAAACAAGGTTGTAGTTTTTAAGTCATAAGAAAGTGACTATAACCGGATGACCATATTATCCTCACGTACTATATATTAAAATCATATTATAATAATTAAGCATATCCATAAAGTATCACTTGTTATTTTGTTGGATTGCAAAAACATGCTAAAGTAATTTTATATCCATTATAAGCTACTCTCTAAGAATAAAACTACAGCTGTCGGCCATGCCAAGTGCAGAACGCACCGGAAAAAAGACTGCCAATATTCTATTGTAGTTAGTTTCTAACTATTTTTAGCGCTCGTACTTTTAATTTAAATAGATCCTTTTTATTTCGGAGAGACTATCTTTATTAATTAAATATGAGAACAATTATCGTAATGAATGCAGGAATATATCCAGGAACAAAACATTAATAAAATAAATTTAAAATAAAAAAACAAGCTGGGAAAAAAAGAACAACTTTATATTATATTGTTTGTATTAAGTCGCATTTATTATAAATATAGTACCATAATATACTGTTGTTGGTAATATAATAAAAAAATATTTAAAAACATTTACTTCGTTTAAAAATACATTTTTAGTTTGAAGTTTGTGCTTCGGCTGGGAACTACAGTAGTTTTATAACTGCAGTTAAAATAGAGCAGCCATTCAATGATACTCATTATAACAATACCTCTCTTACTTTGGCTCGTAGCATCCCAAACAGCTGTAGTCGATTTATTCACTGTCAAAATATCTCGTGTTTAGTATAAAAATGTCCAATGCTTGAGTTTTGTTGCTTGATATTGTTGTTATACATGCAGATACAATAATCTTTTGTTGTTACCATAAATAAGTAATAATTTATACACAAAGATAATATTATGAAATAAATTAAATCCTTTCTGTAAAATTAATATGGTCATATAATGGCTCATTGCGATCAAGGTGAAAGTACGGTACACTTTCCGCTTCGAATATCCAAGAAAGTGTAGATTTATTTGAATCTATTGAATGTATTGTAGAATCTTTGTCATAGTGGTGTCTCAATCGCCATTGCGCGAGCTGATCCTCGCTCGGTTGTATTGCTGAAACGTAACTTGGACTACTATTGGTGCTTCTTGTAGAATTCATCCGCGCGAATTTCCAAGGCGAATTGGTAATATGAGGAGATACTATAAATATATTTCTGCTTTTATTATTCGTTGAGCTCATGTCGGTTACATTATTTCTTAAGGGTATTTTAGGTGGAAGCACTAACGCGTCCATCTGCTTATGTTTCACAAAAAGAACTCTCTTGCTTCCTTTCAAAAGACCTGGATTTTTACGAATGAGACCGTAAACACATAGAGCTCCACTTGATAAGCAAACAAAAGCCGTTAGTATGTATAGTAAAGAAGTGTTATGGCCAAATGAACTATTTAATTTGGATGAGTTATAAGCTACGCATTCTTCGTTAAGAACTGTTCCATTTTTGATACGACAAAATGTGTAATAAGCGTTTTCATTTTCACTGTAGACTCGCAGAACTTTTGGTAAACTGGACATGCAATAAATTTCTTTTGGACATGCTGATTGAAACCAAATCAGACTATAACTGGAAGGACCAATGAGGTCTACTTCCACGAGCGAATTCGATTGACTTTCTGAATAAAATATTGGTTTAATCCAACTACTACTCATCGTTAATAAATCAGAAACAGCGTTTGATGCCAGTGGTACTAATTCAAAATTATGAATTCTATTATTTAGGCACTGATATTCAAAAAAGGGTGATATCAAAGTAAATAATTCACTATCGGTTTGTTTACTTTGATCGTTGCATGTTAATTTACTGATCATGTTAAAGGTTTCATTGTTTTTGTATTCAAACAAAAGTTCGGTAACGTTTGTATCTGAGATAATGAGTTCTGTTTGTGAATCATCAGTGCAGTAATACTCAAACTCTGTAAAAGTATATCCTCGAACTTCTTTTGGATAATAGCATGATGGTTCAACTATTAATAAGTCTTGAAGATGTAGATTCCTTAATTCATTAATAGAACATTTGCAAATCCAGGGATTATCTTGCAAATTTATTCTTGGTTTGTGTTCCAGTGACATAAAAACATTAAATAAACCAACGGGAACTTGATGAATATCATTGTTATTAAGAAATAAAATTTCCAAATTCTTTAAACGATCAAAAGTACCGTTTCCTATAGAAGTTATTTTACACGAGTTTAAATATAATATTTTACAATTTTCTAATTCATAAAAACTGCTTTCATCAAGGACATTCAGAAAAACATTTTTAGAAAAATCAACTGTCGTTAGTTTTATAAGATCTGCCGCTCCAGTAACATTTGTAGGATTCCAAATATTTGTAGCCTTAATATCTAAGGTTTTTAAAGTATCATCAATAGCCTTCAAAGCACTATAATGGATGTTTAATAGTTTGCAGTTCTTAATAAATAGTTCTTCTAAATTATAAATTCCAATAAAGGTTTCTGGAATCCACGATGTTATAGTAATATCCTCCAAAAATAAACTTTTTACGTTAGTAGCAAAGGGGCTCATAAATGCATGTGGAGGTATTTGATTAAGGTTTCCACCTATAATACTAAATGTTCTGATATTGGATCTCATATTGGATAACCAATTTAAAGGTAAAATTGAATTAACGAACATTGGATTTTTAAGTATCAAAAAAATTGATTTACAATTCGATTCTGCCTCCTGTAAACAAAAAAGGAAGTATTTTAAATTCGTGCGATATAATAATCTACATTTCAATAAGTATAATCTACTAGTATCAAGTAAAAGAAAAAGAAATACCATAGCAGCATTAATTATATCCTCTTCATAGTTATTGTAGTATGGAACATCATGACATTGCACTGTACAACGATCTATTAAACAATTACGGGTGTTTGAATTAGGCCTATTGCTGGGCGCTCGATAAAATGACATTTTAACAATAAGCACAAAGCTCAAAACTGTTAAAATTCCAAATGTTGTTTGTACTACTAGACGCAACCAGCCACGGCTGCATGATGTATTTCTATAAAAAAAAAAATAATATTAAAATGTTATATCCGTTAACGGGATAAGAGTCGAGACTTATATTACTTGGTATTTAGATAAAAATTATACTTTTAATTTGTCACTAGTATTTAACTTTTAAAAGTATAGTACGTATTAAAAGTTATTAATTTAATCGAAACAAAACAGCATTTTTCTAGCCCTCAAAACATCGAAATAAAATCAGCACGATTTAATTTACTAACTCAAAGAGGGTGTGCTGTCGTATTTAAAAAAATTTAACACCTTATTTTGTTCCCTGGACAAATTCAAATTATTTTTTGGAATAACTTTGTGATAGAGAGGTCCTAGGGAACAGTGGAAAAATATTTACTGATTACGGCTTCTCCCTGAACTATCTAGTATCTAGGTCGTCGTGAAGGGCTGCTCATCCTAGGCTATGACGGCTAACGTCAGAGTTCCTCGGGGGTCTGTTCTTTCCACAACTCTCTTCGAACAGCATATTAATGATATGTTCATGACTGGCATATATGCTGTACTGAATTTTGGGACCAGTCGGATAGACACACTATAGTTGAGCGTTTCAATATTTCTCTGCAGGTAGTTTCTGAATATGGCAACTTTGTGAGATTTAACCCTTACAAATCATAAGCGTGTCTCTTTACCAGAAAAAGGCGCCACTTAGCCTGGTTTCTACTTACTGCAATGTTTCTTTGTAGTACACCGACAGCTATCAGATTTTAAGGATTGAGATTATACGGGGCAGTAAGTGGCTAATACAGTTCATTGACACTTGCAGCTAATTTCGAACAAGGAAGACTACAGGTGCATTGTCACCTCTGAGGACTAAGATGGAAAGTCTCACAGCTTAGAACTGTATTGACCTCTATAGCATTGAGACCTTAACAGCAAGACCTGCTGTTTGGCGGTAGGTAGGACCTATCCAGATCGACTCCGGGGCCGAAAAGAAATCTTTCCACTTAGAAAACTATTCTAACCCATTAAGCGTGTTTATACGTAGTGTGTATTTACGTGGCAGAGCCATGCTGCAGCTATATTGTGGTTACAGCACGAAGGTCGGCTCGTCCGGAATGGGAGCACGCTCTCACAGAATACCAGCGTAAAATAGCAGCTTAATAGTGCTGTGTTTCGTACGGTGAGTGTAGAAAATCAGCGATCCTTTTTACTGGAAACGAGGCATCCCATCGCAGTCCTCAGGGCTGGCAACGCATCTGCATTTAGATTTTTAATTGAAGATAAATGTAAATGTCTATGGGCCACGGCATCCACTTAACATCAGGTGGACTCTGTGCTCGTTCGTCACCCTTATACTATAAAAATAATTGTATTAGAATAGGAGCTCAGCCCTAAATGGCTGCCTTTCAAAACACAAAAAAAAAAAAACAATCTTGAAAATCACCAAATTAGAATTTATGATTTTGTTAATTATAATAAATTGTGTAGATTTTCGCGAATTCGTAATAAATAAACAGTAATAAAGCTTGACCAATTCGGTCAAGCTTTCTTTACTTAAAATTGTAATAGAATTAAATAAATACCAAATTTTTACCTCACAATAGATGAAATCGTGTTATTTTTCTCATGAAAGTGTCTTTCAACAGACTTCATAATTAACTAAAACACTTTTACAGAATTTGGGACAGAATTTTTAACAAAAGCTACCATATGTCATTTATGTCGATGGATTGACTGGTTAATAAAGCTCTTGACAGTGAAATCAAACTGACGTGCACAATCATCCTTTCCACTAATCTGCATCGCGATAAAATTGTTATAATAAAGTTATATCAGAAGTGTTATGGATGATAGATTAGGCTAAACTCAGCTTATTACGCTTTACAGCGTGTGATGTTCATATTTCACGAACAAGGTCGGTTGTTTACTTTCTAGATAATTAGTCATATAATATTAGATTTTTACCCACTACGGAACAGAGAAGGTATGCGTTTAGGGTGAGACGTTGTTTGTTTGTTTGTGCAAACGAATGTTCGCATTTATCTCCAAAACGCGTGGACCGCTTTAGATGCCGTTTTCTGTAAAGTACTTTTTTATATAGGATAGAGGTGAGAAACTAGTACATACGTTACTGTAGCACAAAGACATCTACGTCTGTCCTCGATTACGAATCAAAAAGCAGATGCGTTGTCATTCATGAGGATTAAGACGGACTGCTTCGTTTCCAGTAAAAAAGGTCTCCGGTTCTCTACCATACCATACGAAACACAGTAACGTTAAGCTGCTATTTTACGATGGTATTCTGTGAGAGTGTGGTCCCTCCCGGTCGAGGTGACCCATTCTTGCTATAACCATGCCAGTAATATAGCTGATACACGGCTCTACTACATAAGTCTCATCAGCGATAGTATTAGATAGGTGTTATTACGTTAACTCGCCAGGGAGCGCTGCAATAAACATTTTTTGTGGTGGTGGTCAGGTGGACGGATTTAGATGTAAATGGTATGTGACTAATTGGCGATGGTTTTAAGATACGTGTTATGGTGTTAACTCACAAGGGGGCTCTGGTATACAAGGGGGCCCGGTAGACGTTGTTCTGTCCTTTTCTGTAAGTGGCGCAATGACTTTTTTCTATTTTTGTCACAAAACTATAGTGTGAATAATATGAGTCATTTTAGTCAACAAATTTTGTTAATACTGTGCTACAATGTTTACGGTCGGATTTTAGCGTATGAACCATTATCTTGACGCAAAATAAAAATATTGTGTTAATAATAAAAACTAATAAGACTCAAATCACTCAAGCTCTCGGAATCATCGACTTCCTGCCTGTCTTACCAATTCGTCAATTTATTTAGTAGGGAGTTGCCCTATACTTTGCGTGGTTAGTCGGTTCTTCAAGCTATATGGCCGGCCCAACGCCACTTGAGCTAACTAATCCGTTGGGCTATGTCGGTCACTCCGGTTCTATATATTATTCTATAATTTCTAAGTTTATCACGCTGACAAACCCCGAGCATAGCACTACTCCATAGCTCGCTGAGCAACCTCGAATATCCTCACACGATCAGCGGTTAAGGACCACATCTCAGATCCATAAGTCATCACTTGCAACATGTACTGGTTTTACAATCTCGTTTTCAAGTTTTGAGGTATATTTGCTACGGTAGCGACCATGGTAGCGGTGGGGGAGGAGTGCCAAGAATCTTTAGTAGAGGTTCGGTTGCCACCTAAGTTGATTCCACCTGGTTACATATAACGGACGTACCCTGAAGACAGACGAGAAGATCCTGGAGCTGGAAGAAGAGATAGACAAGTTACACTGGAATATTATAGGGTTATCTGAGGTCCGAAGAGATGGTGAGGCCACGGTAATCCGGAAATCCAGCAACTTGTTCTATCACTGGGAGGGCGATCATCTGTCCCAAGGGGATGTCGGGTTTATCATCCACAAGTCATTGTAATATTAACGACTTTGTAAAGATTGAGGGTGTGTCGACGAGCGTTGCGCACCTTGTACTCAGAATCATTGAACGTTATTCGCTTAAGGTCACGCAGGCTTAAGCATCAACCTTCGTACATCCCGATGAGTACCTAGTTGGAGGAAATGTATGAGGATATATCTATGGCTGTCCATTCCTCCAAAACCCACTATACGGTGTTAATTGGAGACTTTAACGCAAAACTGGGAACAAGAGAGAACGGTGAGCTGAAGATAAGAAAATTCGGAATAGGGTAACGGAAACCAAAGGACCATTGGCCGGCCGCCTTTATAGAAAAGAAGAAATCTTTATGATGACTTTTTTCTTCCAGAAGCGGCGCCAAGGGAATCGTACCTAGTCGAACGCCGACAATTCCACAAAAACTTCATTATGACGACTAAACCACAACTGTTCAGTGATGTTTCAGTTATTGAGAGGATGAAAACTGGTAGCGATCACAAAATGCTGAGAGGCACACAGAACCTAAACGTAAAATAATTGATAGAATCAGAAGTTACTTGCGGAAATCCACTATAAAAAATATTTACAGTCAATTCGCAACCATCCGCTCAGTTAAATACTTCCTAAAAAATTCCTGGAATAGTGGTGTTGGGAGTAGTGGTGCCGAGAGTAGTGGTGTTAGGAGTAGTGGTGTTGGGAGTAGTGGTGCTGAGATTAGTGGTGACGGGATTAGTGCACGCAATTGAGGGAGGGCGGGAGGTGCTCTTCAATCTCCAGGTAAAACATATCATTGTATTTAATTGAGCGGATGGTTGCGAATGAACTATTAATATTATCTTTATCCTAAGCGTAAAGTTGAAGAGAACAAGCCAATGAAGCCATCGCGCCGCCCTCCTCGTGCTCTAATCCAAAGTCCTGAAAACTTTCCGCTCGATTTACAAAATCGTATCTAAAATAGAAGACTGAAACTCAGTGAACGATATGAATGACAAGCTAATGGAAACTATCCATGCGGTCGGAGTTTGGTTCTACAAGACCCGCCGCCGAATAACACAAAAACTCTCCGATTACTCTCTTAATCTCATGGCTGTTTAACGGGAAATAAAGCTGTAGTCTTCAGCAGATTTAACAGCGTACAGTTAACTGAATAGAATAATCTCCAAATGCTTGCGTCGAGACTTAGACAACTTCTATACTGCTTTTTTTGAAGTCTTTGTCAGAGATCTGTATGTCGAAAGAGCCAATAATGGCGAATGTCGCAGTAATGCTTTCCGGACGCTTGAGATTTTGAATGAGATTGAGAGGTTCTATAGGCGTACACATCGTGGATGGAGCCACACGTAAGTGTTAGTGACAATCCGAGAGCAAGTCTTATCCGACACTATCCCGATAACATTCCGGACGTCAGTCTGAACGACATATAATGGCTCTCCAGCACCTCGAAAACAGTAAGTCCCAAGGCGAGGATAGAGTTACAGCGAAGCTTCTGAAAGCGGGTGAAAAACCGGTACTTGAAGTCATTCACAAGCCCTTTAATTCAGTCCTCGATGGATGTATTACTCTGGAGACATAGAGTGGAAATGCGTGCGGTGGTCTTGTCCTTCAAAAAAGGCGACAACGCTCTCTTGAAGAACTACAGACCGATTTCCCTTCTGCGCCGCGTATGCGTGCTGTTTTTGAGAGTCATTACGAATCATCTCGCATGCGAACTTCATGACTTACAGCCTCTCGAACAAATCGATTTCCGTGTAGCAAATGGTGATTTATGGATCTGAGACGTGGTACTTAACTGCTGGTCGTATGAGGAAACTCAAGTTTGCTGAGCGAGTCATGGAGAGTTCTATGCATGGGGTTTATCTGCGTGATACACATAGAAATGAACCACAGTAGAACCGGAGTGCCGACATAGCCCAACTGATTAGTAAGCTGAAGTGGCGTTTGGCCGGCTATATAACTCAAGGAATCGACTACTCGCGAGCAAGAATTTTTTTTATGTGGCAGTCTCATATCGGTAGTCTAGTGTGACACTCTACTAAATGGAGTGACGAATTGGTAAGACATGCATTAAGTCGATGGATGCAGGACCGCTTTTGCTTTGTGGCGTTTCTTTGTGGAGGCCTATGTTCATCAGTGGATTTGTGAAGAGCTGTTATGATGATGTACTGATATAACATAATTAGTGTGTGTCTGTAAGTGATCGTGTAACTTCTGAAGGGCTTCACTGATGAGTCATATTAACACAATATTTTTGCTTTTTGCTTTGTGCCATGGTTCATACGCGACAATCCAAAAGTTGACGTTATAGCATAGTATAATCAAAATTTATTGAATAAAATTACTCATTAATTACAATATTTATATTTTTATTTTATTTGATTTAGTGCCAAAAGGAGAAAAAAGTCGTCACGCCATATATATAGAAATATTTAAAGGCGATAGCAAATCGCCCACCTCCGTCTGTTGGACACATTTTAATATGTTTGGTGTTAACTTAATCGAGTCCGTACTTAGGCTTATTTATATATATATATATATATATATATATATATATATATATATATATATATATATATATATATATATATATATATTTATATATATATATAATATATATATATATATATATATAGGGAGCGTCAGTGAAAAGCGTTACTAAGTAGAAGCGTGAAAAACATTATACAAGTAGCTTAATCGCTGTCATTTTACTTTACTTCCCGATATTATATTGACTAACCCGTACCTCACTATATTGTTACTTTATCATTTTGATATCCGAACGATAACGACTGAATAATATATAGTTACTAGCTGTTACCCGCGGCTTCGCCCGCATGGTCACTGGAAAATGAACTATGCATTGCTTTTTGAATTGAAAGAAAACTGAGTTTTATAGATTTGTCAGAGATGGAGCCATTAAAAGAAAACTGAGCAAAATTGATTCGTCAGCCTATTTAAATGTTTTGAAACGCAGCGTATAGCAAAGCATGAAAATAACCTGTTTATTCCAAACGGAAATGGGATATTTTTTAAAGGAAACTGAGCATAATTATCCGTCAGGGATGCAGACTTTTGAAAAAAAACTGAGCTAAATTGATTTGTCAGAGATGCAGTTTTCTGAATTGAAAGGAAACTGAGCCAAATAAAAGATCCGTCAGAGATGCAGCTTTTTATGTTGAAAGGAAACTGAGCTTAATAGGTCCGTCAGAGGTGCAGCATTTGGAACTGAAAAGAAACTGAGCTAAATAGGAAATTTTGAATTGAAAGGGAAGATCTGTGGGAATTCTGATTAATTGATTGTGGGAATTTTGAAAAAAAAACTAACTGAACACTATTTTAAGACGCTACTGTACACAATGTTATATGTTTTTTCCATTCGGGGAAAGAATATGGAGATTCTGGGCATTTGACACACGCGAACATGCTACATACAGCTGACCATGAGAGAAGTACGGTTTTTCTAAGTTGACCCCCGCTACCTGTAACGTTTGCCCTTGCGCTTTATTAATTGTCATCGCAAAACTGAGCTTAATAGGGAACTGCAACCTTTTGAATTGAAAAGGAAGATCTGTAGGAATTATAGGATCCGTGGTATAATAACATTTTCACCTTTTCCTACGCCTGTCAAAATTGTAGCACCGATTATGTCCAAGATGTGTCACACGCAGTCTTGTCCCGTTACTTAACCGAGGAGCATCTAAATTTCGCATTAGCATGACTGGGACGCCTAATTTTAATTGAAGCTTTTGTGAGAGCACACCTGACAACTCTAGAGAATTTAAAAACTCTACGGGATACGAAGTGCTCTGTTCTGTGTCCATAACTGTGTCTACTGACAAATACTCTGTTATTTCTCCTGCTACTTCGCTTAATGTATCCAAATTTATTTTGTTAACGCTCTCATTTTTTGGTGCAAGAATCGCTCTTTCACATAACCATTTGTCTTCATGCATGTTGTTCGTTAAATCTGAATAAACGCTCGCAATTAGTTCGGAATGACTATGTACTAAATTACAAAAATCTCTCGTCAATTTAATGCAGCCCTCAGCATCCATTTCCAACCGCCCATCGCCAATTTTTAATAGTGTGTCAGCATAGTTTCCACCATTGATATCATTATACAAATGCACTCTCATATTCGTAGTTAAACTGAATTTTGTCACTTTCTTCCATAAGATAGATGACTTGAGGCATGATTTAATTTCATCTGCAGGCAGACCTTTTGAATGACAGGTAAAGTTTGGCGAAAGTTTTTTTTATTTTCTATTTTTTTAACGTTAAGATAACACTAAGATTTTCTCTTGTACCGCGGGGGCAGTTTACAAACATAAATTGCACAAGGACAAACATCCAGACCCGGAACAACTATTTGTAGGCCATACAAATACTTGTTCCGTGCGGGATTCGAACCCACGACCCCCAGCGCAGCCACTCATTGCTAAGCCACCGCGCCACGGAGTCGTCAAAAGTCACCAGCCAGTAAAACCACCATTCCTCCCATTACACCGGTATTGCTGCGCAAATCCTGGAGCATTAGATTTAGTGCTTCTACAGCTTTTTATGCTACCTAAAGTTGCAGATCGTCGATTCTTCGTGGGCTAGATTTAGAGGGAGTTTTAAAACAGAATGTGCCGTGCGGCCCCCGCTTTACAGCGTGGCGGCTATACCGGAGGAAGCTACGGCCATAGCAATGTTTTTATCTTTTCGTACTTGCGCTAATAATAAATTTAACAAAAATGTCTTCCCAGTTCCTCCAGGGGCATCTAAAAAGAAAAGTGCACCATTTCCAGATTCAGTTTGTCCTAATACTTTGTCAAAAACTCGTTTTTGTTCGGGAAGCAAGTGGGGTACAAATTCGGCTACTTGCTGCTGCAAAGCTGGTATATCGTAGTTTGTTTCACGTATAATTTCATCACTTAGTTCATTTTCGGTTGTTTGCGGAGGGCTTATCATTCCAAAGTCGCTTGATTTTTTGCCTACCATTGCCATTACTTTATCTTCAATTTTTCCAAGTGCTTCATTATAAATGTTTTCATTGTATGTCATGTTCGCGTGTGTCTGCTGCAACCTTCGCAAAATATCTTCCACCATGTACTCTTTATATTTGTCCTACAATTCTTGTGCATTAGATAGCCCGCAAGATGATATGAGAGTTGCATAAAGATCCCTAATTTTGGCTGTGACTGGCACTGCACAGCTTCCTCCATGGTTTCATCCCAGTGATTATCGTTTTCTAAAAGATGCAGAGCTTCCCATGCTTCTCTATAAGTTGCGCATTCCTGACCGTTAACAGTTTTAAGGTTTTTATATCCTGTAGGACCCCGAACATGGTGCAGCAGCAATCGTAAACAGAAACATTCAAAATTAGTTACATGGACGGTATACACACGACCAAGGGCATCTGATGACTTTACACCGGGCCAATTTTCAACTGGCGCGCCTTGAATACGGCGTTTCCACTCCTTCCTAGATGTTTTCCAAGTATAATAGCGGGGGACTTCAGAATATAACGTTTTTGCAAAGGGGTCGGTTTGACAAAGTTGAAAGAAGCCTGTTGGTGTAGTTTTTGGCGGTGATGCAATTCTTTCTTGGAAATTTCTTTAGGTGGAATATACACGCTCTCCATTTTCTAAGTGCATAGCAAGGTGAGTAACTGTTGGGTGCCTTTCGTGTAAAGTGAAGCCAAGGAGACGCCACGCTGTCTTATTACTGCTGACATAACGCAATAACATAATTGAAAGGTCTGTACTTCAGTATTTGCCTCACCTTCACTCCTTAGATTAAATATTGCTTGGTCGCTTCCTTTATTTATGTACTTACAGATATACTTCATTGAGCGGACAGAGCTACATGCTTCTACATTAATGTGGGCATTAAATATTTTACATAGAATGGGCGTTATCTAAGGTTTCGAACGCTCCAGAGTGATATTTGATTGTAACTTTCCTGCCACCATCTTCGGGAGCTCTGCATATGTATAAAGGGTAGCCATTGTCATTGTGCACTGTTTATTTTAATAGGTGTTTAGGGAATTTCTTTGTAAATTTTCCTTCTTTCATACATGGAGATATTGAATTTCGTGCTCCACATGGACCGTGGACCATATTTCGGACGATGGTATCATACTATTCTTTATCTTGCTCAGGGTCCGGAATCTCGTTGCTTATTATGTCATCTATTTGGCTGGGCCGCAACTTCTCTTTAAGCCAAATTAGAATGTGGGCATGTGGTAATCATCCTTTTTGCCATTCAATTGAATACATGAAGCACTGCACCTCTCTGAAAATTTTCCCTTTGTTAATTACGTACATTAATTTTTGTGCTTTTAATCTAAATACTCTAGCAACTAAGTCGTGTCTGTCAGTACTTTTTAGGCCCGGCATTAGCTCCTCGGTTATTTCTTTCCATGTGGGATTGCAAGTAAAAGTAACAAAAATATCGGGTCTTCCGTAAGTTCGTACATTGGCAAATACGTCTTATGTGTACTCATGTAGGTAGCGGGGACTGTTAACGAATGATGAGGGCAGAATTATCATTTTACC
This sequence comes from Parnassius smintheus behrii, assembly GCA_036936625.1. NCBI lineage: Eukaryota > Metazoa > Arthropoda > Insecta > Lepidoptera > Papilionidae > Parnassius > Parnassius smintheus. The sequence goes on from JAUPFT010000011.1 coordinate 37,987,312, forward strand.
TAAGTCTCTGGGGTTTACATTGACGTCGCTAGAAAATGCATCTTGTAAATGTATATAATTCTCAACGCGCAGTTTTTTTGATTCAAAGATATATAAGGGAGATGTTCACTTTCTACCTTCACGTACAAGTCTACCAAAAATTGATGAAATAATTGTCTACACCGGGCTAAGATGTTAAAATCATTTTCTCGCAACATCATATGATACGCATAAAAATCCATACATGATACTTTTTTATTCGGAGTAGGCTCCTTTGTGACCTGGTTAATGAGTGGAATTTGAAAATGATAAATTTTGTCCTTTGCAATAAATCAATGGGTACTGCAGAGCGTTATAAATCGTGTGTGTATCGGACCCGTTGCAACGTATTATCACGTGCTCGCAAGACAATGTCTCGTGAAGAAAATTGATCACCACTAATTACGGCTGCTATATCGTTTATCAAAGGTGCATTTACGTTAATGACGACTTTTTAATCCTCTTCAGGTAGGTTTTCTAAAGCAGTTTTAAATGTTTTGACTAAAATGTTACGTTCATGCAAGAATTTTGAACACTGTGTGTTAAAAATTCAAAGAGTCTTGCATGAAAATTCTCTCAATTCCCTGGATAAATTGGCAGTGACGGTCTACCTCAATTTCTTCGTCACCCATAAAATATACTTGTAAAAATTTATGCTGTTCGTTTTCAGCTGGAAAAAGTGAACCTATTCTATGATAAATTTGCCCTTGCACCGTAAATGTAGGCGAAAATCCCGGTATTATTATTTCCCGGTCAACTCCGAAGGACGTCATTTGAAAGCATGAGTTATATTTCCGGATCCCGTTTAAAAAGCGCCGTGACTCACTAGCATCATATAAAAAGAGAGTTTCATAAGTTCTTCTGGTTCCCCAAGGAAGAGACATTTTGCCATTGGAACAGCACATGCCTGCGGTCTCATCTTTCCATTTTAAAGCGCTGCAAAATTGACATGCCTTGTCTATCAGGCCGATAACAACTAACCGTGAATTTTATAATCAATCAACGGATCGTAATTGAATGCTGCATCATTAAAAACCGACCAATTGTTTCTTTGAAAATTTTGTCGACGTTCAGCTTGGAGCTGTGCACTTTGCATCTCTTCGCGCCTGTGTCTGTTCTGGTGTTTCAGATGCCCTTATAGTAGATTGACGTTCAGCTTGCTCAATGAGTCAGCGTTGAGTTTCATCAGGTGTTTCCGCGGCTCTTAAGGCGGCCTGACGTTCCGCTTGTTCGAATAGCCTTTGCTGACTTTGAACAAGTGTTTCAGTAGCTCTTAAAGTAGATTGATGCTCTGCCTGTTCAAGACGCCTTTCCTGACTTTGAGAAGGCGTTTCGGAAGCTCTTAAAGCAGCCTGACGCTCTGTCTGTTCAAGACGCCTTTGCTGACTTTGATTAGGTGTTTCAGTAGCTATTAAAGTAGCTTGACGCTCTGCCTGTTCAAGACGCCTTTCCTGACTTTGAGAAGGCGTTTCGGAAGCTCTTAAAGCAGCCTGACGCTCTGTCTATTCAAGACGCCTTTGCTGACATTGAGAAGGTGTCTCAGATGCTCTAAAAGCAGCCTGACGCTCTGCTTGTTCTTGCCTTCTTAGTTCAGCATCTTCTAAAGATTCTAGCTATCGAGGTAATCTTTTCGCTTGTCTTTGAGAAGATACTCTTGAAAGGCTGGACTTACGTTTGCGAGGCATTATGAATTAACAAAAAACCTATTTATAAAAAAACGTTAAAATACCTAAAAGGAATTAAATTTCCTTTTAAATATTTTTTTAAAAACAAATCCAACATATCTAAAAGGAATAAATATTCATTTCAAATATTTTTTAAAATCAAAACAACAAAACCAATTCAAGGCACGACACGAATCCTCAACGATAGCCGAAAAAAATCGAATCAATTTAAACCAAATCACAAAAGAAATCGCAGAAAACCGAAATCAAAAGCAGTAGTCAATATAAATATAACCAACGAAAAAAGAAGTAAGTGTAGTTGTTAAACAACCTATAACAACGAGAACTAATTTACGATTCTAAATAAATAAAAACCAAAATCAAAGCCAGAGTCCAAACATGTATAAAGGAATACCAACCAAATCAACAAAACCGATCCAAGAAAATACACAAATCCGAAAATGAAAACCAATACAAATCTATTCAACCTTAACCAAATCACAAAGAAATAACAAACAACCGAAATCAAAAGCGGGTAGTCGAATAAGCTACGAAATAGAAACAATTTAAGCGTATAGGTACCGTATGCACTATACGTATGCCCAACGGCGGGAGTTAAGTACATGTCAGGAAACATTTCGTTACCGCGTTTTAAGAACCTAGTAACGACATCTAGCGGAATCAATTTAACTATGTATACTTTATTTAATAAGACTCTCAAAAATATTTTTCTTATAATTTTGCACAATTTTTCTTAATGTAATACCGATTCATTCATAACCACATATAAGAACTGTATTCATTTCCGTTCAATAAATAGTACTAAGGCTTATTAATAAGGCTTACTAAGAACTGTTTCTACCGGAGTTAAGTAATAGTTAAGGGTGAAAGCGTGACAGGTGGTGATAGTATTTCTGATCCATACTTATAATCACGCCTGTAATTGCCCTTGCGGGGTAGGCAGAGCATCAACGGATTACTTAATATCGTCTGCGAAGTTATCGCCTATTCCGTGAATTACAATGCACCAAAACGTTTGAAGAAAATCAGCTGGTGAATTTTATGTTTTTTATCGCTCTCTTTCCGGTCCTGCGTGGAAAAATACAGATCCGTACATTTTTTATCTTGATTTTGGTAAAAAGACATAATAATCCAGATATTCTGACCTTCTGTGTTCGTCCATCGTACCGTCGTCCGTCTTGTAGAATCACGGTGGCGCCTCCTAGCTGAATTTAATTTTGCAACATATTCGATTTTCCCACGGGAATGATATATTTTTCCGCTGAAAAAAGAAGCCTATGTCACTCTACAGCCACCGAACTATCCTCATACCAAAATTCGTGCCATGCCGACGCTCTGTTGCGACGTAAAAGAAGGACAAACTTTTGCAACATATTCTATTTTCCCATGGGAATGAGATGTTTTTCCGCGGAAAAAAGTAACCTATGTCACTCTACAGCCACCGAACTATCGCCATACAAAAAATCGTGACATTCCGCCGCTCTGTTGCGACGTTAAAGAGGGACAAACAAACAAACAAACACACTTTCGCATTTTTAATACTAGTATGGATTTTTATGCGCTTTTTTAACAACAACAAATAATTGTGCTAAAAATATGGAAGTATTATATATATATATATATATATATATATATATATATATATATATGTATATATATATGTGTGTATATATATATTATATATATATATATATATATATATATATATATATATATATATATATATATATATATATATATATATATATATATATATATATATATGTGTGTATATATATAGTACCTGGTGGACCGAGCTTTGCTCGGTATTTTTTGCTCGATTTTTTTTTAATTCGTGTGTTTTGGAAATTATATTTAGATACAAATTACATACTGATGAAATATAAATAATATTTTTTGATCTTAGCGACATAACAGAAAAAACGGAACTGATTATTTGAATAAAAAATCATGAGTGCAATTATATTAATTTAAATTTTCGTGTTTTTAAAAAATACTAAAAAAAGGGCTCGAAAAAAATAGATTTTCTCAAAAAAGAAAGGAACATGAAAAAAAAAATTAAAAAAAGTCGCTCGGTCGGTCAGGGCTCGAACCGGGGTTTTAAGATTATGTGACCGACCATTATACCAATTAAGCTATTTATAATCACTAACAATCCGTCAAAATTTACGTTCTTATTCTAACGATATTGTAGCAGTTTTTCATTGCCTAAAAACACGGACAAAAAGACATTTTCTAAAAATAAATCCTAGCCCGAAACTCCCTGGACACTAAATTTTATGAAAATCATTGGAGCCGTTTCCGAGATCCCGATTATATATATATATATATATATATATATATATATATATATATATATATATATATATATATATATACAAGAATTGCTCGTTTAATAGTATAAGATATATATATACATATACACATAATTATAGCCTGTATTGTATGTTTGTATATATAGCCTATAGAATTGACTTATTTGAAGCTTAAAAATAAATTGCGACCTTGTACGACTGCCGCTCGTGAAAGCAAGGATTGAATCCTTGAAAAGATTGCGTTGTTCCAAGTAGAAATCTCTTCATAATTATTTTGTATAACTTCAAAGTTTCAATGCAGTGGCGGCGTAAGACAATTCATCCACCGAATACGAGATAACCCATATTCTCCAGCGGCTTTCGGTTCGTTGAATAATAAGGCCAGTCCATTGCCAATTTTGGAATACATATAGCAGCCACTAGATATACTTATAACCTGGTAAGATATAGACATGATGAATGCAAGTGGCTTAGGACCGTGCTACATTGCATTACTTATGGGGTGCGTATATTTTGTAGTGAGTCTTGAATGATGATGATTTATTACGTTTTGAGCATTTTTGCTGATCTCTTGGTCACGGGGGTCTAAGGTATGTAAAGTTATGATGTTACAGATAACCCTATATGAAACTCAAGACACATCATGGAAATTAAAGGTAGCACGGATTTTTATAGAGGCACACAAGCACGCCACTCATCTAATGGTGAGTGACAACTGCCGCCCATGAACTACTGCAACATCAGGAAAATTGCCGGTGCGTTGCCAGCTTTTAGAAAAATAGTACGGCTCATTTTTTAAGAGTCTTTAAGTTGTATTGATCCGGAAAATTCGCTGTTGGTAGCCGATTCCACAAGAAGTTGTGCGAGGAAGACAACTTCTAGTAAATCGCAAGTCGTCGCAATCGCAATCGTGGTGGATCGTCAACCATTCAGATGGTATAAATGGTATCGCGATTTACTAGTCTTGGCATAAATGGGAATGTTGTAGAACCTACTAATATAAAAATATTAATTTTTTTACTGTCACCTGTCCTTGATACGAGTGCTAATTTTCAAGGCCATCGGTCGTCAGCAAGTTGGTGAAAATCATTATACATTGAAAGATTCCGTTACATAGATAGATAGATAAACGCGAATGTAATAATAGCGTGTAAATATTTTCATCGATCTCTCGTTGTATCATTATTTAAATTAGGATCCACAAACCACTTCGTGAAAATTTCCTGTATATATTTGTGTTCCATTTACACGTGAATTTACATAAATTGCGCAGAGTTAGTTACGTCGAAAGGTCATTAGCGAAGCGCAAACAACATATCGGATGGGAATACGTTGATGCAAATGGAAATTTGACCTAAATTAAAACCACGTGATTTAAGGTTTAGGTGAATGCGGGAAATGAAGTGTAAGGGGGATTATGCTAACAATTTACTATTTTATGGATAGAATATACGATACGGGGTGTACTCTGTTAATTAACGGATGAGGGTGATCGATAAATGGCGGAACATCGATTAAAATCTTCTTCTTCTTCGGTCTTTATAATCCACTGCTGTATATTGGCTTCTTCTATTTATGTGTAAGCGGATATCTAAATCTTTTAATATATAAACGTGTGCGTGTGTATGTACACACAAATATGTATACTTGTTTGTTCTGTTTCTTTTTGTTTTGTTCTAAACACATTTTATTATAACTTTTTTAGTAACTCTACACTCTACATGCAATTAATACTCCTTTATATTTACTACTAATATGCCAATAGACATTTACACTTCTTTACACTTATTTACAAATCTTTATTTAAACAAAAATTTTACTCTGAATTTATTATTCTCTCTGATCAATTTGACTTACTTAGTAGAACTACTTAAACTAGAGCCCCAAAGCCAGATGATGTATAAAATGGATGAAGATATAGTTGATAAACTTGATAAAATTTCTGTATTTGAAACTGCCATATACAAACTTGAGCAAACTAAATGAATGCTACGCGGTCAACCCTAAAAGTCTTATCATTCGTAATCAAAATATTGACAGTACAATAAGGTTTCACAGTGTTTACTAGCTTAATTATATGTCCTGTTGTCCTGCTAAAACAATAAAAGGGTTAATGGTAAATAAAAAATTCACAACAGTTTATGAATATGGTTTATATTTGAGAACTGTTCATGATTTTGCCTTGGCATATGGTCTGACACAACTGGTTACTTCGCCTACGCGGATTCCAGATGTGGAGGATCATGCACTTTCCCTGTTGGACCTTCTGCTGACCTCTCACCCGGACGGATATCAGATTTCCGTCGACGCCCCTTTAGGCTCCTCGGACCATTGTCTGGTCCGGAGTGTTGTGCCACTCACGCTGAAATCGCAGTTGCATTCTGCAGGCTGCCGCCGTGTTTGGCACTATACGTCAGCCGATTGGGATGGGATGCGGTCTTTCTTTGCATCCTACCCTTGGGGGCGGGTTTGCTTCTCGCCGGATGATCCCAACGTTGTTGCGGATTCTGTTACTGATGTGGTACTTCAGGGTATGGAACTTTTTATTCCTTTCTCTGTGGTGCCCATTGGAGGCAAATCTCAGCCATGGTTTGGTCGCTCCTGTAAAATAGCATCATGCTATAAGCAGGAGTGCTACCAAGCCTGGGTTGATGCATCAGCGTCCCGGGATGTAAACACCAGCGCTCTAAAAAAGAAGTATAATTCCGCCTCTAGGTCCTTCAAAAGAGTCATTGCCAAGGCAAAGTCAGAGCACATAGGCAGAATTGGCGAGAAACTAGTTCGCCTTCCTTCTGGAACCCGTGCATTCTGGTCTCTCGCCAAGGCTGTCCAGGGGAATTTCTGTCAGCCATCTCTTCCATCTCTGCACAGGGAGGACGACTCACTGGCCCATACTGCAAAGGAGAAAGCCGATCTTTCTTTGCGTCTAACTCGACTCTCGATGACGGGGTGAGTACGCCGTCGACCATCCCGCGGTGTGAGTGCTCCATGCCGGAAGTGCAGTTCACACAGCGCTCGTTTCGCAAAACACTCCTCTCCCAGGACATCCACAAGTCGAGTGGGCCTGACGGAATCCCCCCAATTGTGCTGAGGACGTGTGCTCCAGAGTTGGCACCGGTTTTAACGGGTCTTTTCAGGTACTCCTACTCCCTAGGCGTAGTCCCAAAATCTTGGAAGACGGCTTTCGTCCACCCGATCCTTAAAAAAGGCGACCGCTCTGACCCGTCCAACTACCGGCCAATCGCCATCACCTCCTTGTTCTCCAAAACAATGGACTCCATTGTAAACTGCCAGCTCATGAGGTACCTTGAGCATCACCAGCTGATTAGTGACCGCCAATACGGTTTTCGCCGTGGTCGGTCAGCTGGTGATCTTCTGGTCTACCTCACTCACAGATGGGCGGAGGCAGTAGAGTTCAAGGGGGAGGCATTGGCCGTTAGTTTGGACATTGCGAAGGCCTTCGATCGGGTTTGGCACAAAGCGCTTCTTTCGAAGCTCCCTTCCTATGGGCTTCCCGAGAAATTGTGCGATTGGATCACCAGCTTTCTTGCAGATCGGAGCATCAAGGTCGTTGTAGACGGTGCAAGCTCCGATGGCAAGCCTATTAATGCTGGTATTCCACACGGCTGCGTGCTATCGCCAACGCTGTTTCTTCTGCATATCAATGATATGTTGCATACCCGTAACATTCATTGCTATGCAGATGACAGCACTGGTGATGCTCTTTACACCGGCCGAGCCAATATTTCTCGGGAAAACGTCTCCGAGTGCCGGGACAAACTTGTGTCTGAAGTCGAGTCTTTGCTGAACAGAGTCTCGGATTGGGGACGACTAAATCTAGTCCAGTTTAACCCCCAGAAGACACAAGTTTGCGCGTTAACCGCTAAAAGGAACCCCTTTGTCGTATTCCCTCAGTTTCAAGGCACTCCCCTTGTTGCCTCAGCCAGTATCGGAATCCTCGGCGTCGACATATCGAGTGACGTGAAGTTTCGTGGTCACTTGGAAGGGAAGGCCAAATTGGCCTCTAAAAAGCTTGGCGTGCTTAGCAGAGCGGGACAGTATTTCATGCCGGCACACCGCCTGCAACTTTACAAGGCGCAGGTTCGGCCGCACATGGAATACTGTTCCCATCTCTGGGCTGGGGCTCCCCAGTACCAGCTCCTTCCACTTGACCACATCCAGCGCAGAGCGGCTCGAATCGTCGACGACCGAGTGCTTTCCGATTCACTGGCGCTGCGAAGAGATGTTGCATCTCTTTGCGTATTTTATCGCATCTATCACGGCGAGTGCTCTGAGGAATTGTTCGGATTAATCCCAGCCGCCAAATTTCGTGAACGCACTACACGGCAAACGTCCCGATATCATCCACACCATCTGGATGCTTGGCGGTCCACCACTGTACGTTTCACAAGGAGTTTTCTTCCACGTACAACCTCTCTGTGGAATAGTTTACCACCGGCGATTTTTCCGGACAGATACGACCTGCGGACCTTCAAGAAAAGAGCTTACTCCTTTCTAAAGGGCCGGCAACGCACCCGCAATTCTTCTGGTGTTGCGGTTGATCATGGGCGGCGGTAGTCACTTAACATCAGGTGAGCCGCATGCTCGTTTGCCCCCTCTTCCATAAAAAAAAGAACTATGTTTTCAATGCCTTATTAAAAAACTAGGCTAACACGTCAAATTAAATGTCATCTATTAACCTGTACGCCAAGCGAGCGCGCGCCATGTTACACTCCCGTTCACTCGGGACCTTTTTGGCGGGAAAATTTCTAGGTTAGGAAATTTTTTGCAATATTGCAAATTTTGCTATATTTTCACTTTGAGACAATATTTATGGATAAAACTTACAGGAAGTCTTGTTGAATGTATAAACTATCGAATAAAATTATTTTTGGTTGCTAGAAATTGTAATAAAGTATATAAATTACACTGTATAGCATAATAGTAGTATAAACTTCAATTTTAGTGACAAAATTACTACTAATTTGAATTCTACACCTTTGTTTTTGGAGAAATTTATATGAAATTGTTTGGAAATATGTATATTTTATGTTTTATGTGTTTCCATTCGTTACTCATACCAAAATATTAAAATATTAAAAAATTAAAAAAAAAAAATAAAATAATATTTTATCTGTGACATTTCGAACAATATTTCTAAAATATGTTCGTGTGAATTTGAAATAAATACAACGTCATGTTATTTCAAAATATGTAGGAAAACTATTTTTACTTACATTTTACACTAAAAATAAATGAGAATTTGAAAAATAACACATTTATAACCCGCCCGCCAAAACAGGCCTTTCGGAATTTGAAGTACTTTTGGCAATTTACTTTTCACTTTTTATACCACAAATTACATATCTACGTGTTGACTATATTACAAGGAATATAAAAAAGTATAATACTTTCGTTTTTAGTCCAGACACAAATATAAAATTCTATAAAAAAGACGGACGGACCTTCATCAAAGTGACACGTGGAACGCCGGAAGTTCAGAGTGATTTCTTTTTTTTTTTTTCTAAGAAACATTGCCAGGTTATGGTTTAAAATAAAAGAGCATATCTTTGTCTTTGATACTAATATCTATTGCATAGTGTCTTTGGTTTTGTTTAAAACGAAAAAATAGTTTTTTCATAGGTAGACATGTTTACATAATTCTGATCTAATTCGATCACTACTTGGCGGGCGTAAGGTTGGTATTGCGCGATCGAAAGTGAGCATGGCTTGGCGTACAGGTAGAAAAGAACTAAAATCTTTTAAATTAAAAAAATATAGCTTCTTCATAAACCATAGACTTAAATATAACTGGCGTATAAGTCTATGTCATAACATATCGCCCACCAAGAACTTTTAGTGATGGAATGGCCTTTTAAATTGCACTTAAATCTAAAATTTGCATTGAGTACTTAATAACAATGTTTTAAAATAACAAATTAACTTCATAAACTAAGTGGTAGTAGTTCTAACCTCTAAGTAGTAGTAGTAGTAGTAAGTACATTTTATCGTAAATGTGAAAGTGGGTAAACATTTGATATAATGATATTTTTATATAAATTTGACATTAAAAGTAAACTACACGGGTAACATTATCATCACCGGGGTGTTTCTCTATAACTCGACCCAATAACCAACGACTTGGCGGCAAATTAACTTCTTTAATCAAAGCAATGTCCCCAATGTTAGGTTCCGGAACTTGTGACGCCCATTTGTACCTATTAATGAGCTTTGACAAATACTCCTGAGACTGACAGACTGCAGCATCCTTTGCACATATTGCCGCCTTATTTTTGTAGTCTTTATGTGGTACATTAACTGTTGGTTCTCCTATTAAGAAATGTGCAGGAGTTAAAGGCAGGGGCTCACCAGGTTCAGTAAAGTTAATGACGCTTATTGGCCGCGAATTTAGATAAGCTTCCATTTGATTGAGGAAGGTGGTAATTTCCTCGTACGTGGGGGCAGAGTCACCAATAATACTTTTAAGGTAAAACTTGGTGGATTTTATACACGCTTCCCAAAGACCGCCGAAATTGGGAGCATGAGCCGGTATAAAATGCCACTCGGCTAAATAGATGCCAACTGTAGCAGTTCTCTGGAGGCACCTACAAAATTGGAGGCGTTCTCGCTCCACAATTTAGCGCAGTGACCTCATCGCGACACAATTAGTCGAAAAGCGGCTAAAATGCCTGTGTGCTCATGTCACTTACGACCTCTAAGTGAATAGCGCGAGTGGTCATGCAAACGAAAAGGCAAATGTAGCCCCTTTATAAAAACGATTTCCACGTCCTTTGGTCGCTCTTATACTTATAGGTCCAGCATAATTCACTCCACTATATAAAAATAGTCTTGTTGGTGTACATGGAACCGATAGGAGATCACCCAGTTGGTTTTTGACACTAGCACTCTATTTTGCACAAGTTACACATTTGCGAACATGTTATTGAACTGGAGATCTAGCGCCTATTATCTAATAGGCTGACCTTAAATAATTTGCCATTAACTAAGGACTTCGACTTTTATACGTGGTAGAGTAATACTGCAGTTATATTAGTAGTATAGTTGTAGCACGAATGAGTCGGCTCGACCGGGGAAGGGCCACGCTGTCGGAGAATACCAGCGTGAAATAGTAGCTTGATGCTACTGTGTTTCGTATGGTGAGTGTAGAGAACCGGAGACCCTTTTTACTGGTAACGAGGCACTCCATCTCCGTCCTAAGGGGTGACAACGCATCTGCATTTTGATTCTAAATTGAAGATAAATCTAGATATCTATGGGCCACAGCATGCACTTACCATCAGGTGGACTGTGTGACACTAACCACCATTTAGTGTCTTCTAATGCCCATCTGCGACTAAAAGGTAAGTTAAAATGACTTCAATGTGGTAGGAAACGGCCCCGCCACGTCAATGGCTATTCTCTCCCATGGTGCACCAACATTGTACAACTTCAATGCACCTCTACTACGAGTCTGAGGTCCCTTTACAGCCGCACAACTTGCACACTTGCGACACCAGTCCTCGACATCGTCTCGACTGTGGACCCAATAAAACTATTCTCGGATCTTCACTACAGTTCGTTTAACTCCCAGATGGCCTCCCGTACAGCTGTAGAACATGTGTCATTCATACCGGACAAAAGGCTGTTAAGCAATTTGGTCTAGCATACGTAAAACACATCGCAAGCTGACAGTTTCATATCCACCTCATCGATACCGATGTTCTGTGACATACACAGGTATCGGTATGTTTCAGCCTCGGAAAGGGTCCTTAAGTTGATGGGCATAGATAAGTCTATTTCCTCAGAGCAAGCAACACTTCCCGTTTCAACAGACAACAGGAGGGCCGCACACTTATCTCTCTCCAGCTCCATTCCAATAGAACTGCTAAAATCACAAGTGATTCCATAAGGCGGGGGCGACGAATCAGTGCAGAGAATTCGCATCACTCGAATGACACAACGTCACGTAAACGTCAACCTTGGCGTACTGTGTCGTCTATAAATTTTGAACCCAGATTTCTCAGACTGGTGACTGGGATAAATGTGACCAGTGGAATGTCGCAATATGGTATTCAATTCGTTAGTAAACTCACATGGTATAACTGGAAAATATCTTTATTTCTCTAATATGATATAACTGGAAAAATATCTTTATTTCTCTATTCCTTTTAATGAATATAAAAGTTTCACCAGTGTGAAGGAATTGGGTTAAAAAAATTAAGATGGATATACCGCCCTTTGACTTTATATGGTAACGTTATTTTACACCTACAAATAGTATGAGTACAATTATTGGGTTAAAGCTGCAATTACGTTATAAAAGAAAAAAAGACAGGAGTAATATTTGGTTGAGTGTTTAGGAGTGAAAACGTATTTGCATTTTGATTCTTATTCGAGAATACGTGTGATTGTTATGGGTCATATCCATTCACCATCCCATAAGGAGGAAGAAAATCACGATTTCATCATAAAATCTATACTATAGCATTTGTTCAACAGTCCGGTAATTCTTACTTTAATAATTAATTTTTTTATCGGCCAAGATTCTTTTCCATTTTCTAAGGAGGCTTTTATGACCTTATTTCACCGTTATTTTCTAAATAACTTTAAAATTTTGGTTAAATACCCACACAAACACGTTCAGTTTTAAGTAAAATAATAATTAAATGTTGTGGGTCACTTAACGGGTTTGGAAAGGATTAGGTTAATTTTCTAAAAGGGTTCAACTTAATCAATGGCGGGTCTTCATTTGTTATTCGAATTTCTTTTTAATGAAAAATTGGGTCCACTCGATTTTTCAACATAGTTCTTAGTTGTTATCTATTCATATTCATTCATTTGTATATTCTGTATTTTTGCTATAACACTCATCTTAGTAATTTATGAAACTTACTAAGAGTACTGAGTGTTATAGCAAAAAAGTTTTATATTTTTATTTTAAGCTATCATAAAAACTGATTATTGTAACTGTTATTTTAGGCACAATACGAGTAAAATATGTAAACAATTTATTTATTAAGGTATACGGCAAAATTATTAAGGGATATAATCTCAAATGGCTTAGCAAGATCCTTCGTTATGCCTAAAATATTGCAGCATTAATTTTGAAATAAATATATGGTACTCAACTTTACCATTATATATGATTAATGTTAAAAATTATGTTAGACGAAAACACGATTTCGTAAAATTTTCTCGATAGAAAAAAATCCAAAATTACCTCCAAAATAAACAATAAACCGCTGTTATTCATAAAATACTTTAAATAAGATCATGAAACATTGCATACTAACTTAACTAACTATAAAGCAGTGCTTATGTTATTTACTTTTTTTAAAATACCATTATTTTCACTATAAAAAGAAATTACCTAAACTATCGGCCTCTTGAAGCGTGATTCCTGCGGCCCGGTCACTTCGCCTCGGCCTTTGAAGGGGGAGTTTGTGTCGCTTACGATCAGAATATACATTACGCAACAGGACAACGTAAAATTAAAATGGGAAATAACCGTAATAAATATAAGAAGCGACTGGCTTGGCATTAAGAAACAGGCATAAATATGATAAACCTAATGAAATAAGTGTCTAACGACCTTTCTACTTACAGTATTAGTGATTACAAACATGTCGGTACATAGCATACGACGCGCGGGCAAGTGGGGACGAAATTAGAATTTGAGCTGACTTACTCTATCCCCTTAATAACCAGTATTTTAAAAATATTTTAGATACTCTTTTTAGGGTTTCGTACCCTAACCTTAAAAGAAAGGAGGGCTATTAATGTCGCTATGTTATCAATCTGCCTGTCTGTCCATTAGTCAGTTCGTATGACACGGATCTTTAAGAAGTACCACGTAGTGATACGGGAGAACTGGTCATTCGCACTGAACTTCAAGCGCCATAAAAATCCCATGCCGATCGCATGCGCCCGGCAAATCCCGAGCAGTCACATTCGACCGCACCCACCCACACCACTTAAAACCATTAAAACTTATATTTAGAGACTACTTTTCTATGAAAAAGTTTAGCATTATAAAATCTATACAAAATTTTCTATCTTTTGGTCTAAACAAAAGTCGGGTTTTACTTCATTAGAAAAGGATTTTATTGTATTTTGATAACAAAAAAAACCATACCAAGCGAATGTCGGCAGCGTAAAACTCACAATTATTTCAATATGTATTACTCCAAATTATCCACGTAAAAAGATAAATTATATTCACGCAAAAACTTTTATTACAATTTTATAATAAAACACTATAGTAAAACACTAATAAAACACTAGAAAAATCCAAAAATCAACACAAAAACATTCACGTGAAAATGGCGTATGAAAAAAACGTAGATTATTAATAAATTCATAGGATAACAGATTTTTTATTGCACTAGAGGATAGAATATTTCATATTGATTATATAATGCCAAACTCCTTCGTAGAATAGTAGTCTCTATATATGTTTTATGGGTTAAAATGCTGTGGAGGACCTCATGAGACTGCTAGGGATTTGTCGGAATACGGCCGCGGTCTCATGAGACCGCTAGGGGGTTGAGAGGGTGCACTGGCAACTTAACTTTAATTCTCCACGGCACCACTGGTTGTTAATCAGAATTTTAAGTGCTGACGATAACGTAAAGAAATTTTTCTCATTCCAAAACCCTTTTAGAAATTAAAGCGGACCAGAGGCACACCCCTGTGGAACTTAAGTAGGCAGTTAATTTTGCTATACTTTTCTTATGCTTAGTTTAAAACTCAATTTTGTTTTAAATTTGTGGCGATTATCTATAACATCTATTTTGGCCACTATGAAAAACTCTAGTTAAGTTACACTCATAGTATAATCATCATCATCATTATCATAATCATTATAGTCTTTCACAAGTCCACTGCTGAACATAGGTCTCCCCAAAAATGCAACAAAGAACAGACCTGAGCCACCTGCGTTCATCGACTTTCTTCATGTTTTAAAAAGCTGTCTCTCAATATAAAACGGGGGGCCGCCCTACACGCCCTGCGTGTACAAGGTTGTCACTCGAGAACCTTTCATCCCCATCGGTTGTTGGTTCTTCAAGCTATATGGTCGGGCAATTGCCATTTCAGCTTACCAATCCGTTGGGCTATATTGGTTACTCATAGTATAATATTTAGAACTAATTACATGTTCGAGGATCGCTGCCACTGCCGAATAATAACAAAATCATTGCTATACCACAAAAAAACCTTTTGTAATAAGGCAGTGCGGTGGACTCTGTCATGCTTAAAACCCTCATCTGCAAAATAGTTGTAGTTTACGTTCACCTTGTATACGTTTATTATAATCTACATACTATACAGAACAACCAGAATATTACTTGCACTTTTTTCCATATTAAATGATCCATCTTCGCCTTCTTATCTTAAGAGTAAATTTCATTATCTTTCCTCATCTCGTGATAGGGTCTTACGCTCTTCTTCTAACAACAAAATCTGTACTCCAGTTCACTTCACCGAGTTCTATGGTAACTCCTTCACAGTTCAGGCTACACGCCTTTGGAACTCCTTGCCCGATGTCATCAGAAAAGCTCCCAATAAGTACGCTTTTAAAAAGTTGGTCCGTGATCATTTATTAAAGACAACGCATTCTACATGACTCATCTATTTAATATGTATTGCCAAACAGACGTATATATTAATAGTCATTTGTATATACTAATTATGTATGTATTTAAATATGTTTACTTGTATGTATATCCATTTATTTATATATTTGTATAAATGTAAGGATAGATCATATATGTATAGTTTATTTATTAGTAGTTTGTATATATTATGTAGTTAATTATCATTCGTATTGTGTTATCTTATTCTATAACGCCACACCTACGTCAAATTCTCACCACTCCATGGGTTGACTGGTAGAGAATGCCTCAAGGCATTAAGTCCGCCCTTTGTATTCTTTTGTTAAGGATGCAATAAATAATAAAATAATAAATAAAATAACAACAAACTATTCACGAAGAAATTCTTTTTACTTGTTGTTGTGTAAATAAATTAGCGATTAGTTTGACCGATTTTTACAATACTAATAATGTAAGTAACCAGGTGTAATTCTGATATTTTTTTACTTATTACCAACACTGGCTTATAATAAGTATAAAAAAATATACTGAAACGTATTTTTGATTTATTGTAATATCTTCAAAAAGTATTCTTAATTCTCGCAGAAAAGTGGAGGTTGTAACTTAGTGATTAATAATAATCTGTTATCCATTAAGAATTCAAGTTGTTTTCAAATAAATACACCGTAAAAGTTATTTTCCTTTACTTCGTTTAACGAAACCAGGAAAACCTACACTTAAAATCACTCAAAACTGAATTAATGAATTGAAGCTTACTTTTAAAACTCTGAACCAAAGTGCCCAATTTAATAAAAGTGGAACAGTTCCGATAGAACTAAGTTTAAAACGGTTTCGTGGATCAGTTAAAGCATCAGCAGTTGCTCAAATACTGCTCGGAAACTTCAAAACTAAAAACTGATATTTAAGTGAAACTAGTTTTTACGGATTGTATCACGTATATTCACTTATTTTGTATTCCCGTTGCTATTTCAAGCAAGTGGTCCTTTTCCAACCGCGCCGAATCGTTCGTACAGCAGCCATAATTCGTTAAAGCGTGACTCTATCGCATAAATATTTAAATGATGAAGAGGATGGTTTAAAAAACATGAAATTTTGATTGAACTTACTCTAAAAAAATTTCAAGAAGCTTTAATGGAGCTAAGGTATAAATTGATTCCTTTGAGAGCAAAGATACCACTAAATTACTCGATTATTAATGTGAAATGTCCAAAATACGTCAAGGGTTCCCATACGTAGCTGCGTAATTATCCCGCTTACGTTGGATATAAAATATCCAGACTGGTGATGGGCAATATCGACAAAGTTGCGACACATCTAGACGGTAAGCGGTAGTGTGATCATTTCGCCTGCCACGCATAATAATAAATTATGGTGATACAATGGGAGAGCCTCAACCAAATTAAAATGTAAATTCTACATTAAGTATAAGAGAGAAGATTCTTTTAACGCTCCGGTACGCGTCATCTATTCGGATGACGACTTCAGACGTATTTTCGGTGAACCATATTCCAAAACGGTTAGATGAATATAAATTGATTTCGGTAGTCTTCGGACTTCTAATGTATTTTCTATTATTCGATTTGTTGTATATTAGTTTTAATGTTAGTTTTACTATCAATGTCAACTTAATTTTAGTACAGTTTGATTTCAATATCAACTTAGTGTTAAGTACCGCTTGATTACAAATATTATTATAGTTCATTATTTATAATCGGATGACAGTAAACATGTTAAAAATAACTTTCTGTTGATATTGGGGATCTGATTGTACCCTACTGTTTTTATTTACATTCAATTTTTTGTCTGTATTCTGCTAAACTGTGAAAATCCTTTCTAATATTTTTTACACGTGTTGTTTTTATTTTGATGCCGGTTAGTACAAATTATAACTTATTGTTGTTGTTAATATTCGGTTTGTTGTGTATTAGTTTTAACATTAGTTATACTTTCAATGTGAAATTAGTTTTAGTTCAGTTTGATTACAAATATTATTACATTGACTTATACGTTACCAGGGTATATTATTACATTTTATTATTTAATATTATGATAACAGTAAAAATTTGAAAAGAAACATTTTTCTGTTAAGGATCTCATTGTGCCCTAATTTTTATTTATATTCAGTATTTTGTTTGAATTCTGCTAAACTGTTGGTCAGTGCAAGTTATAACTTATTGGGTTCCTACTATTCCCTATATTTTTTATCTATTTTGTTTTATAATTTAAGACACTACATTATACATATATAATAACAAACACACATATATAATAATGGCTAGATATAAAAGTTTTAGAGTTGGTCTCTATAATGCTGGGTCAATAAGAAGCAAAATAGAAGAGTTTCATGGAAAATTATGGCAAATGGCTGCAGACAGGTGAGAATGATAGTGCCCCACTAATTCCCGAGAGAGAGAGAGAGAGAGCTTCCGTCATATTCCTCGATCGTGTAACTTGTTAAGAACTGGGGGCGGAAATGTAGGTTTTTACATTAGACGAGGGGTAAGTGCTCGCTCCTGTCCACATATTAACACATTTCCTGAAATGAAGCAACAATGGATGTCGGTAACCATAAACAAGATTAAAATATTCATTGGTACAGCATATCGACCACAATAGGTCAATGTGGATAATTTTCTTAATTCTCTCACAGAAACCTTAACTTCACAATCCAACTATGAATACTTTATATTATTAGGCGATACCATTAACATTTTGGATAATAATGACGGTAAACTCTACGTCTTAAACATTTTTTGACCTTTAAAGTTCGAGATATAGCTCTAACACTATAAAGCTGATGCCAGTTCACGAAAGCTTAGTTACAAACGTTATTATGGCTATTAAATCGAATGCACAAGGGGTTGATCGAATTAGCATGGAAATGATACATTTGACACTACCACAAACGTTAAAGGTTATTACAGCAATAATTAATAGAGCTGTCGTAGAATCAATTTTCCTTCTCAGTAGAAAATTGCACTAATTCGTCCAGTACCAAAAAATCAATGCAGTTGATTTAACCGACCTAAGGCCTATTAGTATTTTACCATATTTATCCAAAATATTGGAAAAAGTTGTACACTGTCAGGTATTACGCTTTTGTGAATTAAATGAAATACTACCTAAATTACAATCAGGGTTTAGAAAGAGCCATGGGACGGCTACAGCCCTTATTAATGTCACAGATGACGTGCTATTGTTTTCGAAATCTGGCAAAGACACGATCCTCACTATTTAAGATTTTTCTAAAGCACTCGATTCAATCAATACGGATTTATTTATAGATAAACTATCATATTACGGCTTTGATATCGGGTCACTGATGCGGTTTAAGAGTTAAATTAATAATTGTCTACAACAAGTAATAATTAACAGTACTGTCGATAGCTATGTTTCTCATCTTCTTCCAGCCAATGAAGGTGTTTCTCAGGGATCTATTTTAGATCCTTGGCTATTTATCATTCATAGTTTAGATATTCGATTTAGATTTCGTGATTCTACTACAGCGCCACCTACTGGGTCCAACTATGTTCTTCGAATAACCTCTTCGTATATAAATAATATAATCTTCGTGAGAGTGCAACCAATATGTTCACAAAGTTTTACCTCCATCTGTAAAAGTGTGGCAGCGCACAAAATACGAACAAACAAATATTATTTTTTATATATGAGATAGATTATAAAAATATAATACTTCTTGAAAGTCACTCCTTTTTTATTTCATCAATGGTTCGGAAAAAACCTCTGTCACAAGCCTGCCAGCTAGCGAGAGTTATTTTATATATTTATATGATACACAGTAAAAACACAAAACAAATGAGATATAGCTTTGGAGTGATCACGTCATTCCCAGTTGTTATTATCATCCTTAAATTATTTAATGCTATTTTTTTATACTATCTTTGTTCAGTAAAGTTTTTGAACTTTGAGCAGGTCAAATTTTGTATATTTTCTAGGATTTTGTTGTAAAAGCGTATGTACTGCCCGAAGAATTTACTTACTCGGTAGAGTAGGTAGTAACTTGTGTCTGTTCCTAGTATTTACAGAATGAATATTACTTATTTCTGTAAAACTACTTTTATTTTTGTGCACGTACATTAAATTTTCATAAATGTTAATACATTTATGAAAATTTAATGTAATAGAATAGAAAAGAATAGAATTTAAGGAAATTCATATATATAGACGAAAGTTAATATATGAATTTCCTTAAATTCTAAATTTCTAAGCGGCTCCTTAGTTTTTAAAACATAGATCGCTCTTATGGCTCTCTTCTGTAAAACAAATATAATTTCAATGTCAGTCGCGGCTCCCAATAGCAAAATACCAAACACACACGCACACACGCACACACGCACACACGCACACACGCACACACGCACACACGCACACACGCACGCACGCACACACGCACACACACACACACACACACACACACACACATACACACAAACACACACGCACACATTCACTCGCACTCACGCACGCACGAACGCATGCACGCACGCATGCACGCACGCACGCACGCACGCACGAATAATGAATATATATTATTTATAGATATATGTATAAATAATATATATTCATCATCATCATCATCATTACAGCCCTTCACAAGTCCACTGCTGAACCTACTGAACATAAATCTCCCCCAAGGAATACCACGAACCACGGTCCTGAGCCACCTGCATCCATCGACTTCCTGCATATCTTACCACAAGTATTACATTATTATCATAAAATAATTAAATTATAATAATAATGTACTACTTAAAACTATAAATATATGTTACATAAATAAAATAAAATATATTTTTAATTTTGTTAAAAACTATTTGTAAATAATATGCTCAAAACGTGATTTATAAACTATTTAAGAAGGCAACATTTGACAATGTTATGAGGTCTTGGGTTCGAATCTCGGGTCGGGCCAAAATCATTTATCGGGTATTTTTTCAGTAGCAGTAAATTTTCAGTAGCAGCCCGTAGGCTGCAAGTTGGCGATATTTCACAAACATGCCTCGTAAAACACATAAAGGCGTTGGTCCTGCGCCTAAGGTTTCTCTTTTTCATGTCAGATTTCCGTCTCATCGGAAAAATTCGATACCATAGACTGTCCTTTTATGAGGTCAAGCTTTGTATCATAGGGTTACCACGCATTATAACACCAAAATTAAAAAAAGTAGAATTAGGGTGAAGACACAGTCCACCTGATGGTAAGTGTATGCTGTTGCTCGTAGACATCTGGAACGATGGAATTACATTTTCATTTTCAGTTATAAGGTAGGGTTAGTACAACTGTCCCTGACATGTATGCGATTTTGCTTTTACCGATCGTGATTTGTGTTTGAGCCATTTTTAACTGTATTATAGACGCTCAGCATTATTTTGGCGTACAAAACTCAAATTAGATCCTAGTTTGGTATGAATCCTTTTGTAGCTTGATGTTAAAACCAAAGCTTAATAAACCGGCTAAGATCGTGTCGGGCCACGCTCAGTGTAAGGTTCCGTAGTTTCCCGTCCGTCACAATAAGTGTTCCCACTTATGAGTTTAAAGGTGGGTATCCATTGTGTTCGCGCTCCAGCCGCGCTCCGCGCTCCTGCAACTGCTCCCGGTAGTGGGTACTGTTGTTTCCATCCAAGTTCAAAATGATTTTCCTAGAAAGTCCTTATAAAGTTCTACTTTTCAGATTTTTTTCATATTTTCTAAACTTATGGTTCAAAAGTTAGAGGGTGGGGGGGACACATTGTTTTTTACTTTTGGAGCGATTATTTCCGAAATTATTGACATTATCAAAAAATGATTTTAGTAAACCCCTATTCATTTTTAAATACCTTTCCAACAATATATCACACGTTAGGGTTGAAATTAAAAAATATCACTTCCCACTTTACATATAGGGGGGCTACCCTAATAAAACATTTTGTTCCCATTTTTATTTTACCACTTTGTCGGCGTGATTGATACACATATTGGTACCGAATTTCAGCTTTCTAGTGCTATCGATCACAGAGATTAAGCGAGGACGGACAGACGGACAGACAGACATGGCGAAACTATAAGGGTTCCTAGTTGACTGCGGAACCCTAAAAACGTGCCTATGTGAGGACTAAAAAAGTTAGGTAAATTCTACTGAATATGTACTTAGAGTTGTTGCCACAACTATAATTACGCGTTATTTAAAACTGTTTAATCCTTCGTAAAGATTATTTTAATTTTTAATTGTCTTTTAATGCTTTTCTTGAACGTCCTATCTTAAATGTTTTACGGATAAAACTCTAATTTACCCATTAAACATTTTTCTTTGACAAAAAAGGTTTTTTAAAGTTTTCTGGAGTTGGAACAAAATACATTTTTTCTTATTTATTCACTGTAGGTACTTGCAAATACTTTGGTATACGGCTCGATCAAAATATCTAAAGTTGTCAATCAAATTTATTAATGAATAAGAACATGTCGTGGAATTTCAGGGGATCAGCGCTCGCCTTAAAATATCATCGCTCGCGAGAGAAATAAATTTGATCAAAAACCTCCAGTATATGAAATGAAAATCTTCGGGATGATTAATCCCAAAAACATAGCCTCTTCAAAGGTCTTCTCATAATTAATCTATATTAAGTATTACAGTCTAATATTATACGAATTGTATAATCGTTATATAACAAAACTTCAGTGAATCAGATTGCAAGAAATACATACATACATACATACATACATACGTTAACACTCACGCCTGTCACCCAGAGGGGTAGGCAGAGACTACGGACTTCCATTTGACACGATCCTGACATACCTCTTTTTCCCCTCCTTTACATCCATATATTATCTACGCATACATTCTCGTCGGTTAAGGGTACTTTTAACGTGGCCCATTTTCAAAATATCGCCAATTTGGTCGATAAACTTTTTTCTAGGGCGTCCCTTCTCGACTCTGCCGTTCACATCTGCCATATAAATTTGCTTTGTCACTCTTTCCTCATTCATTCTTTCTACGTGACCAAACCACCGAAGCATTCCTTTCTTAATGCTGGTCACAACATCATCTTGCATACCACATTTATCTCTTATCACGCAATTTCTCACCCTGTCATTCAGACTGAACCCTAGCATACTCCTTAAAGACCGCATTTCTACAGCATTTATTCTACTTTCGTGCTTCTTCTGCTACACCCAGCTTTCACTACCATACATTAAAGTAGGGACTAACACAGCATTATGAATTACCATACGTGCCTTTTTTTGATACATTCTGGTTCTTCACAATAGAGTGTAGTGCCCCATTCACTCTATTGTGCCCCATTCACGCATTTACTCGTCGTTTTATGTCCTTATCATATCTACCATCCCTGCTAAATACACATCCCAAATACAAAAATTCATCCACTTGCTCAATTAACTCTCCTTCTATTCTTATTTTACATACCGTTTTGCTTTCCTCTCTTTCAAAAACCATCACTTTCGTCTTACTTGCGTTCACGTTCATTCCCCTTTATTTTAATGCCCGGTTCATTAATGTAACCATCATTTGCAACTCAGCCGCCGATGACGCAAATATGACTTGATCATCGGCATACAAAAGGCATTTGACGGTTAACTCGCCCATTCTTAACCCTTATTCTTCATCTTTCAAAGCTTGCAAACACCTGTCCATAAATAGGTTGAACAGCCAAGGGGAAGCCACACAGCCCTGTCTGACACCTTTTCGGATGCCAAACCAGTGCGAATAGACCCCCATTGATCCTGACTTTCAAGCCAGCAGATTGGATTTTTGGAGTATAATGTTAACCCTAACCGCATTAGAAATTCAATTTATTTATTTTTCAGAGGGGTCCCCGTACATGAAATAGGAACTAATGTCTTTTATTACCCTAGCAAGTCAATGGCTAGATCTCATTCATTAGAGCACACATATATTTTATTTTTATTTATTACGCGACTGCCAAGGAAAGGTTATGTTTTTCGTGCGAACTTGTATGTTTGTAAATTTCTTTATTACCTCTTATATTCCAAACGGCTGGATGGATTTTGGTAATTAAGGTATCGTTAAATTTATTTAAAAATCCAAGTGTTCTTAGATAGCTCTTTTTAAATAAACAAAATGGTGGATTTTGCGCAAAATTTTTATTCATCAAAAAAAGATTTTTATTCATCAAAAAAAAAAAAATAACGAAAAATTTTTTTATAGAAGAGGGGGCAAACGAGCATGTAGCTTATCTGATGGTAAGTGACTACTGCCATGAACAACCGCAACACCAGGGGAATTGCAAGTACGTTGCCGATCTTTTAGAAAGAAGTAAGCTCTATTCTTGAAAGTCCCTGAGTCGTATCGGTCCGGAACAATCGCCGGTGGTAAACAATTCCACAGAGAAGTTGTACGAGGAAGAACACTCCTAGTAAAATGCACAGTGGTGGACCGCCAATGGTGATGGTGAGGATGCTATCGTGAATTTGGACGTCCGTTGGATGTGCAATTTATAAATCGAAAGAACATTAATTTTCTTTCCACTTCCACTTACTACTAAACTTAATATTTTATTTAAGCTATTTTATTTAGGCTTTCAGCTCATAATAGAGTCTGTAAAACTGAAGTAGAGTTTACTTTGCTTATAGTTTATTTTAATCTTTTTGACTTAATTTAAAAACTAAACTAGTTAAGAGTTTGAATTTTCGGTATGTTATGTATCATTAACTATTATCCATTAAGTGTGGAGGTAAAGAGAACCATCTCACATAGGAGAATAGTTGAAAAAGTGTCCATCTGTAAGCAGTAAACAAGAGTTCAAAAACTCTCCACAAGAGCGCTGAAGTAGCTAGAGGGTATGAAATGAAATTAGCAGTTGTCGGCGAAGTGAAGTATGCTGAGTTGAGGAATTTAATATTTGTGGTTACTAGAGTAGTTGATGAAACTGCAGTATTTAAAACCTCAACTACTCACGTTGTCACAAACAATTTAGTAAATATAACGTAGAAAAAGTCGCTGTGTAACACGATGAGAGTGATTTAAAATAAAAATTTTGGAAACAATAAAATAGTTATTATAAAAAAGAAATATGGTAAAAGTCTGTGCAATAAATGTAGTTAGTAGTAGTAAATAAATAAATGTTTTAAAAATTTCTTTAAAATTTATCCTCTAGCTACAGTGGCGCCACCCTTATTTATATATTCTTTTTAATACAGAGACGGTTCTCCTTATCTCAACACTCCATGCTGTTACCGTTACATGTTATCAAAATTCCACTGCAGATCATAGGTTTCCTCCATTGGTTACCACAAATTAGCCATAGTTATTTAAAAGGTAAAACACTGCAAATTATTTATTATTCAAAAATTAAAAGTTTTAAATAAGTTGCTTCGAATTCCATACGCAGGACAAAGAATGGAATAATTTCCGTCTGGTTTCTTATCCGATTACATTCCGGGTGCCTTCAAAGCAAGAGTTCATAGGCTTTTGTAACGTTGTGGTGTAGTTATTACCACTTACAACTAAGTATTACTGACTTAAAATAAATAAAAAATAATAATAAATTAAATTAAATCGAGTAGTGGCAGTGTAAGAATATTCACAGCTCCGTATTATCCCGTGGTTTTTTAAAGTGGCAACATAAGATAACTGAAAAAGAAAATGGGGATTTTCGTAATAAGAACTGATAATAATAAATAAAACTGCCAACTCTCCTGCCAAATGTGGCAACTATGGAAAAATCCCACTTATGAGTAGATGACCCATAGATTTGGCTTAGGCTTATTTTAAATCGTGGATTTTGTATGTTGTATTGGCTTTCAAAACTTCTGAATCAGATTTATATATGAGGTAATTTATGTTGGTCGTATATATTGGTTGGTCGTATCGCTGTGGACTTTTGATAAGTTGGTAATGGTAAATCAGGTTTCATTGAAACAATATAATCATCATCATGATCGTTACTACCCAAGTTTACTGCTGAACATAGGCCTTACACAAGGAACCACAAAACACGGACCTCGTCCTCCTGAATCCATCGATTACCTGCATGTCTTACCAAGTTGTCAATTCATCTAGTTGGGGACCGCCATACGTTTCGCTTGCCGCTAAGAGACTGCTACTCGATACCCTTTCTTTCCCATTGGTAGTCGCATCGTCGAGCTATATGGCTGGACCATTGCCACTTCAGCTTGCTAATCCCTTGGGTTTTGTCGGGTACTTCGGTTCTACTGTGTATATCCTCATTTGTAAGTTTACCACGCAGATAAACCCCGAGCGTAGCCCCCTCCATAGTTCACTGAGAAACCTTGAGGATTCTCATACGGACAGCAGTGAAGAACCACGTATCAGATCCATAAATCATCACTTTCGACACACACTGGTTGTACAATCTTGTTTTCAAGTTTTGAGGTTAACCTGATGAGAACACGTGTCGTATTCTCTCGAACCCTGCCCAGCCAAGTTTAATCTGCCGATTGATCTCTCGGTCGAAGTTGAACTTACCTAGTCGGACTATTTGTCCCAGGTAAACATACTAGTCAACAGATTGGAGCTTAGTGCTCTCAACAAATACCAGCTTAGTTGTGACATGGACGTTACACACGATCTTTGTTTTGTCCGTGTTCATTTTAAAACCTATCCGCTAGGAGGCACTACCGCGGTCATTAAACATAGTTCTAAGGTCCTCCAGCGATTCTGCCGTAGAGAATATATCGTCTGTAAATCAAAGGTGAGTGATGTACTCGCCGTTGATGTTAATACCGTATCCTTTCCAGTCCAGCTTTGAAACGTCTTCCAATGCCTCGGTGAAGAGTTTCGAGGATATAACGTCACCCTGTCTTACACCACTATGCAGTTGGATAGGTTTCGCACTGTGATTTTGTACTTGAATAGCCATCATAGCCCCACTGTTGAAATACTTCAGCACTTCGATATACTGAGAGTCAACTTGGACCTTTAAAAGGACTGTGGCACCGCACAAACTTCATCGGAATCAAAGGATTTCTCACAGTCCGCATACACAAGACACAGTGGCAGATGGTATTATTTGTTCTTCTCTTCAATGTATGTAGTCCATGGTGCTGCCTTACTCCTTACTGAAAACCAATTTGCTTAGGAGGCTGGAAGTCGTCGATTCTGCGTGCGAGAGGATTTGAAATTACTCTTGATAAGAGCACAAGGACGCAGCTCATAAGGGAAATCGGTCTGTGATTCTTCAAAACGAAGTCGTTGCATTTCTTAATAAACAAGGTCACCACACTTCTGCTCCACGTCTGCTGAGTAAAGCTATCATGAAGAACGGAATTGAAAAACTTCTTAAGGACTTCAAGTATTGATTTTCCAGCCGTTTTCAGAACCTGCGCTGTAAATTCATTTTTGTCCGAGGACTTGCCGTTTTTAAGGTGTTGTAGAGCCATTATAATCTCGCTCAGTTTGATGCCCGGGATATCATCGGAATAGTGTCGGATAAGATGTGTACAGTTGCCCACAGAATCTCTCAATCTCACCCAAAATCTCCGGTGTCGCAGAAACGATGCTGTCGCATTCAATCTTCAGCTTCGATTGACATCGACAGCTGGCTCTTTCTAGCTGATAGATCTCTAGCAACGCCCTTGAAGCCCTGTATTAAAGTTGCGTAAGTCCCACCGCATACATTGAAAATATGTCTGTACAGTTACCTGTGTGCTGTCAAATCTACTGGAGACTGCAGTTTCAATTCCCGTCTATCAGCCATGAGATTAAGATTGTGATCAGACAGTTTTTGTATTCTTCTGCGTCGGGTCTTGCAGAACTTAGCTCCGACCGTATGGACAGTTACCACGAGCTTGTCATTTATATTGTTCACTGCATTGCATCTTCTAGGCACTGCAAACAGGTTTGTAACTCAAACAGATGTTTTTTTGAACTTAAATTAGAACTTGAGTGGGCGAAGCGTCAACTTCATTAGACGTGACCTCTCCGACTTAACGTTTAGGTTCAATGCCTCTCGCCATTCACACTCACAATCACAGTTAAACAATATAAATGTGTTAATAAAATATGGAATACATTATGGTAAATAAATCTCCATCGTTCTTCATTGACTCTGTGAGTTAATGATATTCACCTATATTATTGGTGTATTTTACGGTGATGTGATATGAAGATACTCGTAATATCGTAAAAAAGTCTTGGTGATATACTTACTACGTCAGGAAATCAACAATACTAATATGCATAGTTACATTATTTCAAAATTCAAAATTACGATAGACTTTTCACAATAAATATTACCCTGTATCCCTGATATTACTATGATCAGCTAAACAATTAGGTATCACGCGTATTTTACGAATTACTCCTCGCGTCTACACGTATTACAAACGTGTGTCGAATAATACAAATTTTACACGTTATAAAATAAGATTACACAGCCTTTTCCAACATGTTTATCGCTATATTTTAAAGTATATAACGTATTGAATTTATGAAAATTCACCTAGTTTACGTCTGTTAATTGTTCCTTAAATATTTGGTTAAATGATTAGAGTTCTATGATTAATTATCATGATTATATATCCTTCATAGTTATTTAGCTTATCAGTATGTTTTATGCTCATTATAATTTTGTTAACCACAGAATAAATCATTGAATATCAAAAGAGATTTATACTTAACATTTTTTTGAAATTAGAACATTTATACAAAAATTAAGTCGAGTAGATCCGGTCCCTACTCTATCAAAGCTCGATACCACTTCCTTCCAAAGTAATTGAAACGAATTAAAAGCCGACGCTTTTGCGCCTTACAAGTAAATGAGCGATGAATTCGCCATAACGGGCAAGTAATTTATAAATTATTAATTTCCTCTCCTAAGTTATTCAAGCTAGATTGTATTTGAAGAAATTTTTAGAAACTATTATCATTTTTCAAAGACAAAATTTTTGAGTTCTTCTTCCACTTCAAAACACATAAATTTCATGAAATATCGCTTAATTAACAACAATGTCCAGAAAATATACAAGTGACGATTTTTAATTGAACATATACGATATGAAATATTTGTTACAATATTTGACGGTTGACAATAAAACATGAGAATGATGTGGCTACTTCATATTATATCCTATACTATTAAACGAGCAATTCTTGTATATATATATATATATATATATATATATATATATATATATATATATATATATATATATATATATATATATATATATATATATAATCGGGATCTCGGAAACGGCTCCAACGATTTTCATAAAATTTAGTGTCCAGGGAGTTTCGGGGATAATAAATCGATCTCGCTAGGATTTATTTTTAGAAAATATCTTTTTGTCCGTGTTTTTAGGCAATGAAAAACTGCTACAATATCGTTAGAATAAGAAGGTAAACTTTGACAGATTGTTAATGATTACAAATAGCTTAATTGGTATAATGGGCGGCCACAGAATCGTAAAACCCCGTTTCGAGCCCAGACCGACCTACCGACTTTTTTAATTTTTTTTTCAAGTTCCTTTCTTTTTTGAGAAAATCTATTTTTTCGAGCCCTTTTTTTAGTATTTTTTTGAAACACGAAAATTTAAATTAAAATAATTGCACTCATGATTTTTTATTCAAATAACCAGTTCCGTTTTTTCTGTTATGTAATATAAATATTATTTATATTTAATCAGTATGTAATTTGTATCTAAATATAATTTCCAAAACACACGAATTAAAAAAAAATCGAGCGAAAAATACCGAGCAAAGCTCGGTCAACCAGGTACTAATATAATAATTGGAATAAATTAAAAGTGTTGAACAGAAATAAAAGAAACAAATGGACATACAAACAGCATAAATGCCTCTGGGGAAATATCACCTGAGTAAAATTCTTAGAGATTAAAAATACTTTAAGGTTAAATTTGACAAAGGACATAAATATAATACAATTTTATTTACGCTAAGAATATTCGTGTATGAATACAAAAAATGTACCTAAATAATAAAAAATATACCTAATCAACTGCTGTAATTGCTTCTGGCCATAGGGCAGCTATAATAATAATAATAATATAATGTCCTCCAGACCGAATTTCGGCCACGGCGGCCTGCCTCAATGGAAGCTAGCCATCGGCGCAAGAACAGGATTATAGTGACCAAGTGTATGCGCAAGCACCGGTGCACTCTCTATTCCCTCACTCTTATAATCCGATGGGACGGTAAACCGACACGACCGGAGAGAGATCAGGCGCAGGACTAACAGCTTTACGTGCTTTCCGAGGCACGGGGATGAGACACCGCCAACTTCCTGACTCCGGGCAGCTACTGAGAATTTCTTGACGGAAAAACTTTATAGTTAATTTTTTGGCCCGATACGGAATTCGAACCCAGGACCTCATGATCAGCAGTCGCACTACTGCAACCACTAGACCAACGAGGCAGCCAGGGCAGCTATAATAATCAGTTAAACACACGATTAGTTGAAGAAGGTTTGTTCTTCATTTTATATATATATATATATATATATATATATATATATATATATATATATATATATATATATATATATCCCTTTTTAGTAGAAACGAGGCGTTCCATCTCAGCCTTCAGCCGTGACAACGCTTTTGATAATAAATGTAGATTTCTATGGGCCACAGCATCCACTTTCCATCAGGTGGACTATGTGCTCGTTTGTCACCCCCTTTCTATAAAAAATAAACAGTAAAAACTTATTATAGAGATGGAATGAAAACAAATACAGTTATTGTAATTTTGTAAACTGATTTTTAAATATACTCGTATTTATGGTAAGGGTTTACTTATTACTTAGAACGTGATATTGGCTCAAAATAAGTATCTTTATAAGCCAGTAAGGGTCCACATATGGATATGAACCTCTCCAATAGTAAGAGAGTTTGGCGACTGTAACACCAGAAGTCTCATATGCATGACGGTACTCTGGTATTTCGCATAATCGCCTTAAGACAGCCACGTGTCGACGAGGAAAGATGAATTCTCTCGGACAAAGCTTTGTCTCTCACAAAGAAGGAAGCCTATGTAAACAATGAATTGATGTTGGCCTATAATGAAATAATTATTTTTTCTTCTTTATTCCTCCTTCTTTTTATTCTGCAGGCGTAAACGAGATGGTTGTACCACCATGTGTTTATCACCCAGATTTTCTGGTTTTTTTTAAAAAAATCGCCTCTAACGACCATGGGACTCTACGGGCTGATGAATTTTCTATCGCCGTCACCACGTGGCAAAACTTATTACCTATTTAATTAAAAAAAATTAAATATAATATACGTACATAAACACTCACGCCTGCTACCTAGATGGGTAGGCAGAGATTACGGACTTTCATTTGGCACTGTCCTGACACACCTCCCTCTCCTCTTTTACATCCATATACCTACACATGCTCGTCGGTTAAAGGTACTCTTAATCTGGCCCATTTTCAAAATATTGTTATTTATTACCAATTTGGTCGATGAACCTTCTTCTAGAGCGTCCCTTCCTGACTCTGCCGTTCACATGTGCAATATAAATTTGCTTTGTCATTATTTCCTCGTTTATTCTTTCTACAAGACCGAACCACCGAAGCATTCCTTTCTTAATCGTAATCACAACGTCATTTTGCAAATCACACTTTTCTCTTATCACACAATTTCTCACCGTGTCGTTCAGTATATAATCTGAAGCATATTTTTAAACTATTCTTATTCTAAAAGGATTGCACATTAAATAGTCATTACTTATTATCAGCTAAAAACTAAAGAGGCGATAAAGTTAGATTAACGTAATAAAACTTGCTCTATGCGGCTTCTGGTTTAATGCCTCTTGAAACTTTTGTTTTATGGTGTGAAATAATTTCTCAATGAGCGTTTAACAACCCATAAAAGAAACGATAACGCACAACTGATGCCATAAAATACGTTACACGGATTATTTAACAAGCGAACTTTTTTAAGATTAAAGATTTGCTAGATTACATCCTACAGAACTTTATAGAAGAATTTATTTTCAAAACATTTTTGTAAAATTGTTGAATCTCTTTTATTATACTAAGAATTAAAATAAATTCTAGGTAAAGTATATTATTTAACAGGTGGAGATACTGTATGTATCCACCTGTAAAGTATATTATACAACAGGTGGAGATACTGTATGTATCCACCTGTTATATAATATACTTTACTTAGAATTTATTTTAATTCTTAGTATAATAAAAGAGATTCAACAATTTTACAAAAATGTTCTGAAAATAAAGTCTCTGTATAATATAACAATGCTAGATATTCATAAAATCATGTAATCATGAATAATAACATGATATTATTTATAAAGCCCATCCTGATTTCGCCTAGGTAGAAACTATATGTGGCGTTATATAAATTTATGATAATCAAATACAATTTATTATTACTTTCTCTCGCTATCACTTTGGGAAGTATTATTATAATAGGTTCAGCCATTCAGCCGATCAGCTCGGTCAGACAGACGGACAGATTAAAAAAATACTTATTCATGTCAGTAGGTGAGAATTGGGGCTTCTTCACTTGCTCTCACTTCGCTCGAGCTACATGCCGCTGAAGACCCCAATTCTCTCCAGGAGAGGTTAAATTTTTAGTCTTACCTAATTAGCGCCTACATACTCGCAGTTCTATCCCGCGGGAACAAGTGTACTTCCACTTCCAGTTGAGTTATTGGGTATTATATTCAGAGCGTTTGTGTGATACTGCTGGTATTGCCCGCATCTATATGATTCATTTCTAATAATACAACTTATTTTGCCTAACTTCATTATGGTTAATGCTAATAAAACAATATTTTTTTGGATAGTTATACATAATATAAGTGCTATCTCCTATTACTTGCACGAGTACAATTATAATTGCCTTATTAGCAAAATCTATCGTGTTAATATAACACCTTAATATAACACCAACAATTTCTTCTATTTATGGCCAGGTGTCCGAAGCTGAGCTTATGCTAATGTTTCATTATTGATTTATGCTCATAGCGAGTGCGCGTTGATTACAACGCTCGTGAAGTATCTATATTGGTGAGTTTAATTATCTTTTTACTATTCAGAAATTCAGCTGCGATTAACTTTTCTTTCGTTTTTTTTAACGTCATACTTCTTTTGTTAATTGTAGATCATGGTCAACACTGGGGAAAACATTGATTCTAATCCTATCACTAATCCGTATTACTATGCTCAGGATGTGGATAAATTTATACCAAATTTACAACCGCGAGGAGCAGCTTCACGATTTGTCACCCTATTCTATAATTTAAATTAAAATGTGTGTAAAAAAGCGCATATTAACATAATAATATGTACCTCTACATTCAACTGTTATGTATGTATTTCTATATATAAAAATCAATTTCTGACCGTTATTCTCGCAAAAACTCGAAAATGGCTGGATCGGTTTTTTATGAACTTTTTGTGTGTATTTGAGTGATTCCCTGGATGGTTTAAAAAGTCAGTTGGCTCCGGTAGGTGGCAATGTTGTCGAGATGCAGAAATCATTCGTGCAAAGCCGGGACACGGATAACAAAGTGATCATTTACGGGTCCCGTTTTTTTAAAGTACGTCATATGGAACCCTAAAAAACACAAAATCCTTCTATCTTTTACCAAAAACCCTAAATATATAAAAACTATTTTTTTACTTTTATTAAATAAGGTTTCGGTTTAAAGAACTTTATTTCTCATTAAGACAATAAGTCACTTACATGAGAACAATAACATCTATATTATAATTCTAGTGCGTGTGGGTAGTAAAAAAATAGATAAAAATTATACCGGACGATCGTTAACCAAGAAGCTAGTTCATTGTGTTCCTATCAACTATAAGGCGGTGGTCCAAGTATAATTTTAATGCATAGTTTCATCATTATAAATATATTCAAATAATCTTCTTTTAAAAATATTGATTGAAGTCGCTTCTTTCACATGTTTTAGAAGTTGATTGTATAACTGTGCTCCCCCAAATGTTATGTTATTTTTTCCATAGTTTGTTCTTACGGCCGGTAACACAAAATTGCTGGCTCGGCGGGTTATATATTTGTTTATTTGACTTTTTGTTGTGAATGTTATGTGTGAGTGAATAAGCTTGTGAGTTATCTTGTAGATAAGTAGACATGTATTATACGTAAAAAGTTGTTTCATCATCATCATCATCATTACAGCCTTTCACAAGTCCACTGCTGAACATAGGCCTCCCACAAGTAATGCCACAAAGCACGGTCCTGAGCCACCTGCATCCATCGACTTCCTGCATGTCTTACCAGGTCGTCACTCCATCTAGTGGGGGGTCGCCCTACACTACGCCTACCGGTACGAGGCTGCCACTCGAGAACCTTTCTTCCCCATCGGTTATCGTTTCTTCGAGCTATATGGCCGGCCCATTGCCACTTCAGCTTACTAATCCGTTGGGCTATGTCGGTCACTCTGGTTTTACTGCGGATATCCTCATTTCTGAGTCTATCACGCAGAGAAACTCCGAGCATAGCCCTCTCCATAGCTCACTGAGCGACCTTAAGCGTCCTCATACGGCCAGCAGTGAAGGACCACGTCTCAGATCCATAAGTCATCACTGGCAACACGCACTGGTTGTACAATCTAGTTTTTAGAGATTGAGGTATACCTGACGAAAAGATATGTCGTAATTTCCCGAACGCTGCCCAGCCGAGTTGAATCCGTCGATTGACCTCTCGGTCGAAGTTGGACTTACCTAGTCGGACTATTTGTCCCAGGTAAACGTACTCGTCAACAACTTCGAGCATAGTGCTCCCAACAACTACCGGCATAGGTGTGACATGGACATTGAACATGATCTTTGTTTTGTCCATGTTCATCTTAAGACCTATCCGTTGGGAGGCACTATTGAGGTCATTGAGCATAGTGCTTAAGTCCTCCAGCGATTCTGCCATAAGGACTATATCGTCGGCAAATCGAAGGTGAGTGATGTACTCGCCATTGATGTCAATACCGTATCCTTTCCAGTCCAGTAGCTTGAAAACGTCTTCCAATGCAGCGGTGAAGAGTTTCGGGGATATATAAAAAAAAAAAAAAGGGTGAAAAAGTTGTTTAATATTTGAAATTTTTGTGTTTTTGTAAATCGTTTTCGATGGTGTTAAGAAGTCATAGTTGTGTAAGATTTCAATTACTCGTATTTTATTTTGTAATATTTGTATTGGTTTTAAATTACTTTTAGCTGCAGTACACCATATTTCGATTTGATACAGTAAGTGACGCTTCACCAACGTATTGTATATTAAAAGTCGAGCATGTTTCGGTATACATCGAACTATTTTATGCAGTGCACCCATAAGTGAGGAGAGCTTGTTGTGAATATATTGCAAGTGAGCTTTCCATGTAATGTTTTTGTCCAGTGTTAAGCCTAGGTATTTTTCTTGGTTAACTTGTTGTAATACCTCACCGTTAATGCTAAGTTTAGGTCGATCAGGTATTTTTCTAGTTTTGGAACTAAATATTATGTATGAAGTTTTAGAAGTATTAATTGTTAATAGATTGTATTGTAGCCAACAGTGAAGTATGTTTAGATCCTCTTGTGCGCGCATCGTTATTTCTTTGACATTGCTCCCGAAATAAAATAAGCTTGTATCATCTGCGTAGAGAGCAAGGCGACCCTGTAGTCCCGCTTGGTGAATGTTGTTTACGTAGATCAGAAACAGCAATGGGCCAAGAATTGAGCCTTGTGCTACGCCACATGTTAGAGGCTTGCGACTACTCTGATAAGTCTCCAATTTTTACAATCTGATACTGATCATCCAAATAAGACTTTAGCATTTTGTACTCGTTTCCAGTAATGCCAATACGTTCCAGTTTTTTTAGTAGTATGGAGTGGCTGACCGTGTCGAAAGCCTTTTTTAAATCAACAAAAACACCTAAAGCAAACTGTTTTTGATCAATTTTAGTTTTAATAGTGGTTACTAAATCTATAGTTGCGCCAAGGGTGTTAGATTTGGGCCGAAAGCTATATTGTTGGTTATACAAAAAGTTAATTTTAGTAAGGTAGTCGTCCAATCTCATGTAAATAATTTTTTCAAGAATTTTGGAGAGTATTGGCAGAACTGAAACGGGTCGATAGTTTCCGGGATTTGTTTTTGTACCGGACTTGTACACTGGTGTGACTTAAGCGATGTTTAAGCTTTCTGGGAAGACTCCTTCATTTAAAAGTTTGTTAAGGCAATCAGTTAGATTATGAATTATATAATTTTTTATACACTTTACGACTTTAGTACTTATACCATCAATACCTGTGCTCGTATTTGAATCCAAGTCATCTATGATTTTAGATAATTCATTAGCTGTGCATGGGGAAAATCGGGATAGCTCATGATGAGCAATTGTTTGGTGTAGATTAGGTAACGTGTATGTATCATTGTTATGAAACTTGTCTGGTATTTCATTTGCTAGTTGTATACCTATGTTAGCGAAGAAACGATTAAAGGTTTCACATACCTCTATGGCATCCGTGGTCACTATTCCGTTTTCATCTGTAAGGTTTGGGGGAACACAATTACTTAAAATTTTGTTATTTGCTAGATTATTAATTAATTTCCACATTTTCTTGGGGTTTTTGTGCCAGCGTGTCTCTCTTAAATTTAAAATCTAGCTCGAGGTTATTATTTTTAGGATTTTCCTTGACCTCTCCAAGGCCTTTGACCTTGTGTCCTATGAGATACTTTGGAGAAAGTTGGCGGAGGTGGGCGTTCCGGCCGAGTTGCTGGAAGTGTTTGGGTTTTGGTATTCCAACCAAACTAACTTTGTAAAGTGGGCTGATTCTCTGTCGGAAGGATACGTGTTGGAGTGCGGGGTAAGACAGGGGGGTTGACATCTCCCAAGCTCTTCAACATGTATGTAAATGACCTTATCGTGGAGTTGAGCGGCATGCGCGTCGGATGTCGTATAGATGGCGTTAACATTAATAATATAAGTTACGCTGATGATATGGTGCTGCTCAGCCCAACGGTGGGAGGCTTAAGTGAGATGTTAAAGGTATGTGAGATGTATGCTACTGAGCATGGGCTCACATACAATGTCAAAAAAACAGAGTACATGGTCTTTGAGGCCGCTGGTAAATCTCACAATATTGCAGTTAATGTTACCCTAAATGGCATGAACGTGAAACGAGTCACTAAATTTAAATATCTGGGACATATTATTACTGGTGACCTCAGGGATGATGCTGACATTGAAAGGGAGCGCAGGGCTCTAGCGGTTAGAAGTAATATGTTGGCTCGCAGGTTTTCCCGTTGTACAAAAGAAGTTAAGATTACGCTTTTTAAAGCATACTGTCAGAGCGTATACACGGGGAGTCTATGGGTCAAATACACCAAAAGATCGCTTGAAGCCTTGCGCATCTAATATAAATGCATCAGGGATGTTTGCGGCATACCAAACAGACGGTTTTAATGCCATCATACGCAAAAAAACCGCATCCCTTATTAGCAGGGTACGAGCCAGTCACAACAGCATTCTGAGGACCATAGCGGACAGATATACATCGCCGCTGTGGAAATGTCTTGTGCAGAGACTGATAACTGGGCCCTATCCACCCCCATGATGATCTGTCTCGGCACAATGTATTTATTTTATTTCCCTAGATTTTAAGCAAACCTTTGTACTACCACTGTAACTAACCCTTGTTATTATTATTATTGTGTTACTAACCCACATATGGATTTTAATTATCTGAAATAAAGAATTTATTATTATTATTATTATTATTATTATATTATAATTAGTCGCTTCATACACTATTTTTTGTTTTGGTGGAGGCATTACTCTTTTTTATTTCTGAGTACATGTTTTTATGATCCGATAGGGCAGACTCAATAATTACCAAATGAAAATTGTTACATTTCAAGTTAGTAGAAACATGATCAGTAATTGTTTTTGTAGTTGTTGTTTCCCGAGTACAGTACTCAGGGTTTATTTTGTTTATAATTTTGTATCCAGATTCCGTAAGCATAGTTTTATAACGTTTTGTCATACTGTCATTACATAATAGATCTATATTTGTGTCTCCAAAGATTAAAGCCCTCTTTTTTAGCAGAAGCTGTTTTTTGATGTTACATAAAAAATCATTAAAGTTTGAATGTCCGGGCTTGTACACAACCCCAACATTAAGTGCATACTTATAAATATATATACTCAGATAGTTGTTACCTCCAGTATAGGATGCTGTTGACAGTTTATGTTTCAAATCATCATGGACATATATCGATACACCCCAACCGACTTTACCAGGCCTGATGTTATAGTAGTGTGAATAATTTTGTATGCGAAATTGTTGAACTTGTTCTTCAGATTTTATCCACGTTTCAGTCAGTAGTACAACGTGTATACATTTTTTGATGGAGTGCAGGACACACTTAAGTTCGTCAAATTTACCTGATCTGCAGATGCTTCTGATGTTAGCATAGAAAAAATTAACACTAGATTTATTTGAAGAAATATTCTGATAATTATTAAGTACTTGGTAAGTTATATTCTCTTGATTATCTATGAAAAGGCGTTTGGTGTTAAGAAGCGATTGAAAATTTAGTTTTTTGGGTCTTTGTTTAAAACTATTTTTGGAAATCCTTTTATATATTTTATTGTAATGTCTTTTTCTCGATTTGCTTTTCTCTGTGCTAACTCTTTTTTGAGATTTTTCATAGAAGTATGTTGGGCCGGTGTTAGATCTGAATAGATCATAGTGTCACCTTGAAGTTTATCTCTATTACGAAGCAGCATTTTTGCAGTTTGTGCAGATTCAAAGCGTACTTTAATGTTGCGATCCTTTGTAGGTTGATATTTACCAAGGCGAAATACTCGAGAAGGTTTCGGGCACTCTTGTATCAAGCTGTTTATAGTTTTCGAGACTTCACTAAAGTCATAGGCGCGACCTTCATCAATTTTTGTTGTTTTGCATTCACGTATGCCTACCACTATTATATTTTTTTCCCTAGTAACCCTTTCTTGTAATTCTTGGATAACATTTTCATCAGAAGTTGACATCGTCGTACTGAATGCCATATTATTTTTTAAAGTAACAATTTCTGCCTCAAGAGATTGAATTTTATTATCCGCCGCCGTTGCCTTTGTAGTTATGTCTGATATTTGGGCCTTCATTGATATCTGGTCTTTATTCAGAGTGTAGGTAGCCACTTTAATGTTGTTCACCTGTGTTTTCATTTCTGTAATATTGTCACGAATGAAGTTCATTGTAGCTTCCTGGGTGTTTGCGAATTTTTGTAACATTGACGTAACATCTTTGCGGAAATCTTGAAGTTCTTGTGCACAGTTTCAGTTGCAACTATGCTCTGGTTGCTTACGTTTTCTCTGAGTATTTTGGTGCTCCATACTAAACTCATTATTCGATGTTCCTAAATCTGTTAATGATCCACTTAGTCGAGGTGGTGAGCGCATTAAGTTCATGACTTATACCACACAACTTTGTCGTCACTATTGAATTAATGTATGCATTAACCTTTGCAGAAATTTAGAACTTATTTACTACTGTTTAATGCTTATTTTAGCAGAAAACTGTAATTGTATTTTAGAGACAACAAAATACACGTCTGTTTTATATAATCACCACTCGCACTCTACTCGGTTTTAATAAAAAAAAACTATGTAAGGAACCTTTATAACCCAAAATTAATTTTTTTATATCATGGTTTGAATTTATAAAAGTTTGTTAAATGAGATACCTTAAAACACAGTCTATTTTTTATAACAAAAAATGTTTAAATTACCAGAAGTTTGTTATATTATCTTACCTTATAACTTATAATATATAAAAATTAAATTTTTGTTTGTCTGTATTTTATACGCTCCCATACCGTTCATCAGACTGCAGATTCTTGCATGCAAGAAATTGATCTTTGCTGGCGGCTTAGGACCGTGATTTGTGGCCTAAACTACAATATAATTTTATAGTACATCAAAATTACATATCGTAAACACCAGCCCCTATGCAATGTCAATAAAAATATATGATAAAACACCAGAATGTATTAAGCATTGAAAGCCTAAAAAGTTCAAAAAGCAAGTTAATACATAGTCGAAAATGTGTTATTACTCGTTGCAGGAGTTTTTTTAGTGATTAAGTAGGAAATATAAATAAAAAATATAGTATGATCTGATTATATTTAAGTTAATTTTAAATATTCATTAATTGATATTTTTTATTAATAATGTTACGAGCTTGAGGTTCGTGACAATAAAAATTTCCGATAAAATTACCTAAATTAACACTTTAATTTACTTTACACAAATTAAAGTAAAAACACTAATAATTAAACACACTAATTCACTTAATTCCGCTCCGAAGCTTCGCTTGTGTCGCCGAGTTCAACTCTGTCTCGATCGCATCTTGCGCCACCTATTTATTTAAATTAGCAAAATATCCGGAATGTTCAAGTAAACACGCGCAAGGTACCGAGAGTTCGAGTATAGATTTTCTAGAAACTTAGTTCTTCGGGTGGCGCTGTCGATCGAAAGATTTGTGATGTCATAAACTGCAACGCTCCCCTCGCTCTCGTTCCTGACACTAGATGGCGCTTGTTGTGTCGTCGACTGGAGCGCGTAACAATAATACCTTTTGCAGTGCCCCTGAAGGATTCTTGTTTTCAACTATTTTTTATAAATATTAATTAATACCAAATGTATAAAACAAGAACATCAAATAAATTGAATTGAATTGAATTGAATTGGTTTACATAATGATTTCTTATATTTACGCGAACACTGTACATTGATAAAAACTACTTTTACGGATTTTTTCGCGTTTTATTTATTTTATTTTTAATACCCGACGTTTCGGGTGCTTTCCAGCACCCATGGTCACGGGGGACTGAGGTGACTGACGTGAACTTTGACATCGGGACGATCGTCGGGTATTAAAAATAAAATAAATAAAACGCGAAAAAATCCGTAAAGGTAGTTTTTATCAATGAATTGGATTGCATTCCTTGGGGAAGGCCTATGTTCAGTAGTGGACTTGAGAAGGGCTGTAATGATGATGATGATGATTATGTATAAATATGAAAAATGATTCTCGAAAGAATATATTCGAAAGATTATATTCTAAAGATATATTCTAAAGATTATATATATTCGAAAGAAAATTATATTGTAGTTTAGGCCACAAATCACGGTCCTAAGCCGCCAGCAAAGATCAATTTCTTGCATGCAAGAATCTGCAGTCTGATGAACGGTATGGGAGCGTATAAAATACAGACAAACAAAAATTTAATTTTTATATATTATAAGTTATAAGGTAAGATAATATAACAAACTTCTGGTAATTTAAACATTTTTTGTTATAAAAAATAGACTGTGTTTTAAGGTATCTCATTTAACAAACTTTTATAAATTCAAACCATGATATAAAAAAATTAATTTTGGGTTATAAAGGTTCCTTACATAGTTTTTTTTTTATTAAAACCGAGTAGAGTGCGAGTGGTGATTATATAAAACAGACGTGTATTTTGTTGTCTCTAAAATACAATTACAGTTTTCTGCTAAAATAAGCATTAAACAGTAGTAAATAAGTTCTAAATTTCTGCAAAGGTTAATGCATACATTAATTCAATAGTGACGACAAAGTTGTGTGGTATAAGTCATGAACTTAATGCGCTCACCACCTCGACTAAGTGGATCATTAACAGATTTAGGAACATCGAATAATGAGTTTAGTATGGAGCACCAAAATACTCAGAGAAAACGTAAGCAACCAGAGCATAGTTGCAACTGAAACTGTGCACAAGAACTTCAAGATTTCCGCAAAGATGTTACGTCAATGTTACAAAAATTCGCAAACACCCAGGAAGCTACAATGAACTTCATTCGTGACAATATTACAGAAATGAAAACACAGGTGAACGACATTAAAGTGGCTACCTACACTCTGAATAAAGACCAGATATCAATGAAGGCCCAAATATCAGACATAACTACAAAGGCAACGGCGGCGGATAATAAAATTCAATCTCTTGAGGCAGAAATTGTTACTTTAAAAAATAATATGGCATTCAGTACGACGATGTCAACTTCTGATAAAAATGTTATCCAAGAATTACAAGAAAGGGTTACTAGGGAAAAAAATATAATAGTGGTAGGCATACGTGAATGCAAAACAACAAAAATTGATGAAGGTCGCGCCTACGACTTTAGTGAAGTCTCGAAAACTATAAACAGCTTGATACAAGAGTGCCCGAAACCTTCTCGAGTATTTCGCCTTGGTAAATATCAACCTACAAAGGATCGCAACATTAAAGTACGCTTTGAATCTGCACAAACTGCAAAAATGCTGCTTCGTAATAGAGATAAACTTCAAGGTGACACTATGATCTATTCAGATCTAACACCGGCCCAACATACTTCTATGAAAAATCTCAAAAAAGAGTTAGCACAGAGAAAAGCAAATCGAGAAAAAGACATTACAATAAAATATATAAAAGGATTTCCAAAAATAGTTTTAAACAAAGACCCAAAAAACTAAATTTTCAATCGCTTCTTAACACCAAACGCCTTTTCATAGATAATCAAGAGAATATAACTTACCAAGTACTTAATAATTATCAGAATATTTCTTCAAATAAATCTAGTGTTAATTTTTTCTATGCTAACATCAGAAGCATCTGCAGATCAGGTAAATTTGACGAACTTAAGTGTGTCCTGCACTCCATCAAAAAATGTATACACGTTGTACTACTGACTGAAACGTGGATAAAATCTGAAGAACAAGTTCAACAATTTCGCACACAAAATTATTCACACTACTATAACATCAGGCCTGGTAAAGTCGGTGGGGGTGTATCGATATATGTCCATGATGATTTGAAACATAAACTGTCAACAGCATCCTATACTGGAGGTAACAACTATCTGAGTATATATATTTATAAGTATGCACTTAATGTTGGGGTTGTGTACAAGCCCGGACATTCAAACTTTAATGATTTTTTATGTAACATCAAAAAACAGCTTCTGCTAAAAAAGAGGGCTTTAATCTTTGGAGACACAAATATAGATCTATTATGTAATGACAGTATGACAAAACGTTATAAAACTATGCTTACGGAATCTGGATACAAAATTATAAACAAAATAAACCCTGAGTACTGTACTCGGGAAACAACAACTACAAAAACAATTACTGATCATGTTTCTACTAACTTGAAATGTAACAATTTTCATTTGGTAATTATTGAGTCTGCCCTATCGGATCATAAAAACATGTACTCAGAAATAAAAAAGAGTAATGCCTCCACCAAAACAAAAAATAGTGTATGAAGCGACTAATTATAATATAATAATAATAATAATAATAATAATAAATTCTTTATTTCAGATAATTAAAATCCATATGTGGGTTAGTAACACAATAATAATAATAACAAGGGTTAGTTACAGTGGTAGTACAAAGGTTTGCTTAAAATCTAGGGAAATAAAATAAATACATTGTGCCGAGACAGATCATCATGGGGGTGGATAGGGCCCAGTTATCAGTCTCTGCACAAGACATTTCCACAGCGGCGATGTATATCTGGCCGCTATGGTCCTCAGAATGCTGTTGTGACTGGCTCGTACCCTGCTAATAACGGATGCGGTTTTTTTGCGTATGATGGCATTAAAACCGTCTGTTGGTATGCCGCAAACATCCCTGATGCATTTATATTAGATGCGCAAGGCTTCAAGCGATCTTTTGGTGTATTTGACCCATAGACTCCCCGTGTATACGCTCTGACAGTATGCTTTAA
This sequence comes from Parnassius smintheus behrii, assembly GCA_036936625.1. Lineage (NCBI taxonomy): Eukaryota > Metazoa > Arthropoda > Insecta > Lepidoptera > Papilionidae > Parnassius > Parnassius smintheus. The sequence goes on from JAUPFT010000011.1 coordinate 38,030,678, forward strand.
AAAGCGTAATCTTAACTTCTTTTGTACAACGGGAAAACCTGCGAGCCAACATATTACCTCTAACCGCTAGAGCCCTGCGCTCCCTTTCAATGTCAGCATCATCCCTGAGGTCACCAGTAATAATATGTCCCAGATATTTAAATTTAGTGACTCGTTTCACCATCATGCCATTTAGGGTAACATTAACTGCAATATTGTGAGATTTACCAGCGGCCTCAAAGACCATGTACTCTGTTTTTTTGACATTGTATGTGAGCCCATGCTCAGTAGCATACATCTCACATACCTTTAACATCTCACTTAAGCCTCCCACCGTTGGGCTGAGCAGCACCATATCATCAGCGTAACTTATATTATTAATGTTAACGCCATCTATACGACATCCGACGCGCATGCCGCTCAACTCCACGATAAGGTCATTTACATACATGTTGAAGAGCTTGGGAGATGTCAACCCCCCTGTCTTACCCCGCACTCCAACACGTATCCTTCCGACAGAGAATCAGCCCACTTTACAAAGTTAGTTTGGTTGGAATACCAAAACCCAAACACTTCCAGCAACTCGGTCGGAACGCCCACCTCCGCCAACTTTCTCCAAAGTATCTCATAGGACACAAGGTCAAAGGCCTTGGAGAGGTCAAGGAAAATCCTAAAAATAATAACCTCGAGCTAGATTTTAAATTTAAGAGAGACACGCTGGCACAAAAACCCCAAGAAAATGTGGAAATTAATTAATAATCTAGCAAATAACAAAATTTTAAGTAATTGTGTTCCCCCAAACCTTACAGATGAAAACGGAATAGTGACCACGGACGCCATAGAGGTATGTGAAACCTTTAATCGTTTCTTCGCTAACATAGGTATACAACTAGCAAATGAAATACCAGACAAGTTTCATAACAATGATACATACACGTTACCTAATCTACACCAAACAATTGCTCATCATGAGCTATCCCGATTTTCCCCATGCACAGCTAGTGAATTATCTAAAATCATAGATGACTTGGATTCAAATACGAGCACAGGTATTGATGGTATAAGTACTAAAGTCGTAAAGTGTATAAAAAATTATATAATTCACAATCTAACTGATTGCCTTAACAAACTTTTAAATGAAGGAGTCTTCCCAGAAAGCTTAAAAATCGCTTAAGTCACACCAGTGTACAAGTCCGGTACAAAAACAAATCCCGGAAACTATCGACCAGTTTCAGTTCTGCAATACTCTCCAAAATTCTTGAAAAAATTATTTACATGAGATTGGACGACTACCTTACTAAAATTAACTTTTTGTATAACCAACAATATAGCTTTCGGTCCAAATCTAACACCCTTGGCGCAACTATAGATTTAGTAACCACTATTAAAACTAAAATTGATCAAAAACAGTTAGCTTTAGGTGTTTTTGTTGATTTAAAAAAGGCTTTCGACACGGTCAGCCACTCCTACTACTAAAAAAAATTGGAACGTATTGGCATTACTGGAAACGAGTACAAAATGCTAAAGTCTTATTTGGATGATCAGTATCAGATTGTAAAAATTGGAGACTTATCAGAGTAGTCGCAAGCCTCTAACATGTGGCGTAGCACAAGGCTCAATTCTTGGCCCATTGCTGTTTCTGATCTACGTAAACAACATTCACCAAGCGGGACTACAGGGTCGCCTTGCTCTCTACGCAGATGATACAAGCTTATTTTATTTCGGGAGCAATGTCAAAGAAATAACGATGCGTGCACAAGAGGATCTAAACATACTTCACTGTTGGCTCCAATACAATCTATTAACAATTAATACTTCTAAAACTTCATACATAATATTTAGTTCCAAAAATAGAAAAATACCTGATCGACCTAAACTTAGCATTAACGGTGAGGTATTACAACAAGTTAACCAAGAAAAATACCTAGGCTTAACACTGGACAAAAACATTACATGGAAAGCTCACTTGCAATATAAGATGAAGTCTTCAACAGGTAAGCATGTGAACAGTGACTAGAGATCAAAACTGACCATAGTATCATTGTTTTCCAGATGTCGGTCTTTAAATGCGCTGACAAAATGATAAATACGAAAGCATTTAATAGCAGCTGTGATGGATCTTGAGCCACCTTACCACCGGATACGTTTGTAAAATGTATAAATTAGGCAAGGACCAGCGAAATTGTGAAATCTTCTCCTGCCGTCGCCAAATCTTTACTTAAACAAAATGTAAATGCGTATACAAAGAATCTTACATTTCATAAAGTATCATCAAAAGATATCGTAAAATATTTTAAAACTATTGTTATTAAGAAAACCGCAGATCTGTTGGGGATTTCTGATAAAGTTATTGCATCTATAATAGATACAATCACACCTCAACTAGCTATTAATTTTAATACCAGTCTCAAATCTGGTGTGTTTTTTGTTTTAATGAAGCGTAGTAAAGTTATAACTTTATTTAAGTCTGGTACTGCTAACAAACAAAATTATGCTTGATCAAATGTTAGATTTAAATTTATTGCGTCTATAATCGATACAATCGTACTATCTATTAATTTTAATACTAGTATCGTATCTGGTGTCTTTCCTGTTTTAATGAAGCATAGTAAAGTAATACCTTTATTTAAATCCTGGTAGTACATTGGACCCCGCTAATTTTAATTTCTGTACTGCCAACACATGTTATCTAGAAAACTAGCGAGTTAATAGGATCTACCAATTTGACATAATTTGGTTTTAAGATACTTAAAGATCATTTATCTATTTCTTCTTTTTCCTTTATAGCTTAAATCCCTCCTGGATTTGCTTTCTATCTGTTCCTAAAGTTTCATCACAATCAATTCAGCCATTGCGAAGATAAGCTCGGATGAACTTACAGACAGACATACAGGCAATTATTTCAAAAACAGTTATTTATGTCTTAGTAGCATTCAGATAACCCTCCGAGTTTAATAAAAGCTCGTTATTTCAATATTATGGAAATATATTTTATTTTAATTTTATGTAATGGAATACGGACAAACTCATTTTATTTAGATGTATAAGATAAATAAAAATCAATATGAAAAAAACGAAAATAGATGAGGCAAACCCTTATTATATAGTAGTATATGAGCAAACTACAACGCGAACTCGACCACCTTGAATTGCCTCTTTGTTTATTTCATAATATAAATATTTGTTTATTCATAATTTATTTACAATTTTAAATTCACTAAAATTCATAAACTAATGTTCCATGCAAAGTTTTAATGAATGTTTCCCTCGCTTCATTTGCTCGGAAAATAGACTATTAGTGCGGCGAAATATCGTATCGTAATTCCGTTGGAAGTGAAGATAAAACCAGACATGTGAAATACATATTTAATATCTATAAAATACTTTATTTTTAAACTGAACAAACAAACGAATTTACTTGTGAAGCCCAAAGACACAGTAATATTTAAACCATAAATGCGTTGTCAATAAGTTCTAAAGACTGTTCCACAACTTATAATTGATCATAACAATAATAATGTCCTCCTGACCGTATTTGAGCTAGTCTCAGTGGAGACTAGCCATCGGTGCAGGACAGAATTACAGTGCCCAATTGAATGTGCAAGCACTGGTGCACTCTCTGTTCCCACACCCTTATATTCCGATGGGACGGTAAACCGACATGACCGGAAAGAGATCAGGCGCAGAAGCAACGGCTTTACGTGTATTCTGAGGAACACTGCAAACTTCCTGACTCCGGACATCCACTAAGAATTTCTTGACAGAAAAATTTAATAACGGATTTTTTCTTTTGGTCCGACCCTGGATTCAAATCCGGAATCTGATTATCATCAGTCGCCTTTACGACTACTATACAAACGAAGCAACGAACCTATAACTATACCGACTCTCTGTAGCTCTGTACCATGCCGACCGGAGCACTTAAATATAAGAATTTTACTCAAATCTATTCACTCACAGAATACCAGCGTAAACTAGCAGTTTAATGCGTTTCGTACAGCGAGGGGAGAGAACCGGAGAGCCGTTTTACTGGAATCGAGGCATTATCTCAGTCCTCAGGGGTAACAACGAATCTGCACTTTAATTCTTAATCGAGGTTAAATGTAGATGCCTATGAACCACAGCATTCACTTACCATCAGGTGAACTGTGACATATTTTGGAAAGGCATATGGCTAAAACAGACTGTCGAGACACGTACGAAAAGCGTACAGAATGTATATCGTTAAGATATTCGATTCGTGTTGAAAACGAAAATTAGTCTTCACGTCTTGTACAGGTCTGTCATTCCGTCCAATTGCAATGTGTGTGACTGATGTCATTACGTCCGATTACAACATAGGTGACTTCAGGGCAAGAGTGAACAGGTTTTTATTACGCTAAGTGTGATTTACCATTAGGAGCTTTACTACTTATTGCTGCCAGAGATAGTCAAGCAGTTCCTTTCAATAAGTTAAAAATAAAGTAATATAGGTACTATATATTAAGTTAAACATGACAAAAACGAAGTGATGTCATTATACTTCCTGTCATGAAACGACAAACAGACAAACACTAATTTTGTAAGAGACAAAATTCGTCAACGCTACTCCAATATGCCATTATAAGGTGTAAAATAAAGTTACAGCCTATATACGTAAGGTGTATCAAGGTGAATATCCTACTTATGCATTCCGTCCAATTGCAATGTGTGTGACTGATGTCATTACGTCCGATTACAACATAGGTGACTTCAGGGCAAGAGTGAACAGGTTTTTATTACGCTAAGTGTGATTTACCATTAGGAGCTTTACTACTTATTGCTGCCAGAGATAGTCAAGCAGTTCCTTTCAATAAGTTAAAAATAAAGTAATATAGGTACTATATATTAAGTTAAACATGACAAAAACGAAGTGATGTCATTATACTTCCTGTCATGAAACGACAAACAGACAAACACTAATTTTGTAAGAGACAAAATTCGTCAACGCTACTCCAATATGCCATTATAAGGTGTAAAGTAAAGTTACAGCCTATATACGTAAGGTGTATCAAGGTGAATATCCTACTTATGCATAAGTAGTAAAGCTCCTAATGGTAAATCACACTTAGCGTAATAAAAACCTGTTCACTCTTGCCCTGAAGTCACCTATGTTGTAATCGGACGTAATGACATCAGTCACACACATTGCAATTGGACGGAATGACAGACCTGTACAAGACGTGAAGACTAATTTTCGTTTTCAACACGAATCGAATATCTTAACGATATACATTCTGTACGCTTTTCGTACGTGTCTCGACAGTCTGTTTTAGCCATATGCCTTTCCAAAATATGTCACAGTTCACCTGATGGTAAGTGAATGCTGTGGTTCATAGGCATCTACATTTAACCTCGATTAAGAATTAAAGTGCAGATTCGTTGTTACCCCTGAGGACTGAGATAATGCCTCGATTCCAGTAAAACGGCTCTCCGGTTCTCTCCCCTCGCTGTACGAAACGCATTAAACTGCTAGTTTACGCTGGTATTCTGTGAGTGAATAGATTTGAGTAAAATTCTTATATTTAAGTGCTCCGGTCGGCATGGTACAGAGCTACAGAGAGTCGGTATAGTTATAGGTTCGTTGCTTCGTTTGTATAGTAGTCGTAAAGGCGACTGATGATAATCAGATTCCGGATTTGAATCCAGGGTCGGACCAAAAGAAAAAATCCGTTATTAAATTTTTCTGTCAAGAAATTCTTAGTGGATGTCCGGAGTCAGGAAGTTTGCAGTGTTCCTCAGAATACACGTAAAGCCGTTGCTTCTGCGCCTGATCTCTTTCCGGTCATGTCGGTTTACCGTCCCATCGGAATATAAGGGTGTGGGAACAGAGAGTGCACCAGTGCTTGCACATTCAATTGGGCACTGTAATTCTGTCCTGCACCGATGGCTAGTCTCCACTGAGACTAGCTCAAATACGGTCAGGAGGACATTATTATTATTATGATCAATTATAAGTTGTGGAACAGTCTTTAGAACTTATTGACAACGCATTTATGGTTTAAATATTACTGTGTCTTTGGGCTTCACAAGTAAATTCGTTTGTTTGTTCAGTTTAAAAATAAAGTATTTTATAGATATTAAATATGTATTTCACATGTCTGGTTTTATCTTCACTTCCAACGGAATTACGATACGATATTTCGCCGCACTAATAGTCTATTTTCCGAGCAAATGAAGCGAGGGAAACATTCATTAAAACTTTGCATGGAACATTAGTTTATGAATTTTAGTGAATTTAAAATTGTAAATAAATTATGAATAAACAAATATTTATATTATGAAATAAACAAAGAGGCAATTCAAGGTGGTCGAGTTCGCGTTGTAGTTTGCTCATATACTACTATATAATAAGGGTTTGCCTCATCTATTTTCGTTTTTTTCATATTGATTTTTATTTATCTTATACATCTAAATAAAATGAGTTTGTCCGTATTCCATTACATAAAATTAAAATAAAATATATTTCCATAATATTGAAATAACGAGCTTTTATTAAACTCGGAGGGTTATCTGAATGCTACTAAGACATAAATAACTGTTTTTGAAATAATTGCCTGTATGTCTGTCTGTAAGTTCATCCGAGCTTATCTTCGCAATGGCTGAATTGATTGTGATGAAACTTTAGGAACAGATAGAAAGCAAATCCAGGAGGGATTTAAGCTATAAAGGAAAAAGAAGAAATAGATAAATGATCTTTAAGTATCTTAAAACCAAATTATGTCAAATTGGTAGATCCTATTAACTCGCTAGTTTTCTAGATAACATGTGTTGGCAGTACAGAAATTAAAATTAGCGGGGTCCAATGTACTACCAGGATTTAAATAAAGGTATTACTTTACTATGCTTCATTAAAACAGGAAAGACACCAGATACGATACTAGTATTAAAATTAATAGATAGTACGATTGTATCGATTATAGACGCAATAAATTTAAATCTAACATTTGATCAAGCATAATTTTGTTTGTTAGCAGTACCAGACTTAAATAAAGTTATAACTTTACTACGCTTCATTAAAACAAAAAACACACCAGATTTGAGACTGGTATTAAAATTAATAGCTAGTTGAGGTGTGATTGTATCTATTATAGATGCAATAACTTTATCAGAAATCCCCAACAGATCTGCGGTTTTCTTAATAACAATAGTTTTAAAATATTTTACGATATCTTTTGATGATACTTTATGAAATGTAAGATTCTTTGTATACGCATTTACATTTTGTTTAAGTAAAGATTTGGCGACGGCAGGAGAAGATTTCACAATTTCGCTGGTCCTTGCCTAATTTATACATTTTACAAACGTATCCGGTGGTAAGGTGGCTCAAGATCCATCCCAGCTGCTATTAAATGCTTTCGTATTTATCATTTTGTCAGCGCATTTAAAGACCGACATCTGGCAAACAATGAAACTATGGTCAGTTTTGATCTCTAGTCACTGTTCACATGCTTACCTGTTGAAGACTTCATCTCAATTATAACTAAAAGGCTGGAAGAAAACAACATGCCCGTAGCATATGCAGTACAGACACTGCCTTACATCTGGCTGCATATTATGGTAGGAGGAGCTCTACAAGCACCTGTATCTCCCATTGTAGCAGACTTATTCATAGAAGACTGATAAAAGGACCCTGCTTACTTCTCCCGTAAATCCAAGATACAATCTACAAGCGGTACGTAAACGACACTTTCACAATTATATACCTTTAGACTTAGAATAAATAATAGATTTAGATAAAGTACGCCTACGTCACAGTGAATGAGTGAAGCCGGCCACAGTCGAGTGTGTAATGTCCTTCTGCAAGATGCAGGAGTGTACAAGCTTGATTGTGAATATGGTCTCTCATATATAGGACAAAGAAAACGATCAATAAAAACCTGCGTTAAAGAACACGTAGCTGATGTGAAGAATCGACGCTCCGGGAAGTTGGTAGTCTGTGAACACGTACAAGATTGCCACCGTCATTACATCATTTCATAAACCGCAAATCCCCACTAAAGCGCACCGATTCCTCGCAAGAGTGATTCGCGAGGCTATTAAAATTAAAAAAAACATCCTAATTTCAATAGAGAAGATGACTGAGTGCCTGAGTGCTAACATCGGCTTGGTGTCTTATAATTAATACAATTAAATCCCAACCCAAGCACACAACTGTTAGACTTCAAAATACTATAAGTTTATATTGCGTAGGTCATTTTTATCTGAAGGTAGCCGTGGTTACTTATGACATTGTGACGTTGAACATCTCAGCCTCCTAAAGTGCTCGAAACGCCGGGAATATAAAATAAGTTAAAATAATAGTTTTACGGATTATACATATTATATCATGTATAATCCGTAAAACTAGTTTTAATTAAACCATGTATTGACCTTGTAAACATGTGTATTATTTTTCAAAATTGCCTGCTACTGCCGACTTGCCTGAGGCTATTATTAATTCTGTGCCTGAGGATATTTACAGATGATTCGAAAGATAATTTCGGAATCGGGGCTTCATTCTTCAACTTTATTTCAGGCATCAAGGACTTAAACATTAAGAACATCGACCCATAGCAATATATAACTTAACCTAAAAATATATATAAAATATAAACATAACACTATTTAGGGAACTTTCTTCTTTGGCGCGTCCCTGTATCGGCGAAACACTACCCCAGAGGGCCAGAAATCGGGAGCAAGGAATGTCTCTTTGTATTTTGCAGGAACCTGGAGTACGTAGGATTTGAAGTTCGTGGACCTCTTAGACTCCAGACGCTGTAAATGTAAAGAGATCGGATCCCCTATGCGGCATCGGCTTCGTTCTTCCACGAAACGCAGGACGTCTTCTCCCGATGTACTTTTGTCCAAACGGGAGATGTAGAGCTGTATGGTGGGCTCCACAATACGCAGAGTTGTACTTGCGTTTATTTTGGCGGTCCCACGCTGGTTACAGACGAGTCTCGGCCGACGTCTCTTCTCAATGAATTTATGATTTACTGAATGGTATGACAATAAGTTAAAAATCAATGTTTGTATTTCTTAGCTTTATCCTACATACAATCAAGTAATAATAACAATTTCGTTATCTTGAGAGATTGAAGTAGTGTGCTTCAACATGTTACTCGGTGTACCTCGGTTTTTCGAGGCTTATTCGTAGCATATGCGATTCTTTTTTAAAGACTATTAACAATGCTATAAACATTACTAATATTCCCCTTAACCACTCTCGGTAAGCTTAAATTGCTTGTGTTACGACGAGTGGTTCACGCCAGTAGTCGAATGGCAGATTCGAACCCACGACCTTTTTGATTTCGCGGTCCGCGCCCTGCCATTAGGCTACTGTCGCTTCATTCTTCTTAAGCTTCTAGTTAAGTAACAGGCTGATTCCAGAATAGTATATTTAAAATGGATACCTTCGCACATTGGCTTAGAGGGTAATGAAAAAGAGGGTACCTTAACCAAGCAAGGCATTTCTGATGGCATTGACATTGACATTGATATTACTCCTTCTTTTCAAAATTACATACCGTAATTACCTTAAATCTACATAATGTCAAATTAATAGATCCTATTAAGTCGCTAGTCCGCTAGATAATTTTCACTGTGCGGCATCATCAGGGTGTATAAAAAGAAAGGCCTGCTCTAATTAAGATGCTAACTAGACAGTCGTATTGGGATCGCACTACCGGAGTAGTACCGGGCAGTAATTTTCCGCTGCTTTTCAATATAGGTATAGTTATTTGTTTTACAGGTTAAGTGTGATAAACGTGCATACTCTCCACCTGACAGTAAATGGATGCTGTGATCTATAGAAATCTACATCTATCCTCAATTAAGCACTAAATAGTAGTGCGTTGTTATACCTGAGGATTAAAGAGGTATGCCCTGTTTCTGGTAAAAATTGTCTCAGGATTTTCTCACTACACGATTTGTACGCTATTAATATGTTTATTTTACGCAAGTATCCTGTGGGATTGTGGTCCTTTCCCAGTGATTGCGATCCATTAGTGCTACAACTATAATGTAGCTTCTACGTAGTTTACATCCGACATTATACACGATGTGGCGTATTGATAATTCACGAAACAAATATTCTCTATATTCTCTATATGGGACAACTTATCCCTTTCAGCGCCAGAATATTTTGTTATGTTTATGCTATATGCCGTCTACATATAAGCAGCTACGAGATAAATCGTACTTGGCATAGTAGAATATAAATCCATTCGACTATGCCGACTACGAGTATATTCGTATACGGGTATACTCGTAGTCGGCAAAGAAAATGGATTCTTTCGTAATTTGGCGGGTAAATTGTTCGGGAGCTGGACACGAACTAACAGTGCAACTAGTTTCGGTCGGTTAGGGGGCGTGGCTTCTGACCGAGTGGTGTCGTGTACATTATTCAGTTTAGCTACGTAATGCAAAGGATGCGCTGTCGTAACAAGTAATTATCTGCATAAAATGGCTAAGCGATTAAGTGAACAAGAAATATCTGATTTAGCGAATTGTGATAGTAGTGACGAGAGTGGTGATGACTTCTCTTCGACAGATGAAGACGAATTGTATGTGCAACCTGATACAAGCGCTGATAGTTCATTTTCGGAGCGCGAACATGCTGAGTCTCGTTCAAACGCACAAGCTACACAAGAAGCTATTACATTGTGATCCAATACTATTCAATCTTCTTCTTCATTAGATAGTAGTGGTGCTCCAGATATGTCTAACTCAGAACTTCAGCCAAGTTTAGACGAAAATGTCCCTTTGGTAGGAGAAAACGAGAGTAATGAATGGATAGATATACTCTGGGAAATTTCAGACTTCCCGTTTTTGGGTCCTGAGCCAGGTGCGAAGATAGCTACTAACAAGAGCACAGCTCCTTCTATGTATGATGATTTGTTCTTCAACGACGAATTCTTGGAAAATTTAGTTACGGAAACTAACCGTTACGCCACCCAAGTGCTTTCACGCGTCGTTTGCGACGTTCGTCAAGATTGAAAAAATGGAGAGAAACGAATAAAGCCGAGATGAAGGTATTTATGCTATTGCTTTACATATGGGTATCTTGCAATTACCTCAAAAACCACTATACTGGAGTAAGCATAAGTTATCCTTTCAGCTGCGGAGACTCTAACCGTAATACTCCGTTGACTGCGGAGCTGTTTAATAAAATGGACGGCTGATTGGGCCCAATCCGTTTAAACGCAAATATCTTGATTTTGGTATGTCGAATACTATAATATGTATACATTTCTGAATTCTCTATGAAATTTCCAATAAACGAGTACATATATTTAATAAAGTTTAAAGTAGTTAGTATACATAAATATTGAATAAAGTCAAAACTATCATATTTCTCAACGACACAAAGTTTTTTAATAGTTCAATTTTATTTTATTTTAATCTTACGTCTATTGTTTACAATATTTTATGTGCAAAATCATAGGCTACAATACAATTTTTTATCGTAAAACGCATTAATAATAAGCTTACAAGAATCCACAATCAATTTACACCGATGTAGCATGTAGTTCGGACCAGCGGCATAATGCGGCGTAATGCTTTAGTCAATAAAATAGTTTTTTTTTTATTTCATTACAATGATTCAGTCTTGAATCTCTCTTTTCCTTTACATGATTCAGTCATCTCTCAATAGGTCTTGCTAAGTTTTAGAAATCCGATAAAGTATTTCATAAGTACTCTTAATGCCGATATCAAAATTTTAGTCGCAAGTGCCATATTTATTGAAAAATTAATTACTTTATTTGAGCAAGCAAACTTTAACAGCTCTTGTACAGAAATAAAGGTTCATTCATTCCTTTGAAAACCATAAAACCACTCAAGAGTCACTCCCGCTGATGTAGAGTTATAAATAACGTTTTTTGTAAACAATACCCAATTCCTATACTATTAAACGAGCAATTCTTGTATATATGTATATATATATATAATCGGGATCTCGGAAACGGCTCCAACGATTTTCATAAAATTTAGTGTCCAGGGAGTTTCGGGGATAATAAATCGATCTAGCTAAGATTTATTTTTAGAAAATGTCTTTTTGTCCGTGTTTTTAGGCAATTAAAAACTGCTACAATATAGTTAGAATAAGAAGGTAAATTTTGACAGTTTGGTAATGATTATAAATAGCTTATTGGTATAATGGGCGGTCACAAAATCGTAAAACCCCGGTTCGAGCCCAGACCGACCGACCGACTTTTTTATTTTTTTTTTTCAAGTTTCTTTCTTTTTTGAGAAAATATATTTTTTTCGAGCCCTTTTTTTAGTATTTTTTAAAAACACGAAAATTTAAATAAAAATAATTGCACTCATGATTTTTTATTCAAATAACCAGTTCAGTTTTTTCTGTTATGTCGCTAAGATCAAAAAATATTATTTATAATTCATCAGTATGTAATTTGTATCTAAATATAATTTCCAAAACACACGAATTAAAAAAATCGAGCGAAAAATACCGAGCAAAGCTCGGTCAACCGGGTACTGCACCATAATATGTGTCGAGTGACAGAGGCGCCGCGAGGTGCGGAGCGGTTATGTTACATTTCCAATAACCAATAACATTATTTCTCCAAAAGGTAACATATTTCATTTAACACAAATAATAGCTACGAAATAATAAAATTTAAAGTAAATATATCTCTTTTTGAAATAAAAAAAAATATTATTTATGTATATTTTTAAAGGACCCACTTCTTATGCATTATACAAAAATATGCCACAATTAAAGTTCGATTCTGCACTTTTTTGTGCACCATGTACTAGTTCTGTGTGTGTTAGTGTCTGAGGTGACCTTAAAAACCACAACCTGTTCATATTAAATTAAAAAAATAAAAATTTCAAATATTAAATATTAAAAAATATTAAATAAAAATATTAAAAAGCATATTATGTAAATACTATCTAACTTTCTGTTTTAATAAATTGTTTAAAAAATTCCGAAGTCTTGTGTTAACATACATGACATATCTAAATGCCACATTCAATTTTTTATAAATCATCGAATAATCGTGGAGTCAACCAAGCTCCATTTCTCTGCTCGAGGGCGCTAGATTCTTTACCATTCTAACGATTCAACCGAATTTGAACTTGATGCAGTATGGTAAACTTTAGTTCCTTTTTTCGATTTCGATTGATTTCGATGAACTAGTTCATTAAAACATTTTTATACGTGGTAGAGCCATGCTGCAGTTATATTAGTAGTATTGTTGTAGCACAAATAGGCCGGCTCGACCGGGGAAGGACCACGCTCTCACAGAATACCAGCGTGAAATAATAGTTTAATGCTTCTGTGTTTCGTATGGTGAGTGTAGAGAGCCGGAGAGCCTTTTGCCAAATGCCACGCATTTTTGCGTGTTGATTTGTAATCAAGGATAGATGTAGATGTCTATGGGCCGCAGCAACCACCACAGGTGGACTGCGTGCTCGTTTGTCACCCTATCCTATAGAAAAGAAAAACATACAAATAAAGAGGTGTATTCATTTCAACGATGAGAGCCGTGGTGGCTCAGAAGAGCAATGGTAGCTCAGATGGTTAGCTCTCGCTGTAAATTTCACAGTACGCTAGCAAGCCGGGTTCGATCCCCGCTAGCAATAATGAAATTTTTAATTGCAATTTTAAGTGCTGATCTACCACGTGCTCGGCGGTGAAGAAAGACATTGTGAGGAAACCTGCATGTCTGTGAAATAAGAAAAAAATATTTCGAAGACATGTGAAGTTCGCCAACACTCATTAGGGCAGCGCGACGGAAACTTCTTTGCCTTTGCCCAGCTGTGGGGCGTAAAAAGGCTGTAACTTAACTAACTTAAGTATTCATTTAGACGATGAGAGAGCCCTGGTAGCTCAGATTGTTAGCTCTCGTGTTAAATTTTACAGTATGCTAGCACACCGGGTTCGATCCCCGCCGGCATCAATGAAATTATTAACTGCAATTTTAAGTGCTGATTTACCTCTTGCTCGGCGGTGAAGAAAAACATAATGAGGAAGTCTGACTGTCTGAGAATTAAAAAAAAGTATTTCCAAGGTATGTGCAGTTCGCCAACACGCATATGGGCAGCGCGGTGGACAATTCTTTGCCGTAAAACCCTTTCAGAAGTGAGGGAAGGCCCAGCAGTGGGACGGAAATAGGCTGTGTAACTTAACTAACTTAACAATTTCGACGATGATAGTCTGAAATACTTAGCTGAACAAATTATAGCTAGGCAACAATAAAAACTAAATGGATGGATGGACATAAGTATAAAATTGAATAAATATATAACATAGGTACTTATTTCTTTAAAAGGCTCCTGGTACTTGTTAGATTTACTGTGTCTACAGTACAATTCATTTAAGAATGGTTCTGTATATAGCAGCAATCTTGCTCTAGGTTGAAACATAATACAACGTTACACGATTTGCAAAGTACATACAGATAAAACGCACATTAAAAAAACCAGTATAAGAAATATGTGTCTGAGGTGACCTTAAAAACCACAACCTGTTCATATTAAATTAAAAAAATAAAAATTTCAAATATTAAATATTAAAAAATATTAAATAAAAATATTAAAAAGCATATTATGTAAATACTATCTAACTTTCTGTTTTAATAAATTGTTTAAAAAATTCCGAAGTCTTGTGTTAACATACATGACATATCTAAATGCCACATTCAATTTTTATAAATCATCGAATAATCGTGGAGTCAACCAAGCTCCATTTCTCTGCTCGAGGGCGCTAGATTCTTTACCATTCTAACGATTCAACCGAATTTGAACTTGATGCAGTATGGTAAACTTTAGTTCCTTTTTTCGCCACCCGCAAAACAGAGAACTAGAATTCACTTCTACGGACGTCTCAAAAATGGGCACTATTGCACCTATTGCGTATATACATTAAAATTTTGAAAATATTGCACTTTATCCACATTTTGATGTACTAAAACTGTGAACGATGAACAATTATACATATTTTAACACAAAACTGGCAGTCAACACTAAAATTTTACGTACATTTCAAGTCAACTTTCCTCAACCAGCATGTTAGTTTTAAGATAGCAGTTTGCTTCATACATATTAAAAACGATTTTACACGTACTTAATAAGATAAAACACAAAATGAGATTATAAATAAGAAGATTACTTACCCAGGCATTGTTTTAACACAATTCACCACACAATAAATATAAATTAATACAAAATAATTACAAACAACTTCGTTGTTAGCGCGCGTCAATCACACTAATGGCTGACTCAAGGAACGGACGACATTTAAGAATGATTTCAATAAAATATACTAATAAAGTGTAAAAGCTATGGGGTTTTTATGCTAGCCTTTTTTATCCTGTACACATTGACATATGGTAGAATGAGTTAGAAATAGCGCATAATGCTTTATTTCTTCATTAAAAGAGCGGGTAAAAAATGTCTAACACTTGGACGCCCGCAGTCAACGGAGATATTTTCGTGTCCAAGTCTTGGACATCCGCAGTTGAGAGGTTATATGACATTCCGCTTTTTAGAAGTTTGATGAGCCATAATAGATTCCAGATACTATTCAGATTTTTCCATTTTTCGAACAACGAAGAAGTTGATGAAAGTGACCGTACTTACAAACTAAGATTTTTGATAGAACATTTCAACAAATTGATGCAAGATATTTATGCCCCGAATAAAGATTTATGCATAGATGAATCGGTAATGTCGTGGGAAGGAAGACTTTTTTTCGAGTTTACATAAAAAATAAAAAACATAACAGAAACAGAAACTTTTTTATTCAATGTAGATTAAAACAATACTTATTGAAAGTCACTTTTTTAATTTACCACAGATATGGCATCAAGATATATAAACTATGTGAAAGTAACGGCGTAATACTGAAGATAAGACTTTACACAGGCAAATCAGAAGGTCAGGAAGGTGGACAAACTATAAAAATTGTAACAGATTTATTAGATGATTACTTGAATAAAGGTTACAAGGTATATACAGATAACTACTATAACTCCGTTGAGCTGACAAGAAAAATGAGTGCAAATAAAACTTACTTATGCGGAACTTTGCAATCAACCCGTAAGGGTAATCCAAAAGTTGTGACAGCGGCAAAGCTGAAGAAAGGTGAGATGATTTGGAGAAGAAAGGGGGAAGTAGCTGTTTGCAAATGGAAAGACAAACGCGATGTTCTAACCATTTCAAATATGCACAACCCTGAAATGATAACTATCAGAAATCGCAGGAATCAAGTTAAATTAAAACCTAATATTGTTGTTGATTACAATAACTGAATGGGGGGAGTAGACCACTCTGACCAAATGATTTCCTATTATGAGAACATGAAAAAAACCAAATACTGGTACAAAATGTTCGCTATTCACATTTTTAAATGTTTATACATAATGCTGCAAGAATATATAATGGTCAATCTGGATTGAACAGATCGGAGAGAATACCTCTACTGAATTTTACTGAAAATGTTATTATCCACTTGTTAGACCAAAAGTATATCGACTATTCTGAAAGACCAGGGCAGTCCAAAGAGGTCAATCAAAGTGGTCAATTATTGCTTCAACATTATTCGGAATATATATCACCTACAGAAAAGAAAAGCAAGCCAACTAAACTTTGTGTTGTGAGTACCAAAATTAAGACTGGCAAAGAAACAAGGTATTTTTGCCCATTGTTTTCAAAAACTCCAGATTTATGTGTAGTTGATTGTTTCAAAGCTTATCACAACTAAATATTATATTTATACTGTTGAAAAGACGGAACTATGTCTTCTTTTGTTTGTTTATACTACTACTCAGTACCTTATGTTTGTCATATCATAACTTTTTCGCATTAAAGTTTGAAGTTTGAAATTACCATGCGTTTCCTGTGCTAATGCCAAACGTTCAAAATCCGACCTTACCTGTAGTGCCAATAAATATTTTTTTGTGTAGCAGGACATACAAAATCTACAAATATATTCGTAGTCGGCACCATGGTGAAATCCCGCACTACGAGATATCTCGTAGCTGGCACGCAAAGGGTTATAACTTATGTTGAACAGGGAACTCTCGATAATGTGTAAAGCATAGTTAATGAATAAAAAATATAATAAATCGCTACACAGGGTTATTTTTATACAGTAGCCAAAATTTAAATTTATATTAAAATATATAAATTATACCGTTACTGCAGTTCTTGAAAATACGAATAAACAAGGCATCTATTATGTGAAGTTTATCTCGAATTGAATGTGATTTATGGGAACAACGGTTTTGTCTACCAATCTTGGTATAACTTAAAATATAAAACATATTGTTAGGAACTTGAGGTTCGTGACAATAAAAACTTCCGATTGAATTACCAAAATTTACACTTTTATTACCTAACACCAATTAAAACTTAAAACACTAATAATTAACCACACTGATTCACTTTATTTCGCTCCGAAGCTTCGCTTGTCTCGCCGAATTCAATACTGTTTGTTTAAATATACTTTTACACCGAAACATCCAGAACATTCCCGTAGATACGGGCGCCGACCGACCAGATGCAGAAAGTTTGAGTGTGGGGCTTCTAGAAAGCTTAATTCTTCTGTTCGATACTGGAAGGCGCTGTTGGTCAGAAGTCAAGATTGACATTTTCTAGGAAGCCCTCCTCGCCACTAGATGGCGCTAGTGCCGGGTACATGACGTCGACTTAGGCGCGCAACACTGCCCCCTCCTAAGACATGCTCGCCCCAAACATTATCAGTCCCATAATAACGCACCAGGCGATCCACACGGACGATCTTAGGAGTCCCTCTTGCGCCTTTCTGTAACGGCTCCGCAATGTCAAGGGCTGTCCTATCCCATGGTGCACCAACATTGTACAATTTCGATGCTCCTCTACTACGTGTCTGAGGTCCCGTCACAGCCGTACAACTTGTACATGTGCGACACCAATCCTCGTCATCGTCGCGATAATGGACCCAGTAAAACTGTTCTAGGAGCTTTAGTAGAGTTTGTTTAACTCCCAAATGGACTCCTGAACAACGATTATGGTACAGCTGTAGAACATTCGGCACTTTAGCTTTAGGGACAATCATTTGCAAACGACAGCTGTCTCCTCGACCATTGTCCCATTTACGGCACAGGACTCCATCCTGAATCAGCAAACTGTCCCATTGGGCCCAATAGCTTCTAGTGGTCGAACTCATCGCTAAGACGTCGCTCCACTTAAGCTTGGTAACACGGGCCGTCATCCATTCCAGAATCGGCTTGATGTCCGGATCTTCCTGCTGTGCATGTTGTAAGCTGTACTTCCACTCGTTGCAGAGGTGGTTTGTCCTGAGCATCCTCACGGATACCACTTCCTTACTCTCTTGCCTAGTACAGTACATCTGCGTTGCAATACTATTTTCCGTTGCGGTGTTCAATCACAAAGTCGTATTCCTGCTGCTGGGTGGTGCTGTTAACCGCACAACCCTCTCGAGATCGATCACCGTCCCTTTTTACAGATCGCTTAGGGCAGCTGGATCGAAGATGGCCCCTTTCCCCACAGCCGTAGCACCTTGGGCTGTAATTTTTAATGTGGTCGCAAACCGTAACTGCTGCTACCTCCCTAACGTGAGGAGAACGATGATCCTGCCGCTGCCAGGCCGTGCCGTTAGCTGTACTACCCTCTCGAGATCGATCAACTTCCCTTTCTACAGTTCGCTTAAGGCAGCTAGATTGAAGATGGCCCCTTTCCCCACAGCCATAGCACCTAGGGCTGTATCCATTATTGCGGTCGCGAACTGTAGGTGCTGCAACCTCTCTGATGCGATGGGAATGAAGATCCTGCCGCACGGCTTCCACCTCCAGTGCATGAGCTAAGACATCCTTAAGCGTCGCGTGGTGCCCGAGCCTTCTAGAAAGCTTAATTCTTCTGTTCGATACTAGATGGCGCTATTGGTCAAAAGTCAAGATTGAAATTTTCTAGGATGCCCTCCTCGCTCTGCTCCCGGACACTAGATGACGCTAGTGCCGGGTACATAACGTCAACTTAGGCGCGCAAGAATATAAACAATTTGAATTTAAAAGATAAAAAAGACAGAATGTTTGATATTTTTTTAATTATTTTTCTTCGCTTACTTTTTTCATAAGGGTAAAATATTAGTGATCTAATTAATTAACATTACTAATATTGCCGTTAACCACTCTTGGTAAGCTTGAAACGCTTGTTTTAGGAGTGGTTCACAATGAAGTACCTGGGATTGGTGCTCGACAGCCGATGGGAATTTGGGCCCCACTTCCGGCGGCTGGCGCCCAAGCTGATGCGTGCAGCTGGCGCACTTTCAACGCTGCTTCCCAACTTGGGGGACCCGAGCGCCGCCTGTAGGCGGTTGTACGTGGGAATTGTGCGGTCCATGGCCCTGTATGGGGCCCCTGTATGGGCGATGGACATGACGGCCAGCACTCTCGCTATTCTGCGCAAACCGCAGAGGGCGATGGCCGTCAGAGTCATCCGCGGGTATCGCACGATTTCATACGAGGCGGCTTGCGTCCTCGCTGGATCCCCGCCCTGGGACCTAGAGGCGAAAATACTCGCGTCATTATGTCGATGGCGCGAGGAAGAGCGGGGACGGGGCTCGAGGCCGGTGCAGCGACAGATCGCGCTGCGCCGAGAGGAGCTCTATCAGGTCTTGGTGGCGGAATGACGGCAAAGGCTTCTGCGCCCTACCGCCGGCCTCGCTATCATCGAGGCGATCCGGCCAGTACTCGACGACTGGCTCGGGAGAAGGCACGGCTCCCTGTCGTTTAGGGTGACGCAGGTGCTGTCGGGGCACGGCTGCTTTGGCAACTACCTGTACCGCATAGACAGGGAGCCGGATGCTCGGTGCCATCACTGCGTCCATTGTGGGGAGGACACGGTGCAACACACGCTCGCCGAGTGTGTAGCTTGGGAGGAGCAGCGCCGTGTCCTCACAAATGAAGTAGGAGGCGATCTGTCGCTGTCGACCTTGGTGCGGGGGATGATCGGTAGCGCAGAATCGTGGGATGCAGCGGTCTCCTTCTGTGAGGACGTGATGTCGCAGAAGGAAACTGCGGAACGGGAGAGGGAGATCTCGACTCCCTTCCCTGGCCGCAGAAGGCGCACCGGGCGCAGGAGAAGGGCGGACAACGCCCTTTTCCAGCCCCCATGAATGTGTCCAGGGGCGAGGGACTAGGGGAAGCCCCCGCCCCCCCTATTCGATGGACCCGAGGCGGAGGCACGCGTGGGTGTCGGTGCGCGCCTCTTAGGTGATACACGGGGTAGTTAAACATCTCACTACCCCGTGCAGGAGACGAGGCCCGTACAGACCGGGCCAGCACTAGTGTGGGGCTGCGGAAGAATTTGGATTCCCGCGGCCCCTCGCGTGCACTTGCGAGGAGACACCGGGGTGGTTTTGGCCGGTAAGAGTCCGGCACACCCCTCCGCCTTTCCCCTGGCAGAGGCAGTCTATGAGGATTTCCCCCAGTAAAAAAAAAGGAGTGGTTCACAACAGTAGTCAAATAGCGGATTAGAACCCACGACCTTTTGAGTTCGCGGTCCGCGCCCTGCCATTAGGCTACTGTCGCTTATTACTGTCGATTATCAATTATTCTGATACTTTTCTGAAAATTTAGCTGGTTATTGAAAAATAACCTTGTTCATCGGAGGTCACAAGACCTTTATTGTCTTTCCTAATCCCAACACAATTACTCCCTCTACAACTACATTAAGAAAGACACACCACCGTTGATAATACGACACAAGTTTAGCCTCTAAACGGCGCATCATCAGTTGAAATAGACTCTGTGGAGGCTGACCGTTAATTCAGACACTCAGTCCATTTCGGAGTAGTGGTGTTAGCATTAACGGTGACGGTGATAGTGAACGAAATTGAGGGATGGATTTTATTTTATTACGCGATCTTATCTACTTAATTTTAACATCTTTAATAAAATGAGTTTCCAAAAAGTACGCCTGATTGTAATAATTATTTTATTTATTTATTAATTTAGTTATTTTTTTGAAATAATATTAGTTTTTACGGAATTTATCGCGTATATTTAACTTTTTAAATACCCGACGTTTCGAACGCTTTACAGCACTCATGGTCACGGGCGGGACTGAGATGTTCAACGTCCAGATGTCATAGTTAACCGCGGTTACCATAGATTAAAATTTAACTTTGGTTCCGATCTACACAGTATGAACTTTTGGTATCTTGAAGTCTTGCAGTTATATGCTTGGGTTGGGATTTAATTTTATTTATTATAGGATCCCAAGATCCGGTGATTTAGCCGTATACGAATATTCGGATAAAATGCCGAATATGCCAATTACCGAATATAAAACGAATATTCGGCCCATCTCTATACGTGAGTAATACCGACCACACTGCAACGCAACCAGGACGCAACCACGACGCAACCACTACGGAACCACACGGAACTAGAGGCCGGCTACATCGCAAACACACCATTGCGTCGACGCCATGACTACAGTTGCACCTCAACCTCAACGCAATTGCAAAAAGCTGCAGCGACTCTATTCATACGTGACCACATTTTGTCGCCGCGATGTGGTGTGGTTGTGGTATGTGTGGGCCGACCTTAAAACTTTAGAAAATGTTTTTAAAAGTAATTATATTTTATCAGTAAGTACTACCATCTGTTTAATATGTCATCATCATTCTCTAAACCATTTCTCATTATCTGGAGTCGGCGCAGTAAACCTTCTTGTTCCATTCCTCTCTATCAGCCGTCATTTCCATACTTACTCCTTTCATTCTCATATCACTCTTCACACAATCGATCCATCTTTTATTCGGCCTTCCTCTGCCCGTGTGTCCCTCCACATTCATATTCAACACTCGTTTTGTGACATGACTTTCATCCCTCCGCATCACATGCCCAAACCATGCCAATCTGCTTCCTCTCACCTTTTCTACCACTGGCGCTACTTTCAGGCTTCCTCTTATATACTCATTCCTTATCTTATCCATCCTTGTCACACCACACATCCATCGTAACATTCTCATTTCATTCGCATGCAGTCTATTTTCATCCTTCTTCTTGACGGCCCAGCATTCACTTCCATACATGACGACAGGTTGGATGATCGATTTGTAAATTTTCCCCTTCAGCCTTATTGGCATTCGGGGATCGCACGTTGTGGCTGTGACCTGTCGCCATTTCATCCACCCTGCGTTAATCTTATGCTGCACAGCTCTATCTATTCCGCTGTCGCCTTGAATGAGGGAACCGAGGTACTTGAAATCTGAGCAGGTAGGCAGTATAGCGCCATCCAACGACATGGGTACAGGACTGGAAAGACCGCCGAAATCACAGCACAGATATTCGGTTTTGGATCTGCTGATCTTCAAGCCAACACTATCCAGCCTCTGTTGCCACCCCGTCAGTCTGCTCTGTACCTCGATGCCTCCTTCCCCGACAAGCACGATGTCATCGGCAAAGAGCATGCACCAGGGTGCCTCATCCTGCAGGTCCGACGTCAAAGCGTCCATAATCAGTAGGAAGAGGTAAGGGCTCAATGCCGACCCTTGGTGCAGCCCTACCGCCACATCGATACTGCCCGTAGTTCCCGCGGCAGATCGTACACATGTACGGGATGCTCTGTACATAGCACGGACTAACCTCACATACTTCCCAGGCATACCTTTCATCTTTAACGCCCACCACAAAACCTCACGGGGAACCATCCACCATCTGTTTAATATGTACGAAACACATTTCATAATAACGCATTATGTTTGTAATTTAAATGGATCTTTACTGGTTTGTAGATTAAAGCTTTTTTATAGAATAAGAATGACAAGCAAGCTCACAGTCCATCTGATGATAAGTGGATGTCAAGACCCATAAACATCTACATCCATCCTTGACTAAGAATGAACATTTAGACGTCACCCATAAGGTCTAAGATGGAGTGCCTTTTTTTTGAAATGGGTCTCCGGTGCTCTACATTCGCTACGTGAAACACTGTAGCTATAAACTTCTATACAACGCAAACACTCTGTGAGAGTGTGATCCTTCTTCCTTCCCCTGTCGAGCCGACCTATTCGTGCCACAACTATATTGTAGCTCAATATTATTCCAACTTTTCGTCGCTGGATGATTAAATTAGCCCGTTAGTTTGAAGGCTAATCTTGTAATTAGACGCCGGCATTTAGTCGAATATCTAGGTGCCTAGGTCCGATCGGTGGCTGAACGTTGAAGGTAATGTTCAACGAGAGAACCAGTTGTCATTTAGCTGTTTCATTGAATATAATTAATAGGGTGAGCATATTATAGGCAATAGAAACAAAAGCAGATTTTTTAATTCAATATGGATTATAAACAAAACTTATTAAAAAATACTTGATTTTTTATTTACCACTGGTACGGAAAAAAAACCTCGGTCCTGGGAAGAACCAGCAAGAGACCCAGCGGGACTATTTTTTTTTTAAATAACAGCTCACAATCATGTGTTACAATTAACAACACAAAACAAATTTCCTTCCCACGTATATCTATAAATTCCTTAATATTATAATAACCTTTTTTATACAAACTTAGTTTAATAAAGTTTTTGTACTTTGTGCAGGTCTAATTTTGTATATTTTCTGAGATTTTGTTGTAAAAGCGTATACATCGCCCCAATAATGAATTACTGACTCGGTGTAAGTAACTGGCACTACTCGTACTATCTTATGTCTGTTTTTAGTATTTACAGAATGAAGATCACTTAATTTTTTAAATATTTTATTGTTGTGTACGTACATTACATTTTCATAAATGTATTGAGAGGTCAAAGTTAATATATTAATTTCCGTAAATTTTTGTCTGAGCGACTCTTTACGTTTTAAATCATAAATTGCTCTAATTTCCCTCTTCTGTAAAACAAATATAATATGTGTTGGCGGTACATAAATAAGTCTTAAATTAGCGGAGTCCAATGTATTAGAGTCGATACTAGTATTAAAATTAATAGATAGTTAAGGTGTAGTAAATAAAATCATATCTGATGCACAACTAACTAATGGACTAACTCAGTGGTTGAACAAAGTAAGATCTAGGCACGTACTCAATCCACGTTTCGAGCCGAAACACGAATAAAGGTTTCGAAGTTAGTTTCCTAATGTTGTTTACTTGGCAGTAGTAATCTTTACAAAAAAAAAATGCAGTTACTGGTGAGAGGGATGATAATGTTTTTAGCATGAACCTATTATTATTATAACTATAGATTTCATTATATATTTATTACTTATTATTATTTATACGCAGACATGCAGGTTTTCTCAATATGTTTTCCTTTAATCTAATGTTTAGAAAGTGAAAATATTTTATTTTTTAAATATTTTGATTTCGCCTTTTACTTTTGATAATTTATTATTAATATAATATATATATATATATATATATATATATATATATATATATATATATATATATATATATATATATATATATATATATATATATATATATATATATATATATATAAGTACATTAAATTTGATTGTAAGTTTTTGTTTCTCTTGATAGGACAATTAAAATCGCGACTAAATAGTAAAAAAATTCCACCATCTATTTTTCGAATTTTTTCTTCGAAGTTATATGGGATTACCCAAAAGTAACCATATTTAAAAAAATCATAGAATCATAAAAACTATTTAAGAATCATAAAACCTATTCCCAATTTACGTAGTTACATACATACTATAAAATGTATACCTACAGTCTGATTGAAAACCTCCTGCTTTAGATACTGAAGTTGGATAAAAAAATATTTTATCGAACAATTACTTTTCAACGATGCATTTTAAAGAGCAATTAAAACACAAAAGTTATTAATTTTCGATTTTTATTTCAACCAAAATTAAATACATCTTTACAGCAAAATTTTATTTTTAGAATTAGAATACCTTAAAATATGTAAGTCGCATAATAAATGTGACTATAAACTGGAAAAATGTGAAGAAATTGTATTTGAAACATAATTTGAAAATAATGTACCTGTTTAGATATTGTGTACATCAAATATTGTATTATGAAACATGATGTGTATTATGAAGATGCAAACGGTTATAATGTTAATATTGAAATTGGCAAACATAAACTCGAAGTGCATATAATTAACCTCGTTATAACATTGACATTTTTATCAAAGTCGTTTGAAGATTTATCATTATTTAACCAATAGATACAGACATATTGATAACACATTTCGTACACAACAACATTTATACGCCACTACAATAGCTCTTACTAAAGTTATCGGTAATTTTTGCAACAGAATAGCTAGGCATTTTACATGGAATGCCTACAACGTTCAGGCAATGTATACAATTATATTTATTCCATACTTTGCTTAGGAGTTCTATACAATATTGAACGCACAGATATACAATGTGATTAGTTGATTATTACAACTATTATTTAAACATTAATATTATTACAATAATCCGAAAAAAGGATCTGTAAGAGAAATATATTGCGTTTATTTCGCACCAGCCGCACTTTAAAACAGTACGGTCACTATTATATTGCCGCAATGTATTGAAGTGTGGCTTTAAAAAGGAAGGTTTAAAAATTATGCTTGTTTCAATTTATGGAAATGTTAATTTAATATTTGTTTAGTGTTACCTAGCAACTACTTACGTTACCAAGGTTTAGTATGTAACATTTTATAAAGATACAATAATAAAGATACGTAGACATAATAAATACGTATCATATTACGTTAGTTATAACATCAAATAATTAGGTATTTCACAAAGTATCTGAAGCTTATACTTCCAATAACTTTTTGTTTTATAAATTAATACGCAAATGTTGAAAATATGTGTTCACTATAACTTCAAATAAACAAATTGTAGAGCTATTTTTTGGCTCATGATGATATGTATAATTTGGTTCCTTAGGGTTATTTTGTGTAATTAAAATACACAAACATATTATTTACGGCCCTGCTTATAGTGTATATTATGCACTATGAATATTATTTAAATTTAAATATATAATAAATATAATTAATGTGTTAATTGTATAAATTGTATTACTTAATGAATTGATAATATATTTCAGAACAAAATTAAGGATATGATAAAAGAAAATAGCTCACTTAAAACCTCTTTTTGTTAACAAATAAAGATGTTTATTTACGCACGTGATTTCAGCAGGTGAGATTGTAGTCTTGCACTGGCTTTTAATAGTAGTCTTAATCTTTTTTAAAATGAACGCAGCTAAATTTTCTGCATTATTATCGATGGCCTACGGCAATCTATCGCTGATTAGGGGCATCACAAAAAATGACACATTTGTGCGAAAGTTCGTGACATATATTATGAAACTAAATGAAACAAAAGTATCAAGAACAAAACATGAAATAAATTTATCTTGCGTCAGATCTTTTAAATTTTTATTGAAGCACAATATTTTGTGTAATACAATACATGAACATCACATTTATATTCACATTTACAAAAGCACAAAATTTGAATAATATTCAAAATGATTAACAACATAGTAGCATAGTAAAATTTTCTTAATTAGTCAGGTTTATTCGACTCTGATAGTAATATTAATTATAAAGTAGCGACAATTCTCATAAAGAACAATCGTAATGCAATTTTTTAATTTTTAGTAGCTAATTTTCGAATACAATTCTCTTTCTTATATTGTAATTTATGCGTAAACGTGTGTAGAGTGAATATTAAGTCAGATTTAGTATTGATTCAATATTCAACCTCGCGTCCAACACACGTCCCGCAAACATTTGAATAGCTCTAAAAATACATGTTGTTACATTTTATAACTAGAAGTGAGACTACATGTTACACGTGCATTTTATATATTTAACAAAATAAGTAAAGTTTTTGGCGGTGATATTTAGTCAAAATGACATCCAAAATGTAGTAGCGAATAAAGTTGGTTAAGTTTAAAAATTTATAATTAATATATAACAACAATATGCTTATACTATGACTTAATCAGACTAAGGGATATGTTTCTTGTTTCAATTATATCACTTGAGTAAGTTGCGTTAACAGCGCACTCACACATGATAGCATGTACATTATGTGAAGATTCATTATTATTACTTGCACAAAACTTTTTCAACTTTTATATTAATTGTTATTATATTATATCAAAATATTAAACCTTTAAATTTCACATTTCAGTGACATTATTTTGAGTATTGAAATGCATTTATTAGCAAATCTTTATAATGCTAAAGAATATTGTGCAAGCCTAATTTTAACCCTGAGTGACTCTGCTGATCAAAACGCAAGAATAAAATCGTTTTAATGCTGATAATTACAAAACAACAGAATTAAAATAAAATAATTTGAGTAAAACTAAGGGGTAATCAAATAAATGACAGCAAATGACGTTTAAAGTCACATTTATTACTAAGCTATATTGATCTTAATAAAATCTACGGCAAATTTAACGAAACTTAATATAAGTATGTAATTAATAGCAGTTAAGTTATAAAAACTTAAATAACAAAAAATATACACAAAGAAAAGCAAAATATTATATAAAGGACCTTAAAATTATTTTATAATCAATTTGAATGATAGTAAAGTGTTTTATAAATAAGAAAAAATATTTCGGTATCAAATAAGCAAAGTCAATTGCAGAAAACTCTAAAATACAACGTATTAACAGCATATCTTATTTTAATAATGTAATCTAACACTTAATTAACTACATCTAATCTACCAGAAATCGAACATTCAGGGGCTCTAATCAATAACAACAAGATTCTGCATGATAAAGCTAAACAATAACATACTAAACAAGAGGTAGCATTATTTGAAGTGATTAATCAGAAACCCTATAATACTTTTAAAGTTGATTTAAATACAATCATGTAAATATGTCTCGAACCCCACGTGCTTACAGTTATAGAATTATATAATCGTTAATATTGTAATAGTCAACATGGTAAATGCGCAAAAAGCCTAAATAGGACATACATATAGGTACAAATATATTGTAAAGGTAAGGAGTAAATGATAAAAAAATATTAATTGCTTTGTTTTACATTTAAGGTAAAATTTAAATGACAAAATAATTGTGCTAAACGTTGTGAAAAAGATTTTGCCTTAGCAAATTTCAGACATTTTTTTTAGTTCTTTTTTCCAAGATAGAATTAAATGCCTAGAGCTAGAAGTAGCGTTTCCTTTTATACTCTTTAGTAGTCAGATACATTACACTACATTAAGGCGTACCTATTGTAAAAGATTTTAAATTTATGTAGTGTATAACACTATCTTACGTGAACGTTTTAAAAAACCGTTTCCATTTTTACTTATCACAAGTTACTCGCTCTCAATTATTACTAATTTCTTGTTCTACTCAGCCCAAAATTGATATGTATCGTAGTTTATTGCACAAATTCATCATGTTACTAAGTTTAAAAAAAAGTAAATGCGAAGATGTTCATATAGCTATCCGGCCACAGCTAGCTTAGTATGGACGCTTCGCACTAAATTAAAAGGGTTAACTAAAATCATTAGTGATTATAAATTTACCGTTTTATACTCTACAGCCATCTTGCTGCAACAATTATAAAGGTATTTGTGGCTAATATCGGGCAAGTTTGAACCGCGGTAGAAGTACGCCCATATGCTGGTTTCCGTTTGCAGTTCATCTTCTCAAGTGGCATCTTCGCGACGCTGTACTCACGATGCTCGCTGACCATAGTACAAACAGTTCGTTTCTTCTGCATCATCTCGTCGTCTCTATCTCTCAAGCCAGCTAACCATGCTTCATACCACGCCAGTTCGCAATCGCAGATTAATGGATTATCTGAAACAGAATGTTACTTAAGTAATTACACTATAAAATTCATTTTTGTAATTGCTTCCGCTATTTTAATTTGGTCCTTGAATCGGATAAACCTTCGTTTTCCATCATTTTTCAAAATAGCACAGAACTTCTCTTTGCCGTCGTTATTATTCCCTCTTTAAGGTAAGGTAAGAAGGTGGAAAAAAAACAATATTCGTTATTCACCAGCTCAGGTTCAGATAACGTTAGAGATTTTAAGTAATGTCATTAGATAAGTCACATGATCTTCAACAAAAGTAATAAAAAATGACTCTCCTCCTCGCCGAGTTATGCTTTTATATCTCGTCTAATCTAACATATTTTTTGAACAATTGTTAAATATCACATTTCATACATAAAAATGAAAAACACCAATTAACTTACCCATTATATCCACAACGCGAAGTGTGTCCAATATTGGCTCCATTATTTCTTCTGGAATATGTTGTAGTTTATTATTTTGTAGATTAAGAGTTTCCAAAGAGTTGAGGTTATCAAAACCCATCGTTGGTAACTGGTGAATCCTGGTGAAAATTGACGATATAAGATTGATGTACATGAGAAAACATTACCGTGAATTACTTTCATCAGTACTACTTCGTGCTTTTAAATAAGCATATTTATTTACTTTCGGGTCAACGAAACATTTCATTTTTCGCAATTATATTTAATAGTTGTACAGCTAAAGTACTCTGTAATAGTTATTGGTCAAGTTTTTATTCCAATATGTAAAAAACATGATCTTAAAATTTGAGCTATTTATATTTTAAAACTGTGCCCGCGACTTCGTTTGCGTTGAATCAGTACGTTTGCTATTCTAAGTGATGATGATTTATTTGTAAAATAAATCGTCGCGAGGACTTAGAAATACATTAATCTGAATAATAAAAACATTCAGTTAGTCGGTCAATCAGACAAAAAAACGAACGAACAAATAAACGGACCCACACCAAGAAACTAATAGGCCAAACTGTACGCTTGTGTTTTATTTTGTAAATAAACAACAAAATGACCGCAATAACGTAATCCCTAATTTGCTCCGAACTTCTCTTGCCAATACTTGGTTTCCATACAAAAAATAAGATATTGCCCTAAATAAGCAAGCACCATCACTAATTATTGTTATTGAATAAAAAATTGAAATGAAAACTACAATCCAATACCTACCTAAAACTAAATACCTACACACCTACCTACAAATGATAAATAAAACTAAACTCAACCTAGGAAAGTTTTTTGACCTTTAAGTAATAGGTGTCATCGAGCTTAAAATCAGTTGGGTTTTATATCAAGAAATTCTCAGTAGTAGTGTGGAGTCAAGAGTTCAGCAGTGTTAAAGCGGTTTTATCTATATCTGATTTCACTATATTTTTATCGGATTACTAACTAACTAACAATGATAAATAGACAATTTTTAATATTTTGTATATAATGATCAATAGGGGTAAATAGTTGTAAAGTTCTATAATAAGTATTACTCATATTTATCATAATTTCGTATTACGAATTTCCCCACCACCATGCAAACAAAAACCATTTTTCTGCGCAAACCATGTTTTTAACATTTTAAGGTAAGATATTAGGAAAATAAAAAATATGAAAACTAATTGCAATATTTTAGCCCTAAAGTATTCATACTAATTTTTAAGGTACAATAGTCATTTAATAATTTTTCACTATAATATAATAATTATATCTCTGGACTAAACAGCTCTTAACCCTTAGATCATTCTTCCATATAAAAATGACTACCAGTAATTTACACAATGCTATTGTTAGAATAGACGTGAAGCTCACACCACTAAACCTTTCAGAAAAGCCACATATAACAGAAATAAATGACCAGTATGCAGACAGAGAAGACTTGAAATTAAATCAATGGAAAAAAAGTTTTGCATGGTAGACATCCCTATGACTTAGGTCAAGCACATGTAGATTTGGAGGCATCGAATATGTGGCTTGTATGTGGTTTCTTATTCCTTGAAAGCGAAGGCTTCATGATACCAATACAGAATGAAGTCATTAATACGAAAAATTATCAAAAATATATGATTAAAGATCCTACAATAGCAGATAATAAATGTCGAAAATGTCACAAACAGCCCAAGACCATTCAGCATATTACAGGAGATTGCCCAACATTCACGCAGACAGATTACACACACAGACATAACCAGATAATAAATATAATACACCAAAAATTAGCCATCAAACACAAACTAATCCCAGACGCACATACGCCATATTACAAATACACACCAACAGCCGTACTTGAAAATATAAATTTTAAAATGTATTACGACCGTGCTATTCTGACAGACAAAGCCATCTACATATTATAATAGACCGAATATTACGCTCCAAGATAAAATAAATTAAACAGTATATATCATTGATATAGCCGTACTTAATACGGATAACTTAATTAAAACTATAACCGAAAAAATAAATAAATACACAGAACTGAAAGAAGAAACAACAAGAACAAAAATGTGGAAGATGAAAAAAGTTTTAAAAATACCCATAGTACTTTCTACCACCGGAATAATCCCGAAGCACTTACATCATAGTTTGAAAATGCTAGACATATCACCGAACTCATACATTAATATACAAAAAGCAGCAATCTTAAATACATGTCGCATCGTCCGAAAATTCATGCAGAATGACAGTAATATTACAGCTTATTATTACAATGACGGTTACTTGGTTTCAACCCGTAATCGCCAATTATTTACCAGCTCGTAGCTGAGAAAAAATAATAAAAATATAATAATAATAATAATATGAAGACACTCGGATTTTGATTCCCAAATGGATGCGCACTGGGCCCGGGCCAGTGAACATATCTTAAAAAAGAAAGAAAAGACAATACGTCAAATTATTATTATTATTATAGTGAAAAATTATCAAATGATTATTGTATTCACTATACCAATATATTTCACTATACCAAATGAAATCACCCCGTAAAAACCATTCTTAAAACCTTAATTTACTATCTAAATATTTTAATTTTTAAGACTTTTTAGTGGATGCCCACTTAAGAAAAGGAAGTTATTGTTCCAATTTCACGCATCTACATCCCGTGGTTTAAGCTGTCGATTTAATAGAATATTTTTCATACAAAATCGGTACGGTTGTTTTAAAACCTTAAGAGGCAAATTTTCATATTTAATTACTTTAAAGCATTAATATTTTTTCTCCCTTTAAAGTGAACATTATTTACCCCTTTCTCCCTCCCCCGGTGAGAGATTGATTTAATTCCATACAAAATTGCTTACCCTATGCCCCTGCCCCCTCTACGGTAACAGGTTATTTTGAAATCGCAAAATACATATTATTTTTATTTTTTAAATACAGTACCCTCAGTAAGTATCGAGTCAATCGCCTTAAATATTTTTGTAATAAAATAATAGACTGTAACACCCTTATTTCACCCTCTTAGGGATCGAATTTTCCGAAATGATTTCATAGCGGATTTCTACGTCATAAAAGGTAACTAACTACCTACTGTCCAAATTTTAGATTTCTACTTCAAGCTGTGTAGGTTGAACTTGTGCACTGGTGTCTATAACTCAGTATATAAAGAATATAATACTACAGTAGATACACAGTGAACAGTGACTTTTTTCGGTAAATGGCAAAACTAACTCTACGGCAAATAAAATTTTATTCTGTTGAGGCAATCACTGGGGAGTCCTATGTTCAGCAGTGTACTTTAAAATGATGTAACGTTTATTGGATAAAAGGAAGAAACTTAGATTTGCTGGTCCAATACAAACATTGCGTTGAAAGCAGCAAGCAAAGTAATTATTTACATATTATGTATTACGTATATATTCCTTCATATCTCATTTATAATTAAATCTTATGGAGCTTAAAAATACGTTTAGCGCCATCTATATAAAATTACAGTAGTTTATTTATTATTACAGTTTAATAAAAATTATACGATATTTATATGAAAAGGACGAAGAGAGAACGAAATGTGAAATATGGGTAAATCAGGAATGTCTAGAACAGGTAAATGAAATTGTATACTTGGGGAGTGCTTTCAGCCGGGATGGAAGATGTGATTTAGATGTGGATAGGCGTGTCGCTGCCGGAAACAAAGTCAATGGTGCACTGAATGCATTAGTAAAAAGGCAAGGCGTGGTGAAGAGTGCACGCCTTGCAATACATAACGCAGTGTTGGTACCGACTTTGTTATATGGCAGCGAAACCTGGGTATGCCAGAAGAAGCATAAAAGCAAGTTGAATGCAGTGGAGATGCGATCTCTTCGTAAAATGTGTGGCGTTACCATAGCCGACCGAAAGCGAAACGAAGAGATTCGCAATATGGCAGGATTGAAAGATGACCTTATCACAAAAATTGATAGGGGCGTACTCCAATGGTTTGGGCATGTTGAACGAATGAGTGAAGACCGAATGGTGAAGTAAATATACAGAGCGAAAGTAAATATTAAATGGTGTCGAGGTAGACCGAGACTAACTTTCGAAGACCATGTGAGCAAATTGCTCGAAGAGGGGAGGGTCAAGAGTACTCGGATACGTATATGTGCATGTATGAGGAAGTTAATGAACCTGAAAGAAGCGAAAGGGGTATGTAAGGATCGTGACACTTGGCGATCTGTTCTCTCTGGCCACCCCGTTAGGGATTGTGCGTGAAGATAAGTAAGTAAGTAAGTAAGTATATGATATTTAGAAAAGAACGGGTAGGAATAATATTTAAAAAAAAAACTCAAAACCGGGTAACGTAATTTTTCAATTTCACGACAATGTAAATTTTAAAACTTTTGGAAGGTAGGGAAGTAGGAAGTATAATATGTTTACTGCCAAACTTCTATGATCCTTGCCGAACCCAAAGAAATTGTTAATATCTCTTCCAAAATTTGATTTATCATGTTATAGGTGCTCGGCGATTAAGAAAAAAATTATAAGCACATTTTAAATTCCTATACTATTAAACGAGCAATTCTTGTATATATGTATATATATATATAATCGGGATCTCGGAAACGGCTCCAACGATTTTCGTAAAATTTAGTGTCCAGGGAGTTTCGGGGATAATAAATCGATCTAGCTAAGATCTATTTTTAGAAAATGTCTTTTTGTCCGTGTTTTTAGGCAATTAAAAACTGCTACAATATAGTTAGAATAAGAAGGTAAATTTTGACAGTTTGGTAATGATTATAAATAGCTTATTGGTATAATGGGCGGTCACAAAATCTTAAAACCCCGGTTCGAGCCCAGACCGACCGACCGACTTTTTTATTTTTTTTTTCAAGTTTCTTTCTTTTTTGAGAAAATATATTTTTTTCGAGCCCTTTTTTTAGTATTTTTTAAAAACACGAAAATTTAAATAAAAATAATTGCACTCATGATTTTTTATTCAAATAACCAGTTCAGTTTTTTCTGTTATGTCGCTAAGATCAAAAATATTATTTATAATTCATCAGTATGTAATTTGTATCTAAATATAATTTCCAAAACACACGAATTAAAAAAATCGAGCGAAAAATACCGAGCAAAGCTCGGTCAACCGGGTACTTAATAAATAATTTACACAACACCATCAATCGATGACATTGCTTAAATATTGTACTTTTTTAACTAAGATATTAGGATTTATATATTTGTATAAATATTTATTCCGTTATTCTTTATTATTTTTGTTTACAGTGGTTAGATACAATTATATCATTATAGAATATTATTTTACATTATTTAATTATAAAAATGTTCTTGATCCCTCAACGTCACCATTGAACAAATTCGTAACCATACTTCAGAATATAAATCATTACTATTGATAGGATGAACCGATTTTAATGAAACAAAGACTAAATTTAAAACGAAGATACGGCTTATAATTCTTCTAACGATTATTTTGATATAAATCAGTATTTTATAAATGATACGTTAACAAACAAACAGATAGACAGACAGAGCGACAGACAGACAAGTCTAAAAATGATAGAAATATATACAGTTACTTATTTTTAGTCCCTCTCAATCAATTTTGTTACAAAAATATAAAATGTGAACGAAAGTTACATTTTTATTATATGTAATATAGAAGATAATAATGTAAAGTAAAGTAAAGTTACAGCCTATATACGTCCCACTGCTGGGCACAGGCCTCCTCTCATTTCTGAGAGGGTTTTAGAGCAAGGAATAGTCCGCCGCGCTGCCCCAATGCGTGTTGGCGAACTTCACATGTCTTCGAAATATTTTTTTCTTATTTCTCAGACATGCAGGTTTCCTCACGATGTTTTCCTTCACCGCCAAGCACGTGGTAAATCAGCACTTAAAATTGCAATTAACAATTTCATTGGTGCCGGCGGCGATAGAACCCGGTTTGCTCGCGTATTGTGAAATTTACAGCTAGCGCTAACCATCTGAGCTACCACGGCTCTAGATAATAATGTAGTAGGCAATAAAACTTTACGTGCCCATTAAAATGTAAACGAAATTGTATTAATCATACTAAAGGCACTATCTGGAATCGGGACCAACTGTAGTAATTAGGAGATTTTTGATATTATGGCCGAAAGGGATTTTTGAAACTATTAGTTGCAATATATTATATTATGGTGGATTTAGATGTGTAGTAGTGTAGTGGAGTAGGGTGGATTTTTTAAACGTTTTTTTAAGATTTTTAAATGTATATTTCTGTATATCACATTAATATACAGAATAATAATTATTAAATTTCTGTTAAATATACTCGAATTTTTAATTTATTATTTTATTGTTTTTTAACAATAATTAAAATTGTGTACGAACATAGCATATTGTGTTTATAATCTATTACTATAAAGAATAATTACGAAAAGTACCTACTTTATGTTTTATCAAATATATCTTAATTTAAATGCAAACATAAATCTCATATTTAAGTGTTACATATATTTGCGTCCCACGTAAATATCTGATACATAATATTATATAACATGTATTAGATGTTTATTTCCAAATATATTAGAGCATAAGGGAGTTGGGTATGAAAGGGCGACGGAGGTGAGCTGAGTAGGTCAGGGTCTTAAGTTTCACACTAAGTACGAATAGTCAAAGTAGTAATAATCATATTAAAATATGCACGTGGTTTAAATTCGTATAATTTTAAAAAAGGTTGCAATAAACTGTAATAGCACTAATAATGTAATAACCTTGCTGAATCTAATAAAATTATTTGAATTATAAAAATTATGCAGTCAATATAAACATGAAATTGAAACTTTTTAGGTAGAGACTGACTAGTCCGACGTACACACGCGACGCGTTATGACATTTCTGTACTCTTGATTTTGTATGCAAAACTATACACTAGGAACACACTAATCATATACAACGCATTCACACGCATTCACACGCATCCGACGTAACATCGATCTGCGATGTCTAGATGGGCGTGGGAAAAGGAAGGGGGTTACATCCTAGAACTTACGCGTAGAATTTCATAAATAAATAGAGCTTTGAAAGGTGCACTCGTTTCGATGTCAAAATTTAAGAATCGATTTACATAGTAAGGCGATACGAATTTATATATAACATTAAATGTGTAGAATATAGGATGCTCGTCGTTGTTCGTCGTTGTTGTCCTCTGCAGGGCATAATGCCGTGCAGGTCTCGGGCCCCGGGGTGTACCCCTTTACCCGGATTTTCCTCAGGGCACACTACAGTGTGCCGGTCCTGGGCGCCTTGATGGTAAAGGCGTTGTTTTGGGG
Organism: Parnassius smintheus behrii; assembly: GCA_036936625.1. NCBI lineage: Eukaryota > Metazoa > Arthropoda > Insecta > Lepidoptera > Papilionidae > Parnassius > Parnassius smintheus. The sequence goes on from JAUPFT010000011.1 coordinate 38,067,201, forward strand.
ACCTTTGTCGCGGTCGGTTAAATTTATCGTTAAAGATGGTTATCTAGAGTTGGCCTTTCTGCGGCATTGTGGGGTTTACTCAACTCCCTAATCTATATAGGGAGGAGTTCTCTTGGATAAGGTCGCCCGTCCGGCGGCCGTGAGTGCAACGGCGCGAAGCCGTTGAGGTGTTCGTGTGTCCCGTTGTCGGCGCGGTCGAAAATACCGCGCGCCAGCCGGACCACGAATTCATGCAGGCTCTCCATCTTTAAGTTGGCCGCTATAACGTCGTTACGGACGTAGCGACCCGCTCCGACTATAGTTCGTAATGACAAACTCTGCTGGGCCTGAAGTCGCCGCTTCTGATGATCGCTCAGGAGTGCATACCAGGCCGGAGCAGCGTATGTTAGCAGGGGTCTTATATATGTTTTATAGATAGTTAACTTCGACTTTGTCGGTAACTTGGATGTCAGGACAGGGCGGAGCATTGCCCGCGCATATCGAAATTTGCGTATAGCAGAGTCGACGTGCGCAGTCATACGCAACATCCTGTCAATCTGACATCCAAGGTAGGTCACGGCCTTCTCATATGCAATCTCCTGGCCTCCGAGGGTTAGCGGTGGTGGTAGATTTCTATAGCGGCGAGTGAGTAGAGCGGTCGTCTTGCTAACATTGACGGCCATCCTCCACTCATCCAACCGTGGTGGCAGCAGGTCCAGCAGACGTTGCATCCTGGCAGCTGCAATGTGGGCTCTTCTGGACGACGTGAAGTATGCGCTGTCGTCCGCAAAAAGCGCTAATTCGACGTCGTCCTCCCATTCGTGCAAGTGTCCTGCCAGGGTAGGAATGTCATTGAAATACTCTACCACGTAAAAAACTTCCCGCGCTTTTCATCTTAACCGTGAACATTGGCGCGCTATGATCTATTATGATTTTAAATATGATTTAACCGAACAATTAAGTTTACAACGCTTACAATCAGCGTTAGGGGACTCAGCTCCATCAAGCGCAACAATTTTTAAGTGGTTTGCTGAATTTAAAAGGGGTTAAATTAACCTTAAAGATGACCAAAGAACCGAGGCCCCGCAAACAACAGTAACGGCAGAAAATATATGGACTACTGAAATGTTGGTGAAAGAAGACCCACGAATCACATATATGAACATCGAAAAGATTGTAGGCGTTAGTTCGGGGAGCTTTCATACCGTCATACATAAACATCTTCGAGTGAGGAAGCTTTGTTGTCGATGGATACCTCAGTTCCTCTTCGAAAGCGAAAAACAGATTCGTGTGGATTGGTGCCATGAAATGCGTCTACCGACGTCAATGCGGGAACATTGTAGGTTAGTCAACTCTGAATGGTATACTAAAATTGCATTATCCAAAGCTTTTCAAGCTGTGCGGGAGAGGAGACCAACGATCGAGCTTCGAGGAATCATGCTCTCTTAGAACAAAAGCATTTATTGAGGAATCTGGTGTTGAAACTCTAAGTCACCCATCCTACAGCCCTGACTTAGCTCTTTGTGATTTCTTTTTGTGCCTAAGAGTCAAAGAAAAATTAAAGACAAGTTTTTTTCAAGCGTCGAAGAACCCGTGGCTGCCTACGAAGAAGCGATTTCCGACCTGTCAGATCAAGACTGGCAAAAGTATTTTCAGATTTGATTTAGACGAATGGAATTTTTTATAGCGCATGATGGAGAATATTTTGAAAAGATGTAAAATAAATATTAAGAGTATCTAGAATGCTTTTTGTATAATTATCTCAAAACTTATTCAGTGTCCCACGTAACACATTGTATTCTACATATTATTTATGTATTTATTTGCATCACAAGTCATAAATTTTATCAGAATTACTGCCTAAACCTTTTCTTTGTGGCGTAGATGTATTCGTTTATGAACATCAGACCAAGTAAATAATCCTCAAACTCACTCCCAGAGTCAGAGATGGCATAAATTTGTAGTCATGTGTCCGCTAAAAGTGACAAGAGTGTCTGATGCTAAAGTTACGTTGCTTACGTAGGCTAATTTTGTACTCCAACTTGAGAGCATTGCATCGCATAATGCCCTCCAGACCTAGCTCTACGGAGCTAGATCGGGAAGGCGTTATGCGATGTCACGGCAGCCTATCTCTACGGAGACTAGCCATCGGCGCAGGACAGGATTGGAGTGCCCAAGTAACACTCATAATCACATGAGCGGAGAGATATCAGGCGCAGGACCAACGGCTTTACGTGTGTTTCCGAGTGTTACCGCCAATTTCCTGACTCCGGGCAGCTACTGAGAATTTCTTGACGGAAAAACTCAATAATTGATTTTTTGGCCCGACCCGGAATTCAACATGACCTCATGATCAGCAGTACTAGAACTAATAGACCAACGAAGCAGTCAGCGCAAGCGTTATGTACGTAGGATTACTCTGTTTTACTAATAACACCAGGGGAATCGCAGATGCGTTGCCAACAAATCGCCTTTGTCCTTGGAATGAGTCGTCCTCCCTGTGCAGAGATGGGAAAATGAGTTTTAAGAGCGCTGGCATTTACATTTCGAGATATTGATGCGTTAGGCCAGGCCCAGTAGCAATTCTGCTTATGGTGTGAGTAAAATTTTGCAGAAGCTTACAAACCATATATTATAGCCTCCGACAGGTATAACAGATGATGGGATAAAAAATTCCATTCCCTGTAGCACCACATTGGTGACAGAGTCAGCAACAACGCTGGGTTCATCCAGCGAGAATTAAATCTGCCCCCAAGGGTAGGATGCAAAAAATCGCATCTCGTCCCAATCGGCTGACCTATAATGTCAAACACCGCGATGAGAGCGTGAGTAGACCAATGGCCCGAGGAGCTAAAAGGGGCATCGACGGAGACCTGATATCGGTCCAGATGAGAGGTCAGCAGAAGGTTCAACACGGAAGGCACATGATCTTCCACATCTGGGATCCGCGTAGGCGAGGTAACCAGGTGTGTCAGAGCATATGCCAAAGCGGAGTCATAAACAAATCTACCCACATAATCGGTTAAAGGGAAACCAAGCCATTCAGCGTTGTGGGCGTTAAAATCACCAAGCATCACGATCTCTGCGGATGGGACCTGTTGTACACGGAGTCCGCAGCCATTTGGACGCGGTCGATGATTCAACCAGTGTCGGCATTACGCTATGGGTCATAGAGGCACCCGTAGATGCGGGGATGGTCTTTGCTGCCTGCACGCAGCCATAGGATGGACAGGTTTGTACTTTCAAGACTGTCGAGGCGTCGAAAACACATGTCCTCTCTGACGTAAACGCAAACTCAAGCCTCGGGCACAAAAAATTGCCAGTAGTTTTACAAGTAAGACTACTTGGGAAAACACCTGGGAATACCCCATTTATTATATTTATTTATTATTATAATAAAAGGGGTATTCCCATATTTATTATATAAATAATAATGTAAATTTTATACTTAAAAAGCACTTATTTTAACAAGTGATGAAATCTACTTTGTAAGATTTGCTTTTTTTATTGGATAAGGATGACAAACGAGCACACAGTCCACCTGATGGTAAGTGGTTGCTGTAGCCAACAGACACCTACATCTATCCTCCCCAAAATGCAGATGTGTAGTCATCCGTGAGAACTAAGATAGAATGCCTTCTTTTCAGTGAGAATGGTCTCCGATTCTCTACACTCACCATACCAAACACAGCAGCGTTAAGCCGCAATTTTACGCAGGTATTCTGTGAGAGCATGGTTCTTCCCCGGTCGAGCCGACCCGTTCGTTCTACAACTATACTACTTATATAGTGGCAGCATGGCTCTATCATGTAACAAAAATATTCGATTTAAAGTAAAATTAACGATTTATCGCCGCCGGCGATATATACGCCTCTTAGGCGTGGCAACTATTTCAAGTAGATTTACACGGGCTGTAATAGAGGGATGGATATACTTACTATTGATACTGACCTACGAATTGCGAAAAATGAACTTACATGTTTTTTTGCAAATTGAGGAAAGTTATCGAGTCTCCATAGCCTGTAAATGCATCCTCACTAATATAGGTTATGTTGTTCGAACGCAGGTCCAAGTGACGCAGGCGATGCAGTGGACGTAAAGCCTCCGAAGGGATTTCGTGCAGCCGATTGTCACCCAGACGCAAATACTGTAGATTTTCTGTGAATAAAATTATTCTTTAAATAAGACATTTATAAATGCTATGCTCTCGGTCTATTTATAAGATTTTAAGCTAGTTTGTAAATATAATTATGGATACTTCACTTGAGCAGTTGCTTTATGCGTGCTTCTTATATGCGTTCTTCGTCTTTCTATTCTTATTTTAATAAGTCGGGGAAAAGGTTCTTCGTATTTTGTTTGTATACAATTGAAGAAAAATCTCTTTGGTTGTACTGTTTGAGTCTGGCTATTTTTAACATTAATACATATAGTTTTATTACATTAAGAAAAAGAAAAAGAAAAAGAAAAAGAAAAGTAAAAAAACACTTTCCTGCCATTTTCTGTGCACCTAAATGAGTGAATCTAATGAAGAAATTTGATAAATTCTGAATTTTATTTACAAAAAAGGGGAAAATGCGATTCATGCCACGAAAAAAAATTGTGTCGATTATGGACTGTCAAGTCAAGTAAGAGCCTGAGCAATGGAGTGTCAGTAAGAGTTGCACAAATTTGGTTCAAGTTTGTTCAATTGAGCAAGATCGACATATTAGTAATTATGACATAGCTACTAGTAAGAAATTAAGGATAGACCAGAATACAGTTTCGACCCATTTGATAAAGTCTGGCTGTACAAAACATCTCGATATTTGGGTACCACACCAAGTTTAATTATATATATATATATATATATATATATATATATATATATATATATATATATATATATATATATATATATATATATATATATATATATATATATATATATAATTAAACTTTGAAAATAAGTCTTGAATTTGTATATTAAATACGAAAAAACTTTTTCCACCACCTTATATAAGACAAACAGTCACATCATACGGACTACCAAATTAATGGCCGCCATTCACGAGAATACGTGACAGACAATGTGTACGATATGATCATATGACATATGACGTGACAGACAATGTGTACGATATGACAGAAATATGATCATACGTATGTATGTATGTATTATATATAAGTGACAGACAAATATCCTAATTTACTCTGTGGTTTGCGCTTAGGCTTAATAGGTTTTTTTCAGGATATTGCAGCTTATCATGCGATTTGTCACCTAGTTAGCCTATCTCCCCTCTGAATAAAGTTGATTATCGATACGATATCTATCTGTTTTTTGCCATTAGTGATAATTTAAACATTATTAAATGCATATTTTCTAACTCGTGATAGAAATAGAAACTTAACGTCGAAGACGTTATCAAACACTATTCGATCCTACATAGTAAACATACTAAACGTGCGGTCCTCAAAAAATATTTTATAGTAAAAAATGCGTACCTTCAAGACCAGCGAATGCTTTGTCGTCAATTCTTTGTATCTGATTGCCTTCTAATTCCAAAGAGTTGAGGAAAGTTAAGTGTGAGAATACTTGTGATGGTACTTCGCGAAGTTGATTGTGTGCAAGTCCTAAGGAATCCAAGTTTCTCAATCCTGCAAATATTTGAGCTCTTTATTATATTATTTCATTATAATATTTTTAACAATTTTTAAATCAAGAACATGATTAATATTTTAAATTGGCAGGTACTATGTGACAGAATCAGTCACCCCATTTCGTTCCGTTGGTTTTGAAAGAAGGAGAAAAGTAAAATACCCAGAACATTGAAAAGTAACATCTTCAAAGTTGTGAGACACATTACGATTAAATTTTTCATACTATTGGATAGACTGTAGTTCAGCAATGGACTGATTACAAGCCGATATAGGATATAGAAGATAAGAATAGAAATAAAAGAAAAGGAAGACAAATAAGTACCAGCAAAGTCACCCTCCGTAATAGTGGTAATCCGGTTTTCTTGCATTTCAAGCTTTTTTAAGTTTTCCAGGAGAGCTAAAGCTTTTTGCGGTACTGCTGTAAATTCGTTGCCGCCTATATTCAGCCTTTTTAGTTTTCTGAAAGAAAAATTTAAATGATATAATGAAGTAATCATAGAAAATTTTGACGTCTTTACTTAAAGGGTATGTTCCGAAACGTTTCCAGTATACTGCCGAATAAAAATGACGTCATCAATTGACGCCGTATTGTACTGGCGTGCCGCAGCCATATTGTGTCGGATATCCGGCCATATTAACTCAATTTTTAATTGTGTGTACGCTGAATGAAGCATTCCAGAATTTGTTTTTATTTATTCAAATACAAAAAAATATAGAATAATTGCTGGTATCCCCATTAGGGGGATATAATGATTTGTTGGAGCACAAAATGACAAAATAATCGCCAATACTTTTCCAATATGGCGCAAATGTATGACGTCATATACTGTCCCATAGAATTATTAGTCTAATTACTCTATGTACTGTCCCATGTTTTGGAACGAACCACCAGTATGGCGTCGATTCATGACATCATTTGCATTGGACAGTACACTGGGTTCTATTTTGGAACACAACCATAGTAAATGTCGACAAGAGTGTTCGAAACAGACAATGAGAAAATACAAAAAAATCATTGTTTTTATTCTGACTGATTATGTGTTTAATAATTATATTGACTATCTTAAACTTTAAATGGAACAATGCAGTTGAAAAACAGTGGGCTTATTCGGACATATGAACAGATACGAGTAAAAGTAAAGAGCTTTTAAAAGTAAACGTAAAATAACTCACTGCAATCGTAAACATTCAAGAATATTTTGTTTGTTTTATTGATTTTCAATATAGTCCGGTAATATTACTTACTTTTCCAAGCCTTTGAAAGCTTCCGCATCTACAACTGATATTTTGTTTTCATAAAGTGTTAAAATCTCTAATGTATCAAGACCGACAAAAGCCCTATTATGTACTGCAGTCACCTGGAAATTATTAATCATATTAGTTGTATGTCACCACATACTGCTATCACATGAACTGATTAGTTCCTACGATGAGTTGGAAGAAATAATATTACCGTAATAATATTATGTCACCGATTTGTAATAGAATTATAACAACGACATCGTATTTCAGAGCTAACTCTTGATAGCTCTGAAATACGATATAGAATATTGGCTACAAATTAGATCTGTGCATGTATTGGTAGGAGTTAGAAAGAGCCGAACAACCGGAGATGACATGCTCAAGTGATACACCGGGCCGGTGGTAAGCTCGACAGATGTTGACGGCGCCATCCTTTAGGATGTATCTCCGATAGTTGTTGGTCTTAATAACCTGATCCTGTATCGCACAGACAAAAGCCTTGGTTTATTCAAAGAGGTCACTGACGCGTAGCCAGTCAAGGGAGGCAACCGTATCTACGAAAGGTAGGTCCTTGTAGAACCTTCCATGGAGCTCCTTCTCCTTCCATACGGTCTCACATTTGGAAATGCTCTGTTCTACCGGGTCTTGCCATTGCTCGTTGGCTAAGGATAGAGAGGTTTAGCCCTTTATTACAAGAATGTCGTCCTTATAGAATAGATCATCCGATCTCGTTAGGAAGTAATTATGGAGGCTGCACACTTCGCGATTATGCATGGTGAGCGCGCTTAAAAAGCCACGCCCACAATACTTCCGCGGCAAGTAAAGTCTTGTTACCGACGATTTGAATGGTGCATCATATGGTACGTCATAACAGTGCGGACTTTTCTATCCAGAACGTTCAGTTTGGTCTGAGTCCGCCTAAGTATCAGCCTTGGAAATGGTCCTTATGTTGATGGTCATAGATAAATGTATGCCCTTAAAGTTAACTACTCTACCCCTCTCAACATAGGGACCGCACACTTATTCCTCTTCAGCTCCATTCTAGTAGAATTACTAAAATCACAAATGATGTTTAGCAATTCCATAAGATTGGAGCTGAATATGAAGGTGAATAATTTGAGATCATTTCAAAAGTGGGTCACTTTTGTACCTCTTTTCCGAAGCTGATATCCTCGGAGCCCTCCAATAATGTACTGAGAGGGTTCAGTGAGAGTCGAAACCAAAATTGGACTCAAAGAATTGTCCTGGAAAATATCCCTTTTTACCCTTATGTTGTCTTCCGCAGCCGTCATCCGCTCGCTTAGATGATAAAGTATCGTACTCCACTGCCACATACACTGCCCGAAGAAGTCTCTAACTGTACAGTCAAACTTATACAGCTCGAGGACCCTCTTTAGCCATGTATGAGGCACCGAATCGAATGCCTTAACACTATTATTATTTTAATTTTAACATATTATTTCTTGTGTTGTCTTACAGTTATTGACATCAACTCAAACCTTACCTTATTGTGATTCATGTTCAGAATCAGTAAATGGTTGAGATGCGTAAATGACGAAGTCGGTATAGTTGCCAAACTATTCTGAGAGACATCGAGCTGTGTTAACTTATTTCCTGTGAAAGACAGCTATGCTTCAATATGAAGTAACAATGTAAATTTTAGACGACAGGATCAAATAATTCAAATAACACAGCAAACATCTGGATGTGTACGAGTTATCGTTGTGTTATGTTATTTTGATGTTATCTCTTTGACAGTTCGTATTCAAATGAATGTATCTCCCGGAAATCGTGATCTATTTATATGATTTTTTTAGGCTGACGTAGTGAGTATATAAGCAAGCAAAAATATTTTTTTTGGATTTTTATGCGGACCTGAAGTAACCGATTATCGTTACTTTTGGATCACCCCTCGTATTTTAACATCTTTTTTTAAAAAAAATTAAAGTCAATGTGTTAAGTGACGAAAGATCTCAGTCTACCTTTTGACTTACTAAGTAACATCTTATCTTACGCAGTTGATTCAAACTATTACAAAAATTGATTAAATTTTCAATAAAAACGAATATTTACCAATAGAGCTCAGAGAAGAATCCTCAATAACCGCCAAGCTGCTGTTGTGAACTGTAAGATGACGTATGTCAAGACCCAAGAAAATGTACGACGGAAGCTTGGCTAAGTTGTTGTGGCGGAGTTTCAAATAGAATATTATCATTGGCTTCGATCGCAGCGTATTCATAGCCTAAAATATAACACGGAATTATGCAAACAGTTTACCACAAAAAATAAAAATAAAAATAAAAATGTAAATGGGCTCTCCAATATATAGCATTATTTATTTTTGTGTAATTTCACTCTGACTAAAGTAATAAGCTGAATAATTACATAAAAGTACAAGACAAGGCATTATGAGCACTGTTTTGGAGTAGTTCCGATAAAGGACATGACATTTACTAATTTTCTGGAGTTTAAAATAATCATCGATAATAAACATTTACCTTTTGTATATGTTGCTGCTCTGTGAATTCACATAATATATCAAGACCGTTCTTTTTAACAGTGCAGGTGCAAGGAGTAATTGTGTTAGGTGCCGGGCATTGCTGGGCTCCTTGTGGGTGTACTGGTTTCGCGCAAAGTACCACGCAGCCAAAAAGAAGCCAACGAAGTACCATTGTGGAAATCTGCACATTATAAAAAATGGTAAGTGTATTTTCTTAAAAGTTTCAAATCACACTTTTATACAAATATTAATTGATAGAATTAATAAGTGAAATGTTAAAAATCTTACATATAAACATAAATGGCACGACTAATATAATCGATATAAAAATGGAATGATAGAAAAGAATCTTCAGAAATGAAATACAATATGTAAGTATAATAATTAAAATCTATTGAAATTCAAATCCACCCTAGCCTGTGACCCTGCGAAGAGACAAGGTCAAATACACCTACTAAATTTATTATTTTATTCGTTCGTAAAGTAGGTTGGATATGATTTGAATTTCGATAGATTTTAATTAATTTATTTATTTGATTCAAAATTTTTGTTTTTAATTTTTGCATAATATCAGTGCCATATGTTTCTGCTCCATTCACATGTTAAACACTATTTTTTCAGACGGTAAAAAAAGGTCCAGTACATATATATAATATACAACCATACTAAACAAAGCCGTGCGGAGTAAAGCTTGTATGTAATATAAACATGTCCTTTACACGTAGGCCACCTTGCTATCGCCTTTGAAACCGCATACTTTAATTTACAGCAAATAACGAAAAAAAATGTCAGTCTAATACGGATTAAATTAATATATTACATGATAAAATATAAAGGTCGTATTCTAAGTGCTCTATATTGGTTGTGTTCAGAAATATTAAACATTTCAAACCTACGTTTAAAAAATACATTATAGGAAATATCTTTCATAGACTACAATCATTATGGGATAAGTGAAGTAAGTCGCTTTAAATTTCACAGTAATATATCCAGTAAGTAACCTGAGTTCGATCCCCGTCGGCACCAATGAAATTGTTAATAGCAATTTTCAGTGCAGAATTACCACGTGTTCGACGGTGAAGGAAAACATCATGAGGAAACCTGCATGTCCGAGAAATAAGAAAGAAGTGCAGTGGGACTGTGCGACGGACACTTCCTTGGCCTAAAATATATATAATATAAAATATAAACACTCACGCCTGTCACCCATAGGGGTAGGAAGAGACTACGGACTTCCATTTGGCACGATCCTGACATACCTCTTTCGCCTCCTTTACATCCATATATCTACGCATACATGCTCGTCGGTTAAGGGTACTTCTAACGTGGCCCATTTTCAAAATATCGCCAATTTGGTCGATAAACTTTTTTCTAGGGCGTCCCTTCCCGACTCGGCCGTTCACATCTGCTATATAAATTTGCTTTGTCACTCTTTCGTCATTCATTCTTTCTACATGACCAAACCACCGAAGCATTCCTTTCTTAATCCTGGTCACAACATCATCTTGTATACCACATTTATCTCTTATCACGCAATTTCTCACCCTGTCATTCAGATTCAACCCTAGCATATTCCTTAAAGACCGCATTTCTACTGCATTTATTCTACTTTCGTGCTTCTTTTGCCACACCTAGCTTTCACTACCATACATTAAAGTAGGGACCAACACAGCATTTTGAATTACCATACATGCCTTTTTTGACACATTCTGGTTCTTCATAATAGAGTGTAGTGCCCCATTCACTCTATTCCCTGCATTTACACGTCAGTCTATATCCCTATCATATCTACCATCCCTGCTAAATACACATCCCAAATACACAAACTCATACACTTGCTCAATTAACTCTCCTTCTATTCTTATTTCACATACCGTTTTGCTTTCTTTTCTTTCAAAAACTATCACTTTCGTCTTACTTGCGTTCACTTTCATTCCCTTTTCTTTTAATTCCCAGTTCATTAATGTAACTATCATTTGCAACTCAGCTGCCGATGACGCAAATATGACTTGATCATCGGCATACCAAAGGCATTTGACGGTTAAATCGCCCATTCTTAACCCACATTCTTCATCTTTCAAAGTTTACAAACACCTGTCCATAAATAGGTTGAACAGCCAAGGGGAAGCTACACAGCCCTGCCTGACACCTTTTTGGATGCCAAACCAGTCCGAGTAGACCCCATTGATCCTGACACAAGCACTAGAGTCCCCTTAAAGATACCTTAATGCCTGTATCAAACAAGCGCTCAACCCATATGAGTTCAGTGTTTGCCATAACACATTCTTGTCCACTCTGTCATAAGCATTTTTCAAGTCCATGAACGCACAAAAAACTTTCTGGTTTTTGGCCAAAAACTTCTCCGTAATCATGCGCATGGAAGGGACTTGATCTGTAGACCCCATTCCCTTTCTAAAACCCGCTTGCACACCCCAAATTTTTCCTTCAGTTTCTTTCATAACTCTTTCAATTAACACCTTAGCATACAGTTTACCCACAATACTAAGCAAGCTGATACCACGGTAGTTTTTGCAGTCCTGCTGTGACACTTTTCCTTTATATATTGGTACTATAACTGCTTTACACCTGTCATCCGGTACCCGTTTTAATTCCCAACATAAATTAAACAAGGTGTACAGCAGGCCTGCCACCACTCCCTCTCCAGCCCTTAGCATCTCGAGTGCTACTCTATCATATCCAGCTGCCTTACCTGCTATCAGCTGCCTTACTTGCTTTGCCTTACTTGCTTTTCATTGCTTTCATTATTTCATCTACACTTATCTCCATACCCCTTTCCACTTCTTTCGGAATTTCTAGTTCATTTAATTCAGACGACTCTTCATTCATAAACACGCTTTCAAAGTATTCCTACCATCTGTTTAAATTCGAAACTTCATCATTCAGAATACATCCATTCTCGTCTCTTATAGCATTAATTATAGGCTGTTTTGTATGTATTGTATTATGGCCTAAAACCCTCTCAGAAATGATGGTAGGCATGTGCCTAGCATTGGGACGTATATCGGCGGTAACTTTACTTTTCTACTTTTAAATGAGAATAAAATGTGACTGAAATTCACTTTTTATTTTCATTAAGTAAAAGATATATAGCTCAAAAACCGATAACTTATTGGGAAAAAAGATTATCTAGTAGCCACCTCGTACCGGTAAGCGAAGTGTTGGGTAGTTCTCAACAAGATGAAGCGACGTTCAGGTAAGCCATGCTGAGAACCGTGGTTTGTAGTAAGACTTGGGGAAGACCTATGTTTAGAAATGGACTCGAGAAGAGGTGTAACGATACGATGATGAAAAATAAGCTTTTCTACTCGGGTAATGAAAAACAATCAAGTAGTAGACCACCGGATTAAAACACTTACTTTATTCTACCCTTGTCGAATCTATGCGACGTTTCTACAGTATTGCAGCAGAAGTCAGGCCGTTGTTGTGAACACTACGTCATGTTCGTAGCCACGTGTTGACAGTCCTGTTGAAAAATAAATTCTTTACCAATGTGGGATAATTATCTACTTAAAAATTTTAAAAATTCAACGCGCATAATTTATTATATTTTTCTTTCTCTTCGGTTCATAAGCAGTCTCTTGCTGAATACGGTACCGCGTTTTTCCGCGAACAATTTGTTCCACGGAAAAATCGCGCTACGCTACTGAGAGCAGTGTGACAAGAATAAGATGTCTGGGACTGCGATAAGAATTATAGCAAATCTAAAACGGTAAACATGTCCAGTAGTGAACTGATACGCGATAAAGTTTTTTTTTTAATAAAGCTGATGCGACAAACGAGCATATAGTCCAGCTGATAGGAAGTGGCTACTGCACGCAATGGAACTTGCAGCGAATTTAAAATTAAAGCTACATTATGTTGCCACCTCTGATGACTAAGATGGAAAGCTACATAGAGACGGAATTTATTATATTTGCTCTCTTATACATCAGAGAAAACAGCAGTGCAGATACTGCTGTATGACGGCTGATGGTGATATTTATGAAAAGGCCTTAATACTTGCTGTAACAGTTTTTTTTAATAGAATAAAGATGACGAACGAGCACACAGTCCATTTGATAGTAAGTGGATGGCTGTAGCCTATAGACAAGATTCGATTAAGAATCAATATGCAGATGCGTTGCCACCTCTCAAGACTAAGATGGAATGAAAAATATATGCTAGAAACATGCATTGCATGGCATGGTTATACTTTACATTGAGGTATAAATTTATAGAAAATACATTTAAGATAATAAATATCAAGTTACTTGTGAAGTTGCCATTTTGTTTACGAGAAGAGAGAAACATGTCCAGTAAAGTACTAATATAAAGTTAGTTCTTAACTGCTTCCTTCTTTGGTATTGAAATTTCTACCTATCAAAAAGTTATATAAATGTAAAGAAAAATACAGGAATTTTGTTAGTGCAAGTTCTGAAGAATATAGAGTATGAATAAGGGTTTAGCTTTAATTTTGCTAATTTTGTTACGACGGTGGTTATTAGATAATTTCCTTTAGTTTAAGAATCAAAATGAACATATAATATAGTAATAACATCCACATCTACACGCCTACATCGCATTTTACTTTTTTCTTAGGAAAATTGACGTACTTTAATCTGTAGAGGTTATTGGTTTAGAAACAAATCAAGGCAGGGAATACCTTCCTTTCTTCGGGGATATTTGAAATAACTTGATTTGATTATTTGAGTGAATCATTATCTCAGAAACTCATTGAATTTAAGAGGCCGGGATAGAATATAAGGAGAAATTGGGAACGTTTGATGTTTAAAAGGAAATTTCATTCCTCCCTTTGGATAAATTTAATTAAACAAAATGAGTTCGTAAGACAAGTAGCAACCACTTACCTTATTTATTACTAAGTTATTAATAAAAAAGTAAACGGTTAAAAGTTAAGCAAAATAAGCAGTGCACTCCTGCTCTTATTTATAAGAGCGTTTTGGAGCAATTAATAAATATATAAAATTATTATGTACAAATAATAAATATTTTTATAGATTAGGGTGACAAACGAGCCCATAGTCCACCTGATGGTAAGTGGTTGTGTGGCCCATAGACATTTACATCTATCCTCGATTACGAATCAAAATAAAAATGCGTTGTCAACCGTGAGGACTAAGATGGAATGCCTCGTTTCCAGTAAAAAGGGTCTCCAGTTCTCTACACTCACTATACGAAACACAGCAGCATTAAGCTACTGTTTTACGCTGGTATTCTTTGAGAGCGTGGTCCCTTCCCGGTCGAGCCGACCCATTTGTGCTATAACTATACTACCAATATAACTCATGCAGCATGACTCTACTACGTATAAAATACGAAAATATAGTATATATACATTTTAATTTATTCCGGCCCACTTCTGAAGACTAAACATTAATGTCTCACAGCCTGTAATTATACTGACTCTCCATATAGTATTTGGCGGCAGAAATAATTAAAGGGGGTACCTACGCAGACAGGCTACTAGGCAGGATAGACATCCATCCAACTAGTGGTTTTGTGCAGATTATCTTAAAATAAAAATCTACAATTTTCCTAATAATTCAATCGAAAATATTCACTAAGAACTTTGTTTCACATTATTCTTTGAAATTTCCCTTCTTTACAAAGTTTGAATGGACTTGGGGGCACATTGCTGGCATTTCCGACATTCGATGATTTGTAAAAGAAAAAAGAGAATAATCAGACAAGTGCGCGTCGGGCCACGCACAGTGTAGCGATTCCTTTGTTGTCCGTCACAATACGTGAACTTAGCAGGGACATTCTTGATGCCATGAGCATATAAAGTGAGCTCGCGGTTTGACCGCTATAACAACTTAAAACAGGCCCAATAGGACGATGATAACTGAAGGAATTATTAGGGATGAGCAGTGATAGGTAGTTATATTAAAAAACTATTTAAAAAACTTTTCGCGTTGCAGCGACTAGCTATACATGACCGTAACGAACCTTCCTGTAAAGCACTACTACCCTAAATTATCCTGAGTGTCACCCACTTAAACCAAGAGTACCACGAATCAAACTGTAGGCCCACAACTACTAACTAAAAAATAAGCGAAAGTGGTATATCAGGATCGGTCTCTTGGCGATCGATCCTCTCTGCCTACTCCGCAAAGAAAATAAAAAAATTGTAATAGTAATGCATAAGTCGTGTTCTCCAAAAAATATTTACTCTTTTCAGTATACAATAACATAACCACGTTATAATTTAGCTAGTTTTGGGGAATTTTCTATTTGCAGTAGCGTCTTCCTGAATAAAAAAACTGTGGTTGAGATGGATGAGATATTGTTATGATTTGACTTTTTGTGGACTATAATAAATGAATATATATCCATCTTAACAAAACAATAAGCAAAACTGAATACTAATGAAGCTGCTTTCATTAGTATTAAGTTTATTTCATTGCTTAAATCGTACAATCTTGTTAATTTACTCTTAGAAACAACACGTATTGCTGGACCTAGTGAAACCTGTATACATAAAATCTTACTGATATTAAGCACTTTCATAAATCAATCATTCAAAATTTAAATTCAGATCAGTGTGGGCAGTGGGCCTCATTGCCTTACATACACAAAAAGGAAACAGTAAAATGAGAAAGTTGTGTTTGTTCCAAAAAATTAAAATCACTTTTATTTAAAAATAGTGCTGATTGATGTTTACTTCTAAAACTTTCTATTTAAACAGTCGCAATTCATTAAATGAACAGGCGACAGTAAGAATTTATAAGAATAGGTGGTTATACGAGCTCTTTAATGAAAGATCATATAATCATAATATTATGATTGGAGTGTATGTTAAAAATATTATAAAATAAGTACTTAAAAGTGTATTCCACAGCTAAGGCTTTTAAATTAAAGCTGCATCCAATAAAATTAAAACGATGTGTGGAGTAATTAATAGTGTAACGAGCAAGGTCAAACCACGCAACTCGGATTTTCAATTGAATATTAACAATAATTTTAAATTTCCTACTGTCGCCGAATCTTTGCTTAAACAAAATGTAACGGCTTGCAAACACTTTTAAATTCCATGTAGTATTACCAAAATATATCGTTAAAATTATCGCAATGCGACTGATTTAAATACAATTTTTGTTTTACAGAACCTATTTGCAACCTTTAACCGACAGAATCTGACCGAGAATTTTTTTAAGAAATAAATATAATAACTTTGGCCACTCAGTATATTTATGAAAATTTTGTGTACGTTCACAAAAACAAAAAAGTAGATTTAGCAAAAAAAAAAAGTAATATACGCTATCTAAACACTAGGAACTATAACAAGCTAGTGATACCTGTTCCTCGACTCAAAAGGTCAGTAATTCATCTTTGGGCAATGTCTACGCTATCACAGCAAAGTACAAGAAAATACACAAGGTCTCTCAATTACCAAGTTTAAATATTTTAATAAACAAAAACTGTATAAAAGGTTATTATAACATAAATGAATACATGATTAATAACAATCCCTGGGAATGAGTTGGTCCCTTTCAGGCTATTTTTAAAATAAATACTGTATAATTTACTTTAAAAAAATTTCCCGCTGGGTTTTCACTGGTTCTTCCCAGGGCCGAGGTTTTTTCCGTACCAATGGTAAAGTAAAAAAAAATATTTTTAATAAGAATTGTACATGTAATCTATATTGAATAAAATTTGTTACATCCTACTATATTCTTAGTAATTCTGGTAAAAGCGTGCAAGCGTGGCGGTGATTAAGAATCATCCTGCTACAACGACGGAGGTCCACGTCCAACGGTGAACTTTGGCAAACAGGAAAAAGAAGGAAAATATCATGAGGAAACCGGCATGTCTGAGAAACAAAAAAAAATTTTTCAAAGATAACAAGAAAGTACGCTAACACACACTGGGGTAGCGCCGCGGACATTTGTTTTCTCACAGAAATGAAAAGTGGGTCAGTATTAGGACGTATCTCATCATCAGCTGTCATCTCAAAATGTTGTTGCTGATTTTACTAGATATTTTCATATTTTTTTGCAATGTTGACAGAAGTCATAGTTATAAAATGATTATCGGTCAAATCATTAAATATCCGGGCGATGTACTCAGTTCTAAGGATCAGATTTGGACATAATATATGTACATATTACGAATCTCTGAAAAATATTAACCTCCCTCTATGTTTAAAACACTGGTACAAGCTGTTACGCTGGCGGGGAGTTATAACTCACTCATGCTCATTACATTTCCCATTTAGTTTGTACCATCGATTATAAATGGCTACAAAATGTTCTTCATTCGTTAGGAGCACACTCTTCTATCTATTTATGTTTAAAGGAGTCATTTAATGCGTATGAATGCAAACGATTTTGACATCATTTAAATTATTAATGATCTTTATCAAGTAAATGTAAAAATAAGAAAAATATTGAAAATCACAATCAATTAAAAGTTTCTTAAACCAATTTCTTATTTTATAACAATTTATACAGTATTGTAATTTATTGTTCCAAGATTTCACGAACACTCCTATACCTGACCCTAAACCTCTCCCACAAATAATAGTACCTACGCCTGAGCTAAGCAGTGAAAAATATACTTTACTTTATATAAATGTCTATGACACACACATTGCATTACAACTTTATTTTATTTTATTTATTAACGCAATACAGTTTACAGTTGTGGAGATAAAAGTTTCTTAAAAATTGAATAATTATGTAGAAAACTTTAAGCCAAAACATGTATATATGAAGTACATTATAATGAGTTACATCTTATAAATTTATAAATAATTTAATAAACCGTAGTTTTGCAATCACCCATCCAAAAGCAGATTACACGAGGCCTGTTACAGATTTAAAGCTAGAACAATAGTAATCAGAAACATAAAACAGACGAAACCAATTATTTTAGAATATCACGGATAAATCTATTGAAGACATTTGGATTTGAACCCAGAATATCAATATTTGGATAGTTCTGGGATATATAATTGTAGAGACAACACATCCTAACCACTGGGTTGTAATATGAAGTGTTCTTACGGTACACTTGGAGTGAAAACAGTTTAGGCTTGCGATCACGAGCCCAGTAGTGAGTGTTTACGTTAATCGATGCAAGCAGGGACGGAGAATCAATCATAGAGCGTACTATTTTATATAGATATATTAGCTCGAACCTTTTTCCTGTTTGATATATCTGTCTGGCCCATTGTCATTTACAGATCTACTGTGATGTCAGTTACTCCCGCTCTTCTTAGGGTATCCTCGTTAGAACAATCATCTTAAATGCAACAACATTCTCTTAGAGAAAATGCACGATAATGCAATAAAGCATTATTATTGCATATCTACTTTTCAACTATACGTTACTAATGTAATCAAGCAAAATGTTTTCCCGGTGAGTTATATTTGGTGGTAAATGTGACGACCATATCTTACGACAAAATTCCAAAACAACCAATAAAAATTTTACTGTTAGCTTATTCGTTGATTCAATGTTATAAAAAAATCTTACAGTTAGCTGCAGGACTCCTCTGGAGAAATGATGGTGTTAGTTTTTAGAAGGTGGTGACTTACGTTAAAAATATGTACACCCTTATTGTTACAAAAATTATGTTGCCACAATCTAGAAAATAATTTGTAAAGCGGATAAATAAATAAAGATAATTTAGTTCACCCCAAGCATCACGATCAAAAATTACGAATAATATGTTTAATTTTATACAGTTCGGCATGATATTAAAATATTATTCAATTACCGAGTCGAACGTAATGATCGGATAAATGATAATGATGTGATTGTAAGGAATCTGTAAGCAGTGTATGGAATTAGAAGAATACTGCAATAAATATGGTTGAGGCTGATATTCAGCATTGTACTCAGTTTTTTTTTTAAATATGGAATATGGTTGCCAAACGTGCACTTAGTCCATCTGATGGTAAGTGGACCCTGTAGCCAATAGACATCTACATCTGCTTTCAAAATGCATATGCGTTGTTACTTCTGAGGACTAAAGGGATTTACAGTTATGATGATGAATAGAAAAGGTTAAATTTCTACATAAGATAAGTTTCATTCGAAGGATTATTGTCCCCTTTCATAGGTGTCTACGGATCACAGCATCCACTTATCATCATGTGGATTGTAGGATGTTTAAAGTATATAATTTGTTTTTACGATCGCTTATCCTACTTGCAGTAATCAGAGATTTATTTCTACTATACTGGAAGTCAACATTTGTCCAAAAAATACGAATTATTATTATTTTTAAATCCATTTGTGTCAATTGTCGTCGTGCCTTTCTCATTGCATTACTACATCATTTATAGCTTCCAATTATTTTAAGTTATTTTAGTAATTTTAAGTTATTTTAAAGCTATCGCCATAATCCAAGTTTGGCTAGACATACAGGCTCATAAAATATAATGTGATTCGATTGATTGGGTTGGAATTTTAAACATTTATCTAAATGTTAAAAAGACATATGACCCAGTTTGTAGAAAATAATCACAACACATTCAAACAAATTATAGGTACATAGTTGCGCTTTTGCTTTGTATTAAACTTAAACACGTACGTACCTTTGAAGCATACGTTGTAATTTCAAACAAAATTTTGTAAACAGTCGGTAAAATATTGATTATTAAATTATTACACACACCTCAAATTGATCACATAACATTTAATTTGATATTACAATTGATTTAAATGTATATTGTAACGACTACGCAGTAACATACGAAACTATTTTGTATTACCACTCACGACCATTAAATAACATATTATTAATATATCTTTGATTCTTTCTATTCACCGATTGCTATGTTTAAGATTTATTACATTATATTTGTAACGTATTTAAGTCAATATATCAACGGATAACTTCTGCGCATAACATCGTGCGACTGTCCAGGCCCCTTCGGTTGTTCATCCATTATCATTTGATGGGCCATCTCCGTTTAGATCCGTGTGTCATTGTGCGAACGAGAGAGTTATCGTATCGTTTACCAACGAGTAACTGTCGGTTCACGTCTCATCTGTGAACGGTCACCGATTATGTAGATGAGTCGCCGAACCGAACTGAACTTGTCCATGTCTAACTAATAGTTTGTAGATACTTTTAGGGTTTATATATTATGATTTAATTCTTTGAGATCTTTCTGTAATAAAATATTTTTTCGTTATTATTTCAATTAATTAATAGCAACTTATGCTATGCTATATAGGAAATCACATGCATAAGAACTGCCAAAAATCCGTACAATTTATATTTTCTCTATAAGTTTTGTTTAAGGTTTTTTATTGTTTATTGTCATCAGTCAATCTCCACAGCTCTCCCGTCAGTTAAAAGGGTGAATTAAAATATGAAGCTTACATAAACCAACCTAATAAAGATACTCCGTTAGCTATTAATATATACGTAACATTTTGTATTGAAAGGTGTTAACATGTAATATTAGTAACACAACTTTTAATTTTTTATAAATATTAACTTAAGAATTCCTAGAAATTACATTATATTATATATTGTTACGAGATTAGGTTTCGTGACAATAAAAACTGCCGATTGAATTACCAAAATTGACACTTTAATTACTGAACACCAATTAAAACTTAAAAACACACTAGTAATTTATCACACTTAATAACTACTTTAATCACACTTAATAACTACTTCAGTTCACTTTATTTCGTTCCGAAGTATTCGCTTGTGTCACCAATTCGATGCCCCCCGGTCCCGGACCATAAACGCCTTTATATAGGCATTTTTCTACGGAAAACAGTTATAATAACCCGCCATGTACCAGATATTAATTATGGCTCGCAACAATATAATAAGTCATAAAACAACACGTTTAAAATACGCCTTATGGCAATTACTGTATTTAAAAAATATCTGAAGCAAATACTACAATGTCATAAAAATATTGTTCATTATCTAGTTTCACAAACCTGGCACAGTCCACTGCTGGATACGTGCTTCTCCCTATCAACGTTAAAGTAATTTTTAGTCTAAATTGACTTTTAAAAAGTATAGCCTTTACTTCAATAAGTTTCTACTCACATGCAGAACTTAAACGTTACTATAATGTAGGAAATATTTGTCTTAATCGCCACACATACCAAGTGGGTTGGCGATTGCAGTTCTGTATGTCTGTCGTTTTTCAGGTATTTTATTTCTGTGATTTTGTGCGAGATCTTTCCGGCCTTAATCAAAGTCACGTGTTACAACAACATCTACGGGACGTATGGGATGATAGATTATCTTACGCGATCACCCCACAGCAATATAAAATATTGTTTATTTAGCAATAAATATATTTACGTTTAAAAAAACGAAAATTTTATCCCATGATTTTATATTAAACTTAACTCAAGAGTAAAAATACTTGGTGGTTATCATACTTCTGATGGTGCCTTGTTTAGAGGCGAAACACGTGTCGCATTATCGATGAAGGTGCGTCTTTCCTAGTGTAGTGATTTCGAAAGTAGTGATGCGAGGATAGTGCACACAATTTAGTTAGGGCAGGAGGAGCTCTTTAAACTAGAAAAAGCAAATAATTTTATCATTTAACGCGGATCTTAGATGATTAATTTATAACATCTTAATGATTTCTTAACCCTATATAACAAGATAATATAATAAGATAACTCGCGTGAAGGAACATATAGCTGACGTGAAGCACCGACGCTCCAGAAAGTCTGCAGTCTGTGAACATGTTCAAGATCGTCCCCACCATTATATCAGATTTGATAAACCACAAATCCTCCCAAAAGGACATCGATTCCCACCAAGGATGATACGCGAAGCTATCGAAATTAAAAAAAACATGCTAATTTCAATAGAGAGGATGGATGGGTGCTGCCATCTGCTTGGGATCCTATAATTAACAAAATTAAACCCAAACCCAAGCATACCACTGCAAGACTTCAAGATACTGTAAGCTCGTTCTGCGTAGATCGGACCAAAAATTAATATTTTAAAACTGAAGGTAGCCGGACTAACTTGGACGTCGGACGTCAAACATCTCAGTCCCTCCTCCCTGTGACCATTGGTGCTGTTAAGCATCTGAAACGTCGGGATTTAAAAATAAATTAAAATAAGTAAATTAAACACGATAAAATCCGTAGATAGTTTTATTCAATTATAACATCTTTATTATAGGACCTTGCAATTAGTTTCCTGGTTCAATTATATACAGAAAGTACGATATCCCTGTAGCTTTTAATTGCTCTGCTAACCGAAGGGAATTATAAATTAATAAAGGATGGCTGCTGAAAAGGAATTCGGCTCGCAAGGACCAATTGAAAAGGACACAACGGACGGAAACTAAGAAACAGAAGGGAGGAATCGAGGCTTCTCTCGATCCGGCCTCCTGCAACGCCTACGTTGGGTTCGGGAACAACGTATGTGATCTCCGCAACGGAGTAACACACTAGGGCGATCGATAACCTCGTTCCTTTTCAGCGAGTAGGTTCAGACGGGGATTACGGGTCTTCCGAAGTCGTCCCGGTCCCGACGCCTTAATTCTTCGATGTGGACTGTATAACTTAAGGGATCTTGGGAATGAAACAGCAATTATCTTCAAACCGTTCCGTGAGAGAGTAATCACTTTTCCCTATACTTTTCTTCTTGACTGCTGGTTTTCACTTTTCCCGAAGGATTTTCTTGTTTTTCCGAACTATTACCCCGAACTATTTTCTTCCCCGAACTATTTTCTTCCCCGAACTATTTTCTTCCCCGAACTATTTTCTTCCCCGAACTATTATTTTTTTTTTTTCACGTTTCACTTAATTTCTTTATTCACATAAATCACACATAAATACAAGTTATCTATTTAGATAGCACAAAACAATATCTACACCATGATATACATTATTTTTCCGTATTACAAAAATCCTTTAATTTATAAAACAAAATATGCCTACTTTACTCACAAATCCAAAATCCAAACTTCTTAAATATTTAACACAGAAAGTTAAAACAATGTTTCCCACTTGAATTTACACATATGTTAACTAATACAATAGTTTAATTTACATTTTCTCTATTTATTTCACTATTTAAAACACTTTTAAATTTCTTATACAAAACTATCATTATTTCATTTATGCACAGGAATTTTCACATAAAATAACACAGAATTCACCTTTTTAGCACGTACAATCAACCTGAAATGTTTTACAAGTCATTTTTACATAAATTGCTGAAATTACAAACATTTTAAATTTTTACATATTCGGCCTCCTAAGGGCGTGGCCAGCGTGCTTCCGTGAACTCACACTATTTGAACAACTAACTTTGCACGGCTCTCGACTATCAGAAAAATGAAAGTCTGAAATACACTTAATTTTAACAATATTAAATAAACGAGTGCTTCTACATAATTTTCAAACAGTAGGAAACTATTTCTGATAAGACTCTTATTCGTTATCATGCTTCTTATCAGATAACAATACAAGTGAATGTTTTCATTAATCAATCATAACAAATAGGCATTTGTTTTCGTACAAACATATCAAACTTATACACGACAATACTTATGCAATTAATTTCCGTTATTTCTGTTTGTGCACAGAGTGATCATCTCGACCGGGGAACCAATCCGATCTCTAACTTCACTTTAATATTCCTTTGAATTTACATCATTGGAAAGATGATTTCAACCGGGGAACAAATCCGGTAATATAATTTATAACATAAAATTCCTTATGAATTTATTAAGCGATATTACTTAGGAAAACGAACAAACTAGTCTGGCCTGGGAGTCGAACCCAAGACCTTCTTACCATTAATTCGACATTTCTTTAAGATTTAACTAAGCATTTTCTTATCAGAGCGTCGTGGCTCGATAATTTGCTTTTTATAACTATGCGTCATCGGTTGATTTAATAAACTGAAACATTCTTATAGGCGCGTCGCCAACAATCTCCCCCCCGTGCGTTAGCACCATCATTTGGGAGGCGTCGCGGGTACCAGGACTATTATTCTGGATGTAGGTCTCCTCAAGATACCTGTGCTAGTAATGACGTCAACCACTCTGGTGTGACCGTCTGGTCCCGGTAACGTTCTACTAATTTTGCCTTTCGGCCACGTATTTCGTGGCAACGAATGATCTATTATCAAAACAATATCGCCTTCTTTAGGTTCCATGAACTTTCCGTTATTACCTGTTCGCGGTATTAAGGTAGGCATGTATTCCTTCAGCCACCTTGTCCAAAAATGGTCGGCTAACCTCTGTGCAGCTTTCCAATTGAGTTGACCCGTCAGATGCCGCTCTAGAAATAATCCAGGTGGTCGATCACCACATGAGCGTCCCAGAAGAAAATGATTGGGTGTCAAACCCTCTTCAGGACTATCCATACTGAATGTTACCAGAGGCCTGGAATTCACTGTGTGCTCTGCTTCTAAAAGTAACGTATGTAGAACCTCCTCTCGTGGGCTCTTTTCTCTGAGCGTAGCGGTCAACGCAATTTTAATCGACCTTACTAACCTCTCCCAGGCGCCACCCATGTGCGGTGCTCCCGGAGGTATAAATTTCCATTTAATATATTTCTTAAATGACTCATTTTTCCTGCCCTCATGGCATTCTTCGCATGCTTTCAATAATTCCTTATTCGCAGCTTTGAAATTTGTCCCGTTATCGCTGTATATAACGGCCGGTTTTCCTCTTCTGGCGATAAATCGCCTCAACGCCATTATCATTGACGCTGGTGTCAATGAGGCTGCTAATTCCAGATGTACTGCTCTGGTAGTCAGACACGTGAATAAAACACCCCAACGTTTTTCGTGTCGCCTTCCTATAGTTACACTCATAGGACCGAAATAATCCACAGCTGAGCATGTAAAAGGTGGTTCATGATGAGCTATTCTCTCCAGAGGAATATTTCCTTGTGGCACGTTCTGCGGTTTGGATCTGTATGTCCTGCACCACTGGCAATGATGTGACACACTACGTACTACATTACGTAAGTTCAAGACATAAAATTTCTGGTTCACCTCATTCATCACCGTCTGGTGATTGGCATGTCCAAAATGATGATGAACTTCTCTAATCATCATTTTAACGATTTCGTGTTTACCGTCCAATATGACAGGTTTTCTACTTTCCTCGGTCAAATTAGACTTGAAAGGTAAACGTCCATTTAAACGGAGTAAGTTATCCTCTCCTATTTCCATAGATAATTTACTTAAGCGTGAACTTCTTTCAACACTTTTGCCTGCTTTCAAGCACTTTATTTCCGAATAAAAACACTCGTCTTGAACGAACTTCCAAATTAATAATTCCGCTTTTTTCAAGAGCGCTATGTCCAACGCGCCATCGGGTCCTTTAACCGACTTTGCTAAAACTTTGTTGGAACACATAACCGACTTTTCGGCTGCGTCGTCGGGTCCTTTAACCGACTTTCTTAAACTCTTGAATTTTTCTACCGCTTGCAAGGTGCGTGCAGTTGCCCCAAGGAATTTCTTAAAGCTGCTAAATCGTCCGTAGTCGGGTAGACTTAACGGTTCTTGCTTTCTTAACGCATTTACGCCCTTTGGCGATTTTTCGCGTCATTCTATACTCTTCCGGTGGCGCGTCACGATTGTGCCGCCATAAGAATCGAAGGCTATCCCTGTCTTCATCCTGGATTTTCACTTGCAGGAACATTTCTTTAATGTCTGCCATTACTGCCACGCTTCCTTCTCTGAATCGTAGCAGAACTCCGAACAACGACTTCAATAAGTCCGGTCCGGTTAACAATGCATCATTGAGACAACGTCCGCCCGTCTTTGCGGCGGCGTCGAAAACTATCCTTATTTTCCTTTTTTGTGGGTGAGTCACTGCGAAGTGAGGAAGGTACCACGTACGTGGGGAAATGGGAATATGGTTCGCTTTCTCTGCGTAACCATTAACGATGAGATTTTCAATTTGCTTCTCATATTCCTTCTTCAACTCGCTATTTTTGTCGAGCTTTTTTTCAATATTCAACAGGCGACTTTCAACCTGCGCTCTATTCGACGGCATGCACTCATTGTCTGTGCGCCATAACAAAGCAGTCTCGTACCTATTATTAGGTATACGACGTACCGTTTTGTTCAAAATACTTAAAGCTCGTTCTTCTGGGTCGTTCACGGGCTTTCTAGCCGACACTCCCAGAGATTCCAAACTAAAATAATCCTTGATCAATTTATCCATATCTTCCTCCTTCTTGGTGGAAATGTGGTTAACGATCTTGATCGGTTTAATACCACCCGATATGTGACCATGTAAAACCCATCCAAGTTTGGTGAGCGATGCTACAGGTAGGTTCTTACCTCCTGAAATTAATTCACGAGTAACTATGAGATGCCAATTGTCCTGACCAATTAATATGGTAGGTTTGGACCTCTCATACATCAACTCATCCTTAATCGGTGTCAAATGAGAACACCGTTGCAATAATTCTCGGCTTACCGACTGCGGAGAAAGGTTAAGTGACTTAATTGTTTGTACACTTATCTCTTCTAAGTCGCTCGAGTAAATGCCTTTTATTTTAATGTTTAAGCGATACGAACTGTCGTCGTTAATTCGCTTACCTCCCACGGCTTCGATACGTAATCCCTCTTTACGTCCGCGAGGCGCTAATTTCTGAGCCATACACTCCTCTATGAGTGTCATGGTCGATCCCTCATCCAGAAGAGCTGTTGTCTTGACCTTTCCTCTGGGTCCATACAACTCGACCGGTATAATCTTTAAGTATGCACATGCCAGTGCATTCACTGTACTAACAGTTGTAATCTGAGCATCCTTACCCCCCTCGTCCCCTTGTGGCGAGGTTTTTTCTTTGGGGTATCGGTGTAGCATTCGATGATGTGACATTCTACATCCCTCTACACCACATTTTTTCGCTTTGCACTCTAACCTCCTATGGTTAGGTGACAAACATTGGAAACATACTTTCGCCTTTTTGACCGCTTCCCATTTCTCGTGAATATTCATGTCCTTAAACTTGTAACAACTCACTATAGAGTGTTCCTAGTTGCATATAACACACTTATGTGTTACCCGACTTACAGGCTTATCCTGGGTTGTCATAACCACCTGTCGGTTGTGCCCTTTACTATTTCGGCGTTCTAGACGCTCGCTCGACTTACTTCGGCGCATATAGCGCTCGCTCACGGCACATCTGCGTACACCTCCCTTTGCAGTGTGTACAGTTTGCTTCCTGAATTCAGGACGCTTCCTTTTTTCAGGCGCATTTTCATTGTTTAAGGACGCTCCAAATTGTTCACTCAATAAATTTAAAAACTTGGCCATCTTCTGTAACTCTGGCTCCAAAGGATACTGAGCTCGATATTCAAACCATTTAAATTTAATCATAGTTCCGAGCTTCTCCACTATGCGGCTCACTAACTCCGGTGAGTACAAATACTGTGGTTGATTCAACGCTTGTATCGTGGCAACCACATTCGTAATACGACTTGCAAAAGATCCTATATTCCGGCAATCTTCTGCCAATCTTGGCATACGCTTTACATTTTCGATTTCGGCTAGAATGAGCATCTCAACCCTACCGAATCTTCTTTCGAGAGCGTTCATTATTTCTTCCGGTTCACACAAAGTAAACAACAACGACTTAACCGCTTCCTTAGCGGTGCCCTTTAATGCCCTCCTAAGGCGTGCGACATTTTGCACCCCTGAAAATTGGCTTCTCGTGTCTTCAAACACCGTTTTGAAAATTATCCATTCACCCGGGTCTCCATCGAACACCGGTAATTCCTGGAGGAAATGAAGCTGGGAAGACTTATCTTTACCAGCTATTTTTATTGCACTCACAATCGCTTCGGTCAATTCTGACACCTCACTCGCGTGTGTTTTCTGTGCATTTCCTTGGTTGCGCTCGATCTCCGCCCCTTTGCGGCGTGATCCTTTACACGCTTCCTTATCAGTAACATCGGGTTGTGCTACACTAACCGGCGCGCTCATTATGGTCTGCTGAACCCAACTCCTTACGAAAGGTTCCACCTGAGTATTCCGCTCTTCATCATCCTCACTCGAGTCGATCTCCTCTTCTCGGTTGAGTCGTGCCAACTCCAATTGAGACTTGGCCAAGGCAGCAGCTGCCTGTGCTCGTTCGAGCTCTGAGCGTTCGAATTTAATCCGCGCCTCTAATTCGGCTTTCAGCCTCGCCGATCGCGATGACCTACTACCTCTTTGTGACCCTTTATCACTAGTGTGCCCGATTACTGTCCTTGACGATGCCGCTTCTTCGGTCCTTTGACCTACTTTTTCGACCACCGTTTCACTCCTGGATATAACGGATTGTTGTGCGGTACTGGCCTGCGTACCACTGGTGTCCGTCCTGTTGCTTGTCGTTGCCACGGACGTCCCTGTGTCCCACGTGCATGTGGACGTGTCGGTGGTGGCTCCACTTGAAGGAGTTGCTCCATTTGACGCAGTAGCTGTGGTCGCTCCAGATGGTTCCGCTTCTTTAGCTTTTCTTGAGAGCCCTGTCCTTGTCCTGCTCCCTTCGCTTCTCCCTGTCTGGTCTTGTGCCTTCTTCATCTTGCAGGAAGGTGATTGTTGGCCTACGGTCCCTAACTGTCCCTACGGTCCCTACAACCCCTTACCTACAACCCTTCTACACCCCAACCTAACACCACTACCCCTCCCCTCCCTTTATCTCCCAACCTACAACCCTACTACCACCCTAACAGCCCTATCAGCCCTATCAATCCTGGACGGGGCCTACCGAGGTGAGCCGTCCAGGGATGGAGTCGTGCAGGAATGGAATGGAGGAAAGGTTTAGGAACTGTCCCGCCAAGGAATATGACGAAACAGTCGAGCGGTAGTGCAAGCGCAGTCTCGCTCGAGAGAACTGCTCCACCCGAAGGTGTTGTGCCAGAGCCCAACCGTTTGGCACCGTTAGGTGGTCGGGATGTATGCTGTGCTCGCCGCCCAGTTGCCGGTGACGCCTCGTCCAAGCGCCCTCCTCCGGCCGCGATGCAGTCAGGTGCCCACGCGCACCCTCGCCCGGCAGCAGCAGCGGTGGATGCTTCTTCCAGCACCCTGATGATCCGACAGGAAAATGCCGGACACGGTCGTCCGACAGGAAATACCGAGCACGCTTGCCCGACAGGAAAATGCCAGACACGGTCGTCCGACAGGAAAAATGCCAAGCCCTGCTTGGCCACGATGAGTGCCTTCACAAGACACCTGCGCCCGGCTGCGATACGTGCCCCATGCGAGCACACGCCCCCGGCCGCAATCCCGGTTTTCTTTCTTCCGGTAGTTCCAGGTCCCGTCCTTCAGCGCTGACGTCCTGGTCTTCTGGCCTTTGGTCCTATTGCTTCAGCTCAAACCTCCGGCTTCCTTCGGTTGCTGATCTTCACTCGGCTCCGAAGGTCTTCTTTTTTCCACAACCAGCAGTCCACAGCTGGTTCCTTGATCCAGCTGGCGGTGTTCGGGTGGTCTTTAATCCGGCTCCGAAGGTCCAATTGAAAAGGAATTCGGCTCGCAAGGACCAATTGAAAAGGACACAACGGACGGAAACTAAGAAACAGAAGGGAGGAATCGAGGCTTCTCTCGATCCGGCCTCCTGCAACGCCTACGTTGGGTTCGGGAACAACGTATGTGATCTCCGCAACGGAGTAACACACTAGGGCGATCGATAACCTCGTTCCTTTTCAGCGAGTAGGTTCAGACGGGGATTACGGGTCTTCCGAAGTCGTCCCGGTCCCGACGCCTTAATTCTTCGATGTGGACTGTATAACTTAAGGGATCTTGGGAATGAAACAGCAATTATCTTCAAACCGTTCCGTGAGAGAGTAATCACTTTTCCCTATACTTTTCTTCTTGACTGCTGGTTTTCACTTTTCCCGAAGGATTTTCTTGTTTTTCCGAACTATTACCCCGAACTATTTTCTTCCCCGAACTATTTTCTTCCCCGAACTATTTTCTTCCCCGAACTATTATTTTTTTTTTTTTTCACGTTTCACTTAATTTCTTTATTCACATAAATCACACATAAATACAAGTTATCTATTTAGATAGCACAAAACAATATCTACACCATGATATACATTATTTTTCCGTATTACAAAAATCCTTTAATTTATAAAACAAAATATGCCTACTTTACTCACAAATCCAAAATCCAAACTTCTTAAATATTTAACACAGAAAGTTAAAACAATGTTTCCCACTTGAATTTACACATATGTTAACTAATACAATAGTTTAATTTACATTTTCTCTATTTATTTCACTATTTAAAACACTTTTAAATTTCTTATACAAAACTATCATTATTTCACTTATGCACAGGAATTTTCACATAAAATAACACAGAATTCACCTTTTTAGCACGTACAATCAACCTGAAATGTTTTACAAGTCATTTTTACATAAATTGCTGAAATTACAAACATTTAAAATTTTTACATATTCGGCCTCCTAAGGGCGTGGCCAGCGTGCTTCCGTGAACTCACACTATTTGAACAACTAACTTTGCACGGCTCTCGACTATCAGAAAAATGAAAGTCTGAAATACACTTAATTTTAACAATATTAAATAAACGAGTGCTTCTACATAATTTTCAAACAGTAGGAAACTATTTCTGATAAGACTCTTATTCGTTATCATGCTTCTTATCAGATAACAATACAAGTGAATGTTTTCATTAATCAATCATAACAAATAGGCATTTGTTTTCGTACAAACATATCAAACTTATACACGACAATACTTATGCAATTAATTTCCGTTATTTCTGTTTGTGCACAGAGTGATCATCTCGACCGGGGAACCAATCCGATCTCTAACTTCACTTTAATATTCCTTTGAATTTACATCATTGGAAAGATGATTTCAACCGGGGAACAAATCCGGTAATATAATTTATAACATAAAATTCCTTATGAATTTATTAAGCGATATTACTGAGGAAAACGAACAAACTAGTCTGGCCTGGGAGTCGAACCCAAGACCTTCTTATCATTAATTCGACATTTCTTTAAGATTTAACTAAGCATTTTCTTATCAGAGCGTCGTGGCTCGATAATTTGCTTTTTATAACTATGCGTCATCGGTTGATTTAATAAACTGAAACATTCTTATAGGCGCGTCGCCAACAGCTGCCTTCAACATTTCTAAAATATTTATTTAGTACGGTTGTTGGGGTGTATAGTAAAGTAATAAGCAACATATTATTAATTTCGATAACCATTTTCTCTGAACACGTATTGTATATATGATATATTCATAGAATATGATTATATATGCATTCATAAACATACACCGTCACACTTTTTTACTATCCCCATTATTTTGTAATATAATAATTAGAAAACAATTATGAGTAGCACAAGGGATAAGCGCTCGCCTTTAGGTTTTGTAATACGCTAGCAAACCGATTCTTCTCTTCTTTGAATGGTTGAGTTTTTTAGTTTAAGTACTAAACAAAATAATAAAAAATAAAAATATAAATTTCTTTGCAACTTTTCGCTAAACATATAAAATGATGTGTCTTACCTGGATTGAAGCGCACCTCCCGCCCTCCCTCAATTGTATACACTAACTCCGTCACCACTAGACCAAGCACCACTACTCTCAACATCACTATTCCAGGCAAGACACACCATCGACGATAATACGACACGTGTTTCGCCTCTACACGAGGCATCCTCAGGTAATATAGACTCTACGGCGGCTGACCGCTAAGATATACTTAGCTATATATATACTAATTGTATTAGTTAGTTTAGTTATATTATTAGCTATACTTAGCGGTCAGCCGCCGTAGAGTCTATATTACCTGAGGATGCCTCGTGTAGAGGCGAAACACGTGTCGTATTATCGTCGATGGTGTGTCTCAATACTATTATAATATACAGTATAGTTTCAAAACTGAGGTTCCTTTAGTTAGAGAAAAAAATACTGATGATATTCCGCAGGTATCCTCAAATTTGACATAACTTTTCTACGTGATATGCAGCCATGCTGCAGCTATATTATGGTTGTAGCACGAATGGGTCGGCTCGACCGAGGAAGGGCTACGCTCTCACCGAATACCAGCGTAATATAACTGCTTAATGCTGCTCTCTTTCGTATGGTGAGTGTGAAGACCTAGAGACCCATCCCATCTTAGTTCTCAAGGATGCCAACGTATCTGCATTTTGATTCCTAATGGAGGATAGATGTAGATGTTTATTGTCCACATCATCCACTTACGATTAGGTGGACTGTGTGTTCGTTTGTCACCATTATTTTATACAAAAAATACTTAAGACCTTTGGAGCTCATCAATTCCTAGTAAACTCAAAGCAGACCAGCGAAGCAGAACTATAGAGACAGCATTTGTTTAGGCATGTGACAGTTACTGCCTTCCTCACATGTGAGGACTGTTATTAGTTACTAGTAGACCTTTAACACTTTTTTAACACTTTAACACTTTCATTGTTCGGTTTCCAGGCATAATAGTAAGACAATAGCAATGATCCATAAGTGGGTCACGGGATAGTGAAAGTGTATGCATCTAGTTTTTGTAGTTAGTTTCTTCTCTATAAATGAAAAAAAAACAATGACAAGTAGTCGTACCGTCATACAACACCGCTTTTATGCGAACATGACACAGCCAAATCCACCACACACCGAGGTCACTGTCAAAATGTAAAGCAATCGGTACATCTATAACGTACTCAAATAAAAAAAAGTTTTTTTCTAAGCCAGCACTTAGCTACAATCCCACCAGATGTTAAGTGTTGATGTAGCTTAAGATGGCAAAGCGCACTGACTTAACAAAAACCTATTCACACTTGCCTTGAAGAAAAAAAGGTTTTTAAAAAATTAACATAATATTAGCTATTTCCAGAGAACGTCATAAATTAACATTGCTTAGCGTTGAACTGGGTTAATGCTCTTTTTTAATCAAAATATTAATTAAAACTGTGGTGAACTATGGAGCGTGAAAACTATTAAATTTAAGTGTGAAATTTAGCGCTGGACTTTTACGAACTTATGCAGAAATATATATATATATATATATATATATATATATATATATATATATATATATATATATATATATATATATATATATTAAGCATTTATTAAAAGCTATTAAACTATATTTTAGCAAAGATTGTTACGATGATATCCCGGACGTCAGTCCGAGCGAGATTAGAATGGCTCTCCAGCACCCTAAAAACGGCAGGGCCGCAGGCGAGGATGGAATTACAGCGGAGCTTCTGAAAGCGGGTGGAACACCGGTACTTGAAGTCCTTCAGAAGCTCTTCAATTCTGTCCTCCATGGTGGCACTACAACGTAGGCGTGGAGCAGAAGTGCGGTGGTTTTTTTCTTTAAGAAAGGCGACAACGCTCTCTTGAATAACTACAGACCGATTTCCCTTCTGAGCCGCGTCTACGTGCTGTTTTCGAGAGTCATTACGATCGTCTCGCACGCAGACTCGACGACTTCCAGCCTCCCGAACAAGTCGGTTTCCGAAAAGGCTTCAGAACCATAGACCACATACAAACCCTGCGGCAGATTGTACTGAAGACCGAAGAGTACAATCTGCCACTTTGCCTGGCGTATGTCGATTATGAGAAAGCCTTTGATTCCGTCGAAATTTGGGCGGTGCTACAGTCTCTTCAGCGGAGCCAAGTTAACTGTCGGTATATCGAAGTGCTGAAGTGTTTGTAAAGTAGGACTACGATGGCTATCCGAGAATAGAACCAGAGTACGAAACCTATCCAACTGGAGAGAGGTGTAAGACAGGGTGATGTTATATCCCCGAAACTCTTCACCGCTACGTTGGAAGACGTTTTCAAGCTACTGAACTGAAAAGGATACGGTATTAACATCAATGGCGGTTACATCACTCACCTTCGATTTGCCGACGATATAGTCCTTATGGCAGAATCGCTGGAGGACCTTATCACTATGCTCAATGACCTCAATATTGTCTCCCATCGGATCATGTTTAATTTCCAAGTCACACCTATGCTGGTAGTTGTTGGGAACACTATGCTCCAAGTGGTTGACGAGTACGTTTACCTGGGACAAATAGTCCGACCAGGTAAGTCCAACTTCGACTGAGAGGTCAATCGACGGATTCAACTCGGCTGGGCAGCGTTTGGGAAATTACGACACATCTTC
This sequence comes from Parnassius smintheus behrii, assembly GCA_036936625.1. Taxonomy (NCBI): domain Eukaryota; kingdom Metazoa; phylum Arthropoda; class Insecta; order Lepidoptera; family Papilionidae; genus Parnassius; species Parnassius smintheus. The sequence continues at coordinate 38,101,670 of JAUPFT010000011.1, forward strand.
TCGTCAGGTATACCTCAATCTCTGAAAACTAAAGTGTATAACGAGTGCGTGTTGCCAGTGATGACTTACTGATCAGAGACGTGGTCCTTCACTGCTGGCCGTATGAGGACGCTCGAGGTCGCTAAGCGAGCTATGGAGAGGGCTATGCTAGGAGTAAAACCAGAGTAAACAACATAGCCCAACCGATTAGTAAGCTGAAGTGGCAATGGGCCGGCCATAACACGAAGCTATAGCTTGAAGAACCGATAACCGATGGGGAAAAAAGGTTCTCGAGTGGCAGCCTCGTACCGGTAGGCGTAGTGTAGGGCGACCCCCCGCTAGATGGAGTGACGACCTGGTAAGACATGCAGGAAGTCGATGGATGCAGGTGGCTTAGGACCGTGCTTTGTGGCGTTACTTGGGGGAGGCCTATGTTCAGTAGTGGACTTGTGAAGGGCTGTAATGATGATGATGATGATGTTACGTGTAGTAATCATGATCCTTTGCCCTAATATAATAATAAAATAAAAGAGAATAAAACTATTTTTAATTTTACAGGGTTGGCTTAAATCACCGCAATATTTTTTTATAATAGTACGATATACGATTCATTAAATGGAAGTAATAAAAGAACCGTTCCACGTTATAGTCGTTAAATTCTCTTTCATGTTTATACGATACGTAACATTTCGAATCATATAAAGACTTATTTAAATTTATTCAAGTCATTCGTTTATATTTATTCAAATCATTCATTTAAATTAATTCAAATAAAGTTATTATAAAATGGCTTTATTACGCTAGTTTAAAAATTAATCTGAATCTGTAAGTGTCGTAAACGCGATTATGGGAAAAGCAAAAATGATCTACCCTCAGATAGACGGCAGTATATTTTTTTTCATATAAAGTAGATGTGAACCGCGCAGTGATGATGTTCACGGTAAAAACCTTAATTTTCATGATAAAACATTTTAAACGTCTCATTGTAAAATTCCAGACCGGTGAAGGGACACAGTTACAAAGATAAAACATATCTGATATTGCGTTCGCAAGAGAACAGAGAAAGCCATCTAAAAACCCGTTATTTCTTTTTTGCAGTAATATAAAAATTATTGATATTTTAATGGGCTTAGTAGTCACGAGTTAAATTAAAATAATCCACGTAAAATCCCTAGGAAAACCATACGTATCAAATAGATAGCAAGACAAAATGGAATGCGAGTGTTACATTTAGTTGCATTTAGCACAAAAACACTAAAAAAGTAAGTTAGTAATTTATACAGGCCCCCTCTACATTTCAACATTCTTATCTTAATAGTTTTACGTAAAAGAAAAAACAGGGCTAATTAATTATAAGTACCTATATAAAGCATAATTTTAATCCTTCTTACATTCAGGTTTTATCGCGATATTTTATTACTTGGAGCTTTAACTTGGATTTTACTTTGAGTTTTTAAATTAATGACGATCTTGAATACTATATACGCAACATTATAATAAAAATCACGAACAAGCTGGTTCCCGGAAAGGCGTTGTTGCTTGTCGTCTGCTATGGGACTACTCTTGTTTATCCCATGCAGGTTCGGGCCTCGGGGGTCCCCCATTACCCGGGTAATCCTCACAGCTCATGACAATGAGCCGGTCTTGGGAGTCGTACCAGTACGGCATTGTTGGCAATCTTGGTTGGCGTATTGCGCGCCACCAGGTCGGTGCTACCGGAGGGTCGGCCGTCTCGAAGCCCCGCGGAGTCCTGTGGATGGGAGTCGACGCAGGGCCAATCTTGCCGACAGGAGGGCGCTCCAACAGCAGCTGCTCCGGGCCTCCAGTGCTCGCTCCTGGTTCTAGCTGAATGCCTGGTTATCCCTAGGCTGGAATTGGCGTGTCTCGCGCCTCTGAGGGAATCTGCCGAAGGGTCAGCAACCTCAAGGTTCTGCGGAGAAGCATCTCGACGCGGAGCCGAAGTCACCAACAGGCGCGCGCACTTGGGTGCGCCGGGCCTTCGGAGTTCGCTTCCCAGCGTGTAGTTTAAGCGCAGTGTTGGGTGATCTTCATCCCGGGTGGGGTCAGAGGCGTCCTCAAGGCTCGACGCAAGCCGAGTTGGCCCCACAGCGCGTGCACCCACTGCGAAGCGACGCGCTGTACTTCTCCCACCCGGGCGGGAGTCGACGACCGGCGGACGTGACCGCTCGTGCGCGCGGTCCGGACGAGACTCGGAAAGGCGTTAGTATCATAGACCGTACACATACCCCTAGCAAAATTGTACAGAAGACCGAGGAGTACAATCGGTCACTAAGGCTACAATGGGTATTCGACTACAAAACCAGAGAATGAAACCATATACAACTGCGGAAAGGTGAAAAAAAGGGTGACGTTGTATCTCTGAAACACTTTATTGCTACATTGGGAGACGTTTTCAAGCTACTGGACTAAAAAGGATACGGTATTAACATCAATGGCGAGAACATCACTCACCTTCGATTTGCCGATGATATATTCCTTTGGTAGAATCACTGGAAGACCTAAACACTATGCTCACGAACATCAATAGTGGCTTACAGCGTTATCGTATCTGTGTTGTTTGTTCCGTTATATCATCAGAGGTATTAAACTGGAATAATCGGCATTTAAAAATACTCCACTCGTGAATTCGGTTGTTGAGACTGCCTTCGAACACTACATTAGCACTGCTAGCCATAACTTCTTTTCTTAATAACACTTTTTACACGCGTATATAACGAAACTCGTCGCCAAAATGTTGTATTTGTGATATTACTTAGAATAAAACACAAGTAATTTGGTAACGTATATGCTTCGTTTAATGCTCGGACAACCGACTGATGTTTTTCGTCTTACCCTCTATGTGAGAATATTACAAGCTTATAGATCTTAAAATGAACATGGACAAAATAAAGATCACGTTTAACGTCCACGATACACACACTACTGCTGGTAGTTGTTGGAACCACAACGCTCGTAGTTGTCGAGGACTATGCTTACCTGTGACAAATAGTCCTTCAATCGACGGATAGAACTCGGCTAGACAGCGTTCGGACAGATTACGACACATCTTCCCGTCAGGTGTACCTTAAAACTCAAAAACACGATTGTATAACAAGTGCATGCGTTGCCAGGGATGACTTATAGATCTGGGGCGTGGTTCATCTCTTCCCCGCCGGCCATATTAGGAAGCCCAAGGTCGCTCAGTGAGCTTTGTAGAAGGCTATGCTCGAGGGTTCTCTATTTGATAGACTTAGAAATAAGCATATCTCTATTAAGGATATTTATATTAAAGAAAAACTTGAATTTTGATTAAAAATAGTGTTATATCCCACGCTATATAAAATGCTAAGCAATTAATATCTTTAGTATATATTTATATAGATGTGCAAAGAAATTTATTTATACTAAAGTGGTTTTTATATTTGTTTTTCTGTAATAAAAAGTTCTAATAAAAAGCTCCTATAAAAATTATTTTTTGTCCTACCTATTTTCGTTTAAATATTTTTATTTACGTGTAAAATAGTTTTAAAGAGTTTTATGTTAACAATATTTTTATTCCAATACTCTGAAATTTTATAAACATAACAATCTTAGCGTAATTGTTGAAATTTCAAAAGAAATATCAGGAGGAAGTAAGGCTTAAGTTAAATTAATAACGTAAGCACGAAACAAACCTCTTGCATACTAAAACAAGAAAATTTTGAGTAAGAATACTTCTTAGAATTATTAAGAAAGTTTTAAATGTCTCTCGCCTTAAAGGGATTTAATCTGTTAATTTAATATTAAATTAATTGTAACTTGTTGCGGACGTGCTTTTGTGGCGCTATAAAAATACTTACGGCTTTGTTTCTGTCGTGCCTTTACTAATTTTACCGTTACCTACTAATTAACGGTAAAAAATGTAAAACAAGAATAATGGCTGCGTTTGGCAGAAAACAGTGCCAGGAAGCGCTTGTAAGCAAAATGGCGATCGTAAGCGGTAAGCGCTGTTAAATCGTAAGTAGCTATTTTCCCCTGGATACGAAGTTAGTTTTAACCGGGGAACCTGACCTAATTTAAATATATGTTTGTAAAGTATTCGTATTAAAAACTTACCAATCACGAATTTTTAATAACACGTATAGTATGTTTATTCATGTCATTATATTATTTGAAACCAATATTGCACAAAACAACTTATAAACCATACTTCAAAACAAACAAAGTAAATAAGCAAAATGGCGGATTGTGTCAGCGCTACTGTAGTTAGCAAACGTGTCCTGGCCGAAAACTGTTTAGTTTCGCCATTTTGCAAAATTTTTAGGCCTCAATCTCAATTCAAACTTAAAATGGAAATCTCAAGCAGAAGATATTTTTACTAAACTAAACCAGTTCACTTACGCACTGCATAGACTTGGAACAATTGTGAATCAATCTGCGGTCATCACTGCGTACCACGCTTATGTAGAATCAGTGTTAAGGTATGGTGTCATTTTTTGGGGTAACTCTGTAGACAATGATATGATATTTAGAGCCCAAAAGAGATGTGTAAGGGCTATTGTGAAGTTAAAACAGACGGATAGTTGTAAACTATTTTTCGTTAGTCTGAAACTGTTAACCCTTCCATGACTTTATATATATGAGGTAGCCGTCTTTGTTATTACGCATATTTCTTTATTTGAGTGCCTACACAGTAAACATAATAATCATAAAATATGTTTTCCATCAAACAAAACAGCCCAATTTAACAACAGCATATTTTGTGTGGCTCCTCGAATTTATAACCATTTACCATTACATATTTTGAGATGTTCCAACATAGATAATTTTAAAATACTATTGAAGCAATTTCTCGTTAATAGGGCATACTACAGCGTGAAAGAATATCTCGAAGATAAATATGAAATTCAATAATTGACTAATACAAGACTCAGTATAACTAAATTGACTTGACTTATATATTATTATCTAAATTGACATATCGCTATTAATTTTGATTTTGAACTCCAATTATAACTGAAGCATGTTTAAATAATTTAATATAAAACTCATAAAATGTAATGAATATTGCATGCCAAATGGCGGAATATAGCTGTACTAAGTGTTTGTTCTCTAAGTGATAAACTATGACAATACCATCTGTATCAACCTATATTCGCAATAAACGATTTGAATTTGAATTTGAATTTGCTTACAAGCGCTTGCTAGCGCTTTTTTCTGCCAAATGCTGCCAATATTCTGCTTTTTCTTCTTTATCGACACGTGAACATCCACTGCTTGACATAAATATTTCTCGACCTAGGGGGGTCCGTCTCTCCTAGTTAGCCTTAATCGTCACATTTGGCACATGCGGTAGAGCAAATTTAGCTATATTATGGTTGTAGCACGAATATGTCTACACGACCGGGCTCCCCCAGAATTCCAGCGTAAAATAGCATCTTAATGCTGCTATGTTCTGTATAGTGAGTAGAGAACCAGAACTCTTTTTATAGGAAACGAAGCATTCCATTTTAGACCTCAGGGGTGACAACGTATTTGCATTTTGATTCTTAATAGAGGATCAATGTAGATTTCCATAGCACCACAGTAGTGTGCTCGTTTGACGCCTTTATTCTATAAAAAATTGGCAAGCGGTTTGACGATAGTTGGACCACAATTTATAGATTAAACAGTTACGACATCAGAAGCCTCGTATGTGTATATATATATATATATATATATATATATATATATATATATATATATATATATATATATACATATATACATATATATACCTGGCTTGCTTGAACGTGTTGATGCGTGACTGGCGCATCTCAGTGGAGGCCTAAGTCCAATCCAATAAAGGAAGGCTGTAGGTTGATGATAATGAGTATGAAACCAGCGGTCTTCGTGTTATTCGCGTCGATTTATTCGATGTATTAAGTTAACAAAATAAATATTTTATATTTCATATATAGTTAAGCAGCAATTTTTAATTTCGTAATAAAAAATCAACACAGTTTAATAGTGCCACGTCTACAACTTATAATTAAAATATTCAAACAAGGCGCATTTTAATATGAATATTCATAAAAATGGAATATTTTCCATAGAATAATAATTATAATAATAAGAATAATGATGTATAAACATAATATGATTACGATGGTTGAATATAATTTATCACACTTCTATATTTTCACTATGTTTGTATATAATAACTTGCTGTTTCCCGTGACTTCGCCAGCGTGGAATTTGTTAGTTCAATTTATAACATTTTAAATTAATTTTTGTTTGGTTAAGAGTCTAATTTCAAATTAATTTTATTTTAAAAACATGGATTCTTTTTTCAAAATTAGTTAATAAATTTTTAGAGCGTTATGTTTTAATTGCATTAGAATTTTTTCGTCATAATGGATACTTTAAAAATTCGAGTACTTATGGAATATGAGTACTGCTATGGCAGCAACGTAGCATAAGCGGCACGCAACAACAACGACGTTTACGAAGCGAATACTACAAAGGAACACACCAAATTTTATTGCTTTGCTCGCTTCCGTTCTGGAAATTTCGACCTCAAAAATGAACCCTCTGATCGTCTGAAAACTTTGGTCGACAATGACGAATTAAAGTTGATTGTGGAAGCTGATGATATTCAATCTACGGTAAATTAGTAGCAGCTTTCAATGCTAGATACACAAATATTAATCAATTTGCGTTAAATTGGCAAGGTAAGCTTGACAAATGGGTGCCCCACACACTCAATGATCGTCAACGCGAAGTACGCGTCGATACAAACTTTGCACTGCTTAACAGGTATACAAACGAAGGGATTTTGAACCGCATTGTTACCTGAAACGAAAAATGAATTCTGTTTGACAATCGCAAGTGCTCAGCAAGTTGGTTGGATAGTGTTTCAGTACCTGAACAATGCCCTGAACGAAAACTTATCCCTAGATAGGTGATGGTCACTTCTAAGCAAACGGGATAAGCATTATTGCATAAATGTACTGTGAAGAACTGAACATAATGATGGTGAAGCACGCACGTCTACAACCAGCTCTGTTTTTGTTCGATCGTCTCAGCCACTCCTACAGGACAACGCGCGGCAGCATACTGCACAACAGACGGTCTTCAAGTTACAAGAGCTAGGGTTAGAAGGTCTCCGTCATTCATCGTACTCACCAGACCAATTTCCATAACTCGTATAATTTTTTGGCGGGATAAAATTCAATGTCCTAGAGGCAGTACAAAATGCCTTTGAAGAATTTGATTAAAACTACTTTTACGGATTTTATCGCGTTTAATTTATATTAATTTTAATACCCGACGTTTCGGGTGCTTTCCAGCACCCATGGTCACGGGGGACTGAGGTGACTGACGTCCCGATGTCCAAATTAACCCGGAATACCTTCAGCTTTTTAATTATTGTCTTTGGTCCGATCTATGCAGAATGAACTAACTGTATTTTGAAGTCTTGCAGTGGTATGCTTGGGTTTAGTTTTAATTTTATTAATTATAGGATCCCAAGTAGGTAGTAGTACCCAGCCTCCTTCTCTATTGAAATTAGGATGTTTTTTAATTTCTATAGCCTCACGTATCATCCTTGGTAGGAACCGATGTTCTTTCGCGAGGATTTGTGGTCTATCAAATCTGAGGTAATGGTTGGGGCCATCTAGAATATGATCGCAAACTGCAGACTTCCCGGAACGTTGATGCTTCACGTCAGCTATGTGTTCTTTTACGCGGGTTCTAATTGATCTCTTTGTTTGCCCTATATATGAGAGACCACAATCACAATCAAGCTTGTACACTCCTGCATCTTGTAGAGGAATATGACACTTGACGGATGGTAAGAACTGACTAATCTTCTTCGGCGGCTTGTAGAATGTTCTAATAGAAGCTCGCTTCAAGATGTAGCCAATCTTGTCCGTGACACCTCTGACATATAGTAGTATAGCAGGCACACGCTCGACTGTGGGCGGCTTCACTCGGTCACTGTGACGGAGGCGCGGGATCCGAAGCTTGTTGTCGTGCGGAATCTGCTTGACGTGCTGAAGCTTGGCGGCCAGGTGTTTGCTGTCACAGATCCCTCGTACTCTCTGAAACAAAGATTTGCCCACGGTAGCTAACTGTGAAGGGCGATGGTGAGATTTACCATTTAAGTATCGGTTTGTATGGGTCTTTTTTCTATACACAGTATGACCTACGGTGTTGTTAGGATTTCGGATGACTAAAACATCTAGGAAAGCTAAGGAATTATTTGCCTCTAACTCCATAGTAAATTGAATTTTAGGGTTTATGGAATTAAGATGTTCTAAAAATGCAGTTACTTTGTCTGATGGTAAAATTGTGAAAGTATCATCTACGTACCGCTTGTAGATCCTTGGTGTAACAGGTGCAGTAAGGAGGGCTTTTTCCTCAAAGTCTTCCATGAATATATCGGCGACAATGGGAGATACAGGTGAGCTTATCGCAACACCATCTACTTGCTTGTAAAACTCTTCCTTCCACAATAGATAGCCAGATGTAAGGCAATGTCTTAGTAGTACTGCATATTCAGGTGGCATGTTATTTTCATCTAGTTTCCTAGTTATAATTGAGATGCAGTCTTCAACAGGTAGGCATGTAAATAGAGACTGAACATCAAAACTGACCATGGTTTCATTGTCAGCAAGACGTAGGTCTTTTATCTCACTGACGAAATAGTATGAATCCTTAGTATGTGCTCTTGTGTGTCTTCTGAGTGGTGATAATATTTTGGCTAAGTGTTGAGCCAATCTGTAAGTTGGCGAATCGATTTGAGTCACTATTAGACGTAATGGAGCGTTAGGTTTGTGTAGTGCAAATCTTTGTTTTGGAGAGCACGAGGGATCTGTGACAGCAAACACCTGGCCGCCGAGCTTAAGCACGTCAAGCAGGTTCTGCACGACAACAAGCTTCGGGTCCCGCGCCTCCGTCACAGTAACCGAGTGAAGCCAGCCACAGTCGAGCGTGTGCCTGCTATACTACCATATGTTAGAGGTGTCACAGACAAGATTGGCTACATCTTGAAGCGAACTTCTATTGGAACATTCTACAAGCCGCCGAAGAAGATTAGTCAGTTCTTACTATCCGTCAAGTGTGATATTCCTCTACAAGATGCAGGAGTGTACAAGCTTGATTGTGATTGTGGTCTCTCATATGTGTGGCAAACAGAGAGATCAATTAGAACCCGCGTAAAAGAACACATAGCTGACGTGAAGCATCAACGTTCCGGGAAGTCTGCAGTTTGCGATCATATTCTAGATGGCCCCAACCATTACATCAGATTTGATAGACCACAAATCCTCGCGAAAGAATATCGATTCCTACCAAGGTTGATACGTGAGGCTATTGAAATTAAAAAACATCCTAATTTCAATAGAGAAGGAGGCTGGGTACTACTACCTGCTTGGGATCCTATAATTAATAAAATTAAAACTAAACCCAAGCATACCACTGCAAGACTTCAAAATACAGTTAGTTCATTCTGCATAGATCGGACCAAAGACAATAATTAAAAAGCTGAAGGTACTCCGGGTTAATTTTGACATCGGGACGTCAGTCACCTCAGTTCCCCGTGACCATGGGTGCTGGAAAGCACCCAAAACGTCGGGTATTAAAATTAATATAAATAAAACGCGATAAAATCCGTAAAAGTAGTTTTAAGCAATGTATAGTGTTCGCGTAAATATTTGAAGAATTTGTTGCCTCCCACCCGTACGTTAACTTATTTTATTAAAAACGCCAATTTCATGGGTAAAGGCCTAATATGTTTATTTATTAAAAAAAAGAAACATTTTTGTTGGTAGGGAACGTAAAAATAGGATGCCAAAAGCTAAAGTATCACAGAACAAACGGAAACTTAAATACAGTCAGCTACCCGTTTTTAATTAAGTCATACAACGACGTCATTCAACAAAAGTCCACATTACAAGAGCGCTTTATGCAAGCTTAACACGTCTACTATGAGGTAACAAAGTTCTTCACATGATTTTTATCTCAAACATTTATAGTTTTTATATTCTTAAGTAGAGTGTGTCATGTTTTAAAATTAATTAATTAATATGATACAGTGTATGAAACAAAATGAAAACTGATTATGTAAGGAGTTAAAATTTCTATCTCAATTACGAACTTTTGATAGGTTGTAATGATGATGATGATAGCAGAAACATTATATTGGGTTATCTGCTCCATTGGTTTATACGACTAGGACATTACTATCAACAATATCATAAGCCTGCGGCAGTTTATTTCTGGATTGGAATTTCTCTCGAAGCGCGCCGTTTAGTCTGAAAATTCTCCCAACCATATCCAATCATATTAAAAATACCTTTCAATTACTATAAATATTTATATTATCTGGACCTTTTACTATACTGCGTATATTCAAGTTGTTTACAGTTATTGTGAAATCAATTTTTAAAAATATCATATTATAGTAGTACCATTATACTCTGTTCTTATATAGTCTGACTAGTATAATCTGAACAGTTTCACACAAGCTGCCAGCCTTCTTTCACAGACTGTCACTCTATTCACTGGGTAGCAAACAAAATATATCCACTTCAACGACTCGTCGCTTCTGCGACGGATAAGAGATTTTTCAATGAATGAAGTAACCGATTCCTTAAAAAAAATCTGTCTCATCAGCCCACAGTTCACTAAGGGTCATTCTATATATATAAGCTTCTATTGTTACAGCAAGGATATGACTTAACCGCATTATTTATCAGGTGGATTAACGATCGTCTTGGATCAAATGTCTCGAACCTTGGTCACTCCGGTCCGAATCTTTTTTATAATAGAATCAGTAGGTAAATTTAATAAGCAATAAATGTAAGTGAATAAAATGGAACATTATGTTAGATCAAAACAATGTCGAACATTTTTCAGAGATCAAACGTATTTTACAATTTTTTTATTACCATAAAATAAAGTACACGTCTATCCTTGTAGCCATCAGTCAAAGAAGATTTAACTGTGTCAAGTACGTTTTTCTTTTGTCGTGATCCTTTTCACTTTTTCCTTTTGATATCCAAGCTTTAGAAGTTTAACATATAATTTGTAATTTTGTAAATAAAACATATTTTAATTTATTATATTTATGTCAAAGTCCTGAACAGAAATTCTGTATGTCAAAAAAATAGACATTTTAAGGACAGATTTATATGCCATAGCCATGTTGCAGCTATATTACGGTTGTAGTACTTGACCGGGGTAGGACTGACACTTTATTATACTACTACTACTACCGATGCTACACTGATATTTAACTATTTTTTTATTCATTTATATATTATGAAATTGATCTATCAACAAATACAGTGAATTTCGGTTATAACGACGGCGGAGGGACCACTTTAATGTCGTCGCTATATCCGGAGATCTCAATATCCGAAATAATAAAAAGTCATGTACATATTTACTTATCATTTATTTAATTATGTTATACACGGGTGTAATTGAAAAGCGTGTTATAGTGCACTGTTTAAGTTTAGTTTTTTGTGCATGCTGTAAGGTGTATTCCATTTTCATAATTCCTTCAACATCTAAATTATTTTAGCCTTCACCAAATAAACAGTACTTTTTGAGCGTTTTTATAGCACATAATGCATCTCTAGTTGTTGGAATCTCATTTAGATTGCAATCTTCTTCCTCTTCTTCATCCTCCTTTTCTTGTGTTTGAAAAAAAAAACAAAGGATAAGAAATGATTTCTTAAATTTACGCGAACACTACACATTGAATAAAACTAAATTTACGGATTTTATCGCGTTTATTTCACTACTTTTACTTATTTTTAATTCCCGACGTTTCGGGTGCTTTACAGCAACCATGGTCACGGGGGGGACTGAGATGTTTGACGTCCCAATGTCATAGTTAGTCCGGCTACCTTCAGTTTTTGAATATTAATTTTTGGTCCGATTTACGCAAAACGAGCTTATAGTATCATGAAGTCTTGCAGTGGTATGCTTCGGTTTGGGTTTAATTTTGTTAATTATAGGATCCCAAGCAGGTGGCAGCACCCATCCATCTTCTCTATTGAAATTTGGATGTTTTTTAATTTCAATAGCCTCGCGTATCATCCTTGGTAGGAATCGGTGTTCTTTTGCGAGAATTTGTGGTTTATCAAATCGAATGTAATGGTGGGGACGATCTTGAACATGTTCGCAGACTGCAGACTTCCCGGAGCGTCGGTGCTTCACGTCAGCTATATGTTCTTTCACGCGGGTTTTTATGGATCGTTTTGTTTGACCTATGTAAGAGAGACCACATTCACAATCTAACTTGTACACTCCTGCATCTTGTAGAGGGATATTACACTTGACGGATGGTAAAAATTGACTAATCTTCTTCGGCGGCTTGTAGTATGTTTTAATGGAAGCTCGCTTCAAGATGTAGCCAACCTTGTCTGTGACTCCTCTGACATATGGTAGTACAGCAGGTACACGCTCGACTGTGGCCGGCTTCACTCGGTCACTGTGACGTAGGCGCGGGACCCGAAGCTTGTTGTCTTGCAATACTTGCTTGACGTGCTGAAGTTCGGCGTCCAGATGCTTTCTGTCACAGATCCCTCGTGCTCTCTGAAACAAAGATTTACCCACGGTAGCTAACTGTGAAGGATGATGGTGAGATTCACCATTTAAATATCGGTTGGTATGGGTCTTTTTTCTATACACAGTGTGACCAATTGTGTTATTAGGATTTCGAATGACTAAAACATCTAAGAAAGCTAAAGAATTATTTGCCTCTAACTCCATTGTGAATTGTATTTTAGAGTTTATAGAGTTAAGGTGGTTTAAAAATGCAGTTACTTTGTCAGATGGTAAAATTGTGAAAGTGTCGTCTACGTACCGCTTGTAGAATCTTGGATTTACAGGAGCAGTAAGAAGGGCTTTCTCCTCAAAGTCCTCCACGAATATGTCAGCGACTATGGGAGATACAGGTGAGCCCATCGCCACACCATCTACTTGCTTGTAGAACTCTTCCTTCCACAATAGATAGCCAGATGTGAGGCAGTGTTTGAGTAATACTGCATATTCAGCAGGCATGTTATTATATTCTAGCTTCCTAGTTACAATTGATATGCAGTCTTCAATAGGTAGGCATGTGAATAGTGACTGAACATCAAAACTGACCATAGTTTCATTGTCAGCAAGATGTAGGTCTTTTATCTCACTAACAAAATGGTATGAATCCTTTGTGTGCGCTCTGGTATGTCCTCTCAGTGGTGACAGTACTTTTGCCAAGTGTTGTGCCAGCTTATAAGTTGGTGAATCAATCTGGCTCACTATAGGACGTAGTGGAGCGTTTGGTTTGTGTATCTTTGGTAACCCATACAACCTCGGTGATTTGGTACATGATGGTATTAGCGAATTCACGTCGAGATTTCATTTTTCGGAGTATTTCTTTATTAAATCGCTAGTTGCTTTAAGCGTGTTAGTTGTGGGGTCTGTTTTGACCTTTTTGTATGTACTTTCGTCCGATAAAAGCTGTAGTATTTTAAAATTATACTCTGACGTGTCCATTATTACCGTAGCATTTCCTTTATCCGCGCGGAGAATCGTTAGCTCTGGTCTGTTCCGTAAGTTAATCAACGCTGTAAGTTCGTCTTTAGGAAGGTTTGGTTTCGGCACTGAACTACGACGTAACAAGGACGAAATATCTTGACGTATAGCCTCCAAATCTTCCTTACCAATATTATTTTTAAACAGACAATCCTCAACGCTGCAGATAATTTCTTCGTACGGGATTTTTCGCGGTGTTAATGCGAAATTCATTCCCTTCGCTAACACCTTTATTGTTGGTTCGTCCAGTATATGTTTTGACAGATTATAGACCGTGCGCTGTTTATTGTTTGCGTCTGTGGTCAACGGTTGTGTTTCGTTCTGACGTTGACTTAGATGGTTGGCATTTGATTTGATTGTTAATTTTTGGTATTTTTCTATTTGTTTATTTTTGCATTCATTGTATTTTGCTGTTTCTCGTTTGTTTAAAGTTTCGATGCAATTATTAAAATCAAATGTCGTTAAAACTGTCTTTAGTTCACTGAACAAATTGTCTATGGTGTTGTTTATGAAATGTAAATCGAACCGTTTCTGCTGAATCACCGTTCGTAACAACTTTTTACTTGCCTGATTTAAGATCTTTGCGCTTCCTCGAATGTCCTTTTTTGTTGATATTTTGACACACGTAGGAATGAGATTATGGTCTCTGCATCTCTTCAAGAAATTTAAAGATGTTATATATCTTGCGCGCTTGGTTTTAAGATCTTCTAATCGGCGAATTTTATTTGCTATTACCAGTCCGTACTGGTTCACATAATGATTTCTTAAATTTACGCGAACACTACACATTGAATAAAACTAAATTTACGGATTTTATCGCGTTTATTTCACTACTTTTACTTATTTTTAATTCCCGACGTTTCAGGTGCTTTACAGCAACCATGGTCACGGGGGGGACTGAGATGTTTGACGTCCCAATGTCATAGTTAGTCCGGCTACCTTCAGTTTTTGAATATTAATTTTTGGTCCGATTTACGCAAAACGAGCTTATAGTATCGTGAAGTCTTGCAGTGGTATGCTTAGGTTTGGGTTTAATTTTGTTAATTATAGGATCCCAAGCAGGTGGCAGCACCCATCCATCTTCTCTATTGAAATTTTGATGTTTTTTAATTTCAATAGCCTCGCGTATCATCCTTGGTAGGAATCGGTGTTCTTTTGCGAGAATTTGTGGTTTATCAAATCTAATGTAATGGTGGGGACGATCTTGAACATGTTCGCAGACTGCAGACTTCCCGGAGCGTCGGTGCTTCACGTCAGCTATATGTTCTTTCACGCGGGTTTTTATGGATCGTTTTGTTTGACCTACGTAAGAGAGACCACATTCACAATCTAACTTGTACACTCCTGCATCTTGTAGAGGGATATTACACTTGACGGATGGTAAAAATTGACTAATCTTCTTCGGCGGCTTGTAGTATGTTTTAATGGAAGCTCGCTTCAAGATGTAGCCAACCTTGTCTGTGACTCCTCTGACATATGGTAGTACAGCAGGTACACGCTCGACTGTGGCCGGCTTCACTCGGTCACTGTGACGTAGGCGCGGGACCCGAAGCTTGTTGTCTTGCAATACTTGCTTGACGTGCTGAAGTTCGGCGGCCAGATGCTTTCTGTCACAGATCCCTCGTGCTCTCTGAAACAAAGATTTGCCCACGGTAGCTAACTGTGAAGGATGATGGTGAGATTCACCATTTAAATATCGGTTGGTATGGGTCTTTTTTCTATACACAGTGTGACCAATTGTGTTATTAGGATTTCGAATGACTAAAACATCTAAGAAAGCTAAAGAATTATTTGCCTCTAACTCCATTGTGAATTGTATTTTAGAGTTTATAGAGTTAAGGTGGTTTAAAAATGCAGTTACTTTGTCAGATGGTAAAATTGTGAAATACAGGAGCAGTAAGAAGGGCTTTCTCCTCAAAGTCCTCCATGAATATGTCAGCGACTATGGGAGATACAGGTGAGCCCATCGCCACACCATCTACTTGCTTGTAGAACTCTTCCTTCCACAATAGATAGCCAGATGTGAGGCAGTGTTTGAGTAATACTGCATATTCAGCAGGCATGTTATTATATTCTAGCTTCCTAGTTACAATTGATATGCAGTCTTCAATAGGTAGGCATGTGAATAGTGACTGAACATCAAAACTGACCATAGTTTCATTGTCAGCAAGATGTAGGTCTTTTATCTCACTAACAAAATGGTATGAATCCTTTGTGTGCGCTCTGGTATGTCCTCTCAGTGGTGACAGTACTTTTGCCAAGTGTTGTGCCAGCTTATAAGTTGGTGAATCAATCTGGCTCACTATAGGACGTAGTGGAGCGTTTGGTTTGTGTATCTTTGGTAACCCATACAACCTCGGTGATTTGGTACATGATGGTATTAGCGAATTCACGTCGAGATTTCATTTTTCGGAGTATTTCTTTATTAAATCGCTAGTTGCTTTAAGCGTGTTAGTTGTGGGGTCTGTTTTGACCTTTTTGTATGTACTTTCGTCCGATAAAAGCTGTAGTATTTTAAAATTATACTCTGACGTGTCCATTATTACCGTAGCATTTCCTTTATCCGCGCGGAGAATCGTTAGCTCTGGTCTGTTCCGTAAGTTAATCAACGCTGTAAGTTCGTCTTTAGGAAGGTTTGGTTTCGGCACTGAACTACGACATAACAAGGACGAAATATCTTGACGTATAGCCTCCAAATCTTCCTTACCAATATTATTTTTAAACAGACAATCCTCAACGCTGCAGATAATTTCTTCGTACGGGGTTCGTAAAATCCAAGATTCTACAAGCGGTACGTAGACGACACTTTCACAATTTTACCATCTGACAAAGTAACTGCATTTTTAAACCACCTTAACTCTATAAACTCTAAAATACAATTCACAATGGAGTTAGAGGCAAATAATTCTTTAGCTTTCTTAGATGTTTTAGTCATTCGAAATCCTAATAACACAATTGGTCACACTGTGTATAGAAAAAAGACCCATACCAAACGATATTTAAATGGTGAATCTCACCATCATCCTTCACAGTTAGCTACCGTGGGTAAATCTTTGTTTCAGAGAGCACGAGGGATCTGTGACAGAAAGCATCTGGCCGCCGAACTTCAGCACGTCAAGCAAGTATTGCAAGACAACAAGCTTCGGGTCCCGCGCCTACGTCACAGTGACCGAGTGAAGCCGGCCACAGTCGAGCGTGTACCTGCTGTACTACCATATGTCAGAGGAGTCACAGACAAGGTTGGCTACATCTTGAAGCGAGCTTCCATTAAAACATACTACAAGCCGCCGAAGAAGATTAGTCAATTTTTACCATCCGTCAAGTGTAATATCCCTCTACAAGATGCAGGAGTGTACAAGTTAGATTGTGAATGTGGTCTCTCTTACATAGGTCAAACAAAACGATCCATAAAAACCCGCGTGAAAGAACATATAGCTGACGTGAAGCATCGACGCTCCGGGAAGTCTGCAGTCTGCGAACATGTTCAAGATCGTCCCCACCATTACATTCGATTTGATAAACCACAAATTCTCGCAAAAGAACACCGATTCCTACCAAGGATGATACGCGAGGCTATTGAAATTAAAAAACATCCAAATTTCAATAGAGAAGATGGATGGGTGCTGCCACCTGCTTGGGATCCTATAATTAACAAAATTAAACCCAAACCTAAGCATACCACTGCAAGACTTCATGATACTATAAGCTCGTTTTGCGTAAATCGGACCAAAAATTAATATTCAAAAACTGAAGGTAGCCGGACTAACTATGACATTGGGACGTCAAACATCTCAGTCCCCCCCGTGACCATGGTTGCTGTAAAGCACCCGAAACGTCGGGAATCAAAAATAAGTAAAAGTAGTGAAATAAACGCGATAAAATCCGTAAATTTAGTTTTTATTCAATGTGTAGTGTTCGCGTAAATTTAAGAAATCTTTATGTGAACCAGTACGGACTGGTAATAGCAAATAAAATTCGCCGATTAGAAGATCTTAAAACCAAGCGCGCAAGATATATAACATCTTTAAATTTCTTGAAGAGATGCAGAGACCATAATCTCATTCCTACGTGTGTCAAAATATCAACAAAAAAGGACATTCGAGGAAGCGCAAAGATCTTAAATCAGGCAAGTAAAAAGTTGTTACGAACGGTGATTCAGCAGAAACGGTTCGATTTACATTTCATAAACAACACCATAGACAATTTGTTCAGTGAACTAAAGACAGTTTTAACGACATTTGATTTTAATAATTGCATCGAAACTTTAAACAAACGAGAAACAGCAAAATACAATGAATGCAAAAATAAACAAATAGAAAAATACCAAAAACTAACAATCAAATCAAATGCCAACCATCTAAGTCAACGTCAGAACGAAACACAACCGTTGACCACAGACGCAAACAATAAACAGCGCACGGTCTATAATCTGTCAAAACATATACTGGACGAACCAACAATAAAGGTGTTAGCGAAGGGAATGAATTTCGCATTAACACCGCGAAAAATCCCGTACGAAGAAATTATCTGCAGCGTTGAGGATTGTCTGTTTAAAAATAATATTGGTAAGGAAGATTTGGAGGCTATACGTCAAGATATTTCGTCCTTGTTACGTCGTAGTTCAGTGCCGAAACCAAACCTTCCTAAAGACGAACTTACAGCGTTGATTAACTTACGGAACAGACCAGAGCTAACGATTCTCCGCGCGGATAAAGGAAATGCTACGGTAATAATGGACACGTCAGAGTATAATTTTAAAATACTACAGCTTTTATCGGACGAAAGTACATACAAAAAGGTCAAAACAGACCCCACAACTAACACGCTTAAAGCAACTAGCGATTTAATAAAGAAATACTCCGAAAAATTAAATCTTGACGTGAATTCGCTAATACCATCATGTACCAAACCACCGAGGTTGTATGGGTTACCAAAGATACACAAACCAAACGCTCCACTACGTCCTATAGTGAGCCAGATTGATTCACCAACTTATAAGCTGGCACAACACTTGGCAAAAGTACTGTCACCACTGAGAGGACATACCAGAGCGCACACAAAGGATTCATACCATTTTGTTAGTGAGATAAAAGACCTACATCTTGCTGACAATGAAACTATGGTCAGTTTTGATGTTCAGTCACTATTCACATGCCTACCTATTGAAGACTGCATATCAATTGTAACTAGGAAGCTAGAATATAATAACATGCCTGCTGAATATGCAGTATTACTCAAACACTGCCTCACATCTGGCTATCTATTGTGGAAGGAAGAGTTCTACAAGCAAGTAGATGGTGTGGCGATGGGCTCACCTGTATCTTCCATAGTCGCTGACATATTCATGGAGGACTTTGAGGAGAAAGCCCTTCTTACTGCTCCTGTAAATCCAAGATTCTACAAGCGGTACGTAGACGACACTTTCACAATTTTACCATCTGACAAAGTAACTGCATTTTTAAACCACCTTAACTCTATAAACTCTAAAATACAATTCACAATGGAGTTAGAGGCAAATAATTCTTTAGCTTTCTTAGATGTTTTAGTCATTCGAAATCCTAATAACACAATTGGTCACACTGTGTATAGAAAAAAGACCCATACCAACCGATATTTAAATGGTGAATCTCACCATCATCCTTCACAGTTAGCTACCGTGGGTAAATCTTTGTTTCAGAGAGCACGAGGAATCTGTGACAGAAAGCATCTGGCCGCCGAACTTCAGCACGTCAAGCAAGTATTGCAAGACAACAAGCTTCGGGTCCCGCGCCTACGTCACAGTGACCGAGTGAAGCCGGCCACAGTCGAGCGTGTACCTGCTGTACTACCATATGTCAGAGGAGTCACAGACAAGGTTGGCTACATCTTGAAGCGAGCTTCCATTAAAACATACTACAAGCCGCCGAAGAAGATTAGTCAATTTTTACCATCCGTCAAGTGTAATATCCCTCTACAAGATGCAGGAGTGTACAAGTTAGATTGTGAATGTGGTCTCTCTTACATAGGTCAAACAAAACGATCCATAAAAACCCGCGTGAAAGAACATATAGCTGACGTGAAGCACCGACGCTCCGGGAAGTCTGCAGTCTGCGAACATGTTCAAGATCGTCCTCACCATTACATTCGATTTGATAAACCACAAATTCTCGCAAAAGAACACCGATTCCTACCAAGGATGATACGCGAGGCTATTGAAATTAAAAAACATCAAAATTTCAATAGAGAAGATGGATGGGTGCTGCCACCTGCTTGGGATCCTATAATTAACAAAATTAAACCCAAACCTAAGCATACCACTGCAAGACTTCATGATACTATAAGCTCGTTTTGCGTAAATCGGACCAAAAATTAATATTCAAAAACTGAAGGTAGCCGGACTAACTATGACATTGGGACGTCAAACATCTCAGTCCCCCCCGTGACCATGGTTGCTGTAAAGCACCCGAAACGTCGGGAATTAAAAATAAGTAAAAGTAGTGAAATAAACGCGATAAAATCCGTAAATTTAGTTTTATTCAAGGATAAGAAAGCTTAGTAGTTTTATGAATGAGTCTTTGTGCCTTTACCGACTCAGTCGCAATATCAACAAGGGATTGATTCTAGGAATCGGTCATAAATGGTTCATAAAAACAAGTCGCTATACCCGATATTAACGCTATAACCGAAGTCGCTATTACCGAATGAATTTCTTACGAAAGTATGCTTTAAATTCAAGGGACGTAAGTTTGACGTCGCTATAACCAAAAAGTCGTTACAACCCAGGTCGTTATTAATGAAATCCACTGTACTTCTAATTTGGAATAAAAAATTGATGCTGCTGTGTTTTGTATGATGAGTGTAGAGTACCGGAGACCGTTTTTCCTGGAATCGAGCCATTCCGTCTTAGTCCTCAGCAGTGACAACGCATTTGCATTTTGATTCTTAATTGCATTTAATTGGAATTGATTTACATGCATGTTCGTACTTGAGCTTCGTATAAACTTAGAAGCTGTCCTGGCGTGAAGTATTGCTTCACCTTGTTTAGAATACCCAGTTTTTCGACTCAATGTTAGCGTCAAATTTGAGGTTAGCACACAAATGTATGCCGAGAAGCTCAAGATGATCAGCAACCTCTACAGATGCACCTCGGAAAGTAGGAGTCAGATTAACTTCAAATAGAAATGCGACTACAGTATAAAATAAGAAAATATTACCTCTATGTAATTTTTAAGTAGGTCACGTAGGTGCTTTTAAAATAACTTTGATTTTTCGTAAGACACTAAGTTTAGTTTCCGAAGTTTTACGATCGTAACTCATTAAATATATTTTTATATGGAATAAAAATTAAATATGACAAACGGAGAATAAAAATGACAAACGGGCACACAGTCCACCTGATGGCGATTGGATAGCATAATTGATAGAATCAGGCGTTACTTTGCGGAAATTCATCATAACAATTATAATAAAGGTATTAATTTGCAACCATCCGCTTAATTAAATACAATGATGTGTCTTACCTGGATTGAAGAGCACCTGCTGCCCTCCCTCAATTTACCACTACTCCCAACACCACTACTCCCAATACCACTATTCCAGGAAAAACACACCATCGACGATAATACGACACGTGTTTCGCCTCTACACGAGGCATCTTCAGGTGAATAAGACTCTACGGCGGCTGACCGCTAAGCGCTTAGCGCCCCTGGCTCTTTGAAGTACACTGCCCGCCTTCAGTTGTTAGGTGTTGAATTTTCTCCGAACCTCAGCTATGGGCGGTTTACATATGTACGGTATGAATTGAGTACAAGGCCAAAGCAGCTGCAAGCAAGCTAGGTAACCTTGCAAGGGTGCGGCAGTACTTCACGCCGATGCAGTTTCTTACCTTATATAAAGTCAAGTCATATCGTATATAGAGTTACTGTCACATATGGGCTGGTGCTACAAAATGTCACCTAGCAGAATTGGACTCAGTGTAGAGACGTGCTAAGTGGCTCATTGGTAACCTTGAATTGGTTGAAACCAATAATGTCAACCTCGAGCACAGGCGCAGAGTAGCCAGCCTCTTAGTATTCTATAGGATGCATATCGGTGAGTGTGCGCAGAAATTACACGCTTTAATTCCCCTCCCCTCCTTTTCACCATCGGACAACCAGACGGTCGGCGGATCTTCACTTCTTTGTTGTCGATATTCCACGCATTAAAACGAAACGGTTTATTTCTTATTTTTAATGTGTACAGCAAAGGAGTGGAATAATTTGCCGGCGTCTATTTTTCCGTTTAAATACAATCTATAGTCTATAGTCTATAGTCTTCATAGGGATATCCCATCTGAATCGATTTTCTGGAGGATCGCCGATCTCTGCATAACTATCGTATTGCCGGGGAGGAGACAGAATAACTAAAACAAAGTAAGATTACCTACCTACACACTGAATGAGAGAGGGGAGTTTTGGGGAAACTTGGCCGACGACGAACTGTCGCTCCTGTTTTGTCGCTTGAATAATGGTTTGAAGTGGATTTTAATTCGTAAAAGAGATGTTTGTGTGAGTGTGGTTCGTGTAAGGGTGGTTTTGTGAATTAGGTGTCTGTGCGTGTGTACTATTAGAAAAAACGACGAAACAAGTGCTTTGATGTTGATATAAACCTCACTTGAGGTTTATATCAACATCAAAGCATTAACTTTAATTTGATTGCTTCGGCGCCTTATGAACTTGAGTGACTGTCGTCATCAACAGTCCGCTGGGTTGAGCTGTCGTCAAAATCTCCCAAAAACTTCGTGACGCATCAGCACATTGTGAAGAAAAAATATACAAAATGAAGATTCTGAAAGAAATGATAGGTTCAGAAGGGCTAGTACCGTATAGACTCTACGATAGCTGACCACTAACTAGCGGTCAGCCACTTACAACTACCAAACTAGGTAAGTCACATGATTTTATTTCAATGAACACATATGAACGAAGTAATTCTTAACAGATTTAATATAATGGGTTTCCGCAAAGTAACGCCTAATTATATTTATTAACATATAATAACGTAATATTATAATAATGTCCTCCAGACCGAATATAGACCACGGTGACCTGCCTCAACAGAGGCTAGCCATCGGCGCAGGACAGGATTGTAGTGCCCAAGTGTATGCGCAAGCACAGGTGCACTCTCTATTCCCTCACTCTCGTAATTCGATGGGACGGTAAACTGACACGACCGGAGAGAGATCAGGCGCAGGACCAAAGGCTGTACGTGCTTTCCACGGCACCGGGGTGAGATGCCGGCAACTTCCTAACTCCGGGCAGCTACTGAGAATATCTTGACGGAAAAACACAATAATTGACTTTTTGCCCCGATCCGGGATTCGAACCCAGGACCTCATGATCAGCAGTCGCACTACTACAACCACTAGACCAACGAGGCAGTCATATATAACCTTCATAACGATATTCAGTAACATGTAATATATAACCTTCATAACGACTTTCAGTGCCGCTACTACACGTATGCGGGTTTTTTTAAATACTTG
Source organism: Parnassius smintheus behrii (assembly GCA_036936625.1). Classification (NCBI taxonomy): domain Eukaryota; kingdom Metazoa; phylum Arthropoda; class Insecta; order Lepidoptera; family Papilionidae; genus Parnassius; species Parnassius smintheus. The sequence continues at coordinate 38,124,705 of JAUPFT010000011.1, forward strand.
GTTTAAATGCCTAATTTCAAATGGCTCTTATAGCATCTAACACTAGGTTCTGCTAAAAGTGGCGTTGCAATGAGAAAATTACTTCACCATTAGGTATAAAATATAAAACTAACTTAACAGAGCGGTCAAAATGTCATTTATTCATTCAGTATAAAAGAAAATAAATACCAACTAAAACTTTTATGACAACACTCACATAGGAGCACAGGTGTAATAACAGCATTTCTCTATTTCCCAGCTCGCCATTAACTTTACGTAATAAAACGTGGCTGGACTGAAAACAAAGTTATCAGGGATATCACGGTGCCCGAAATGCAAAAAAATACATAAAAAAGCTATTTTATATATGACACTAATGTTTGAATTTAATGCTAACTTCTATAAGATTTATGAATAATCAAACAGAATATCAATTAAGAACGGAAATCTTGCTGATTTAAAGTAAAAAAAAACATAACAAATTATTCACTAAAGCTATATAAAGAAGCTCTGTTATTTAAAGAGTTAGGAAGAGGACAATTTTCGGGATTTCCATACTCAATAAAATCAGAAATAATGATGTCCGCAGCAACATTATTTCGCAGTGGTCCAAAAATATATTTCAAAATAACAATGATTATTTTACCATAACTTCAAACGGTACGAAATATAAATTTCATTATAATATAGTACCGTTTTAAGGAACGGTGTGTAAATTATATATAAGATGATACAGAAGAAACTATGGGTTTTATTAAAAAAAAAAAGAAATTGAAAAATTGTTTAAGGCGGTGAGAAACAATAGCAAAATTTACGATGGCCCACGTCCAGGCGTGCAATGTTTATCACAGATCCTTTTAAATTTAAAGCCTTTAATGTAGGTTGAGGTTAAATTTAGTATAAAAGAGCTTTACATAGTTAAGTCGAAGTGGGTAAAACTTTAAGTTAAACGGCAAGACTGAACTAAGGTTGCTTAAACGACCGCAAAACCAGTACGGAAATTACTATAAATGTGTTTTATATTTGCAAATATTTATTAAGGCATGTAATAATGCTGAAAAATGCTGCCTAAGAATGTCGTTACCTATTGCATCCCAAGGACACTAAAAATAGAGGTGTGCAGAAGCAGCTGCTTCGTTGTAATAGCTCAAAATAATTCAAAAATGCGGTCGCTGGCCAACCTACCAGGCGGCCCACGAGCAAAGACTGAATGAACTTAGCGTGAAATGGCTTGTGAAAATGTCTAAGGTATAGTATTTTGCATGAAACAGGTATACGTAATTAGTGTTTTAAATAAACAACGGGCTACGAAAGGTCGTACAGTCTGGAATCATTTGAAGCAATTAAGTGTAACATAATTTAAGTATTCAAATAATTCTTCTATTTCGTACATACGGTATTTGCAATTAAATTTTATTATTTGCTATATGATTCTTTCAGAAATGAAAGGAAACTGGCCCAGTGGTAATGCATTAAGGTCGTTGATTTACTTTCTATAATTATAAATTTTAAATTATAAATTTCAGTTACGTGATATAGCTCTACCGAGGGTATATTATGGTTGTAACACAAATGAGTCTGCTCTAGTGAAGAAGCACTACGCTCTCACAGAACACCAGCGTGAAATAGCAGCTTAATTCTGCTGTATTTCTTATGATGAAACCAGAGACCCCTTTTACTCTTCCTTCCCTTTCACTCGGCCACCAATCTGATCAGATCGTACAATACCTACCTTACGTCGGCTCGGGTACGGGGCTAATCAGATCAGAAGTACTGCCTTATGAAAAAACTACTTTTTCCTTTAAAACAAAACCAAAGACAATATGCAATAGATAATAGTATCAAAGACAAAGATATGCTCTTTTATTTTAAACCATAACCTGGCAATGTTTCTTAGAAAAAAAAAAAAAGAAATCACTCTGAACTTTCGGCGTTCCACGTGTCAATTTGATGAAGGTGCTCTCTCTTTTTTATAGAATTTTATGTTTGTGTCTGGACTAAAAACGAAAGTATTATACTTTTTTATATTCCTTGTAATATAGTAAACACGGAGATATATAATTTGTGGTGTAAAAAGTGAAAAGTAAATTGCCAAAAGTACTTCAAATTCCGAAAGGCCCGTTTTGGCGGGCGGGTTATAAATGTGTTATTTTTCAAATTCTTATTTATTTTTAGTGTAAAATGTAAGTAAAAATAGTTTTCCTACATATTTTGAAATAACATGACGTTGTATTTATTTCAAATTCACACAAACATATTTTAGAAATATTGTTCGAAATGTCATACAGATAATATATTATTATTATTTTTTTTAATTTTTTAATATTTTAATATTTTGGTATGAGTAACGAATGGAAACACATAAAACATAAAATATACATATTTCCAAACAATTTCATATAAATTTCTCCAAAAACAAAGGTGTAGAATTCAAATTAGTAGTAATTTTGTCACTAAAATTGAAGTTTATACTACTATTATGCTATACAGTGTAAATTATATACTTTATTACAATTTCTAGCAACCAAAAATAATTTTATTCGATAGTTTATACATTCAACAAGACTTCCTGTAAGTTTTATCCATAAATATTGTCTCAAAGTGAAAATATAGCAAAATTTGCAATATTGCAAAAAATTTCCTAACCTAGAAATTTTCCCGCCATTAAGGTCCAGAGGGAACGGTAGTATAACATGTCGCGCGCTGTCAGAGCTAACGGGTTAATCCTCAAGAGTGATCTCTATGAGCCACAGCGTCGACTTACCACCAAGTGGAATGTGTGCTCACTTGTTACCCATATTTTATAAAAAAAGCAATATAATTTTAAGCAACATTTAAATATATCGTCTAAGCCATAGTGTAACAATAATTACTGTTTTTTTTTTAAATCTTGTTCTCATCACAAGTACTCAATTCTCAACGTGCTGTGAGAAATTCGTGGATTTATTATGCAAATAGAGCTTTCAAAGCGCCTTAGCAGTACAACGCTATCCGGAGGTATAAAGAGATTTAGAACTCACCTAAAAGTTTGTTCGTAAGCTTTAGCAACATAGTAAATATTAATCACTCTTGTCCCATAAAGAAGAAAACCATTACCATTTCGTATTTTTGAATATTTTAAATAACCTTTGATGCTAATATGATATACCATATGATATGATAATATTCATCAGACGAAAATCATGCCGTGTTTGGCGTCTATGAATAATCCGCTCGTGTCAAGAAGTTGAGCCTCGGCATCACATTTTAACATCTGAGTGTGTAGCTAAATTTGGGTTAGGTTTAACAGACTTTCCATTATTTTGGGTTCATTTCTGAGTCTACCAGTTAAAGCATTATAATTTAAGCCAAAAATTAATATTCTTAGTAGGTCAATATGATAACTAAATATTTTATTGGCTTCAGTGTTCAAAACATTTTGTTTTATACTAGTACTTGTTTTAGGTAACTTCGCTTCAAGTTTGTTAGTTAAATGTAAGATCTTCACTTCAATCAAAGTATTTAAATAAAACCGAAGTAACTTATAACTATTTTCTCAGAAGAAAGATTATTTTACGTTGATAATTTAAAATTGCCGCCATCACATTTATTGTCAAAACTGTATGATAGATGTCAGTCTCTACTCCTTTTTAACTCTGGTTGTATCTGTTTATAATAAACAAAAGTCTTGCAAATATAAGTAATCCGTTTTAATTACACGCATAACGTGCATAGCCCAGTATACTCTAACCTGCCGTTTAGTATTGTACAAGTAATAAGTCATTCGAAATTATCAGTATTTGTATGTAAAATACACAACGTTACCGGTTTGCGATTGTTTGATTATAAGGTATTTCAGACTATTGAGTAAATAAAATAAATAATAACAATAAAATAATGTCAATTCCTAAACTCATGATTCAATAACTGGGCAAATAGGAGTTTTGCGGTCAAAGCATATTTGCAGCTCAAATATTTGCTTAACTGCATATTGACAGAACCAACACCTAGTAATCCAAAATTAATGAAGAATGATGTGAAGCTAAATCAAAGCTAATATAATTAGTAGACCTAATTCTATATATACACATTTGTGGTTGGCTGTAAACTGTCATAGCACACGGTTTATCAGTTATCACCGCTTGCAAACAGATATTGACACCTGTTAAATATTCAACCATCCTTGATTTCATGTAGGTCGATGGTCGAACTGAAAGTGTGGACTGGGTGTGTTAAACTCTCTCTCTCTCTCTCTCTCTCTCCCTTTGTTGTCTGATACTCAAAGCGTGAGCAGTGGCGTTCATTGCCCATTTTTTAAGTTATCAGAAGTTACTTGAACTGTGGACTGGGATTACGTAACCCTTTCATTCACACACCGGAAGTTGCATAATATTCATCGGACCGGGCGTGTGAAGCCCAGTCATCTGGCTTTCTCAGGTCACATGTAACGTAGACCTCCAGCTGCTCCAGGCAATATGCAGTGTGGACCGGGCGTGCGATTCCCCTTAATGCAGCCACCTCCTGCAATATGTAGCGTGAATCGGGCGCACAAGGCCCATTTGTTCAGCTGCCACAAGCTATACGCGGCGTGGATTGGGCGAACGAGGCCCCTCCAACCAACTCCCGACTCTTTGTATAGAAGTATGTACCAGGAGTTCGAATCCCTCCAAATAATTACCCTCTACTGCATATAACATACACTGGGCGTACTAGACCCTCCTTTCCAGCTTTCACACCATGACTGTAACTGGGTCCGGGTGCCTTGAGCCCCTTCCACACTATCATTTCTTTGAACGTGAAACGAAATAGATGAATTGCATACGAGCTACTTTAACACAAGGAGATAAGAGATTTATTTACACGCATTCGCCTGAACTTGGAATACGCTTGTATTTGACTGTACCTGTTGCCGTTTAAGTATGGAAGTTTAAAAGTAAGAGTATTATTGCTAGAGATGTCACCTTCCTCACCGATCATTGTTGTAGTGACTTCTATTATTCTCTCGTCATCTAACACCAATTATGTCGACTGCATAATATTCGGAGTAAACTGCACCTGTGTAACACACACACACACACACACACACACACACACACACACACACTTATCAACGTTAGAATACGAAAAAGCTATTTACTTAGCACATTAAAGTTAAACATTTCTTTGGTATCTCGCTAAACACAATTCAACCCACGTAAATCATATTTCACAAGAACTATCAAATTATAACTCGACTCGAGCAGTTTAAATTTCCACTGAACGCAAAACTGTAACTCATACATTTCTTTCAATATTTGTTAACATATTTGGGTACATTAATAAATTTCATATTTGGGTATAAAAAGCACTTGCGGGAAATGGAAATAAATTATAAACATAAATTGCACAAACAGATCCAGAACCGGAACAATTATTTGTATGCCATACAAATACTTGTTCCGTTCGGGATTCGAACCTGCGGCCCTTAGCGCTGCAACTCATTGCTAAGCCACTGCGCCATGGAGCCGCCGAACAATATTCTGCTATGCAAACATTGTACTAATAATATTTATAGGTTATTAGTTTTGTAAAATTAATTTAGTTTGTACGATTTTTGCATTTTTGCAAGATAGAAGAAGACTCCAATTTGGTGGGTATGTAGAGATAAATTTAAAATTGCCGCCTTCACCTTTACTGTCCTTTTTAACTCTGGTTGTATCTGCTTATTAATAAACAAAGGTCTTAGATTTTTTTTACTTAAAAATTATTATAGAGAATTAACCTATACTTTCCGGTCACACATGATCGCTTTTATACGTAAGGGCCTTGTCGGTTTAAAAGCGAATGCGATAGACTTTGAGTCTAACACCTACATCTGATATTCAAATACCTATAATGCTGAAAGGGGTCAACCTTTAGTCTAAGAATTCTACTATTAAAAATTTGCTTAAACTCTTCGTTTATTTGTTTTCCACATATAATTATTACACATTTTAGAATTTAAGCTTGTTCTTATTAATACTTGGTGAAAATTTTTCTGTCTTCAACATAGGTACTGATTTTGGTAATATTTTAATATATCAACTACGTGGCTATGTAATGAGGAGAAAAGTATTCTATATATTGTTATTTCTATTACTTATATTCTCTAATAATGCCGTATCAATTTTTTAGCGGATTTTACTTACTTACTTACTTACTTATCTTCACGCACAATCCCTAACGGGGTAGCCAGAGAGAACAGATCGCCAAGTGTCACGATCCTAACATACCTCTTTCGCTTCTTTCAGGTTCATTAACTTCTTCATACATGCATGTCTAGGTATCCGAGTACTCTTGACCCTCCCCTCTTTGAGCAATTTGCTCACATGGTCTTCGAAAGTTAGTCTCGGTCTACCTCGACACCTTTTAATATTTACTTTCGCTCTATATATTTTCTTCACCATTCGGTCTTCACTCATTCGTTCAACGTGCCCAAACCATTGGAGTACGCCCCTATCAATTTTTGTGATAAGGTCATCCTTTAATCCTGCCATATTGCGAATCTCTTCGTTTTGCTTTCGGTCGGCTATGCTAACGCCACACATTTTACGAAGAGATCGCATCTCCACTGCATTCAACTTGCTTTTATGCTTCTTCTGGCATACCCAGTTTTCGCTGCCATATAACAAAGTCGGTACCAACACTGCGTTATGTATTGCAAGGCGTGCCTTTGCGCCTTGCCTTTTTACTAATGCATTCAGGGCACCATTGACTTTGTTTCCGGCAGCAACACGCCTATCCACATCTAAATCACATCTTCCATCCCGGCTGAAAGCACTCCCCAAGTATACAATTTCATTTACCTGTTCTAGACATTCCTGATTTACCCATATTTCACATTTCGTTCTCTCTTCGTCCTTTTCAAATACCAGAACCTTAGTTTTATTAGCATTCAAACGGAGACCTTTAATTTCACATTCCTCTTTCATACACGTGACAAATGCCTGCAGTTCTGCTTCTGATGGTGCAATAAGTACTGCATCATCAGCATACAGCAGAAAATTAACTTTTATGTCACCCAATTTCACACCCAAACAGCTATTTTGCAGCTTCTGTAAACAGCTGTCGAGATACAGTATGAACAGCCAGGAAGACATGACACAACCCTGTTTTACGCCCGCTTGGACGCTAAACATGGGTGACAGGTCATGCCCTACCCGCACACAGGCTTTACAGTCATAGTAAAGTGACTGCACAGCCCTTAACAATCGACCATCCACACCATATCCCGGCAACAGTTCCCACATTTTCCTCCTTATAACCTTATCAAATGCTTTCTCCAGATCCACAAAAGCACAGAAAATCCTCTGGTTAACACTCAGAAGCTTCTCCGTGATCATGCGTAGAGAAAACATTTGATCAGTGCATCCTCTTCCAGGTCTAAATCCCCATTGTGCCTCCCATAAGAATCTTTCCAATTTCTCTCGCATCCTACGTGTCAAAACCTTCGAGTAAACTTTACTTGCTAAACTGGTCAAGCTGATCGCCCGATAGCATCCGCAGTCAAAATGTGAACCTTTACCTTTATATAAAGGCACAATGACCGCGGATCGCCAATCATCCGGGACATCTCCCGTCCGCCAGCACAAATTGCACAGCAGACGAAAGCTGTCCCAGACGCGAGGCCCACCGTACTTGATCATTTCAGCAGTAACTCTGTCTAGTCCCGCAGCCTTACCACATTTCAAACTTCGAATCGCACGTTCAATCTCTTTCATGCTGATGACCTCAGTGTCATCGAGGTCCGTGTCTGGCGTGCCAGTCACGGCGACACCCCCGGATCCTTCACTAAGATCATGACACGCATACATTTCACTATAAAATTCACTCCATCGCTGCATGACGTCCGATTTTTCTGACAGGACGTCATTGGTTCTCGAAAGCACTTTGTTCATTCTTAAGTTCTATCTTTCTTCTTCTTAACGGATTTTGTAGTCAATAAATTAAAACATTAGTACAATTAGTAAAACCGTGTAGTGGTGGTGTATGAATACCATATCGTACCGTATGCAGCAGCATCTTCCTAACAATAACTTAAAATAATAAAAAACTGCGGTAAAAATCCCCACTATGAGGAAATCTATGGAGGAGGCCTATGTTCAGCCGTGCAAATTAGAGGCTATAATGGATGGATGAAAATAGTTAATTTTATGACGTTTAAGCAATTTGATCAAAACAAGTTAGTTCAAACAGTTTTATCACAAACTTTGAAGAACTGACGTCTCTTCAAGCCTGCATTAAATTGGTATAGTCGCTTGAAATATCATGCCAATTAGATAAAACTGTTTGTACCGGTCTGTTTGATCAAATTACTTGAACGTCTATGGTCAGCATTAATAAATGTATATATTTTGGTTTGCGAACCTTTAAGAAAAAAAAATCATGTTTGGTTCAAATATTTCTATAGAATAGAACAACAATGTGAACAGTTATCAAATAAGACATTTAAGGAGACAGAACAACAAGGTACCTAAACAAGTTTACAAACTGAATCCTTGTTTATCTTATGACCTTGTAACAAAGAAGCGTAATCACAGGAGAAAACTAATAACATTATAAAGGAAAAGCCAATAAGTACAAATTGGATTCGCACGCTTACGCTTAGAAAATATCCCAATTTAAGGATAAACAAGGCTTTATTTGATTTTCTTTGTGTGTATAACATGTAATCCAAATTAACGTTTACATTTTGAAATTTTTGGAATACAGTTTTTTACAAATTATTACTATAGTACGTTTCTAGGGCAGGCGGCATTATAGCATATTGTCAGCTTCTTATTATATTCTTGTAACACCTTGCAGAACTCACATGCAAGACGGGTATTATCTTTAGACTAGGTATTATCTATTATAATATTTTTTAATCACCCTCTATCTATGGGATTATTAATTTTACTTCAAACTTTACTAATTTGTTTATTATTTGGAATATTAATTAATACATTGTAGTGTAGTGCTCCCACGTTTATATACTTTAGTGTTAAGGTAGAGTAATGAGGCAGTCTAATTAAAGTTTTAGTACCAACCACACGTCTCCTTCATTGACACCTTTTCCTATATTACATGGCGACCCTGCCAGGCGATGCGCTGCAACAATGCATGCGCACCGCCGGGCCAAGTTAAAAGGTGAGAAGAAAAAAAACTTAATTGATATATATATATAGGATGGGAAAATTGAGCCGAAAAGAATAAAGAAGAATTTGAGAGGTAAATTCGCACCTGTGTAATTTTTAATTCCATTTAAAACTTTAATAATTTGAGACTTTTTAATGTTGCTTTTGCTTTAAAAAAAGTTATGCATAAAATTTTCTGTATTTAAAATATGATTAAATTGAAAGTATTTATCAGATAATTCACGAATTATTTGTTTTTTTAAATATTTATATTACTGAAAAAATAAGCACAATGCAATAATTATAAATTAATCAATAATCTTGATTTTATATTCAATTTTATTCAGTTATAGTTTTATATTATTTTTATTACTGTGTCCTGCAAAACACGAACGAAATAATATAAAGATTACATTTTACGTATTTACATTTACAATTGTTTATCATTAATTAATTTTTCATATTTTGTGGTTAACATATCACTGATGATACATTTCGTGTGTGTTTTTTATGTAGTAAATTTTATTTAAATGTACACAATTTTGAAAAGAGTTATTAACCGATTTGCTATTATTATTTTTTTCTTTTCTAAAGGCATTAAATCATTAATTTATATAATAACCTACCCAAAATGTTAAAAATTGTTTTTTATAATGTTTAAATAAATTAAGCCATCGTTGTGTGAAGTTTATAGCTGTTATAGTGATTTTTTTTAAAAAAAGCATTTTTATTGCAAAAGTATTTTTTTAATAAAAGCTAATGCATTTTGTGATGTATGTAAGAAGCGAAAGAGGTATGTAAGGATCGTGACACTTGGCGATCTGTTCTCTCTGGCTACCCCGTTAGGAATTGTGCGTGAAGATAAGCAAGTAAGGAGAACAGTACTAATTTGAGTAGATTATGAAAGTATTTTCTTCGGGGAATACGATTTTGAAACTCACTACATATATAATGTTTTACACAACTAATTGATTTAAAGTTTGTTGTTCCCATATTGTGAACCTCAATCCCTGACTGACACTGTAACTAAATATTATACGAGATTATTTTATGATATAAAGTAAAAGATGTGATTAAATGTATGGTTAAGTTACGGAATACATAATTATATATGAAAATATTGATAATGTATAGTTGCGACAGTAAGACAAAGAAAATTATCGGAGGTTAGTATATCCACATACAATCAGCCTGATCAGCTGAGAGTTTAGAAAACCTAATAGCCGATTATTTTTTTAAGGTTGTTCGGACATGATTAAATGCGGAATAAGTTTTAATGTATTTTAATGAGGAAAATGATAATTTATTATGAATTGTATAGGAAAATTGTTCACTATCTTTATGAGGTATGTACGCGAGCCGTGTACGTGAAAGTTATGGTACAATTAAATAATGAATTACGTGAGCTGAAATATAAAAAAGTGAATTAAATGATATTGGTAATTTTCTTGATCATGTATATACGCGAGCCGTGTACGTGAAAGAAATGACATACATGTGTAATGAATAGCTAAAGTACTAGTAGTATAGTTATGGAAAATAAATAAGTAATGGTTAACTAAGAATGAAGTAAATATATGAAAAAAAAGAATAAAATAAAATATTGAAATGTAAAAGATTATGAAGATTAAGAGAATATTATATATAATACTAGCTACTAGCCAGGCACACGTTGTTTGCTCTTTTCGACGACCTTTTTTCATAGCCTATTAAAATCCTTAAACTTGCAAAAAATATGTAAATCACTCATGGTCAAAAAAAAAACTATCCTATATCTCAAGCGGGACCAAACTGCGCACGGTGTGCGAATTTTATTAAAATCGGGTGAGTAGTTTAGGAGCCCATCGCGGACAAACTACGTGACACGTAATTTATATATATTATCATTATTGTCCTGACTAGATAAATGGTAGGCATAATAACAAAATCATTAAGCATACGAATAAATAATATTGTAAATTTTCGTGAAAATCAAAACATAATTTTATGTTACACATAATTATGCCTGATTATGTCAATTATACTACTGTGACTATGCATTTTTGCGTGCTAGATATGTCTTAGATTATAGTTTTCATAATGATATTAACCTTTTTTGGAATAATCTTAAGGATCTATTTTAAGAATTAATAAAAAAATATAGATAGCATATTTTTTTTATTCTTTTCGGTGGGAGGTGTAGTGGAGTGCTTCCACGTTAATATACTTTAGTGTTAGGGTAGAATAATGAGGCAGTCTAATTAAAGTTTTGGTACCAACCACACGTCTCCTTCATTGACACCTTTTCCTATATTACAACGTATTGATTTTCTTATATGTTATTTTTAGTATTCTTAGGAGGATTATTAGTTTTATTTATCTAATTATCAAGAATTGCCTTTAATGAAATATTTTACAATAATTTTTTTACAAAAATAATTTTTATTTTTTTATTATCAAACCTATTAAGATATATATATATATATATATATATATATATATCTTAATAGGTATATATATATATATATATATATATATATATATATATATATATATATATATATATATATATATATATATATATATATATATAACTGATTAAATTTTATTAATAATTATGAAATAATTAATTTTAAAAATGTATTTATTTCTAATAGTGAAAATAAAATCAATTTATCTAAATTATAGAATAATTATACTCATTTAATAATAATAATATTAATCATTTACCTATTTATTACTTTCTCTATTAGTAGCAGTATTTAATATTACAAATTTTTTGGCCCTTTACGTCTATCAAATTAATTATTAATTTAATACTAATGATAAATAAATTTTTACCCTTACGAATTTTACTTTAGTATGACAATGGTTGCAATTAAACTTTCATTTTATAATTATTAGTGTTTGGTACACTTTTAAGGTAGCAGGACAGCGAAACTTTAGTTTTAAAAGAAAATTATGTGTTTTAGTTAACGCTTTCCACGCCAAGAGTTTCAAAATTTTGTCAGTGAATTGAATCCCATTTTGCCCTTCTTGATAAATAGGCTGTATCAGGGTAATAGTGAGACCAATACAGTAGCAGATTGAAAATTTACACAGACTTGCATAGTTTATTTAGGTTGGATAAAGCTTTAAGGCAAACGGCATTGTTAGTTCGAGATTAGATTGAGTGATCATTTTGTTGCAACATATCTTAGTATACCTATGATTTAGTTTAATCAGTAAAATTTTGATGTAGATTAAAATTTCAAGTATTTTTAACGCTTTAATTTTCTAATGTTTTTAGTATTACTTGTAACATAATAGAAAATCGTATTTTGTTACTACTATCGACTATTACGTGGTAGACTAACGTAGTAACTTTTGCTATTGGATCAATGGGCTGTTAAGACATGGAAAGTTACGGCTGTACGGAAAAATATTTGATTTTACCTAAACATTTATTGCAATATAACTTTGTATAATCGTCGAATGAGACTGAGAATCCGGCTTTGAAAAAAGCTTAGTTATAAGCTGGGAGGCATTCTATCCAAGTACTCAGGATTGTCAGCAGTCAAAAGCTCAAAATTAAATGACATATTCATTTAATATTGAGCTTTCGTAAACACTTTATCAATTAGTCTTAGTTTTCGAAATATAAAAAAATTTCAAAGTTGTCTACAATGTGTTTCAATCATACCTTCAAAAATATTCTTATATGGAATAAAAATAACAAACGGGCACACAGTCTACTTGATGGTGATTGGATGCTGAAACTCTCATAAACACACATCTATCCTCTATTAACAATAAAAATGTAGTTGGGTTTTCAATACATGGCGGCCTAGTACCGGTAGGCGTAGTGTAGGGCAACCCCCTACTAGATGGAGTGACGACCTAGATAGACCTAAGACATGCAGGAGGTCGGTGGGTGCAGGTGGCTCACGACCGTGCTTTGGGGAATTCCTTGGGGGAGGCCTATGTTCGGCAGTGGACTTGTGAAGGGCTGCAATGGTGTTGTCAATACAGAGGACTAAGATCTAATGCCTTATTGCCGATAAAAAGGGCCTACTGTTCTTTACCCTCACTATACAAAAGACAACAACTATTTTACGGTGGTATTCTGTGAAAGAGCAGTTTTTCCCCAGTTAAGCCAACCCATTCGTACTACAACTCTAATATAGGTACAGCGTGCCTATATCAGAGTTGTAGTATGACTACCACTTTAAACTTTATGAAACTAAGAATATGAAAACATTTAGAAAAAGTTTATTTCTAAATATGCGCTTTAGTATTGTAATATTAAAAAAAAATTAAATTCCAAATACTTTATGGTGTACTCTTACAGCATCTAACACTAGGTATGTGCTAGGATTGTCTTAGCTACGAGAAAATTAGTTCGACGTGAAATTAACTTTACTTAGCAGTCCAAAATATCATTTATAAGTTAGTTTATTTATTTATTTTAGAGTGATTCTTTATTCTTCGCAATTTCCAATAAAGTTTTTCTTTCTATCTTTCTTTATTCATCCAATTTAAAAGAAAATAAATGTCAATTAAAACTTTCATGACAACTCACAAAGGAGCACAGGTGTGTCAACAGCATTCTCTATTTTCCGGTTAGTTCCTAAAGCCATTCGTTTTATGTAACAAAACGTGGCTAGACTGAATACAAAGTTACCAGAAATATCACAGTGTCTGAAATGCAAAACCGTTGTAAAATATGAGAGAAGTTTATATTTTCATATATGAAAAGAGTAGGCTCTTATCTTGAAGGTCCCTAAGTCGTATCGGTTCGGAAAAATTGCTATTCGATTCCACAAGGAAGTTGTGCGAGGAAGAAAGTTTCTTGTAAATCGCACAGTGGTGAACCGCCAATCATCCAGATGGCATGGTGTTTGCGATGGTGAAATTGAGCGGCTGGAATTAGTGTGAACAATTTCTCAGAGCACTCCTCGTGGTAGATGCGATAAAATATTCAACATCTCTTCGCAGTGTCAGTAATGTGCGATCAATTAGAAAGAGCTTGCCCAGAGACCGGTACAATATTCCATGTGAGGACGAACCTGCACCTTGTGAAGTTGCAGTTAGTGTGCCGAAATTAAATACTGTCCCGCTCTGCTAAGCACACCAAGTTTTTCAATTCTACTAGGAGTTTCACCGCACATGGATCCCACGGTTTTTCCCGTGAAATAACGTGCTGAGATTACTTGATAGTAAAGCGCGTTACTAGTGACTCGATTTCAGTCTAGCTGTTTCGATTAAAGAGTTTCTGAATATTGAGGGCGTGATTTTGGTCACTATGGAAATTATGGAACAAATATTTCTGCACACTTCGCACCAACGGAATATCGCACTGTTTTGTTGGTTAATTTCCAGTGAAAAATTCTCGCTGGGAGAGAGCCTTTTCCATGTCCACCTTGCCACCGCGGCAAACCATAAGTTCACTTTATTATTTAATAATTACTATGACTATGCACGGAAGCAAGGAATCTGGGCAATGCAAAGCTAGTAACATTTCATACACTGTCCTCTTTTTACCTCTAAAGAATAGTGTTATAAAAAATAAGAAAAATAATACTAGTAAAAGAACACGCAAACTCTCAAAATTAAGTCATTTAATTTCAGAGAGTAAATTTTTCTTTTCTTGTAAAAAGTTTTTATCGACTTAGCGTACTTACAAAAACTACCAAGCACTTAATTTGATCTATTAAAACTTTGGGTGATTGCACTGGGGATTGATGAAAATTACGAGCTATTAACTTAGTAGTAGACCTTTCTAAGCTTTGCTATAGTAATAATGGGTAAATATTTAGATATTGACGAAACGAACTTTAGAAAATAGCATCTTGTGCACTACTGTGTTCTGATCTAAACAGTATACAGAGCCAGTATCATAGAATACTATAATATACAATAGAATGGTTGTCAACCCTATTTTGTACGACGATAGGCGTCGCCGGGAGCATACATACAAGTAATTACGTCGTATTATCAGTAAACCACTACTACAAACCTGATTCGCTGTGTTGACAGATGGATTTTAATACATACTCGTATTTATTTGTAAATAACGTGCAATTTGGCATTATCTAAATAATTTGCATGAGAAATTCGGGAACGATTGTAACGTTAAAACACATCTCGTGTTGACATTCATACGTGTGAATTGACGTGTTAGTGCCATTTTAGTGGCTACACGGGCTTCGCCCACTCCCACGTTCCATTATGTATGTATTATAGTATTCTATGGTCATTAAAGTAAGTGAGTTACAAGCATGTGAGACATTCCATCGTTGTCCTAGGAGGTGACAACGCTTTCAATTGAAGTTGGTTGTAGATGTCCATTGGCTACAGCATGCACTTACCATCGGATGGACTGTAAGTTCGTTTTTCACTTTCATAAAAAAGAAACTTTTTTATAGTGATTTCTTATATTTACGCGAACACTACACATGATTAAAACTACTTTTACGGATTTTATCGCGTTTATTTTTGCTTTTAATTACTTTTATTTTTAATTCCCGACGTTTCGGGCGCTTTTCAGCACCCATGGTCACGGGGGACTGAGATGACTGACGTCCCGATGTCATTGTTAAACCCGGAGTACCTTCAGCTTTTTTAATTATTGTTTATGGTCAACTTTTTTTCTAAGAGAGTAGGGAGGTCAGTACCAGCGCTTAATCGGTGAAAATTGTCGATACTTTGTGGTTAAAATCAATATCAGTGCTTGAAAATTGTCATCAATATCATCAATTACACTATGGATATGCTCGATTAAGATTTGAAACTAAAAGGATAATTTCGTTCATAAATTGTACGCGAGTAGCATTTATTACACTAAACTGAATTTACACTGAACTCCATTCCAGAAAACTTGTTTAATGGAAGATCAAGATCGTTTCGTCGCAATACTCACAATATCATAGTGCGAGCGAGTGAATAGTTATTATGAAATAAAGTATCCGTCGCGTAGGTCGCGGCCCGCTCGGAGCCTAAATACCTTTTGCGTAACGCCAAATGTAAGAGGGCATTTAATAAAAAACGAAATCATCCAAACAGGTTCACAATTGACGTAAATATCTCGTAATATACAAAAACATGGTGGAATTTATTTGAAGTCAGTCAAAAGTTCATAATCAGAATATAATACATTGTTGTTAGCCGTTTAGTAGCGGAGTAAGAGAATCCGTTACCCCATATTATCACATGGTTGTCGTAAGAGGCGCCAGAGGACAACTGAAACAGGAGATAGAGGAAGATGAGGAGGCAAAATCTTATTTTTTTGATAGGACAAGGTGACAAACGAGCACAGTCCACCTGATGGTAAGTGGTTACTGTCGATCATAGACATCTACATCAATCCTC
Source organism: Parnassius smintheus behrii (assembly GCA_036936625.1). Classification (NCBI taxonomy): domain Eukaryota; kingdom Metazoa; phylum Arthropoda; class Insecta; order Lepidoptera; family Papilionidae; genus Parnassius; species Parnassius smintheus. The sequence continues at coordinate 38,141,126 of JAUPFT010000011.1, forward strand.
GATTATGAACCAAAGTGCAGATGAGTTGTTACCCGTAAAGACTAAGATGGAATGCCTTGTTTCCAGTAAAAGGGGTACGGTTCTCTACACTCACCATACGAAGCACAGTAGCATTATGCTATTATTTTACGCTGTTATTCTGTGAGAGCGTGATCCTTCCCCGATCAAGCCGAACCATTCGTGCTATAACTATACTACTAATATCTGCAGCATGGCTCGGCTCTATCATGTATAAATCTAGACATCAACGCAAAATAAAAATAAAAACTGCCGTTGCGTATTCACCTACACTGCATCTATTGCAAACGTCTCCCTTATGAGGCAGTCTGTTTGGGAGGTCAAGTCCAGCAGTAGACTTTGATAGGTTATTATAATGAAATTGTTACTACCTCTACCATTTGACCATAGGGAAGGAAGGTTCTCTAATGGCCGTACTGCAGGCCTAGGCCCGGTAACGGCGGGTCCCTAGTCATCCTTACACACAAGCGCACACTGACGGTAACTAAGGTCGATTTATATGAGTGTAGGGTTAGCGCCTTTCAGAGCAGTTGTGACGCTACAAGCTAATAAACTAGCAAATATTTGTGTACTCAAAATGGTAGATTGGGACCTAATATCAGTTCTCACTTTTGGGCGGCGGCTCCAACTCAAGGACTTACTTGGGATGTAGGCTGTAATGATAATGAGGTTAATGATGATGATATATATTAGAATGACCACCTTATTGGTCTAGTAGTTGTAGCAGTGCAACTGCTGATCGTGAGGTCCTGAGTTCGAATCCTGGGTCGAGCCAAAAAATCAATTATTGAGTTTTTCTGTCAAGAAATTCTCAGTAGCTGCCCGGTGTCAGTAAGTTGGCGATGTCTCACCCCCGTGCCTAGAGAAGTTTATCGTCCCATCGGATTATGAGAGTGAGGGAATAGAGAGTGCAACTATAGTGAGACTAGAGCAACTAGAGTGCACTATAATCCCGTCCTGCATTGATGGCTAGCCTCCGTTGAGGCAGGCCGCCGTGGCTGAAATTCAGTCTGAAGGACGTTACTAGTATTATTATATATTAGAATATAAAAATTTGCATCGAATATTTATAACTTTACCAACTTCAAAAAAGAGAAGGTATTCAATTAGACTGTATGTTTTTATGTGTGCTACCTCAGGAATTTTCTCTAGGTAAACCAATTTTGATGATTTTTTCTTTGTCCGAAAGCTGGTACTTTTATCATGGTCTCATATACATTTAATCAAGATCTGACTAGTAGTTTTTGAGTTATCCTTAATAATGCGTATTTAATTGACTGTTGTTTTTATTGTAATTATATTGAAGTCGGTTACACAACATTTTTAATTTTATCACTTGTTTAAATATTAAGATAAATAAGCTTAGACTCCACTTGTTGGTGAAGTGATTGCTGAAGCCCATGGACACGAGCCAACTACTTCAAAGGGAGTAATTAAAGTTAAGGTAAACAAATATTATTTACTTTACAAACAAGATTTATGAATCAAAACTTACTATAAATTACTTCGTTGGCTAAAATTGCCAAGACAGGCCGCCGTGAAAATGCAACGTGCGCAAATGCAATTTCGTATATTAGTGCATGAGCTATGATTTATCGGTGCTTTATTATAATCTACATTTACGGGGTAAACATTAAACTATTAAATATTTTAGTTTAGTTTAATTTTTTATTGTTACATATAATTAATGCAGTTTTAGTAAATAATTAAACGAGGTATTTTACATAATTATGCCAGCCATTTTATAAGTGATTTCATTATGTTAATACTCATGCATAGAGGAAGTGCAATCGACTCTTACCAGAATATTCTCAGAAGTCATAGATAGGAAATTTATATTTTGAAACCATTTTGCGACACGAAATAATATTCAACGACCAAAGGTACTATTTTTGATAAAATATTCATTTTCAGTTCTCTAGACCTCAAAATGTATTATTCATTATTAATTACTTCAAATGAGGTGTGTGGAAAACAAAGTCATCGGTAGCAGATGGTAAATTTACATAGGCTTACATAATTAACTTGGGTTGGATAAGGTTTTAAGGCAAGCGGCATTTTAGGCAGAAAATTAGATTATATGATTATTTTGTTGCAAAATGTATTAGTATAATTACAATTTAATTTCGGTTACATTCTGATGTATATAAAACTTTGAACAATTTTTAATGTTTTAAAAATATATTATGTACATGTGACATAAGAGAAAATCGTATTTTCATACTATTATCAACTCTAACGTGTTAGAGCCATACAGCAACTTTTACTATTTAAATGAATGGGCTGCCAAGACACATGAGTAGATAAACAAGACAAGGGAATTCCTGGCTTCGAATACAAAAGTCTGATTTCGCCTATACATTTTTTACAATTAAATCACGTACAGTCGTTGTACTTATCATCCCACCTCTTACCACAGGTGCTGTACTTAAAGGCCGAGACGGGGATCTGGCTTGAAATATGTAGAGACAAAATTGATATAAACTGTGAGCCATTCTATATGAGTCCTCAGAATTGTAAGTGCTTTGTTTTTCTTCTTTTTGATAGCATTTGGTGACAAACGAGCACACAGTCCACCTGATGGTAACTGGATGCTGTAGTTCATATGCATCCACATTTGTCCTCAATTAAGAATCAAAATGAAAATACGCTGTCATCCCCGAGGATTAAGATGGAATGCCCCGATTCCAGTAAAATGGGTCTCCGGTTCTCTACACTTTTACGCTGGTATTCAGTGAGAACGTGGTTCTGCCCCGGTCGAGCCGACTCATTCGCGTTGCTACTAATATAGCTGCAGCGAGGCTCTACTATGTAAACATACTAAGAACAACAGTATGTGTACTGCTTTCCAGTAAAGATCCAGTATAGATTTTTTCAGAATGATACGACTTAGATACTATCAAGAAAAGAGCCTATTCCTTTTTAAAAGGCCGGCAAAGTATCTGCAATTCCCTTGGTATAGCAGTTGTTAATGAGCGGCGGTAATTACCATCAGGTGCGCCGTATATTCGTTTGCCTCCTCTCCTACAAAGAAGGCAGTTTTACGTGGTAGAGCCACACCTGCAGTTATTTATGCGTGTAGCACGAAAGGGTATACTCGGCTGGGGTAGGACCACGCTCTCACAGAATAACAGCATAAAATAGCAGCTTATGGTGCTATTTACGCTGGCATTTTTATATAAAACTGTATAAAGCTATATAAAACTTATATTATTATCACGAAAAAAAAACTTCAATAAGATTTATTATTAAAGGAACTATCTACCAATAATCCTCAATATTTGTTAGTTACAAATTCCATCTGGGCTATATTGAAATGATAATTTTCATAATCAACAATCGCGTTTACGACGACTGGAACAACAGCACAGTTTTAAACAATAAGGGCACATAATCCAACTGATGGTAATTTGATGCTGAAACTGATGTTATATAGATATTTAATAAAATGTAGGATATAATTAGCACAACGGAATTTTATGCTCCACGACTAAACAAGTAGATTGCAGTTTTTATTTATAAATTGGACTTGTATTCCTATCCTAATCACATTGATATATCCTCGATTAAGAATAAAAATGTAGATTGACAATCCAAAGAAATAAGACGGAATGTTGGGTTACCGATAAAAAGTGTCTCCGGTTCTCTACATTCTTCATTCATAACACAGCAGCCTGAAGCTACTATTTCACGATAATATTCCATAAAAGCGTAGTTTTTTTCCGGTTTAGCCGACCCATTCGTACCGCAACCATAATATAGATACAGCACGCCCCTACTACTTTGTGCATAGTGCAACAAAGGAACTGTGATAGTTTGGAAAAAGTAATTGATAAATATGTGCTTTAACATTGAAATCCTGTGTATTGATAAATATATTATAATATATAATGTGTATAATGTACAATCAGGCTGTACGCTGGTAGATTTTGGCTCCTACTTTTGTTGTTTAAATAAATGTGAATCTGACTCTGTGACACATCTACGCTTTCCCATTTTCTGGCGATTTAATATAAGTTCTACTATTTCTGTTCAAATATAATTTGTTCAAAGTATATTTTGTTTAAGAATTATTGTTTTTTTTCCTAGTTTGGCAAGAATTATTGTTTATTACATGGAAATCCCAACACTATGACGCGTGATCTAATACGTATATCGCAGTTTTGATTGCTGATATTAATTTTTTATTGTATACTCTTACAGCAAGTAATAATAAGTATGTGCTACGAATGGCTTAGCAATGAAAAAGCTATGAATGTGAAATAAACTTTACAAAGTAATCAACATTTGACGGCTCCGTGACGCAGTGGTTTAGCAATGAGTTGCAGCGTCGAGGGCCGCGGGTTTGATTCTCGCACGGCATAAGTATTTGCATGATCTATATATAATTGTAACGGGCCTGTATGTTTTCTCTGGTGCGATTTATGACAGTACATTGTCTCCACGATACAGGAGAAAATCCTAATAATGGGGTAACTGGGACACAAACGCCAAGCGTTCAAATTTGACCGCTTCGATATTCCGTCAAAATTCAAGTGGTCAAATTTGAACGCATCCACCTACAGCATTTTAACACATAAATCCTTATATTTAGAGACTACTTTTCTTTGAAGAAATTTGGCATCGTAGAATCAATATGAAATTTTCTATCATCTACGCTATTTTCATTTGGATGTTTTTGTATTGATTTTTGGATTTTTATAGTGTTTTAATATAAAATTGTTATAAAAGTTTTTGTGTGAATGAAATTTATCTTTTTACGTAAATAATTTCGAGTAATATATAGAAATAATTGTGATTTTGACGCTACCGACATCCGCTTGGTATGTTTTTTTTGTTACCAAAATACAATAAATCTTTTTGTAATGAACTAAAACCTGACTTTTGTTTAGACCACAGGATAGAGAATTTTGTATAGATTTTATAATGCCATACTTTTTCATAGAAAAGTAGTCTCTAAATATAAGTTTTAATGGTTTGTATGACCGCTCGGGATTTGCCAGGTGATTGAAGAGTTAAAAAAACAATAATTTCCTTTATTCACCCAATGTAAAAGAAAACAAATGCCAACTAAAACTTTCATGACAACTCACAAAGGAGCACAGGTGTTATATAAGCATTTCTCTATTTCCTAGCTCGTTCCTAAAGCCATTCGTTTTACGTAATAAAACGTGGCTAGACTAAAAACAAAGTTGTCAGAGATATACATAGAAGTTCACAGTGTCTGAAATGCAACACTGCAGTAATATATGAGAGAAGCTTATATTTTCATATATGAAACTAAAGTTTTAATTTTATTGATAACTTATATCGGTGAATTTATTTATAACCAGCGGGATAACAATAAAGAATGGGAAGCATTCTGATTTTAAGTAAAAACATAGAAAAATAAATGTTTTCAGGATTTACCGTTACTTGTTTTAAATGTTTGAATTGTATTTAGGTTGAAGGGGAGAAATTAGAAATTTCTTTATAGCAGTCTTCACAGAACAATATAAGTCTAGCTTTAAGATGTTGGTACATAATCTATTAATAGTTTAATGATCACTGCCAAAATATTCTCAGCTACTATAAAACGCTAAATAACTAATTATTTTGGTTGTAGGTAATTACTCTTTGTTGAATTTCTTCATTTATTTTCTTTGATGATTCGTTACCTATTTTTTATAGCATTGGGTGACAAACTAGCACACAGTCCACCTGATGGTAAGTGGATGCTGTGGCTCGTAGACATCCACATTTATCATGAACTAAGGATCAAATTGCAAATGCGTTGTCACCCCTAAGGACTAAGATGGAATGCCTCGATTCCGTTAAAAAGGGTCTCCGTTTCTGTACACTCACCATACGAAAGATAGCAGCATTACGTTGCTATTTTACGCTGGTATTCTGTGAGAGCGTAGTCCTGCCACGGCGAGCCGACTCATTCGTTTTTGAACTATAACATATCTGCGGCGTGACTCTGCCACTTAAAAAAGAATAGAATATATATAGAAAGAAGATATAGGATCGCTGTGTTACAAAAGTATTTATATCAAGTATTTGCCGAATAAATAAAAGAAAAATAATACTCAAAAACTAAAAAGAAGGCAAGAGACCTGATGGTATGACATTCGTCCGTCGGTAGACAGGTGTAGAGTGCTACTTGCGGAGACACTTTGGCAGCCTCTCATCTCAGAAGTTCCTCGTTTAAAGCAGCGACATCTGAGGCAGCTGATTTAAATAAGCGGCGCAAATATGTGTCTCTGGGAAATGACTACATATTTGTGTCACTCGCTATAGAGACTATTGGTCCGTGGTCCATGTGCGGTAAAGTTTCTAGAGGAAATCTATCCGCGACTGGTCGTTGCTGCTGGTGATAAGAGGGTCACTTATTTTCTCACTCGGAAGCTTAGTATCGCCATTAAGCGAGGAAATGTAGCCAGCGTTTTTGAAACGATACCACGGGGAGTAGGATTATATAATAATTTAAGTTAATACTTTTATTTTATTTATTCCTTTATTTTATTTATTATTATTTATATACATCTATAAATAATAATAACTAAAATAAAAGAATATAGATATCTATCTATAACTCTCTATAGTGCCTTTATTAAAAAAAAAAATCTTTGACATAATGTGAAACAATAGCGAAATTCTTAGCGAATCAACTTTGTTAATAATTTTATAACTCCGTTTGTTAAGCGCACAGCAAACCCTCTACGTTGACCCTCGTCCAGTCATACAATATTTATTACACATCCTTTTCCTCCTAAAGGCTTACAAACGAGACAAACGAGCTTTACATAATAAGTTGAGTTTGGATAAAACTTTAAGCTAAACGGTAAGGTTGCTTAAACGACCGCAAACTTGCACGTAATTGACTGTAGAAATAATAAATCAAGGTTTGCAGCAGTGAAAAGTGGTGACGTAAGAATATACATTCCCCGATTTTTTTCCCGTGGATCAGAGGCGACAGAGAGAAACAAGAACAGGAGATCGGCGGAAGCACCTTCCTGATAACAGGTCAGTAAAATAAAAACTGCAATTACCAGCGCGGATGTCAAACATGCAATTGTTGCCATGCTGTAATAAAGAATTCACTCTGAAGATCTAAATCATAGAGTTTTTTTTAAATGGAACAGTTCTAAAAAATTATTGCTTGAAAATAAAGAAAGGATTTTGAAAGATAAAATTTTGCCATATTATTTTAGATAAATTAAATTATTCTTATATTATTGTTAAGCGCCATCGCGGATAACATAATTTAAGTCTTGAACAAATACGTCTGCTATTTTTTATATATGTTATTTGAAATGTATTGCTCCATTTATCACAAAAACGTGAGGTTACTTTCTATAATAATAATTTAATTGTAGCACAAATGGTTCAGCTCGACCGGGGAATGACACACTTTTACGTAATACCAGTATGAAATACCAGCTTTATGCTTAGTGTTTCGTATGATGAGTGTAGAGAACCGAAGAAACTTTTAACTGGAAACGAGATATTCGATCTAAGTATTCAGGGCTGACAACGCACTTGAATTTTGATACTTCATCGGGGATAGATGTAGATATCAATAGGCCATATGAAACAATAGACAACATTTACTTACCATCAGGTGGACTGTGTGCTTATTTGTCACCCTTATTCTACAAAGTAATAAATTTATTTTAAGCAATATTTTTTATAAGAAATCCACTGAATAAAACGTTACTCTTACACAATCTCGTTCTTATTTTCTTCAAAGGTAATTTATTTTTCAACGTTTTGTGAGAAGATCGTGGATTTATTATGCAAATAAAGCCTTCAAAGCATCAATAACAAGAACGCTAACACCTAAAATTTGTCCGTAAGCTTTAGCAACATAGTAAACATTAGTCTCTTACTTCCATAATAGTAAAAAACCATTACCATTTTGTTTACTTGAACATTTTAAATCAACTTTAATGATAACAAAAATGTTTTGTGTGGTGGCATTTTAGGAGAATTCATCATCCATATTCCGTCGCTTGGATGTCGTATGCGTTAACTAAGAGTACCCAGATAGATATGGTAGCTTTTTATTTTTAAAACACTAGGATTTTCTCTTGTATCCTGGGGTCAGTTTTAAAACATAAATTTCACAGGGACAAACATACAGACCCGGAACAATTACTTGTATGCGATACAAATACTTGTTCCGTGACGGATTTGAACCCGCGCCCCTTAGCGCTGTAACTCATTGCTAAGCCACTGCGCCGTAGTTGGCATTAAAACCATCTCATCTACATCAGACGTAAAATATCCAAACCAACGAAAGCGAGCAGCGTCGAAAGTGCGAGACTTCTGGTTCTGCCATCGTCAATCTACCTGTCAAGATTGATGATTAAGGCGAGTCGTTTCTACTAGAGTAAAGGCCTATGTTCGACGTGTCATAAGGCTGAACAAGATTATAATAGCAGGAGTTCTTTAAGCAGTATAAGTAAGTAAGTTACAGCCTTTGTATATTCCAATTCTAATAGGCATCCAGATTTATCCTCAATTAGGCATCAAAATGCAAATGCGTTATCACCCCCGAGGACTAAGATGGAATAACTCGATTCCAGTAAAATGAGTGTCCAGTTCTCTACACTTACCGTAAAAGAACACAACAGCATTATGCTGATAATTTACGCTGGTATTCTGTGAGAACGAGGTCCTGCCCCGGTCGAGCCGACTCATTGGCGTTGCAACTAATATAGCTGACCGATACGACTGAGAGACCTTCAATAAAAGAGCCTATTCCTTTTTAAAAGGCCGGCAAAGTATCTGCAATTCCCCTGGTGTAGCAGTTGTTCATGGGCGGCGGTATTTACCATCAGATGCGCCGTATGTTCGTTGGCCTCCTCTCCTACAAAAAAGGCAGTTTTACGTGGTAGAGCCACACCTGCAGTTATTTATGCGTGTACCACGAAAGGGTATACACGGCTGAGGTAGGACCACGCTCTCGCAGAATAACAGCATAAAATAGCAGCTTATGGTGCTATTTACGCTGGCATTCTTATATAAAACTGTATAAAGCTATATAAAACTTATATTATTATCACGTAAAAAAACTTCAATAAGTTAAAGGAACTATCTACCAACAATCCTAAATATTTGTTTGTTACAAATTCTATCTGGGCTATATTGAAATGATAATTTTCACAATCAACAATCGCGTTTAGGACGACTGGAACAACCACACAGTTATATACAATAAGAGCACATAATCCACCTGATGGTAATTTGATGCTGAAACTGATGTTATTATATATAACACTGCTGCGCGACTAAACAAGTAGATCGTAGTTTTTATTCATAAATTGGGCTTGTATTCCTATCCTAATCACATTGATATATCCTCGATTAAGAATAAAAATGTAGATGCGTTGACAATTCAGAGGAATAAGACGGAACGCTGGGTTACCGATAAAAAGTGTCTCCGGTTCTCTACATTCTTCATACATAACACAGCAGCATAAAGCTACTATTTCACGATAATATTCCATAAAAGCGTAGTGTTTCTCCGGTTTAGCCGACCCCTACAACTTTGTGCATGGTGCAACAAAGAAACTGTGATGGTTTGGAAAAAGTAATAGATAAATGTGCTTTAATATTGAAATCCTGTGTATTAATAAATATATTATAATATATAAAGTGTATAATATACAATCAGGCCGTATGCTGGTAGCTTTTGCCTCCTATTTTTGTTGTTTAAATAAATGTGAATCTGACTCTGTGACACATCTACGGCTTCCCCTTTTCTGGCGATTTAATATAATTTCTACTTTTTCTGTTAAAATATAATTTGTTAAAAGTGTTTATTGTTTAAAAATTATTGGTTTTTTTCCTAGTTTGGCAAGAATTATTGTTTATTACATGGAAATCCCAACACTATGACGCGTGATCTAATACGTATATCGCAGTTTTGATTGCTGATATTTATTTTTTATTGTATACTCTTACAGCAAGTAACAATAAGTATGTGCTAGGAATGGCTGAGCAACGAGAAAGCTATGAATGTGAAATAAACTTTACAAAGTAGTCAATATTTGACGGCTCCGTGGCGCAGTGGCTTAGCAATGAGTTGCAGAGTTGGGGGCCGTGGGTTTGATTCTCGCACGGCATAAGTATTTGCATGATCTACATATAATTGTAACGGGTCTGGATGTTTTCTTTGGTGCAATTTATGATTGTCTCCACGTTACAGGAGAAAATCCTAAAAAGGCGGCACAGGTTTAAAAAAAAACAATAATTTCCTTTATTCACCCAATATAAAAGAAAATAAATGCCAACTAAAACTTTCAAGACAATTTACAAAGGAGCACAGGTGTTATATAAGTATTTCTGTATTTCCTAGCTCGTTCCTAAAGCCATTCATTTTACGTAATAAAACGTGGCTAGACTGAAAACAAAGTTATCACAGATATAGAAGTTCACAGTGTCTGAAATGCAACACTGCTGTGATATATGAGAGAAGCTTATATTTTCATATATGAAACTTAAGTTTTAATTTTATTGTTAACTTCTATTAGGAGGTTTATTTATAATCAAGCGGGATAACAATAAAAAATGTACAAATTTCTGATTTTAATAAAAACATAGAGAAATAAATGTTTTCAGGATTTACGGTTACCGGTTTTAATGTTTGAATTGTATTTAGGATGAAGGAGAGAAATTTCTACAGTGCGTTTTATTTAAAAATAACCTTTTAGATAATGTGAAACAATTGCGAAATTGCGAATCAACTTTGTTAACAATTTTATAACTCCGTTTGAACGTACAGCAAACCCTCTACGTTGAGCCTCGTCCAATCATACAATATTTATTATACATCCTTTCCTTCCTAAAGGCTCACATGTAGGTTGAGGTTAAATTTGCTACAAACGAGCTTTACATAATTAAGTTGAGTTTGTATAAAACCTTAAGCTAAACGGTATTTCTGAACCTGACCACAAACTTGCACGTAAATGACTATAAATATGTTTAGAAATAATAAATCAAGGTTCGTAGCAATGAAAAGTGGTGGCAAAAGAATATACATTCCCATATTTCAACCCGTGGGTGTCAGAGACGACAGGTAGAGAACAGGAGATCGGCGGAAGCACCTCCCTGATAACTGGTCAGAATAATAAAAAACTGCAATTAGCAGCCCAGCTGTCAAACATGCCATAGTTGCCACGCTGTAATAAATAATTCTCTGTGAAGATCTATATTATAGAGTTTTTTGGATGGAACAGTTCTAAGAAATTAGTGCTTGAAAACAAAGAAAGGACTATGAAAGGTTCAAATTTGCCATATTATTTTAGATACATTAATTTATCCTTCTAGTATTGTTAGAGCAAACGTAGGTAACATAATTTAAGTCTTGAACAAATACGTCTGCTATTATTTATATATGTTATTTGAAATGTATTGCTCCATTTATCACAAAAACGTGAGGATACTTTCTATAATCCTATTTCTAATAATTTCTAATAAAAACATCCTAATTTCAATAGAGAAGGAGGCTGGTTACTACCACCTGCTTGGGATCCTATAATTAATAAAATTAAAACTAAACCCAAGCATACCACTGCAAGACTTCAAAACACAGTTAGTTCATTCTGCGTATATCGGACCAAAGCCAATAATTAAATAGCAGGAGGTCCTCCGGGCTAACTTTGACATCGGGACATCAGTCACCTCGGTCCCCAGTGACCATGGGTGCTGGAAAGCATCCAAAACGTTGGGTATTAAAAATAAAATAAATAAAACGCGATAAAATCCGTAAAAGTAGTTTTAATCAATTCTATAATAATAAGTAAGTATTAAAAATGTTGTTAACGTGTTAGAGTTTTTCCGCTGGCATGTTAAGCTTGTAGCACAAATGGTTCAGCTCGACCGGGGATTGACACACTTTTACGTAATACCAGCATGAAATACCAGCTTTATGCTTAGTGTTTTGTATAATGAGTGTAGAAAACCGAAGAAACTTTTAACTGGAAACGAGATATTCGATCTAAGAATTCAGGGCTGACAACGCACGTGAATTTTGATACTTCATCGGGGATAGATGTAGATATCAATTTGCCATAGCAAACATTATGCAACATTTACTTACCATCAGGTGGACTGTGTGCTTATTTGTCACCCTTATTCTACAAAGTAATCAATTTACTTTAAGCAATATTTTTATAAGAAATCCACTGAATAAAACGTTATTCTTACATAATCTCGTTCTTATTTTCTTCAAAGGTAATTCTTTTTTCAATGTGTTGTGAGAAGATCGTGGATTTATTAAGCAAATAAAGCCTTCAAAGCACCAATAACAAGAACGCTAACACCTAAAAGTCTGTCCGTAAGCTTTAGCAACATAGTAAATATTAGTACTACTACACTTACTCCCATAATAATAAAAAAACCATTACCATTTTGTTTACTTGAACATTTTAAATCAACTTTAATGATAACAAAAATGTATTGTGTGGTGGCATTTTAGGAGAATTCATCATCCATATTCCGTCACTTGGATGTCGTATGCGTCAACTAAGATTTAACCTAGATAGATATGGTAGCTTTTTATTTTTAGAAATGCCTCCACACTAGGATTTTTTCCTGTATCCTGGGGTCAGTTTTAAAACATAAATTTCACAGGGACAAACATACAGACCCGGAACTACTTGTTCCGTGAGGGATTTGAACCCGCGCCCCTTAGCGCTGTAACTCATTGCTAAGCCACTGCGCCGTAGTTGGCATTAAAACCATCTCATCTACATCAGACGTAAAATATCCAAACCAACGAAGGCGAGCAGCGTCAAAAGTGCGAGACTTCTGGTTCTGCCATCTTCAATTTACCTGCCAAGAGTGATGATTGAGGCGAATCGCCCCTACTAGAGTAAAAGCCTATGTTCGACGTGTCATAAGGCTGAACAAGATTATAATAGCAGGAGTTCTATATGCAGTATATATCTTCATTTTGGCTATTAAGAAAGGTTACATAGACTTATTTGTCTCAGTTCATTATTAAGAGTGTTGATTATACTCTCTTACACTTTCTTGGTAACAACGGCTTTCTTGGTAATTTCACTCACAATTGGAAGAGAGATAGGGGCATGGTTTGTTGGTTTTGGAGCAGTATTTAAACAATCAGGACAACATCAAACGAATCTCATCTTGGCATTATATGCGCAATACGAGGCACATACATGCGTAATGATATTTTTTATTTCATTTTTATATACAATATATTTCTCATTATTATTACCGTATATCACCGTATGATGTACATAACCCCAAATCACTTTCGACATCTCTAGATTTATTAGATAAGAATTATATTGAACATTGTTATTGAAATGAATACACCTTCACTGAGTGTAATAATTTACTACACACGTATTGTGTTTCACGCTGGAGACTCTCGCAATAAGAATATCAATCCACCGCACAAAAGTCACTGATAATCCATTATATGGAAAAAGTTTATTACTGATTTTAGTACGTTTAAATACATTAAAAGTTATTTAATATAACACTATATCATATTTATTGGTACACCTATGAAATTCTGATATTCAGAATGAGATAAAAGTTCAGAATATAATTCTTAAACGTTTTGTTTACGGGACGCGTAACAGCACCGACGATTAACGACACGACACGTGTTGATTTGGTAGATTACAGTCTATATACGTCCCACGGCTGGGCACAGGTCTCCTCTCACTTCTAGCTTTTAGGGAAAGGAAGTGTCCGCCGCGCTGCCCCAATGCCTGATGCGGACTTCACATGTCTTCGAAATATTTTATTTTTTTTATTTCTCAGACATGCGTTTCCTCACGATGTTTTCCTTATCCGCCGAGCACGTGTTAAATCAGCATTTAAAATTTCAATTAACAATTTCATTGGTGCTGGTGAGAATGAACCCTGGTTGCTTGCGTACTGTGTAATTTAAAGCGAGTGCTAAGCCCCTAAGCTCCCACGGGGATTACATTAGTATATTAATATTATTGTATGATAGTTGTTTAAAATTTTTTGTGAACCATTTAGAGTTCCGCTTTCATAAAATAAACCCTTTCATCACTATTATGGAATTAAACCTTTCGATGCTCTTAAAGCTGGTTGTTTAAAAGGCACCTTCTATAATTATAGGGTACGTGTTTTGAGTATTTAGTACGGTATATAATTTTATTGGTCTAGTCATCACTCAATTAACATCAAATCTTACGACTTCAGATTTTCATTTCGATTTGATTTAATCGACATTTATTCATCCCCTCAAGTAACATACTTTATTATAGAATACTTGTGACAAACAAACACACAATCCATCTTATGGTATATAGATTATGTGGCCCAATGATACCTATATCTGTCATCGATTAAGAATCAAAGTGTAGATGCGTAATCACCCCCAAGGGCTACGTTACCTCATTCATGAACACACTTCACTTCAGAAACACAACATCATAAGAGGAGAAACAGACCAATCTTATGTACGCAAGGTATGCGGTGCAATGCTCGCACTTGGCCTACGTCTGCAACATACGTACCTTGATCGAAAGTTCTTATTTCGACCCTACTTTCAGGGACGAAAACGCCACATTACCTTTCGATTCAATGACTTATTAATTTAGTACGTACGTAGTTTACGCACAACGATAAAATAGTATATGCACAAGGGAGGGAAGTGTGACATCGTACCCGCGTTCTTATTAATACAACGCGGGTTGCGATGTCATACTTTCCTTCCTCGTTGCGTAATATACTATAGTCATATTTTAGCAGACGCTCAAAAATAAATTTATACCATGCCTTCTGAATTAGTGAATGTAAAAATGATTTATTATTAATAAATATAAATCCTTAAATTTATCAGAGTTAAATAATTGTTAATTCTGTTAAAATTTATGATTTATAATGCAAACAAATACATGAATATGTATAATACAATGTGTTAATTCCATCATATTTATAAAATCATGTTTCATATGACAACTAAAATATAAATACAAAAAACTACTTTTTAATTTTTGCGCTTTGACATCTCCCTTTCACGATAATAACAAAAATGAAAGCAATGGATGGATAGGTACTCACTATATATACCATTTATCATTTCTCATACTATATATTATAATTTAGCATCGCGATATTCTACACATTTAATATTATAAATACATTCTTATCGCCTCACTAAATCAATGAGCTGTTCATCTTAAATTTTTTTGTGCAAAGGTCTATCTGTTTATGACGTGCTACGCGTAAGTTCTAGGAACACACTGATCGTACGCGTGGGAGTGGGACTGCGTACGAATATCCTCTCCACCTTTCCACGCCGATCTAGACATCGTAAATCGACATTGAATCGGACGCGTGTGATTACGTTGCATACGATAAGTGTGTTTCGAATTTATAGTTTTTCATACAAAATCAAGCGATGAGATGTCATAATGCGTTGCATACGTTGCATACGTAGGACCAATTTGTCTCTACCTATATGCTACATTTTAAGCCAGTATTCCGTGAAAACGTTGTAATATAGATACAGCGTGGCTTTACCACACCATAACGGTTAACATTGTCTGATATCTGTTGTCAACCGTTGAAAGTGCAGCGGGACGAGTTAAGCAAACCTTTCTGAATTCAGAATCTCAGAATTGTATTACTATAAAAGCTTTTGATATAGTTACTATACTCTTTTCTATAGTGCATAGTTTCCAAGCAAACTGCATGCTGCAACATTATTCCATCGTTTATGGTTCAATGGTCACTGTAGTCCTTGGAAACCCGAAACTATTTTTTTTAAATTCATTATAAAAGTAACTTCATGATAATCAAAGTAAGTTTATGGCAATCAAATCGACGAATGTTGGTCCCTACTACTACTACCCTGGCACAGCTACTATATCAAGTAACTGAAGCAAAAATATTCAACTCTTTATGTGGAAAGCATGATCTGAAAAATAACAGTAATTTTCTGCAAAAAGAATATAAATAAATTAATTAATAGTAGCTTTTACGGATTTTATCGCGTATATTTAACTTTTTAAAAACCCGACGTTTCGAGCACGACGACGAGCAGTTTTGTTACAGCACCCATGGTCACGGGGGGACTGAAATGTTCAACGCCCAGATGTCGTAGTTAACCGCGGTTACCATAGATTAAAGTTTAACTTTTGTTCCGATCTACACAGTATGAACTTATGGTATCTTGAAGTCTTGCAGTTGTATGCTTGAGTTGGGATTTAATTTTATTTATAATAGGATCCCAAGCGGATGGTAGCACCCAGCCATCTTCTCTATTGAAATTAGAATGTTTTTGATTTCAAAAGCCCCGCGAATCATCTTTGGAAGGAATCGGTGTTCTTTAGCGAGGATTTGTGATCTATCAAATCGGATGTAGTGACGGGGGCGATCCTGTATGTGTTCACAGACTGCAGACTTCCCGGAGCGTCGATTCTTCACATCAGCTATATGTTCTTTAACGCGGGTTTTAATTGATCTTTCAGTTTGTCCTATGTAGGAGAGACCACATTCACAATCAAGCTTGTACACTCCTAACTCCACACTTGTAAAAGCTAGTATTATTAAAATGTGTAGTGTTCGCGAAAATCACTTACTCACGTACTCGCTATCTCAAAAAACTCGACTGTCCCGTTAGTCTAGTGGTTGTAGTAGTGCGACTGCTAATCATGAGGTCTCGGGTTTGAATCCCGGGTCGGGTTAAAAATATTTGTTATTGAGTTTTTCCAACAAGAAATTATCAGTATCTGCCCGGTGTCAGGTGGTGCCTCCCCCTCGTGGCTTGGAAAGTATGTTAAGTCGTAGATCCTGTGTCTGAAATCTCTCTGGTCGTGTCAATTTAGCGTTCCATTGAACTATGAAAGTGAGTACTAATAGAGAGTGCACCTGTGCTTGCACGTACACTTGGGCACTATAATTCTGTCCTGCGCCAATGGTCAGTTTCCGTTGAGGTTCGCCGCCGTGACCGAAATTTGGTCTGGAGTAAGTTATTATGATTATTTAAAAAAAATAGCACAAACAAAAGACAATAAAAATTGTTTGAATTAGGGTTATTTTACAACATACGGCCAAATATACAGAGAAGGTTCAGAATAAGTAATATAGGCGAGTGGTGAAGAAAACGATTGAAGAATTGTGAGAAAAAGAAAGGTGTTGTTTAAAAAAATATTAAACATTCCGTCATCTTTATCTTATAAATTCAGAATGCATGGTAATGCATTATTTTAAATTGTCATTCATAAATATCTAACGCCTATTATTTTGCTATACACGCACACATTCGTAAGAGTCGTTCGGTCGGCAAAAACCTTGTGAATAAATCGTGTGCAGAGTAGCGCGCGTACGTGTAGTTGTTGCCCATAGAATATTACAATACATACATAATAGAACGAAGGAGTGGGCGGAGCCCGTGTAGCTACTAATATGTCACTAACATGTCAATTCGCACCTATAAATGTCAACACAATCACTCGTTTCCAATTTTCGTGTCAAGCGTCGCTGCATGCAAATTATTTAATAAATGGCAAATTGTGCAATAAATACGTGTCGAAAGACAACGGAAAATGGAATTTAAATACATATCTTACAACTAGTAAGTCGAAACTATGTATATTTTTTGAACATTAGAAACAATAATAAAGAACTATTGATGTGTCAAAAACATTAATCAAAAGTCTAAAATTTGTAAATTTGCTCAGTCTGTCAACACAGCGAATCGGGTTTGAAGTAGTGACAATACGACATAATTGCATGTATGTGTGCTCCCGGCGACACCGATCCTCGTACAAAATAAGGTTGACAGCCATTCTGTTGTGTATTATAGCATTCTATGTTGTTACCCATAAATCACATTATGTTTGGGATAGTATAAAAAAGTCGAAGCCTTATTTACTCGAATTTTCAAATACCGCAATAATGGTACATAATCATATATTTCTTTGAACTTAAGCATAAACTTGACTACTCTTTGAAAATAACCCTGTATATAAAGGAAAAATTGTCGTGACATAATAAATCGTTTGCTTTGCATTCGCAGTCCGCCAGGTATTGCAATATGTAATAAACTGACAATGTGCCAATAATTTAAGAAGATTATTTCTATAAAGCTGAATTCTAAATTTTAATTCGGATTACATGTTATACACATAAAGAAAATCAAATAAAGCCTTGTTTATCCTTAAATTGCGATATTTTCGGAACGTAAGCGTGCGAATCCAATTTGTATTTATTGGCTTTTCCTTTATAATGTTATTAGTTTTCTCCTGTGATTACACTTCTTTGTTACAGGTCATAAGATAAATAAGGATTCAGTTTATGAACTTATGTAAGTAACTTGTTGTTCTGTGTCTCCTAAAATGTCTTATTTAATAACTCTTTACATTGGTATTCCTTTGCCAAAAATACCAAGTAGATACGTATAGACATTTTTAAAGCAAACGAAAATATGTTTGTAAGGAATCGCGAATAAAAATATGTATACATTTATTGATAATAGGTACTTACGAGATGCGGACCTGAAGTAACCGATTATCATTACTTTTGGATCACCCCTCGTATTTTAATAAAAATTTTCTCGTTATTTATTTACTTAGTTAATGATAATTTATATTTAACTATTAGTCATTCCGTGTACAAACGCGTACGCGTAAGTACCTGAGTTATTCATAATTACAAAAATAAAGATGAAGAAGTTTCACAAAGTGACAAAAGTCACAAACTTATATTATAAAAATATACATGTAAACTTATGTATTATTATTATATATGTAAAACGTAAATAAGCGAAGAGCACAAGCACTTCTTAGAGCAAAAATTCAAGACTAACATTATAACATTGACCGCTTTTAGCAATAGAGGTATTTGGTATATCGGATATAGGTATTAGATTACAAAGTCTATGGCTTCCGCTTATAAGCCAAAAAAATCTTACATATAAAAGCGATCATGTGTGAGCCGAAAGTAAAGGTGAGTACTCTATAGTAATTTTTAGAGAAAAATAATCATTCTTGTATAAAAACTTCTAGAAAACAAAAGAAACTGTATGAGAGAATCTAAACAGATTTGCTTTTATTTCAATGTCTTGATTAAAATGAATGGTTACGAAGAAAGTTGAAACGAAATTATTTAAAGCAAATAATAATAGAAAGCAAAAACTTTTTGAATATTAACGCCAATAATAAGCCTAATATTATTTCTTTATAACATTGACTGGTAATAATATTAACGTTTGGTTTAAGTTAAAACGCCTAAACTGGTAGATTCCGAAATGAACCTAAAAAGGCTGTTGACCAAATCCAAACTTTGCTGCATGCTCAGCCCAATGCCGACACGTGATGCCGAGAAAATGTTTAACTTCTTGACACGCGTTTACACACACGTATTTTTTTCTTTATCAGCCTGTAGTTTTACTGCTATAGGCACATTTATGCATTATATACATATATATATATATATATATATATATATATATATATATATATATATATATATATATATATACATTTTTAATACTTACTTATTATTATAGAAAGTAGTCTCACTTTTTGTGATAAATGGAGCAATACATTTCAAATAACATATATACAAAGTACCAGACGTATTTGTTCAAGACTTAAATTATGTTACCTACGTTTGCTCTAACAATACTAGAAGGATAAATTAATGTATCTAAAATAATATGGCAAATTTGAACCTTTCATAGTCCTTTCTTTGTTTTCAAGCACTAATTTCTTAGAACTGTTCCATCCAAAAAACTCTATAATATAGATCTTCACAGAGAATTATTTATTACAGCGTGGCAACTATGGCATGTTTGACAGCTGGGCTGCTAATTGCAGTTTTTTATTATTCTGACTAGTTATCAGGGAGGTGCTTCCGCCGATCTCCTGTTCTCTCCCTGTCGTCTCTGACACCCACGGGTTGAAATATGGGAATGTATATTCTTTTGCCACCACTTTTCATTGCTACGAACCTTGATTTATTATTTCTAAACATATTTATAGTCATTTACGTGCAAGTTTGTGGTCAGGTTCAGAAATACCGTTTAGCTTAAGGTTTTATACAAACTCAACTTAATTATGTAAAGCTCGTTTGTAGCAAATTTAACCTCAACCTACATGTGAGCCTTTAGGAAGGAAAGGATGTATAATAAATATTGTATGATTGGACGAGGCTCAACGTAGAGGGTTTGCTGTACGTTCAAACGGAGTTATAAAATTGTTAACAAAGTTGATTCGCAATTTCGCAATTGTTTCACATTATCTAAAAGGTTATTTTTAAATAAAACGCACTGTAGAAATTTCTCTCCTTCATCTTAAATACAATTCAAACATTAAAACCGGTAACCGTAAATCCTGAAAACATTTATTTCTCTATGTTTTTATTAAAATCAGAAATTTGTACATTTTTTATTGTTATCCCGCTTGATTATAAATAAACCTCCTAATAGAAGTTAACAATAAAATTAAAACTTTAGTTTCATATATGAAAATATAAGCTTCTCTCATATATCACAGCAGTGTTGCATTTCAGACACTGTGAACTTCTATATCTGTGATAACTTTGTTTTCAGTCTAGCCACGTTTTATTACGTAAAACGAATGGCTTTAGGAACGAGTTAGGAAATAAAGAAATACTTATATAACACCTGTGCTCCTTTGTATATTGTCTTGAAAGTTTTAGTTGGCATTTATTTTCTTTTATATTGGGTGAATAAAGGAAATTATTGTTTTTTTTTTAAACCGGTACCGCCTTATTAGGATTTTCTCCTGTAACGTGGAGACAATCATAAATTGCACCAGAGAAAACATCCAGACCCGTTACAATTATATGTAGATCATGCAAATACTTATGCCGTGCGAGAATCAAACTCACGGCCCCCAACTCTGTAACTCATTGCTAAGCCACTGCGCCACGGAGCCGTCAAATGTTGACTACTTTGTAAAGTTTATTTCACATTCATAGTTTTCTCGTTGCTAAGCCATTACTAGAACATACTTATTGTTAGTTGCTGTAAGAATATACATTAAAAAATATCAGCAATCAAAACTGCGATATACGTTTTAGATCACTCGTCATAGTGTTGGGATTTCCATGTAATAAACAATAATTCTTGCCAAACTAGAAAAAGTTGTACTTATATTAAATCGCCAGAAAAGGGGAAGCCATAGATGTGTAACAGAGTCGGATTCACATTTATTTAAACAACAAAAATAGGAGGCAAAAGCTACCAGCATACAGCCTGATTGTATATTATACACATTGTATATTATAATATATTTATCAATACACGGAATTTCAATGTTAAATATTATCACATATTTATCAATTACTTTTTCCAAACTATCACAGTTTCTTTGTTGCACCATGCACAAAGTGGTAGGGGCATGCTGTATCTATATTATGGTTGCGGTACGAATGGGTCGGCTAAACTGGAGAAAAACTACGCTTTTATGGAATATTATCATTAAATAGTAGCTTTATGCTGCTGTGTTATGTATGAAGAATGTAGAGAACCGGAGACACTTTTTATCGCATCTACATTTTTATTCTTAATCGAGGATACATCAATGTGATTAGGATAGGAATACATAAGATTCCGTTGTGTTAATTATATCTTACATTTTATTAAATATCTATATAACATCAGTTTCAGCATCAAATTACCATTAGGTGGATTATGTGCCCTTATTGTATATAACTGTCCTGTGGTTCCACTCGTCGTAAACGCGATTGTTGATTATGAAAATTATCATTTCAATATAGCCTAGATAGAATTTGTAAATAACAAATATTTAGGACTATTGGTAAATAGTTCCTTTAATAAGAAATTTTATTGAAGTTTTTTTACGTGATAATAATATAAGTTTTATATAGCTTTATACAGTTTTATGTAAGAATGCCAGCGTAAATAGCACCACAGCCGCTATTTTATGCTGTTATTCTGTGAGAGCGTGGTCCTACCCCAGCCGAGTATACCCTTTCGTGCTACACGCATAAATAACTGCAGGTGTGGCTCTACCACGTAAAACTGCCTTTTTTGTAGGAGAGGAGGTAAACGAGCATACGGCTCATCTGATTTTAAGTAATTACCGCCACCCACGAACAACAGCTACACCAGGGGAATTGCAGATGCATTGTCGGCCTATTAAAAAGGAATAGGCTCTTTTCTTGATAGTATCTAATTCGTATCGTTCAGAAAAAATCTATGCTGGATCTTTACACTTTACAGACCAAAGAAAACACACTGTTGTTCTTAGTATATTTACGTAGTAGAGCCACGCTGCAATAAATATTAGTTGCAACGCCAATGAGTCGGCTCGACCGGGGCAGGACCTCGTTCTCACAGAATACCAGCGTAAATTATCAGCATAATGCTGCTGTGTGCTTTTATGGTAAGTGTAGAGAACTGGACACTCATTTTTAGGCCCAAATCCCCCCGCCATCAACATGGTAGCGGAATTAAATAATGATAGACTACCCCAGGAGGGTACCAGCACCCCTGGAGAATCCCTCGCTGAGCATCCACGACCATGTTTCTCCACTTCTGAGCGTGGGTGCTCAGGCTGCCCCACGTATTTTGGGGGGGGGGGGCAAAATTCCGCTCAAGACTACAACTGCTCGGGGCAAACGGAGCAACAAGACCAAGGCGACCCCTGCCACGCTGTCCGTGAATTTCTGCAATATCAGGGGACTTCACTCTAACCTAAACGCCGTCCACTAACATCTCGAGACGGCGAGGCCGGCTCTGCTCTTTCTGACCGAGACGCAGGTGTCCTCTCCGGCTGATGTCTCGTATCTCTCCTACCCGGGGTACAAACTGGAACATTCCTTTGTGCCTCGGGCTGGAGTTTGCGTTTACGTCAGAGAGGACATCTGTTCTCGACGCCTCGGCAGACTTGAAGGTTCGGACCTGTCCATCCTTCGGCTACGCGTAGACAGCGACGAACATCTGCGCGTCTACGGGTGCCTCTATAGGTCTTATAGCGGTAATGCTGAAACAGACCGACTCTTCGACCACGTCCAAATGGCTGCAGATTCGTTGCTACAGCAGATCCCCTCCGCAGAGATCGTGATCCTCGGCGACTTTAACGCCCATCACGCCGAATGGCTTGGTTCACGTTTAACCGATCATGCGGGGAGATCTGTTCATGATTTTGCCTTGGCATATGGTCTGACATAACTGGTTACTTCGCCTACGCGGATTCCAGATGTGGAGGATCATGCACCTTCCCTGTTGGACCTTCTGCTGACCTCTCACCCGGACGGATAGATTGGGTTGGGATGCGGTCTTTCTTTGCATCCTACCCTTGGGGGCGGGTTTGCTTCTCGCCGGATGATCCCAACGTTGTTGCGGATTCTGTTACTGATGTGGTACTTCAGGGTATGGAACTTTTTATTCCTTCCTCTGTGGTGCCCATTGGAGGCAAATCTCAGCCATGGTTTGGTCGCTCCTGTAAAATAGCATCATGCTATAAGCAGGAGTGCTACCAAGCCTGGGTTGATGCATCAGCGTCTAAAAAAGAAGTATAATTCCGCCTCCAGGTCCAAAAGAGTCATTGCCAAGACAAAGTCAGAGCACATAGGCAGAATTGGCGAGAAACTAGTTCGCCTTCCTTCTGGAACCCGTGCATTCTGGTCTCTCGCCAAGGCTGTCCAGGGGAATTTCTGTCAGCCATCTCTTCCATCTCTGCACAGGGAGGACGACTCACTGGCCCATACTGCAAAGGAGATAGCCGATCTTCTAGGCTCTTTCTTTGCGTCTAACTCGACTCTCGATGACGGGGGGAGTACACCGCCGACCATCCCGCGGTGTGAGTGCTCCATGCCGGAAGTGCACTTCACACAGCGCTCGGTTCGCAAAGCACTCCTCTCCCTGGACATCCACAAGTCGAGTGGGCCTGACGGAATCCCCCCAATTGTGCTGAGGACGTGTGCTCCAGAGTTGGCACCGGTTTTAACGCGTCTTTTCCGGTACTCCTACTCCCTAGGCGTAGTCCCAAAATCATGGAAGACGGCTTTCGTCCACCCGATCCCTAAAAAAGGCGACCGCTCAGACCCGTCCAACTACCAGCCAATCGCTATCACCTCCTTGTTCTCCAAAACAATGGAGTCTATTGTAAACTGCCAGCTCATGAGGTACCTTGAGCATCGCCAGCTGATTAGTAACCGCCAATACGGTTTTCGCCGTGGTCGGTCAGCTGGTGATCTTCTGGTCTACCTCACTCACAGATGGGCGGAGGCGGTAGAGTTCAAGGGGAAGGCATTGGCCGTTAGTTTGGACATTGCGAAGGCGTTCGATCGGGTTTGGCACAAAGCGCTTCTTTCGAAGCTCCCTTCCTATTGGGCTTCCCGAGAAATTGTGTGATTGGATCACCAGCTTTCTTGCAGATCGGAGCATCAAGGTCGTTGTAGACGGTGCAAGCTCCGATTGCAAGCCTATTAATGCTGGTGTTCCACAGGGCTGCGTGCTATCGCCAACGCTGTTTCTTCTGCATATCAATGATATGTTGCATACCCGTAACATTCATTGCTATGCAGATGACAGCACTGGTGATGCTCTTTACACAGGCCGAGCCAATATTTCTCGGGAAAACGTCTCCGAGTGCCGGGACAAACTTGTGTCTGAAGTCGAGTCTTTGCTGAACAGAGTCTCGGATTGGGGACGACTAAATCTAGTCCAGTTTAACCCCCAGAAGACACAAGTTTGCGCGTTAACCGCTAAAAATAACCCCTTTGTCGTATTCCCTCAGTTTCAAGGCACTCCCCTTGTTGCCTCAGCCAGTATCGGAATCCTCGGCGTCGACATATCGAGTGACGTGCAGTTTCGTGGTCACTTGGAAGGGAAGGCCAAATTGGCCTCTAAAAAGCTTGGCGTGCTCAGCAGAGCGGGACAGTATTTCATGCCGGCACACCGCCTGCAACTTTACAAGGCGCAGGTTCGGCCGCACATGGAATACTGTTCCCATCTCTGGGCTGGGGCTCCCCAGTACCAGCTCCTTCCACTTGACCGCATCCAGCGCAGAGCGGCTCGAATCGTCGACGACCGAGTGCTTTCCGATCGGTTCGATTCACTGGCGCTGCGAAGAGATGTTGCATCTCTTTGCGTATTTTATCGCATCTATCACGGGGAGTGCTCTGAGGAATTGTTCGGATTAATCCCAGCCGCCAAATTTCGTGAACGCACTACACGGCAAACGTCCCGATACCATCCACACCATCTGGATGCTTGGCGGTCCACCACTGTACGTTTCACAAGGAGTTTTCTTCCACGTACAACCTCTCTGTGGAATAGTTTACCACCGGCGATTTTTCCGGACCGATACGACCTGGGGACCTTCAAGAAAAGAGCTTACTCCTTTCTAAAGGGCCGGCAACGCACCCGCAATTCTCCTGGTGTTGCGGTTGATCATGGGCGGCGGTAGCCACTTAACATCAGGTGAGCCGCATGCTCGTTTGCCCCCTCTTCTATAAAAAAAAAAAAAATTACTGTAATCGAGTTATTCCATCTTAGTCCTCGGGGGTGATAACGCATTTGTATTTTGATGCCTAATTGAGGATAAATGTGGATACCTATGAGAATTGGGATATATAAAGACTGTATCTTACTTATATAAAGAGGGAGAACGAGTTCTTGAAAGAGGAGAAATAAGCGAATTGGAAAAATAATGTCGTTCTCGGACATATTAAAGAGTATAATTAATGTTTTAAGTTTACATGTTGACTTAATGGAGCAAAGGGCGCGCCAAAATAATATTGAACTATAAAGTGTACCGGAGCATAAAAATTAAAATGAAAGTTAGGTAAAACCACAGAAATCTAAATAATAAGGCACTTATTTTAATTAATCATATTTGATGCACGCAAGCTCAAGGGTGATCTCGACAATCTCTTTCAACAGTATAATTTAAATAAAATTGATCTGAGTGCAAAAAAAAAATGTTTCCACGTAAAATTTTCTCGGAAAATTCCGTTTACTACAATTATCACATAGGCAATAATAATTTACAGGCATTAAAGAGACCTAGACCTAATCTAGGCGTCATATTTGATAGCAAACTCACGTTTATACCGCATATGGAGTATATTACAAAAAGTGCCACCAAAATGTTAGGATTTGGTACAGAAACATTAAATTTTTCCGCAGCAATAAAACTATAATAATTCTCTACAACAGTATAGTACGAAGTACGAGTAACTTAGAATACTGTTCTGTTGTTTGGAGACATTGATTTATATGTGTTTTATAACTCAATGTTTGGAGACCACATTATGCAACGCATTCTTTACGCTTAGAATGGATTCAACAAATATTAGGAATTTGATGGATTTGAAAAATGAAACTTTCTTTGCGTAAAAACAGCTATATCACAACACAAATATTCGACTTATACTTCATAAGTAAGTTATTAAATAACTATAAAATAAATATAAAATAACGTTAAAAACTAACTGCCTTCAATTGTTGAATAGGATAAAATTTCACGTACCCACCTCTTAGATATGCGAAATTTTAAGTAGCAGAATAATTGCTCTTAGATCAACTCTTTGTAGAATGGTGTTTGGCGCAAATTTCCCGATTTCTAGGTTAAGTAAATTGTTAAATAAAATTTCGTATGCAAAGTAAAGTAAAGTTACAGTCTATATAAGTCCCACTGCTGGGCACAGGCCTCCCCTCATTTCTGAGAGGGTTTGATTTAATATTAATTCCAACTCACCTAAAAATCTCAGAAATGAACTACTCAAACATAATGCAAATGTAATAGATTAAGTTTTTAGATTTTTTTTAAAGTTCTAGTTTGCTGTATGTATTATTTTTGTTGTTTATTCTAGTGCATGTTGTAATCACCTATAATAGTTTGTAGCATTTAAAGTAATCTCCTACCAGTATGTATGTAAACTATAATTTTAACAATGTATACAAACGTTAGTAATACTTTAATAAAAAAAAACTTTAATTACAACTTTGTTATATACTCTCAGAATGGAAAAAAATGAACGAAAACCATATGTTTAAATTATGTGTATTTTCAGGTTAGAGAAACGAAGCGAAGGTCAGATTGTATAAGAGGTCGGAACATTTTATTTTTAACGCTATAAATATTTACCTACATCTACGAATTTTCTTCCAGCTACATCGTTGGCAAATAAGAACTAGGAGGAAATGACTAAAATATACAGAATTTTGTACAATACTCTTAAATTGGGTTTTGAAACCTAATTCATACTATGTGAATCAAGTGAGAATTTAATAAATTCTAAAAAGAAAAAGATCACCTGCCCACCTAATTTTATTTCATTGTTGCAAAATACAAGTATGTCCCTTATTCTTCCTTTATACATATTTAAATACCTTTCTTCAATGGAAAATTACGAGTAGATTTTCTCAATTTCCACTCCTAGTTATTTTTTAAATGATGGAAATATTACAGAATATGTATCATTATATATTTTCAATAATATAATACATTAAATGTTCGTTTTTTTTTTCAAAAATCTGATATTCAGCACATACTTCCTCCTATTAATTTCGACAACTGAAGATAGATTAGCAAACACATCGTTAATACTCTGCTAATGCTGCAATTCGTCATAAATTCCAGATTGATTACCATTATTAATCCATCTATCAAATATTACGTTTTTTTTTGTAATTAGACTAGTTTAATCTTGCGTTAATCAAGTAACAAACAGGGCTCATAAATATCAAACAATTGAGATATACAAATAACAATTAAATATTACGTACTTTATATTTAAGATTAACTACGTTGAATAAATTTGAATAATTACATTTTATAATGTACTAGGTACCGTAAAGAATAACAAACTTAAAAAGCTTTTTAGAAGTTTGTTCCAACAAAGCTTTAGAACCGTGACGAAGCTCAATAAACCCATTTATAATTCCACAATATCACATCATCAATCAGAACGATGAAAAGTTAGTCAGGGACTGATATGGATTATTTCTAAAACAATACAAGCGCAGGCAGGTTTAGGGCAGATCTACAGTGACTTGATTTAGTGTTGATATGATAATTATCTTTAAATTAAATTAGGAATACAGTTCGATTCGCACTTGTCGGGTAATTAAACACAAAATTTTAACTTTTTTTATTATACCGTGGATTATAGTGGCAGTGTAAGAATATGCACTACCCCATATCATCCCAGGGGCGTCGAAGAGGTGACAGAGAAAAATAAACCAGGGAATGAACGGCAGTTTCTTTTTAATAACAACTAGAAAATAAAAATCTGCGGTACGAACTCGCCTGCTAAACGTTGCAACTATGGCAAATATTATAATATGTACAATTCTACAGTAGTCTTTAATGGGCTGTAATGAAAAAAGAATCCGTTAGATCACAGTGAAGGCAGTGAGTAGGGACGTCACTGGATTGTTTCCAACAAATGTTTTATTAACAAAGCTTATTAAAGATTTCAGGAGTTCTTACCAAGAGTAGGTATATTTTTAATTTAACTAAATATTTAATAAATTTATGTGTTTTCGTAGTCTTTCCCCAGCGAGCCGACTCCTTCATACCACAACCATATACATACAGCGTGGCACTACCACGTTCTATGTAGTTTAGCCTCACATTAAATAATCTTCTAATATCTGGGTCCTACGACCAACTTGATTCACTGGCCTTTCGAAGAGACGTTGCATCAATTTGCATTATCTACCACATATTTCTATCATCATTGTTATTACACAAATGGTTTGAATTAAACCAAGCTGTTATATTCCACCATAATATACTGCAACAGAATTCTTAATTCAGTCCACATCAACTTGAACACTACCGTTTCTTCACCAAGAGTTTCTGACACGCAAGACCTCAATGCAAATTGATGCAACGTCTCTTCGAAAGGCCAGTGAATCAAGTTGGTCGTAGGACCCAGATATTAGAAGATTATTTAATGTGAGGCTAAACTACATAGAACGTGGTAGTGCCACGCTGTATGTATATGGTTGTGGTATGAAGGGTCGGCTCGCTGGGAAAAGACTACGAAAACACATAAATTTATTAAATATATAGTTATATTAAAAATATACCTAGTATTGGTAAGAATTCCTGAAATCTTTAACAAGCTTTGTTAATAAAACATTTGTTGGAAACAATCCAGTGACGTCCCTACTCACTGCCTTCACTGTGATCTAACGGATTCTTTTTTCATTACATCCCATTAAAGACTACTGTAGAATAGTACATATTATAATATTTGCCATAGTTGAAACGTTTAGCAGGCGAGTTGGTACCGCAGATTTTTATTTTCTAGTTGTTATTAAAAAGAAACTGCCGTCCATTCCCTAGTTTATTTTCCTCTGTCACCTCTTCGACGCCCATGGGATGATATGGGGTAGTCCATATTCTTACACTGCCACTATAATCCACGGTATAATAAAAAAAGTTAAAATTTTGTGTTTAATTACTTATATATATATATATATATATATATATATATATATATATATATATATATATATATATATATATATATATATATATATATATACATATATACAGTAGTATATAATTAATATATTTAGTCAGCCCTTCACAAGTCCACTGCTGAACATAGGCCTCCTCCAAGGTATGCCACAAAGCAAGGTCCTGAGCCACCTGCATCCATCGTGAGATACGATATTAGGTACGAAATGCTGGTAAAATAAATAGTTCAACAAATAAGAACATGTATCATAAATAAAACGGAAAGGAAGCTTTAGTAGTAGGATATTTCAAATTTAGCTATCTGTTATAAATATGTTCCGCAGCTTGAGGCACGTATGTATAACAAACATTTGCATTAAAATCCAATCGCCTTTCAAATTTTTGCATATCAATTTTAAAGGTTTGGCAAATGCAGCTACACCTCTTTGTAATCTTAAAATCTTTGGATTGATCTCATTAGTAAAATTTAATCAAGAGAATTTAAGGAAAAGTGAAAAATCCTTTCAACATTAATATGCAAATTTTAATATAACATATTTTTTTTTAAATATATAGGTAGGGTGACGAACGAGCACACAATCCACCTGATAATAAGTGGATGCTATGGCCCATAGATACATACATTTATCTTCGATTAAGAATCGAAATGCAGATGCGTTGTCACCCCTGAGGACTACGATGGAATGCCTCGTTTCCAGTAAAAAAGGTCTCCGGTTCTTTACACTCGCCATACGAAGCTCCGCAGCATTCTGCTATTGCACTGCTTATGTTGGTATTGTGTGAGAGCGTGGTCCTTTCCAGGTTTAGCTGACCCATACGTACTACAACCATAATATAGCTCTACCACATAAATAAATTTACGTTAATTACACGTTCAATCTCAAAAGCGCCTAAGGTATTATTTAGGTACAATTTAAATAAATTCTGACTTTATGTAAGATGTAAATTTGATATGTTATGTACGAAAAATACATCAATTTTGCGTGCATTTTTGTGTTCCGGTCTGAAGCTCAATATTACCAGGTATTCCATTTTAGTCCTAGGATGTGGACACGAATTAGTTGCCTTCTATCTTTGAATTTGGTAACAGCATCCATGGGTTGCAGCATCCACTTACTATAAGATTATGTGCTCAATTATCACTTTAATTTTGTACACACCTTTAGTTTATTTAAGGTTTTTCAAGCTCGTTAAAATTGAAATTGTAAAAAATAATACAAAAAATTAAGGTATAACCAAATTATTTTACTTATATTTGAAACATAAATACATGTTATTACCACCTGAAAATGATTTCGAACATTATAGCTACCGCAGCTGTTCTTAACAAAGCGGATTCTCAACGTCCTATATTGGGCCACTTTTTCGAACAATGCTGGCCGGTATGTCACGAATAAAGTGAACAATGTTGTTTGTGTTGAATTCACCCCCAAGGCGTAATTTTTGCTGGCTTATCAGCATAAACCAGTGAGTTTAAGTAACCTCAAAAATAATAATTGAGAAATGTCAAGTCGTTTGACCTTGGAGTACAATTGACACGCACATTTTTCGAAATCGACTTGTCGTAACATTAGGATTTTAATAAGTTGATGGTTGCAGTCGCAGTACACATAGAACCATCCTGTTGAAACAACTTTCCAAGCATATTCATATTTTAAAAATCATTGACTATTGTGCGATAATGATCTCGATTAACTGTAACGCAAACTCCGACCCTAATTATGGAAAATTTGGTTAATTATTTATTTATTC
Source organism: Parnassius smintheus behrii (assembly GCA_036936625.1). Lineage (NCBI taxonomy): Eukaryota > Metazoa > Arthropoda > Insecta > Lepidoptera > Papilionidae > Parnassius > Parnassius smintheus. The sequence goes on from JAUPFT010000011.1 coordinate 38,172,343, forward strand.
CTAAAGTATAAAAATTTATTTAAACCCTAAATAATATTGTAATAAAGAACGCTATTATTCTGCTATCATAAATGTAGTTTCCTATCATCTTTCGCGAAAGGAAATAAATCAGTCAAAAAAAAAAGATCCGCGATTAAAATGAACTGCAGACGACTTGAGTTTTGTATCTGTTTTTAAACAGGCTGACAGCTTCGAGTCTTTTGTTTGTATAAAACAGAAGTTGTCACAACAGGTAGTCTGTTTGCGTTACATGTTCAGCCTCTAACGCTGCTGTTTTGCTTTTGACTTTTGTTATAATTTATGGTTAAAATAAAAATAAATCATGAAACTTTTGTCCGGATTTGTGTAATAATGTTTTGTAAAGTAAATTCGTTTTAATTTAACCATAGAACATCTAAAAGTACTTAGTACATAGTACGTAGCTTAACACAAATTCAAAAGTTAAGATAAAAATATTTTAACAATCTAGAAGAACTCTTAGACGAAAAGGAGTACCTGCTATATCAAATAAGAATCATTTTATCTAATAATAATTCATTTTATTTAATAACAACTCATTTTATCTAATATAAACGATTTGTGAAATAAAAATAGAAGGGGAGTTGATCGAGCAAGTAGATGAGTTTGTATATTTGGGCTGCGTATTTAGCAGGGATGGGCGATATGATAAGAATATAGAACGACGAGTGAATGCGGGAAATAGAGTAAATGGGGCACTGCACTCTATTGTGAAGAGTCAAAATGTGTCGGAAAAGGCACGTATGGCAATTCGCAATGCTGTGTTGGTCCCTACTTTAACGTATGGTAGTGAAAGTTGGGTGTGGCAGAAGAAGCACGAGAGTAGAATGAAGGCAGTAGAAATGCGGTCGTTAAGGAGTATATTAGGGCTGAATCTGAATAACAGGGTAAGAAATTGTGTAATAAGAGAAGAGTGTGCTTTGCAAGATTATTTTGTGACCAGGATTAAGAAAGGAATGCTTCGGTGGTTTGGTCATGTGGAAAGAATGAATAAGGAATGAGTGACAAAGAAAATTTATGTTGCAGAAGTGAATGGCAGAGTCGGAAAGGACGTCCTAGGTGAAAATTTATCGACCAAATTGGCGATTTATTGAAAACGGGCCAAATTAGGAGTACCCTTAACCGACGAGCATGTATGCGTAGGTGTATGAATGTGAAGGAGGCGAGAGAGGTGTGTCAGGATCGTGCCAAATGGAAGTCTGTAGTCTCTGCCTACCCCTCTCGGTGACAGGCGTGAGTGTTTTTATGTATTTATCTAATAATAATAACAACTCATTCTATAAGGTGAAGTAACATATGATTCAAGTTTTACATATAAAACATACAAAAAAATTGACCACAGCATTTTATTATATGCTAGTTTAATTAAACTTCATCCCCGATAATATGTGTTAATCCAAAATATATTCTATATGTGTCCCGAATTTCATCCAATTCTTTTAAACCTTTTCTGCGTCATTGCATCTTATTATTCAGATATATTGTAATGTTAACATTACTATTAATATAGTAGCTTATCGAACAGTTGAATCCAGGGTATATACTATGTATATCTTCAATAGGGTAGTGGTTATTCTTAACATTACACAAGATTATTTTGGCAAAATTGGAAATTATCATATTTGTAGGAGATATTAAAGTGCTACTAGTGTAAGTCACAGAGATGTTCACTCGACATAATCTACCTATTTATACAGAATTAAGTACCTAGTAATAGAGTATAGTATAAAAGTAGTAGTATTACGTATATAGTAAGTGGATGCTGCGGCCCATAGACACCTATCAAATCAATTTCGAAATATGGTAAGAATATAAATGCGCAGTAACCCCTGATGACTAAGATTAAATACATCTTTATCAGTTAAAATATCTCCGGCGCTACACTCACCATAGACCTATAAATATTTCATTTTGTAAATGTAACTCCTTATGGATTCAGCAAGGGACGCCCTAGACCGAAGTTTATCGACCAAATAGGTGATATATTGAAGTTAGGCAAAATTAAGAGTACCCTTAACCGTTATGTACGCATGTACGCATTAGTAGGATATGAAAATAGCGTGAGATGTCAAGATCGTGCCAAATGGAAGCCCATAGTCTCTGCCCTACCCCTCTGGGTAACGGGCATGAGAGTTTATGTGATATAAAATTTTTAGATTTTGTGTAATCTTGTGAAGATTAGACATTGAAATGGAAAGTGACTAAATAAAAGGTGAAAAGGTACCTTGTAATAAATTGTTACGGTATCTAAAAAAGGGGCTGTCGTATTAAAGAGACAAATGGCGAAATTAAATGTTATATTCGACCTTTTTTTTCGTTGAAATCGTCTAATTTAACAATGTTCTTTTTATATTTTTTTACCTGCGCTCTCTGAAATGTTTTAAATCAATAATGTTATGTTACTCAAAAATGTTTACAACTGAACATAGCACTATTTTCAGTTTTGAGTGTTAGAGAATTTTTAGTTTTTCCCACTCTGCTCCCGTACGGTTTGACGCATCTCCTATCGTCCATTTTTGTATTTTGGAATGCTTACAAAAAAATATTATCATGAAGTAGCAAATTAGTAAAAACAATAATTACAAGTAATGTAGCCTCTCCACATATTACTTTCCTCTGACTTAATACTGGGATGTTGGGATATTGTGAAACCAATAACTTCCCTATTTTTTAAAATTTTCAATTTTCTTAGTGGCAAGTTAAAAGAACATATTTAATTAGTCGCATGTCGTTGCTTTTTTGAAATAAGAGTTTGTTTATTTATTTTTATAATTTAGAATCTTACGTTATTTTTAACATGTCAGTCCCATTGTACCTTATAACTAAATAACACCCTACTATTTATCAAATTGCCCACACAAAATGCTAACTTAATTATAAACCATTTGAACAGCATTTGACAGTAGTAGTAATAGGACAGAATGCATTGATATTCCTATGTTACATATTTTAATGACAGTTTTGGCGACTAGTAGTTTCCTTTCGTGATGGTTTAGGGAACATTCTGTGAGCAAGTGTTGTACATCTTCTATTTTCTTGCACGTTTCACAATTTGGAGATTGTTTTTTTTTTCATCATTCAACACGGAATGTGTCCGGAACGAAGTCACATTGCTAATACAATATATTTTCTATTCAATAGACATTGATTTAATCAAGGCACTTTCGGAGGTTGACTCTGGAATACTTTAGAACTGTCTAATCCTTAAGAGTGTTTAAGAACATTGTTCACTACAATACCCCTTTCAAACTACTCGCTTAGTTGTCTAAATTTAACCAAAGTTGTGAGCGTAGAAGGGTTCTCCAATGCCTCGCCTTGGTCTACTTCCATCCATTGTAGAATTCGTACGCCGCGTCAACTTAAACAAACTTATAGCATAAAGTAACTCACTACACTGACGTACTTCAATTTGCATCTTTAGCTTCTATTAACTGCAATTGCGTTACAATATTATGAAGAAAAGAAGTGTTAAAGAATTCCTGACACGTAGATACTACATACAGTTATCAAAATTTTTATGTTTTTTATTTTATTTATTTTCTTCAAAGTTGAATCTTCTTTTCTGATCGAATGATCATGTCGAAAAACCTATAACCTAGGTTTTTACCTATAAACCTAGGGCATGTGTAGCTACTAACGTGCCACTAACACGTCAATTCACACGTATAAATGTCAACACAATCAATCGTTTCGAATTTTCGTGTCAAGCGTCGCTGCATGTTATTTAAAAATGACAAAATGTGTAATAATTACGTGTCGAAAAAACAACGGGAAATAGAATTGAAATAAAGGAGACATATTCTACAACCAGTAAGTCGAAACTATTTATATTTTATGAATATTAGAAACAAAAATAAAATAAAAAACATTTATGTGTCAAAAACATTAATCAAAAGTCTAAAATGTGTTTGTAGAAGTGGTAACTGATAATACGACGTAATTGCTTGTATGTGTGCTCCCGGCGACGCCAATCCTCCTACAAAGTAAGGTTGACAGCCATTCTATTATGTATTAAAGTATTATATGATTATGAATAATTATTGAATAGATTATCATAGAAAAGGATGATATAAAATGATATTGAAAAGTATTTACAATAGAATCTATTGTAAATAGTTTTCAATATCATTTTATATATCGCATCTATTTTTGTCGTAAAATTGAAGTATCGGCACTGCTTGTCCCGGTCTAAAGGTCGTAGAAACAGTATATTTACAGGCTGTGAGGCATCCTATCTTAATCCTCATCGATGACTACGCATCTGCTGCCTTCTCTGTTGGAATTTGTCTGCAAGCATCCATGGACTGCATTAAGCACTCACCATTAGGTGGCCGTTAATTTCGCTTGTCACTTCGATTTCACAACAATAATAAGTATTACTTAACTTCCTTGGTAAAATCAATAACAATTACGTATTAGGACTTGCTTGTTTTTATTATCGAATACTCAACCTATTTTAATTAATTAATTGTAATATTTTTTATGTCTACAACTGGCTTGTCATTGCGCTTTTCTAATTACGCGAAACTAATTATTTTTGTTATTCTAAGTTGTGTCCATATATTTTTGTTCCAACAATAACAATAGGAAGTTATTTTACACTCGTTAGATATAAATTATCCATCGAATAAATTATAACATGACTGAATATAAAAGTGCAGTATTATAGTTATAAAACTGTAAATTTTAATTAACTTACGTTTTGTTTTAATCTATGATTATGTTTCCTCTGAGCATTAGAAAATCGGGCCTGGTTGCGCGGAAAAAACCATTGGATTATTATATTTGACGGTAGAGGTGCCAAGCCGCTTGTTCCTTTCCGACAAAACGATATCATTCATACCCTCCTCGATCCTCCATCGACACATCGGGGTGGTGGGGTGGGAGGGGCAAGAAGATGATTCTAGAATGTCACGTAATCATCGGGGCCGAGGACATATAAGGCACGCGCGACCGTTGCGCGTCCTCTTTCCTACCGCGCCAGTCATTGGAACAACAGCTCTTTTCCACCGCAGTCGTGGCTGAAAACACACCGCTAGTAGAAACCGCTTTAGCCTGGAAGCAGTCGAGCTCCAGGAGACCCGCCTCACCTCGTGTGAGATATAGTCGCGCACCGCCTCTCTCCGGAGTGTTCCAGAAGAAGTTCCAGAAGTTGCAGCTATAGTGCTCAACAGGATAGAAGAAACCCCGGTGAGTCAACATTCCTTAATCCTGCTCCTGCCTTACATAGTTTTAACCCGCTCCAATTTTTTTGTTCTCCTAATAAGGCAGGATTCCTTTTCAGCGATTTGGCACAATAATAGTTTAGTTTTAGGGAAGAGCGAGTGCATTATACCGCATGCTATAGTAGTCGCCTTTACGTAAGCGTAGAAGCAACCGCATATACAGTCCACTTTAGTTAATATCTCGCGTAATAGGTTTAAGGTTCGACCGGGGAACTAGACTTCGGCAGCCTTAAACACGTGGCTCCATCATTTTATGGTCACTTCGAGCAGGATTTTGGTCGAATTGTTGAATTAATTAATTAGATAATGCACTCCAATTTATAGAATAGACTTAAATAGTGTTCGTTTAAATTTAAATTTTGATTAGGTACTCGCAAACAGAATTATTCGTTTTATAGCGCTCGTATTTGATTAAATTTAAAGCCTATTAAATAATTGAAACAGTGTAATAGGAACCGTTTGATACGCTTACCCACAATCTTGATAAAATTATTGAGTCTAGCAAATGACGCGTCACCTCGACTCGCTGCGCAGGTGTTCGATTTAATTACGTAATACGGCATACCGAGTGTCCATCCTTTATTGTTTGTGCGTTGTGAGATTAATTGTGATTGATATAACATTATTATAATAGTTTAAAATGGCAGTTAGTGGAAGTGAAATCAAAATTAAAACGCTTTATGCTAAGAGGGACATACTCTTTTCGCGTATGCAGAATATAAGTGATTATATAAAGAACATCCATATAGAAGCAGTGCGGGAAACTTTTTTGACCGAAATCGAAACGATAGATTCTTTACGAATAGATTACGAAAAAATATTAGACCAAATTAATCATTTGGAATTACAAATCGACCCGAAATACATAGTGAACTACCAACCGCTGCTGGCATTCGAAGATATGTTGTGTCGCGTGAAAAGAATTGCGAGATCCCTATCTCAAAACGAAGCAAAGCCGGAAAAACAGGTACGTCCAAGCGACTCGATTAGGTTGCCGCCAATAGATATTCCGGTATTTAATGGTGATATTAAGACGTGGCCCTTCTTCTTCAGTAGTTTTCAAAACAATATACACAATAACCCATCGTTATCGGACGCCGAAAAATTATATTACTTAATCAGTAAACTTAGTGGCAGGGCACAGTCGATCTGCTCTGGTTTTACACCTACAGCAAACAATTACTTATTAATATTCGAAACGTTTAAAACTAAATATGAAAATAGGAGAATGTTAGCTTCCGAATATATGAACCAGATATTCGATCTTAAATCTATATCATCCGCGAACATCAACGGCTTAGAGCAATTTCTAGATAAATTTGTGGCATCGGTGGCTGCACTTAAGAATTTGAAATTTAATGATCTTATGGACGTGGTGTTTCTCCATATTGCACTGAAGAAGTTGGACCCCGACACCGTGCGTGCGTTTGAAATGGAGCATCGTAGCTCGGAGATGCCTTCCTTTCATTCATTAGCATCGTTCGTGCGAGATCAAATAAAGGTGATGCAGCGCTCTCCGAACGTTAAACAGGAGATTAAAAGGTGCGTCGACCGTAGACAGACTCAACCATCTAAAATAGCAGGGTCGTTAACTTACGTAACCGCTACGCCAACATCACTCCAGCATACTTGTATAGTATGTAAAAATAAACACGGTAATTTATATAATTGTGCGACTTTTCGTAAATATTCACCAAGCGAACGTTATAAATTAGTAAAGACAAACAACCTATGTTTGAACTGCTTAAGCGATAAGCATTTAGTTGCAAAATGCAATTCGAGTTCCGTATGTAGCAAGTGCGCCAGGAAACATCACACGCTATTACATTTTGAAAATAGCAACATAGCGGCGTCAAGTAAAGCGGACAAGGAATTCGCCCCTACTAAGGTCAACGATTCTAGCGGTCGACCTGGTGATGTCGCTCTGTGCTCATTGGCAAATATGGGAGCACAACCTCCTTCAACCGTGTTACTGGGTACGGCACGTATTTTGGTTAGGGATTCGCGTGGAAACGAACAAAGCGTCCGTGCACTGCTGGACAGCGGAGCCCAAAATAGCTTTATAACGCGACAATGTTGTCAGCGCTTAGGCTTAGTAATAAATAGGTCACTTTCATGTCCTGTAATTAAAGGCATCGGAGGCACTAGTAAATCGACACAGGGATATATAAATTTAAAAATTTATTCTCGGATAGATCGTAATGTTAACTTTGATATAAATGCACTAGTAGTAGATAGGGTCACTGAACGGTTGCCAACCGTTTCGGTTGACACCTCGGCAATGACTGAATTTAAGAATTTGACTCTGGCGGACGACACTTACGCCGTTCCTGGAAACATAGACATGCTCATTGGAGCATCGCTTTTCCCTTATCTTTTGTTAAACAATAAGGTCAGGGGCAACTCTTCGCATACCGCGCCTTACGCACTGGAAACCGTATTGGGCTATGTGATCCTTGGCTCCGCCCCCATCATAGATAGTATTTCGGCAACCTCTTATTGTGGTATGGCTGTCGAACCGCTCGAGTCGTTAGTCCGCAAATTTTGGGAGATGGAGGAGGTGAACGTTCCACCCATAGCTAGCTCAGATGATAGGTTATGCGAGGAAATTTACGTCCGCACGACCATTCGTGATCGCGACGGTAGATATAGTGTAGCGCTACCCTTTAAAGGAGATGTTTTATCTCTCGGCGATTCGCGTCAAATGGCGGAAAAACGTTTCTACAGCTTGGAGCGTAGGATGCTCGCTTCACCCCAGTTAAAGGAAGCTTACGACGGCGTCATTAACGAATATATAAGAGAAGGTTACATATCACTTGTGGCTTCGAAATTAGATAACTACGAAGACACACCGTCGTATTTCATACCACACCACGGAGTCATTAGAGAGGACAAACTTACATCTAAGTTACGTGTAGTGCTCGACGCTAGTGCTAAAACTAGCACTCACCTGTCGCTTAACGATATCCTCTATAGTGGGCAAAATTTACAGTGCAGTTTATTTAATATAATAGTCAATTTTCGTTTGTTTAGTATAGCACTATCCGGCGATATTCGTCAAATGTTTCTTTGCATAGGGGTCCGTGAATGCGACCGTAGATTCCAACGCATTTTATATCGTTTCAACCCAAAGGAACCTCTAATGGTGTTTGAATTTAATCGCGTTTGTTTTGGTTTAAAGTCGAGCCCATTTCATGCGTTACGCACGGTGAGACAGCTCGCTCACGATGAAGGTCCCTCTTATCCTAAAGCTAAGAGGGCAATTGAGAGCGGATTATATATGGATGATTTTGTGTACTCGGTCGATAGCGTGGAGGAGGCAACCCTAACCACCGCCGAGGTTATAAGGCTCATGAAATCGGGTCAATTCGATCTTGTGAAGTGGACTAGTAATTCGCGTCCGGTTTTGGATACAATCCCACAATCACACCGTCTTTCGGCGATAAAGGAATTCGACGATTCTGATACACACAAGGTGCTCGGTCTATGTTGGTCACCAGAGTCCGACGTGTTTAGCCTTAAGGTAAATCCGCCCGTAGAGAAATGCACAAAGCGCACAACACTGTCATGCGTTGCTAGATTATGGGACGTCATGGGTTTCGTAGCTCCGGTGGTATTATACGCTAAGCTTTTAATTAAACAACTTTGGTTATTGGAATGCGACTGGGATGACTCGCCGCCGGACAGCATTGTTCGGTTGTGGCAGCGCTTTAGAGAGGAACTTCCTTTATTAAGAGAAATTAAAATACCGCGTCATATAAACGTAGATAGAAGTAGCGCCATAACAGTCGTTGGGTTTGCAGACGCCAGCGAGAAGGCTTACGGGGGCGTTGTATATTTCCACGTCCAGAATAATGGTAGAAATTCGATTAGCCTCATTAGTTCTAAGTCGAGAGTCTCCCCCCGTAAGGTTGTCTCTCTGGCGCGCTTAGAGCTTTGCGCAATATTAGTACTCACCAAGCTTATTACCGCAGTTATCAGCGCATGTAGGGATAGAGTTCACATAGAAAGGATATTGGCCTTTTCTGACTCCACCGTCGCCTTATGCTGGGTTCATTCTTCACCCCACCGTTGGGATACGTTTGTTGCGAACCGAGTGGCCAAGATACAAGACGAGTTAGAAACGCGGAACTTTTATCACGTGTCCGGTACGGAAAACCCCGCCGATTGTCTATCCCGCGGACTCACCCCGATGCAAATAATGGACCACCCGCTTTGGTTCCACGGACCTGCTTGGGTTCACTTGGATCCCTCGCAATGGCCAAGAACCGATTTCGAACCTTCGTCAGTGTCACAACCGCCGGAAGAAAAGAGACACGCTCTAGTGGCGAACGTTTCGAGCGAGGTTTCTCCAATCATTGCTTTGGCGAACCGCTTGTCCTCTTGGTCGAAATTATTGCGTAGCGTAATTTACGTTTGTCGATTCGCGAAGCTGTTACCGCGACGTTCGTATGTCTTAGCATCCGATTACAACTATGCCGAGTCGCTAGTATTGCGTGAACTTCAACGTGCGCACTTCTCTGAAGAAATTAGAAGATTACAATCGAATAGAGCTTGTAGTCGCGCCTTTCAAAGCCTTAAGCCATTTTTACAGGATGGGATTGTAAGGGTAGGTGGACGCTTGTCCAACTCGCAATTGAGTCTCGACCAACGGCACCCTATTGTTTTACCGCGTAAAGACCATATCATGAACTTATTAGTCGACTACCATCATAAATTGAACTCGCACGCTGGCCCCGACTTGTTGATGTCGATTTTGCGTCAGAATTATTGGATTCTTTCTGCACGTAGTTTAATACGCAATCGGGTGCACAGATGTATAGCTTGCTTTCGGGCACGCCCCAAGCCGTCATTTCCGGAAATGGCGGAACTTAGATCTTGTAGAGTAATACAATCAGTAAAGCCCTTCACGCACACCGGGTCTGATTTCGCTGGTCCGTTTAAGGTCACGCTCACTCGCGGGCGTGGTATAAGATCCACAAAGGCTTACGTCTGCATTTTCGTATGTCTAACTACTCGAGCGGTGCATATAGAACTCGTTGGTGATCTAAGCACAGCAGGCTTTATGGGCGCATTTAAAAGATTTCTTTCCCGCCGTGGCCCTGTAAGTAGATTGTATTCGGATAACGGTACGAACTACGTCGGTGCAAAACGTATTTTATCGGAACTACATGAGCTCTTAGCTAGCAAATATTATAATTCGGAGTTCGCTCACATTCTAGCCGAGAACCGCATTGAGTGGTCTCTGAACGTCCCAGCCGCGAGCCATTTTGGGGGCAATTGGGAGACTAATATCAAGAGTCTAAAGAGTCATTTATACCGAGTAATAGGAGATCAAATTTTGTCCTTCGAAGAGCTAAGTACGGTGCTCGCTCAAATTGAATGCGTAATGAATAGTCGCCCACTTTGTCGTACGTTGTCTAGTGACCCCTCGGAACCGCTGGCTCTAACTCCAGCACATTTTTTGAATTTAACGCCTTTAAAGTATTTGCCAGCCGCAGGTATGGATGAGAACAGACTTAGCATTTCCGCACGCCACAAATTATTAGATCGGTTAGTGCAATCGTTTTGGAAGCGATGGAGGATGGAATACTTGCATACTTTGCAGTCTCGGCAAAAATGGAACACAGCAACTGAGCCTTTAGCTGTAGGAACTGTAGTTGTGCTCACCAAAGAGAATACGCCGCCTCTCCACTGGCCGTTAGGAATTGTCGAAGAGGTCTTTCCCGGTTCCGACGGAGTAGTTAGGATAGCTCGCGTTAAGACCACGGTTGGGTCTTACTTGCGTCCGGTTGTCCGTTTGTGCCCCCTGCCTCTTCCATAATTTAAACTAGCTTTCTAGATTAAATTGTAGTTGAATTTAAGTAATCTTAGCGTTAGTTAGTTATTTTGTTAGTGGATCTTAGCTCTAGTTGTATTAGTTAATTTTGAAGGAAATCCTTCAAGGGCGGGGGAGATGGTTGCGCGGAAAAAACCATTGGATTATTATATTTGACGGTAGAGGTGCCAAGCCGCTTGTTCCTTTCCGACAAAACGATATCATTCATACCCTCCTCGATCCTCCATCGACACATCGGGGTGGTGGGGTGGGAGGGGCAAGAAGATGATTCTAGAATGTCACGTAATCATCGGGGCCGAGGACATATAAGGCACGCGCGACCGTTGCGCGTCCTCTTTCCTACCGCGCCAGTCATTGGAACAACAGCTCTTTTCCACCGCAGTCGTCGCTGAAAACACACCGCTAGTAGAAACCGCTTTAGCCTGGAAGCAGTCGAGCTCCAGGAGACCCGCCTCACCTCGTGTGAGATATAGTCGCGCACCGCCTCTCTCCGGAGTGTTCCAGAAGAAGTTCCAGAAGTTGCAGCTATAGTGCTCAACAGGATAGAAGAAACCCCGGTGAGTCAACATTCCTTAATTTAGCTCCTGCCTTACATAGTTTTAACCCGCTCCAATTTTTTGTTCTCCTAATAAGGCAGGATTCCTTTTCAGCGATTTGGCACAATAATAGTTTAGTTTTAGGGAAGAGCGAGTGCATTATACCGCATGCTATAGTAGTCGCCTTTACGTAAGCGTAGAAGCAACCGCATATACAGTCCACTTTAGTTAATATCTCGCGTAATAGGTTTAAGGTTCGACCGGGGAACTAGACTTCGGCAGCCTTAAACACGTGGCTCCACCAGGGCCTAAGTTGTAAAAAGTTAGGCACGTAAAGGCATTGACATAGAATGAATATATATATACATACATAATACATAAACACTCACGCCTGTCACCCAGAGGGGTAGGCAGAGACTACAGACTTCCATTTAGCACGATCCTGACATACCTTTCTCGCCCCTTCCACATTCATATACCTACGCATACATGCTCGTCGGTTAAGGGTACTCTTAATTTGGCCCATTTTTAGTATATCGCCAATTTGGTCGACAAACTTCCGCCTAGGACGTCCCTTTCCGACTCTTCCATTCACTTCTGCAACATATATTTGCTTTGTCAGTCTTTCCGCATATATATATATATATATATATATATATATATATATATATATATATATATATATATATATATATATATATATATATATATATATATATATATATATATATATATATATATATATATATATATATATATATATATATATAGTTTAAATTATATATAATCGGTGAAAGAGTTGGCGTGGCTAAAAACATCAAACGTTCAAACTTATTACGTGTTGTCAGCACCATAATGTTATAAGAAATATCGACGTATGGAAAGGTATTATTTTTTTGAAATATTTTAGGTATTTTTGCAATGAAATATAAAAGTGAACCTTCCTTTTTTATTTATATTTATTTTTATTCACAGTTAAAGCTTTTTAAATATTAAACAATTAAAATTTCACAAAGTATCCTTTGTTAAATAATCATATACTATTGTATTCATCAATTGGTTAAAGGGAATATCAAGTAGAAGGAATATCAAGTATATTTACATTGTTTCTTAAATTTAGCTTTAAGGCCTATTCTGTACGTTGTGTAGACAGGAAACCGTTCTCTTAATTCCACCGTTTTCGAGTGAATGATTCGAGTGAAAAATTCTCCTCGCTCTAGTGCCAGAGCGAGGAGAATTTTAGAGCAAACATCGTGTTTTGAACCTCAAAGATGTCTCGGTGGGTACTAGCGTGGGCGGGCGCAAGCGCTTGAACACATTGAATTTGTTTATTTCATTCGTTTGATAAAAGTAAGAAGGAACTTATAAAATATGTTTTCTACACGATCATAAAATAATAAGCCTTTTCATTTGGTATTGATTTTATAATGTTTAAAGTTTATTTATGTCATCTAGTTTCTAAGATGTTTGTGCTGTTTGCCTTTTGGCTTTTACAGCTTCATCGGTCTCAGGGCTAAAAAAGTGGGTGGAGATTATTTATTTTAGTGCGACGCTATGAATGTATCGTTGCACAGGATTCACTTCAATACTCCATAAGTGAAACCAATCGCCTAATCGGTTGACGGCTGTTTGGAGCATCTTGGTGAGAATTCATGTGTTATGATGGGTGACGACGAAAAGTGCCGTGTCTTCGGCGAAAAGAGCAGAGTTGACTACTTTATTCGATAGCAAAAGTAGCAATCGGCAAGAAAAGCTCTGATGATGTGAGTGAGCCTATCAGGCATATTAAACTTATACATCATGTATAGTAAGCCATCGTGCCAGACTTTGTCAAACACTTTGGCGACATCGCAGAAGAGGGGACTGGTGTTATCGGTTCTACGATTTCTACTTGGGAGGTTGAATCCTTTCAGAATGTATTCTGTAAGGAGATGTAATTCGTTTATGCAAGGGTGTTCGGTTCTGAAGCCGAACTGCTCGTCCAGAAAAAGTTTGTTAGCAAATACGTATTTTTGGAGGTGATTTAGAATAAGTCGCTCATATAATTTCCCCAGTGTGCTGAGGAGACTAATGGGTCTGTAGCTGGAGGCTGATTTGCGCGGTGTCCCTGGTTTTGGGATTCCTATAACATCCGCTTCTTTCGAGGAATCCGAGAAGGAACAGCTGGTGAGAAGGGCATAGAAAATGCACTGATATTTAAGGACTCTGTTGCTAATGCCATCGGGGTCGAGTGCTGATTTCTTTTTGAGACTTTTTATTGCTTCTATGACTTCGTCGACTGTCACAGGATCTAAGGCGTCTCCCGCAGACTGGTAGTGCAGACTAACGCTCGACCTCTGCGAGGTGAGCGGGATCTATAGGTAGCCAGCCAAAACACATCAAAATTGGTTCAGTATTTTAGGAGTTCAGTCATACACACAGACAAAAGAATCATTTATATATATATATATATATATATATATATATATATATATATATATATATATACATATATAAAAAATTTTAATGTAATAATTAAATTTCATTCGATTTATAGAGAAAAGAACTAGAAAAAAAAACTATACAAAAGAATTCGTTATAACACGACCTTCATTGATCAACATAATAAAGGCCTTTCAAAATTTTGCAACTGAAGAGTAGAGTTATGTTGCCATAAAATATATCCTCTAGAGGTTGGCAGGTGCGCTTGTTAGCCTATGTTTCATCACTAATGCGCATAAAGAAAGGGGTTTCCTATCTAGTATGGAGGTATGAACGAAGAGTTCAGATATATTTTAAGAGCCTATTAAGTTTTCTAGTTTACTTTATTTGTAAATTTTGGGTAAACGTGGTTTTACTGGTAGTTTTTTTTAATCTCAAAATAGTTATTCACAGTACTGAATTTAAAAGAAACATTCAATCCAGATACAGTTTCTGAAATATAATTAAGTTTTATTGGGGCGGAGCTTCCATGGCGCAAGAAAACGATTCTTTGAAATCTATCTCCTCCGTAACCCGTAGGCCAATTTACATAACTTTTTCGGCAATATTTGTAACTCAACGCAGACAATATTTGTAAACAATAAAAATCTGAATTTGTTTAAACGATCTTTAAAAACAACCAAAAACATTTTTATTAGACATTAGACTTTTACTCCGCTCCGTTTATGATGCTAGCAAAAGGCTTTAGCTTTTGCATCTGCATTGGTCCTAGTTTACTTTTTATTACCATAAGTTTCAGGATCAAAAATACACATAGACTTCTTTTCTGCCTGGGAATCTGTCCGGGTAGTTACCATCCTCTTACCTATTCTTGCCGCCAAATAGCATCGTTTTTCACTTCATTTTGATATAAAAAATATAGTCTTATGTGAGGATTTTTCCTTATCTTACACCCGTTACAATTCATGCCCAGACATGGGCGACTTTAAGTAAGGATTTTCTGTAATGAAGACACTTTGTAGGCGGATTAACTACCACTACCAGATATCTTGTATCTTTGACGTTGCTTCCCGTCAGGAGTCTGGATATTTTACATATGATTTATTAACGGACAATAAAATTTTACATACACTGACACATTGACAGACAAAAATAGCAAGCCACTATCTATCAAACGCAATTGGCTCTTTTTGGCCCTACCCATCATCCACTCTTATGATATACATGGTGCGAAATCTGATGAGCAATAATAATTTCTCTAAAATAGCCGTTTTGTAGCAAATTGGTGACATAATAGTTATTTCATGGTAGGTAACATATCTTATACTTTTACGGTTACGTTCCGAGAATTAAAATAATTAGGACATTGTAAGCAAGATGTATTTTTACTAAAATTTAATTTCAGACAACGACGGATATAGTGCATCTTAGTGGTTAGAGAGCCACGCTAATTAGAGTTTCTAGATTCAAATTCTAACCACCAATGGTTTTGCATAACATTATTTGTTTTAAATTTATTTATTTACAACAGGAACAACAGGCCAGCTGTAGTTTTTAAGGGGCTAATAAAGAAAACACATTCATACTAGAAGTTAAATAATATCACCACTCTTCAGTATATATGAATATAGGTATTCTGAACATGGAGCTTATCCACTACAGAGAATATTTGTCGTAAACACCAGGCGAATTAGCAATCGCAATACTCACCCTGTTGTGGTAGCTGCCTCTCGCTAATCTTATATCTGGAATAAACGAAATTCAAGGATGTAATGGGTAGTTCAATAACGACAATAATTTATTTAGTAAATAACTAAATCAAATTACTAAATAATACTGCAGCTAGTGTAATTTTCGGCGAGCGTCAGGAACAAACTAGGTAAAAATATTATATTAAAATTAAATTAAATTGCGATTCTAACAGAAGTGCATGTAACTATTTGTTCAAATATTCCAACTGCGCGCTTATTCAACATAAATATATTGCCTCGCTTCACAGCTTTTAATAACGATTCCGTGTTGCAAACATAAATTGCAACATGCTGTGAAAGTAAAAGTCTTTTTTAGCATTTATTGCTAGAAAATTTCATTTTGTTATGGAAAGTTTTAACGCAGGTACTCGAAAATCATCACAGTGTAAGCAATTTTATTTCAGTATAAATTTCAAATTTAAAATATTCTTTGAACTATGTAACTTGTAATTTTTATATTCAAATAAAATAATGTGTGGTGTTTCATTAAAACATTATAGATTTTTTCTTTTCTTTCACTTTAGGCTTTTAGTCTATCTTCTTTAACTCTATGAGGTTTTTTATCTCGTTATTTTCTCTAAACACATTCATTTCATACATGGTAGATCTACTTTACAGCGTGTTATAAGGTGCAGAACGGGTGGGTTTGACGGAGAAAGGATCACGCTAGCATAGAATACCAATATGAAATACCAGCATACTTATGATACTCTTAAATTTCATACGATTAGTAACGAAAACCTTGAAATGAAATGAGTCTTTTAATTTGCATAAATTAATGTCATGTAAATACGCTTTGAAATCACTCATAGTTTATTTATTAAAATATGAATTGTTATAATTTCTTCTATTTACGCGAACACTACACATTCAAATAAAACTAGTTTGTACGGATTTTATCGCGTATATTATTTTATATTCCTCACGTTTTGAGTACCTGATTTACAGCACCCATGGACACGGTGTGGACTGAGGTGTTCGACGTTCTGCGAAGATCGGAACAAAAATAATAATTTTAATCTGAAGGTAGCCGTGGATAACTACGACATTGGGACATCGAATACTTCAGTCTTTTCCGTGACCATGGGCACATAGGAGTAGTAGTGTTTTGTGATGGTTGCTGTAAAGTCCTCGAAACATCGGGATTATAAAATAAATTATGTAATATACGCGATAAAATCCGTAAAAAACTAGTTTTGTTTTAATAAAAATTGTTGCATTGTCTGATGAAATTATAGGATTTTTTTAATCTTTCTATTCTTTAAATCTATCTTCTGTAGTTTTGTGTGTTCATGTTGTGATTCCAGCTACAAGCTTATTTATTAATTTCGTGTATTCAACCGACGAAAAAACGGAGGAGTCAATTCGCGTATATATTTTTTAATGTATGACCACCCATAACTTTTTACAGAGTAGTCCGATTTTGATGATTCTTTTTTATTGAATAGGGTATACCTCGAAATTGGTCCCATATAAATTTGGAAAAAAATTACCCTAAGGGTGAGAAAATAGAGGTGATTTATTGTTAACTCACAGATTTTAATGCTAAGTTGTGTATTACAACATTACATAATAATTACATTACATTAAAAAAAACCTAACGATGAATGAGCTTTAAACCTGTTAGTCTCTTTTGTGTAGACCTCTCATTCTGTATTTCTACTAAATCTCGTTCATCGTGAGGTTTGTGTAATACCTCATTTAGCTCTAGATCAGATAAAGCAGTACCCTCAAGTGTTTTTACACTACTCAGTGCCACATATGCCTGCCCTTTGGTAAACACTTTCTTTCCGAGGTCGATTACAGCTTTAAAAAAATAGTTAAAGTAGGATTATATAACAGTTAATAGCTAAAGTAATGTAAGTAGCTATTTTAAAAGTAATCAATAATGACGCATGTAGTAATTAATAGATTAAAGCCACAAAAATTATAAAATAAAAACTTTTTAACAAAATATTAAACCGCCGAAACAACTGAAAAGCAAAAAATAATAAACCTTTTTCTTTTACCTTAATAACTAAGTTCTTAAACTAATGTAAGTGCACCTAAGTATATATTTTTAATTATTATGAGTTTTTAATTAACCTTGATAACTAAGTTCTTAAACTAATAAACCTTGCATTAGTAACGGGTGACAGTGATTTAAATATTTCCTACATCTTTCTACACCTTACCTCAATAGACTTGTTGCGAAGATTATCAACCATACTTAAAAATCGGCGTTGTAATATAAATGTTTTTATTTTTTATTTTTATAGAATAAGGGTGATAAACACAGTTCACCTGATGGTAAGTGAATGCCTGAATGTTATGGCTCATGGACACCTACATCTGTCAAGAACCAAACTGCAGAATGCCTTGTCACCCCTTAACACTAAGTTGAAATGCCTAGTTTCGAGTAAAACGATTATCTGGTTTCCCACACTTGACATACGAAACACAGCAGCGTTAAGTTGCTATTTCACACTGGTATTCTGTGACAGCGTGTTCATGCCCCGGTCGGCCTATTCGTGCTACTCGTACAACTATAATATTGTTGCTGCGTAGCTCTACCACGTTGACTTTTTAAAATAAACGAACACATACAAATGAGTAAAAAACAAATTAAGCCCATGAATATTTAATCGTCAGTGCTCACTTTGCTGTGAAACAATTCAGTACTATATAGTCTAGAGAACGTGCTCGTTGCTCGTTAACAAGTGTTGTGCAGCTTTGAATAAAGAGAATGTAGATTGGTTGTTAAGTGTGCTGGAGTCAAAGGAAATTACTTTTTAAGAAAAAAAAGTATATATACTGAAATTCCATATTTAGCATTTTCCGAGAAAAAATAATTTTACACGTCATATTTTAAAACGGCAAAAGACAATTTTGAATAAAAATATTCATCAAATATTTGGATTTTTACATAATATCATACATAAATTCAAGATAATGGCAATTTGTATTTAAATTATTTAAAAAAAATGGCGGTGGTGATTCAGTTAAACAATTCCCAGCTTTTTTATTGCATTAGAGTAAACTAAAAGTAGCCTCATGTTATCTCCGAAACAATAATGATCTTAGTTATGATAATATTGGAAAAAACTCATTATTTCCTAAATATGGAAGAATGATCACTTGTGAGTTTTTGAGCAACATCTTGATGGAAATGTCGAGATACTAAAGCATATAACTAACAGCCGCTGGGCGTCTGAGCAGTAGGTGATTACCCGGCCGCTGACGCGGAAGACAGGAGGTAATTCCAGCATAGTCTGGCGTCCATATTATTCTAATCACCTTGAGTGCATCCAGAAAAGATTTTTATGAGAGAATTTAAACATTTAAAATAGTTTCACTGTCTAAACGTCGTAACATTCTAGATTTGCAACTTTTATGTAAAATATTCAGAAATAACTTAGTACATCATATAACGACATTTAATTTGGTATCTCAATTGGACATCGTCGTAAATTCATTACTCGCCTTCACCGCCCCTTCGTAGAACTGTACTAGGATTTAATTTCCCAATACTCAGAATTTGCAGACTTTTAAATACTTATAATCTTATCTTATACTATTAAATCTTATACTATTAAACGAGCAATTCTTGTATATAAATATATATATATATATATATATATATATATATATATTTATATATATATATATATATAATCGGGATCTCGGAAACGGTTCCAACGATTTTCATAAAATGTAGTGTCCAGGGAGTTTCAGGGATAACAAATCGATCTAGCTAGGATTTATTTTTAGAAAATGTCTTTTTGTCCGTGTTTTTAGGCAATGAAAAACTGCTACAATATCGTTAGAATAAGAAGGTAAATTTTGATAGATTGTTAGTGATTATAAATAGCTTAATTGGTATAATAGGGGGTCACAGAATCTTGAAACCCCGGTTCGAGCCCAGACCGACCGACCGACTTTTTTAAATTTTTTTTTTCATGTTCTTTTCTTTTTTGAGAAAATCTATTTTTTCGAGCCCTTTTTTTAGTATTTTTTAAAAACACGAAAATTTAAATTAAAATAATTGCACTCATGATTTTTTATTCAAATAACCAGTTCCATTTTTCTGTTATGTCGCTAAGATCAAAAAATATTATTTATATTTCATCAGTTTGTAATTTGTATCTAAATATAATTTCCAAAACACATGAATTAAAAAAATCGAGCGAAAAATACCGAGCAAAGCTCGGTCAACCAGGTACTGTAGTAGATAAACACTGACTCTTTTAATGTTTTTGGGGACAAGGTAATATTCCTCTGTAGTATTTTTTAACACTCCTTTTTTGTTCATGTTTTAAATGGTCATAATGTTAAGTGTATAAATATGCTATGAGCACCTGTGGTATTTACCTATTATTATATATATGCGTAGTTCATATTAGTGTTTTAGAAATTAGCATAAGTGATAAGTATCACTGTAACATTTGTTAGTGGACCGAGTGTTAGTGGAGTGAATATAGTAAATAAAATCAGTCAAGGTATATATATTCCTATAATTATATATTCTTATATACCCTGATAATGCCGTGAGGCCGCTGATCTCTAATAAACAAGTACGCTGGACTTCCGTGACATAGCGAGGCGATTTGATTTTCGCCATTTTGGCGCTGATAGTAGAAGTGAGCGTTCACGGAACTAATAGATTGGACGGCATGACAAAATATCTCGATAAAAATTCTATACCCAAGCCTAAAATTCTATTTGTGTTTCATTTTAATATAATGCCATATAATAAATAAATGTATGTAATGTTTTTTACGTAGTAGAGCTACGCTGCGGCTATATTATCGTTGTAGCACGAATTGGTCGGCTTGACTGAGTTTTGTTTGTAAATAATTTATTGTTAACCATTCATTTGGTCGTCGATTACAAACTTTAAATAAATAAAATTCATGCATACCATACCATAAATCATTAACGTCATAATCAACGTGCTTCGGATGCCAATTCACAAGTTTTATGCTTTTTAGTCACAGTTTTAGTATAAAGTCAGTTGAAAAGCTGTAAAATAATAAATATTTGATAATTATCTGTTGTCAACGACTTTTATTTTTGTATGGAGAAAAAAAATACCGATAAGTATTATCGAAAAGGAACTCGTCAAACTTAACGAATTTTATTGTTTGTCAAAAATAGGTAATTTAAAACCAAACATAGTTACATTTAATAAGATAAGTAACAGATTTTTAAATGCCTATCAAATATTTTTTTTTGAATATAAAATGTAAATCTCCTTAACTGTGGAATGTGACCACATTTCGATTTTACAATTTCACATTATTATTGTTACTAAAAATACTTTTTATTATACTAGTAATATGAAACATAACTTAATTACACAACACTTTTTCTCGGTTAAAACTTTAAAATACTCTTTACTACTTAATATTTACTTTAATACGTTTTGAGCAAAAAACGGCCATTTGCAAATTAAGACAAATTTAGTACTAGGTACGCTCAATGGCGGCGTTTTAAATCGGCACAGAAGTTTTGTAGAGTATAGCCAGTCCAGCGTACTAGTATATATGAAGTGTGTGGTGCGAAACTGATTAGTATTTATAATTAGTATATTAATCGATTAAAATAATTATTGTGAAATTAGTACAAAAATGTATCCGAATCACAAATAGCTGAAGTTTCATCAGGTGATACCAATCGCAAGTATAAGTAATTTTAAGAGACTCGCCTACCATTTTAAGCCGATATCTTTGTACAAGGAAGTTTAGGTGATTATTTGTGTAAGATTGTACTCATAAAACAAATATAAAACGTAAAAATGGCATGCATGTGAACCGGATTAATGGACAAGAACAATGTTTCGAGAATCGCGGGGGGTGGGTATCACGGTAAAGATGACGCGGTCGCGTTCCGTAAGGCGATTCAGTAATCACGATCATCGACGTTTAGTTTTAAGGTTTTAGTCTCCAGGAATCAAATATACTATTAAACGTGGTAAAGTCACGCTGCAGCTGTGTTATGGGTGTAGCATCAATGGGTCGGCTCGACCAGGGAAGTACCACGCTCTCATAGAATACCAACGTAAAATAGCAACTTGATGCTGCTGTTTCTTATGGTGGGTGTAGAGAAACTTTCACTAGAATTGAGGCATTTCATCTTAGTTCTCAGGGGTGACAACGCATCTGCATTTTGATTTTTAATCGATGTTAAATGTAGGTGTCTATAGAGCACAGCATACACTTATCATCAGTTGGACTTTGTGCTCGTTTGCCACCATAATTCTATGAAAAAAAATATAAACCACCAGCTTTCTCTAGGTCAGATGAGTATGCATGAGAATTTTTTGACTTGAAAAAGAACCACAATCTAGCAAAAATATTGAATCTCTCGAAATATCATCTAATCATTCGAATCAAAACTCAACTGGAAAATAGAGTTATCTCAGAACGCCAGCTATAAATAGCAACATAATGCTGCTTTGTTTTATATGGTTTGTGACCGGAATCGAAAAATCTTCTTTATAAAATAGAAGTTAATAACTACTGAACGTACAGTCCACCTGATTAATTAAAATGTGAACAAATAAAAAAGAGACTAAGTGTAATTGAAGAAATGGGTAAAAGGGAAGACCTACGCAGATGGACCCTTAGGCAGAGCGGATATTCCCAGGCAGAAATCTACAGCAATTTTTAATGACAACGAGACATTCTATTTCTTTGTTTAAACCTTAGTGTTTTAGTTGCGGATGATGATGAATAGTTCTTATCTAAAGAGAAAGATTGAAGAATAAAAATAGTATTATTACTAATCCATGATCTAACTGTTCACCAACATTTTTAAAAATATTTGAAGCATGGAGTATAGAGGTAAGGAGTACAATATCCCATAAGAGAACAGTTGAAAATGTGTCCTATTACGGATTACGGATGTAAGCAGTAAAAAAACAGTTCAAAAACTCTCCACAACAGCGCTCGAGTAGCTAGGGGGTATGATAAATCACCGTAAAATACGTTGAAAGTGATTTTGGAAATAAAAATTTTGAAAGCCATAAAATAATTATTCTAAAAATAATTATGGTGAAAGTCTGCGTAATAAAAAATTATGAAAAGTTTTTAAAATTAAGACTGTAGCTACAGTGGCGCCATCCTTATTTAGCGCTTTCCTACGGACACTTTTTAACAGAGTCTGTACTCCTTACCTCTACACTCCATAATTAGAAGGGTAAAATACAAACATTACCTGTAACGTACGCTGTCATTTAAATGAATGAAATAATATAGAATCTATGGCGGCGCTGTCGTCGCGCCACAAGCGACATACACCGAAGCCTAAATCACGCTATCAACATTCCGAATCATAAACTGTATATATAGAACATCTGCGAACTATCACACGGAGTGTCGGCCGCTCCCCGGGCAGAACACCTTGCCTGGCGGGAGATCTCCCCTTTTCCTTCTACGGCCACAGTGGTGACCCCGGGGTCACATGTTCTATATATACTGTTTATGATTCGGAATGTCGATAGCGTGATTTAGGCTTCGGTGTATTTCGCTTGTGGCGCGACTACAGCGCCATCACATCCTAGTCTAGCCTAGCTTTGATATTTCACCGTTAGTCTGCCGCTAGAGCTTCATTGATTAACAACCGGCTAAAGTTAAC
Organism: Parnassius smintheus behrii; assembly: GCA_036936625.1. NCBI lineage: Eukaryota > Metazoa > Arthropoda > Insecta > Lepidoptera > Papilionidae > Parnassius > Parnassius smintheus. Next base: position 38,195,750 of record JAUPFT010000011.1, read on the forward strand.
AATGTCAGCTACTAATAAAATTAGTTAAAACGTTATTTTATCCGACTTAAATATTGGCTTCTGAAATATTAATTCTAATTTGTATCAGTATATTTAGCGATAATAATAGATTTCAATCTATTTGCATTTTTTTATCGACTGCAATTAGTTATAATTATTGTTTTATCGAATAAAAATAAAGCTGAGGGCTTATTTCGGCATATATAAATCACTTTTAAGTCGATTATGGTTAGTTCCAATCCATTCATTACAATCAACCCATGGATTTGACTCGTTACGACCAAAAATGGACCAAACACATAGAGTATACGGCGTAAAATGGCAGCGTAAAACGGCTGTGTTCGACCGGAGACCATTTTTTTTAAATAACGAAGCATTCTACAACAACAAGTACACCATTGAGGATATATGTAGATGTATGTATTATGTTAAATCATCCATTTACCATCTAGTGGCCTGTGTGCTTGTTTATATCATCTACATGTATATTTTTTAAATGTTTTGTCATATTAAACGTCAACGTATGATACATAATTTTAGTTAATCAGGTCAGACTAATTAATCAGGTGGACTGTACTGTTATCGAAGACAGCTCCAAATATACAATATATAACGTAATTAACGCACACCCCCAGACACCCCAATTAGTATATTATGTTATAATCATAATACATACACTGAATTTTTAGTTAAACATTTTTATGCACTGATTATTTATCAAATTAGTTATACTAATTCCGGAAGAATGTTGTGGTCACAGTACAAATCCACGAACGCAAAGACTTTAACGTGGTTGATATAAAGTTCATTTTTATTTATTTTTATTGAATGCCAGAATTTAATTATTTATTTTAACTATTAAACGAGAAATTCTTGTATATAAATATATATATATATATATATGATCGGGATCTCGGAAACGGCTCCAACGATTTTCATAAAATTTTGTGTCCAGGGAGTTTCGGGGATAATAAATCGATCTAGCTAGGATTTATTTTTAGAAAATGTCTTTTTGTCCGTGTTTTTAGGCAATGAAAAACTGCTACAATATCGTTAGAATAAGACGGTAAATTTTGACGGATTGTTATAAATAGCTTAATTGGTATAATGGTCGGTCACAGAATCTTAAAACCCCGGTTCGAACCCAGACCGACCGACCGACTTTTTTAAGTTTTTTATTCATGTTCTTTTCTTTTTTGAGAAAATCTATTTTTTCGAGCCCTTTTTTTAGTATTTTTTAAAAACACGAAAATTTAAATTAAAATAATTGCACTCATGATTTTTTATTCAAATAACCAGTTCCGTTTTTTCTGTTATGTCGCTAAGATCAAAAAATATTATTTATATTTCATCAGTATGTAATTTATATCTAAATATAATTTCCAAAACACAGGAATTAAAAAAATCGAGCGAAAAATACCGAGCGAAGCTCGGTCAACCAGGTACTTAGTAATAATATAAATAAAACTGCACTCCTAAAAGTCTTATTGCCTTAAGTGACGGTCCATTTCAGTTTGTTTTGACTGTACAGATTTAGTGTGACTGTAGTTTACCTAGTTTTAATTATTTTCGAGATAAAAAATTACCTATATTAAAAATGATAGGAATCGATTCAGTAAACGATTCTGATCAAACTACTTTCTCAAAGTGCGTTAATTATGTTACGTGTCGTATGTGGACGTACGACGTAGTATCCACAGGTAGAATGGTTGCCTCGTTTGTCACCCACATTATTTAAAATAAAATAAAATTCTAATATGTAGTGTGAGATAAACGTGAAACTGACTGCAACGGAATGGGTATCCAAAAGCAATCCACTCGATTTTCCCGGTTACCGCATCACTTCAACTTGATTTCCGTATAGCTCGTTTCCTTCGTATATTGCAGAAATATTTCAGTTCAATTTTATAAAACAATTTGAAATAAACTTGACGTTCTAAAAGTTACCTGTTTTACGTGAGTAGTAGCTATTTTTATTATAGTTGCGGCACGAATTAGTTGACCTGACTGGGAAGAACCACGCTCTTTATGAATACCAACGAATAATAGAATATGTATACATACGAATTAATTAAAAAGTTTCAGTTTATAAGCCCCTTATCTTAGGTTTTGTCGAAAATTTAATTTAGAATTACATAATCTATGTTGAACTTCAATTTACGTAAAATAATTTCTGAGAAAAACGTTTGTGACAGTCTTATGTAGAATACCAAGTTTGATTTCTGAGTACGGAAGCGGAAATTTATGAATAATTTCATTTAATATTACCAGATTCTTTACTTGTAGTTTTATTTATTACGTTGTTAGAACTAAGGTACAGTTGCATTTTACGAGAAGCCGTAGCACCGATAGATCTATTGATCGCGGAATATTGATAATGCTGCTGTGGTTCTTATTGTACGAGACACTTTTGCTGGTAACAGGCAGGCCTACATACTGGCTCTTGAGGGTCAAACAAACTCACCTGAATTTTGATTTTTAATCGAGGGCTTAGTCGAAGCTTACTGCTTGTTCGTTTATCACTTGTATATAACAATGCACCAAAATAGATTAAATGCACATTGGACCTGGAAGTTACATAGTTTATGCATGACTGCCTCACTTTCCAATAGCAAATTTATTTAAATGTGAAGCTTGGGAATGCGTCACTTATTTTTTTATAGGATAAGGTGACAAATGAGCATACATTCCACCTATTAGGTGGTATTGTTATTAATAGGTTAGTGGTTGTTGTGGCCCATAGACATCTACATCTATCCTCGATTACGAATCAAAATGCAGATGCGTTGTCACCCGTTATGACTAAGATGGAATGCCTCGTTTCCAGTAAAAAGGGTCTCCGGTTCTCTACACTCACCATACACACCAGTATTACGCTACAATTTTACGCTAGTATTCTGTAAGAGCGTGGTCCTTCCCCGGTCGAGACGACCAATTTTAAATACTATAATATAATATATAATGTGCACATGATAAATGTAAATAAACTGAATCCCTTAATATCTTTAATATAAAAGCGATCGTGATATATAGTGGTTACGGGTACGTACTACAAACATAAAAACTCATAGGTTCGATCTTCTTACGACTGTCTTAAATAACACCTAACACAAGCATTTTAGCTCAATTAGGGAGGTTAACAGAAATATTAGTAATCTTAAACAATTTTTCCAGTTTTTCTTTTTTGAAGTTAAACTTCTTTAGAATCGTTATTATTTTAAACTCGATGAAATGAAAAAGCGGCTCTAAAAAGAGACAAACACATATATCTATAAGATTTAGTCTGCGAGAGAATGAGATAGGATACAGTATACAGTGCTTCCCATTATCTCATTCTCCTTTTTTGCGGCACCTTAAAGATGGCTAATAAAACTTTTAACTGTTAAAATAAACAGTACTTTTTTAATTTAATAAATAAAATTTTCTGTGTGTCTGTGTGATCTGTGTGTGTGTCTGAGTGAATAACATTATCTTATTCAATTCATTCATAACAATCTAAGATTTCATAACTTATCTTAGATTTGTATCCAATTACCTTAGGCCATCCAACATCTTCTCTTTAAGATGATTTTACGTACCATCTTAAAGAGTCAATTAATTTTTGTTCGATAAAATGGCTTTACCTCTAGAATTAATTTTCTGAAAGTTTCACATCCACCGCGTGTGAAACTGAACACATGTTTTTTCTACATTAAAAATACATTGCATAAAGTAGAATAAGTAGATATTATAATGATTTCTTATATTTACGCGAACACTACACATGGTTAAAACTACTTTTACGGATTTTATCGCGTTTATTTTTACTTTTTATTTTTAATTCCCGACGTTTCGGGCGCTTTCCAGCACCCATGGTCACGGGGGACTGAGATGACTGACGTCCCGATGTCATTGTTAAACCCGGAGTACCTTCAGCTTTTTTAATTATTGTTTATGGTCCGATCTATGCAAAATGAACTGACTATGTCCTGAGGTCTTGCAGTGGTATGCTTGGGTTTAGTTTTAATTTTATTGATTATAGGATCCCAAGCAGGTGGTAGTACCCAGCCTCCTTCTCTATTGAAATTAGGATGTTTTTTAATTTTAATAGCCTCACGTATCATCCTTGGTAGGAATCGGTGTTCTTTCGCGAGTATTTGTGGTCTATCAAATCTGTGTCTAGGATATGATCACAAACTGCAGACTTCCCGGAACGTTGATGCTTAACATCAGCTATATGTTCTTTTACGCGGGTCCTAATTGATCTTTTGGTTTGTCTTATATAATAGAGACCACATTCACAATCAAGCTTGTACACTCCTGCATCTTGTAGAGGAATATGACACTTGACGGATGGTAGGAACTGACTAATCTTCGTCGGCGGCTTGTAGAATGTTCTAATAGAAGCTCGCTTCAAGATATAGCCAATCTTGTCTGTGACACCTCTGACATATGGTAGTACAGCAGGCACACGCTCGACTGTGGCCGGCTTCACTCGGTCACTGTGACGTAGGCGCGGGACCCGAAGCTTGTTGTCGTGCAGAACTTGCTTGATGTGCTGAAGCTCGGCGGCCAGGTGTTTGCTGTCACAGATCCCTCGTGCTCTCTGTAACAAAGATTTGCCCACGGTAGCTAACTGTGAAGGATGGTGGTGAGATTCACCGTTTAAATATCGGTTTGTATGGGTCTTTTTCCTATACACAGTGTGACCAATGGTGTTATTAGGATTTCGGATGACTAACACATCTAGGAAAGGTAAGGAATTATTTGGATGGAGTTAGAGGCAAATAATTCCTTACCTTTCCTAGATGTGTTAGTCAAGAACACCGATTCCTACCAAGGATGATAGGTGAGGCTATTGAAATTAAAAAACATCCTAATTTCAATAGAGAAGGAGGCTGGGTACTACCACCTGCTTGGGATCCTATAATCAATAAAATTAAAACAAAACCCAAGCATACCACTGCAAGACCTCAGGACATAGTCAGTTCATTTTGCATAGATCGGACCATAAACAATAATTAAAAAAGCTGAAGGTACTCCGGGTTTAACAATGACATCGGGACGTCAGTCATCTCAGTCCCCCGTGACTATGGGTGCTGGAAAGCGCCCGAAACGTCGAGAATTAAAAATAAAAAGTAAAAATAAACGCGATAAAATCCGTAAAAGTAGTTTTAATCATAAGTAGATATTGTTTGTGGTAAGTGACAGGGACCCTTTTTTTCTAATAAAGAGGCATTTCATGTTAGCCCTCCACCGAGGATAAATAAGAGTGTATATAATGTCAAAGAATCCACTTACCATCATGAGACCTGTATGTGCTTGTATCTCGTTTACATATATGAAAAACGATTTTCATTGTCTTCTCTTATTAAACTTCAACATCTGTAACATTATATGATTAATTTTTAAAGCCATTTGGGGTGTAAAAATTCAGTTCATATTATGACTTTTTACAAATTAACACTGATATTTCTCAACACAAAAGCTAAGAAGCTAATTAACATTGTAAATAGAGTTAAACTGCTTTTGTTTTAACTACCGATATTGTTGTGCATGCTCCTTCATGTATCTAATTACTGTCGAATATTTCTTCCCTCGACGGCTAATTTTATTTACGACATTATTAGCTACCCACTTCTATATAAGTAACGAAATTACTCCTTTGGAGAGAAGTTTTATATAACATGTTAGAAATTATTTTTACGTGTCATTAAAGGCAAATACTTCACTATTTTATGTATTTTTAACAATCCCTTTAGACCTTAGCCGACTTCAAAACAAATAAAAAAAAATTAAATTTTGATAAAAATCAAAAACCGATTTAAAGCATGATTCAGTTAAAATATTCCTTAAACTACTCTTAAAATACTCTTAATTTACCAATAAATTAACAACATAATATTCAAATAAAAACTATAGATACTCTCAAAATGCTCTCGTTCTCTCTCTCTCTCTCTCTCTCTCTCTCTCTCCCTCTCTCAAATAAAATCTACTCAAATTAAAAACATTTATTTCGGATTCTACAAGCATAGGTGTTAGTTAACAATAAAAACTTACCATAGTGTTTTTTATATTTACGCGAACACTACACATTGAAATGATACTAGTTTTAACGGACTGCATCTCAATTGTAACTAGAAGGCTGGAAGAAAACAACATGCCCGCAGAATATGCAGTATTACTCAGACACTGCCTTACATCTGGCTACCTATTGTGGAAGGAGGAGTTCTACAAGCAAGTAGATGGTGTGGCGATGGGCTCACCTGTATCTCCCATTGTCGCCGACATATTCATGGAAGACTTTGAGGAGAAAGCCCTGCTTACTTCTCCCATAAATCCAAGATTCTACAATCGGTACATAGACGACACTTTCACAATTCTACCTTTAGATAAAGTAACTGCATTCGTTTGTCATCGTTCATCCACCATACCGTGGGTAAATCTTTGTTTCAGAGAGCACGAGGGATCTGTGACAGTAAACACCTGGCTGCCGAGCTCCAACATGTCAAGCAAGTTTTGCATGACAACAAGCTTCGGGTCCCACGCCTACGTCACAGAGAACAAGTGAAGCCGGCCACAGTCGAGCGTGTACCTGCTGTACTGCCATATGTTAGAGGAGTCACTGACAAGATTGGCTACATCTTGAAGCGCGCTTCCATCAAAACATACTTCAAGCCGCCGAAGAAGATTGGTCAGTTTTTACCATCAGTCAAGTGTGACGTCCCTCTGCAAGATGCAGGAGTGTACAAGCTTGATTGTGAATGTGGTCTCTCCTACATAGGACAAACTAAAAGATCAATTAAAACCCGCGTCAAAGAACATATATCTGATGTGAAGAATCGACGCTCCGGGAAGTCTGCAGTCTGTGAACATGTACAAGATCGCCCCCGTCACTACATCAGATTTGATAGACCACAAATCCTCGCTAAAGAACACCGATTCCTTCCAAGGATGATTCGCGAGGCTATTGAAATCAAAAAACATCCTAATTTCAATAGAGAAGATGGCTGGGTGCTACCATCTGCTTGGGATCCTATAATAAATAAAATTAAATCCCAACCCAAGCATACAACTGCAAGACTCCATGATACCATAAGCTCATACTGTGTAGATCGGAACAAAAGTTAAAATTTTAATCTATGGTAACCGCGGTTAACTATGACAGCTGGACGTTGAACATCTCAGTCCTTCCCGTGACCATGGGTGCTGTAAAGCTCTCGAAACGTCGGGTAAAAAATTTAAATATACGCGATAAATTCCGTTAAAACTAGTATTATTTCAATTACCATAGTGTTAGTAACATTAATGACATTGTTAATTTTATTTAATTTCGTTTAATTTAATCTTGAGCCTGGCTGAGAATCCGACGCATGCAGACAAATCCAGTGCTGAAGCAGTTGAGAATCCTACCTTTTTGCCGTTCTAAGTTTCGCGCACACGTCTTAACAGCGAGGCGTTTCTCTTGCGGATGATGGTATAAAAGCAATCAGTTTATACGTCAGCAAATATAGCCGAAGAACTGCAAAAACGCAGCAACGAAAACAATACGTTGAACTTTTTGAAAAAAAAAAAATAGTATTGAACACGCAGGGAACTGTACGCTCGCTAATCCATAGACCGCACATGTGGAATCACTAACAATACTCCTTAAAAGCGTCAGTTTTACTTGCTTACTACAAGGTGGAAATCTGCGAGCCAACATATTGTTGCGCAGACACAGTGCCCTTCGTTTACTTTCTATATCAATGTCATCATTTAACGTATCCGTGACTCAAAGACCCAAATATTTGAACCGATTAACATTGTTTCGCATAATGTTACTCGAGACACATTTTTATACTTAATTTTTTTGCCCGCTTTAAAAACCATTAGCTCACTCTTAGATGCCTTATATTTAAGTCCATGAGCCACAGCATACGACTCGCATGTATGTAATAATCTTCATAAGGCTCCAATCGATGGACTCAACAGTACCATATCGTCAGCGTACTTGATGTTATGGTGTGTTCTTAAGAGAAGCAACATAAAGCATAATTCAATTTAAAATACTCTTTTTAACATTATATGCATTCGTGGAATATTTTCTGTTTTTTAAACTTCCAAGATTGTTTTAATTGAAAGCGACGGGCCTTTGTTATACGTGCCGAAAGCTAAAGCAAATATTCTCACTTCGCTTTTCTTTGATTAATTTATTGTTAAATGTTTTCGTTCTTAGACCATAATACATAATGCTTCCGTTTTGTAATTGCAACAGTGCAAGGATGTGTAACAATGCTTTCATCTAACGTTACTTCTACTACCACAGCCCATCACAAGTCGACAAATGAACTTACAGAATAGAATAGAATAAATTTTATTCAATATAGATTATTACATAATACTTATTGAAAGTATTTACCACTTGGTAACGCCAGTTAACAATCTACTTTATCAACATTACTAGTGCATATTTTTTGTTTCCTTCCTTCCTTCCCTTTCCTACCGCACGCGCTGCCGTCGAGGTGAAAAAGAGGATCTCGGCGCGCGTCATTATACTAAGTGATATTACGCCATCCGCAGCGCACGGCCACCCGTCGCGTCTTATGTACATTAACCGCAAACCGCGCAGGACGAACATTGAGTTCTCCTGTTTATGTTTAATATTCACCGCATCAGACATTGTGTCTTTGTAACTCATAAAAGTGTGAGACGCCCCCGTAAGGGCAAAGGTGGAGAGTGTAGGACTTCACGAGACTGTTCCGAGAGTGCGTGTGCGCCGAACCACGTGGCGAGCTAGCTGTATAGCAGACACTCCAGGAGGAAGGCGCGGCAGCCCTCATCAGGTCAGTGCGTGCTATCCCACCTATTTATTTTCCCCTTTGCCGTATGCACCAAAATTACAATCCACTAAATCTTTATCGAAGATACCTTAAGTTGCTGGCGTCTCCATTTTTAATGGTCACTTCTCGCTGGATTGACCCTGACTTTCCGCCCTTATTAGATCGTTATCGTAATAAGCGTTTATATAATTAATTATTTATATTTTAATCCGACTTCGGATTAACCCCGCCCTTATTAGAACACTAGAATAGGTCCTAATAGGTGACATTCATAGTAATTTTAAAACTATATTCATAGAATGAATAAGCATATAATTATCTATATAAATTATTTGTTGTATGTTCACATCACGTCATCAACTTTTAACTACATCTATAGATTATACTGTTAAATTACATTTATTATTTGCACATATATTTAAGCATTATATTCGTTATAAATAACTTGATAATTATTATAAAAGTTGACAATTAAAGTTCATCGTTAACAAAACTAATATTTGATAATTCAACCGCGTAGCGAGGTCGTTTACAGACTACCCGCTTATAATTATATTATTTTATGCCGCATAACTTAAGTTGTAATGCCGCCTAAAAAACAAATAGCATCGAATAATAGCGATTCCTCGGATAATGAGGGCACACCTGATGCTGAGTTGGTTTTATTGTTAGCTAAACGAGATGCTTTATTTGAAATAGTGCAAAAAATATATATGTCCTCGGACATCCTCACAAACACTTCCACGATGGAGCGTTTTCTTGATGGAAGTTCTAATATTAATGCTTTACGTATTGAGTTTAAACAGGTCTTAGATAATTATAATTCACATTTATTAAAAATAAACCCTATTGCTAAACCTGATTATAACAGCCTCATTGCGTTTGAGTCTCTTTGCGGTAGAATAAATAGGCTTTATTTACAATATTCGCAATCTAATTCACAAAGTACTAGTACACCATCTAAAGCCAGATTCTCACTTCCGCCTATCGAACTTATGCCATTTTCGGGTGACATTCGCTCATGGCCTTTATTTTATGCTAGCTTTAAATCAACCGTCCATGACAACACATCGCTTACCGACGCTGAAAAGTTATACTATTTGCTAGGTAAACTAACGGGCAAAGCCCTATCTGTATGCTCAGGTATAACTCCTTGCGCTGAAAATTATAAAATTTTATTGCAAGCACTCGTTGACAAATATGAAGACCGGCGTATGCTAGCATCTACATATATTAATCAGATGTTCGAATTTAAGCCATTGCAATCGGCCACCGCAAATAATTTTGATTTATTTACTGATAACTTTATAAGTGCAGTGCGCGCTTTACAAAACTTAAAGTTAGATAATCTTGCGGACTTGATTGTTCTTCATATCGCGCTTAAGAAGCTGGACCCGGATACCATTCGCTCTTTCGAATATAGTCATAACTCGATGGTACCTACCTTTGATGATTTAGTAAATTTTATTAAGACCCGCTCCAAAGTTTTGCAACGCACCGATTCTAGTACAAATTCTAATAGCGCACCAAACAATCGACGAGGTAACGGTAATAATCGTCGCTGTAATAATACTTCGTCGCCGAAGTATCAGGCGTACGTAAGCACGACGACTAGTTGCTCAAAGTGTCTGTGCGATAATATTGTGCATCAACACCTATTTAAGTGTGCAGACTTTAATAAAATGACGCCGCAGGAACGATTTAAATGCGTAAAGAGTAACAATGCATGTGTGAATTGTCTCAGTTTAAGTCATCGAGTGTCTATTTGCTCTTCAAATTATAGTTGTCGAGTTTGTAAATTTAAACATCACACATTGTTGCACTTCCACCGCAGAAGCGATAATGCTTCCCCTGCGCTGGCGCGTTCTCCACCGCTTCAGCCAGTTACACTGAAGTCTACAACCCCCGCGCCCGCACACTCGCCACCCCTCACCGCAGGTGCGCGTTCAGACGTCGCGCTGTGTACTTCGTTCAAGAATGTTTCTCAACGTTCACCGCCTCCCGCGCGCGCAAGTCGTTCGCAGAGAACTGTTTTATTATCAACCGCTCAAGTATTTGCTTACGATGCTAAGGGAGAGAAACAAATTATTCGTATATTATTAGACTCCGCGGCTCAAAGCCATTTTATGACTAAAGAGTGCTGTCATCGTTTAGGCGTTCAACAACACGATACCGAATGTACTGTAGTAAAGGGATTCGGTGGAGTTGAAAAAATTGTAAAATCGAAATCGATTGATATTAAAATTTTCTCACGATTCGACTCGAATATTAACTTCAATATTTCAACGCTAGTTGTTGATCAAATCACCGACCTTTTGCCCACCGCTGTGGTAGACACATCTGTCTTATCACACTTCCATGGCATAAGACTCGCTGATGAATGTTATAGCATGCCTAATAAAATTGATGTTTTGATAGGCGCATTCCTTTTCCCGCACTTACTATGTCCAGACGTAATTTATTCGTCTAACGACTTGTCCGGGCCCTCGGCTTTGAATACGGTATTTGGTTACGTTATTATGGGCTCAGTGCCGACACTTCAGGTAAATCATTCTTTAACGTGCTGCTCAGTTCTAGAGTCTCCTATCGTTGACAAATTAGTGCAACGATTTTGGGAGCTTGGACAGCCACCCTCCACACCGCCCATTCAGTGTCCTTCAGACATTGAATGTGAAGAGTTTTATAAATCTACGACATCCCGCGATCCTTTTACTGGTAGATATATTGTTAGCCTGCCATTTAAAGATGACGTTTACTCTCTCGGAGATTCTTATGAAACCTCTCGACGACGATTCATGTGCTTGGAGAGGAAACTTCAAGCCTCGCCTACATTAAGGTTAGCATATGATGACGTCATAAAGGAATACTTAGCTAAAAATTATATATCCCCCGCACCGCCGTATGACTCTCATGAACCCGCTCCAATATATGTCATACCGCATCATGGAGTCTTACGCGAAGATAAGAAGTCAACGCGTCTGCGCATCGTCCTGGATGCTAGCAGTAAGACTAGCACTGGGCGATCATTAAATGATATTCTGCATTCAGGACCAAATTTGCAAGGCGACTTGTTCAATATAATTTTAACTTTCCGCTTACATCCAATCGCTATGACAGCCGACTGTCGCCAACAATTTCTGCAAATAGTTGTTCGCGATTCTGATCGTCGTTACCAATGCTTCCTATACCGCTTCCGTCCACAAGACCCACTTGTGTTATACCACTTCAATCGCGTGTGCTTCGGTTTAACCTCGAGTCCATACCATGCATTGCGCACGGTAAGACAGCTCATTGATGACGACGGCGCAAAGTATCCGCTTGCGAGTCGTATCGCATTTACTTCGCTATATATGGACGACATCGCGTTCTCTATGCCCAGTGAATCCGAGGCCAGTGAGACCTCTCGGCAGCTGATAGACTTATTCAAGGGTGCCCAATGGGACCTGATAAAATGGCATAGCAACCGTCGATCTGTTTTAGATGACCTCCCTACTTCCCATAAAATTACAGGAGAAGTAGAGTTCGATAAATCAATGCCACATAAAATACTAGGCTTGCATTGGTCTACCGATAGTGACGCCTTTTATTTTAAGATATCTGTTCCCGCTGATGTGACGTGCACTAAGCGCGCCATCTTATCTACTGTCGCTCGCCTGTGGGACATAATGGGTTTCGTTGCTCCCACAGTCGCGTACGCCAAATTGTTAATAAAGCAGCTTTGGCAACTTAATTTAGATTGGGACGACATACCACCACCGCCAATTATTAAGATGTGGAGGCAATTCTGTGCTGAATTACCAGCTCTTAATGATTTACGTATCCCGCGACATGTTGGTGTATCCAAAAACTGTACTGCGTCACTCCTGGGGTTTTCCGACGCCAGCGAGCACGCATACGGTGCCGTAGTCTACATACATGTAAAGAGCGTCAATGGTAACACCGTCCAATTGATTTGTGCAAAGACTAAAGTCGCACCGACGAAACCACTATCTATTGCACGCCTTGAGCTTTGTGGAGCGGTTTTACTCTCAAAATTGCTTCGCAGAGTACTCGACAATTATTCTCTTGACCTTGCAATATCAGTCTATGCCTTTGTAGATTCAAAAGTAGCTCTGTACTGGATAAAGAGTTCGCCACACAAGTGACATACTTTCACGCGGCGTTACGCCAAATAAATTAGTTTCAAACCCCCTGTGGCTCCATGGGCCTCAGTGGACTTCGTTAGATCCATCTCAATGGCCTCTTCGTACTTTAGACAACGAGGTTATTGCAAATATGCCTGAGAAGAAGATTTTGTTGCACACTGTGTGCACATCCGTCTGTAATTCTGCGATTTATGAGCTCGCACTCCGCATCTCTTCTTGGAGTAAACTTCTACGTATAATTGCGTACGTGTGTAAGTTTGCTAAATTATTGCCCCGCCGCAGCACTACTGTAGTGACTGCTGATGATCTCAGTTTCTCTGAGGTTATAATCCTCCGCGCCCTGCAAAAACAGCATTTTGCAGTGGAATATTTAAATATTGAAGGTAACAAACCTTGCTCGCCCGCTGTCAATCGTTTAAGGCCTTTTATTGAGAACGGTTTAATCCGCATTGGTGGTCGTCTTTCGAACTCCGCATTAGATTACACGCAAAAACATCCAATTATACTCCCGCGCAGTGATCATGTAGTGAACATGATCATTGACTATTATCATATTAAAAATTTACACGCTGGGCCTGAATTGTTGTTGTCATTGTTCCGTCAAAAATTTTGGATACTTTCCGCACGCCGCACTGTGAGAAGCAGAGTCTACAAGTGTAATATATGTTTCCGGCTTAGACCCCGTCCAACTTACCCTTTGATGGCTGATCTTCCCCATAGTCGTGTAAGACAAGCTATTAAGGCATTTACACACACGGGCTGCGATTATGCCGGTCCTATCGCATACACTCCTGTACGTCGTCATGGTGTACGCAGCGAGAAGGCGTACTTATGTGTTTTCACATGCCTCACGACTCGAGCTGTACATATAGAAATCGCTACAGATCTTAGTAGTTCTAGTTTCCTCGCTGCGCTTAAACGTTTCCTCTCTAGACGAGGGCCGATTCAGTTTTTATATTCGGATAATGGAACGAATTTTAAAGGTGCCGCTTCGTATCTTCGCGATCTCTATAAATTTCTAAACGTTGAATACCGCCCAAAGCTTGAGCAAGAGTGTGCTGAGAATCGTATAACATGGAAGTTCATCTGTCCCAACTCTCTTCATTTTGGAGGCGCCTGGGAGAGTATGATCAAAGTCGTAAAAACGCATCTGTTCCGAGTTATCGGACATCAGTAACTTTCATACGAAGAGCTTAATACTGTTCTTGCGCAAATTGAGTGCTTGCTAAACTCGCGGCCCTTGACAGTATTGAGTTCTGATCCTGCAGAGCCTTCAGCTCTTACTCCGAGTCATTTTTTGAATACCGCACCTTTATTGTCATTACCCGCACCCAAAGTCAAATCTGACTCTACCAGTCTGTTACACAGGCATTCTTTACTGGATAAATTAGTTCAGTCGTTTTGGGACCGGTGGAGGACGGAATACCTTCACGGATTACAAGTTCGTCAGAAGTGGAACACCCCGTCTACGGCTATCGTACCAGGCATGGTTGTAATTGTGATAAATGATAATGAACCGCCCCTTGCTTGGCCATTAGCGATTGTCGAGTCTGTTCATCCTTCGAAGGATGGCGTAGTTCGAGTAGTGACCGTGAGAACTACTAAGGGAACATATCTCCGTCCTGTTGCTCATATTTGCCCTCTCCCAAGACAATAAATCACGATTATTTTGATTATAATTATTTATCTAAATTAGGAATTAAGTTTATATTTATATATATTAAAAAGGTATTAAACCGCAATATTATATTTATGTATACATTTTCTCGCTTACCAAGTAAGGTTAGTAGATGAGACATGCGCATTGAGCGCATCCTCTCACTTTATATACCGCTTATTTATTTGTTTTCCTTTTACTTTTATATTACGGTTGTCTTTTAAAGGTGACCCTTTAAGGGCGGGAGGAAATGGTAACGCCAGTTAACAATCTACTTTATCAACATGACTAGTGCATATTTTTTGTTTCCTTCCTTCCTTCCCTTTCCTACCGCACGCGCTGCCGCCGAGGTGAAAAAGAGGATCTCGGCGCGCGTCATTATACTAAGTGATATTACGCCATCCGCAGCGCACGGCCACCCGTCGCGTCTTATGTACATTAACCGCAAACCGCGCAGGACGAACATTGAGTTCTCCTGTTTATGTTTAATATTCACCGCATCAGACATTGTGTCTTTGTAACTCATAAAAGTGTGAGACGCCCCCGTAAGGGCAAAGGTGGAGAGTGTGGGACTTCACGAGACTGTTCCGAGAGTGCGTGTGCGCCGAACCACGTGGCGAGCTAGCTGTATAGCAGACACTCCAGGAGGAAGGCGCGGCAGCCCTCATCAGGTCAGTGCGTGCTATCCCACCTATTTATTTTCCCCTTTGCCGTATGCACCAAAATTACAGTCCACTAAATCTTTATCGAAGATACCTTAAGTTGCTGGCGTCTCCACCACTGGTTAAGAAAATACCACTGTCCTGGGAAAAACCAACAAGAAACCCAGCGAGACCGTTTTTTTATATATTTCACTTGACAATAATTTTGTTTGCACAAATTTTAAATGAGTTTTAATAGAACCAGCATGGTGGAGATCACCTCATTCCCAGGGTTTTTTCAATTTTGTATTCTTTGATATTAAAATAACCCTTTTTGTACAATTTTTCTTTAATAAAACATTTAAACTTGTTTATTAAAAAAATTGTATATTTTTGAGATTTTGTTATAAAGCGTATAACCCCATATATGGATTCCTAATTCTGAGGCGTCTAGTAATGGTATTACAAGCTTATGTTTGTTCCTAGTGTTTAAAGTATGAACATCTTTATTCTTATCAAAGTTATTTATTACTTTATGTACATACACTACCTAACATAAGTATGATTGCAGCAAAGTACGGTCCTGAGCCGCCTGCATCTATCGACTGCCTGCGTTTTTCATCAGATCGTCACTCTATATTTTATTGACGCATCGTCCAACACTGCACTTGCCAGCTGGCACTCGAGAACCTTTCTTCCCCATCGGTTGTCAGTTCTTCGAGCTGTAAGGCCGTTCAATTCAGTTTACTGATATACTCGTATTGATGCTTCCATGGCTGTAATAAAAATAACTGCATGTAAGGGTATATATATTTTATTAATAAATTGTTATTTAAGAGTTTAGCCACTCTAAACATTCAAATCGGAGTTTCAGACCTATTCTAACTCTGTGATAAGAATGAGTAGTTGTAAGGTGTCACTTTGGCGAACTTAAGCTTTTCTTTTAGCATAGTGTGTGGATTTATTTACTTATTGCAGTTTTTGAGCATAAATCATTTTTCGAAAGTCAGACAGCAAAAATTAAAATCAATCAATCAATCATCTGTTTTAACTTATTAACTATATAACAGAACACTAATAATCAAACTTTAAGAAGAACATGGTACTATCTTTATGTACACTTCTATTATCATTCTGATTCTAAAAATGCATTGAATGATGCTATATAATGTATTTTTAGCGCAATAGATGTTTTTATTGGTAATACATGTTCAGATTCAGTCCAGATCACATTCACATTCCAGGTATTTAAGTAGTTGCTAAGTAAGCAAAGATAGTTGAAGATATTTCTTCCCAATTTTAATATTTGAAACTAATTTGAACCATTTGGCTATGGCAAATACTTTAATTTTTACCCTTACTTTTATTAGAAAATATTTTTTTAATAAAAGTAGCAAACGACAACACGGACCACCCGACGGTAAGTAGATATTATGACTTACATATTTTATCGGTAATGCAGTTGCGTTATTATCCCTGAGAACTAACATGGAATACCTTATAAGCAGTAACTTACCATACAAAACCACAGAAATAATAATAATGTTACGCCGCGCTCAAATCAGCACACTAGCGCCATCTAGTGTCAGGAACGAGAGCGAGGGGAGCTTTGCAGTAAATGACATCACAAATCTTTCGACCGACAGCGCCACCCGAAGAACTAAGTTTCTGGAAAATCTACACTCGAATACTCGTTGCCTGGCGCGCATTTACCTGAATGACGCTTCTTTGCTAATTATATAAATAGGCGCTGCAAGATGCCATCGGGACAGAGTTGAACTCGGCGACACAAGCGAAGCTTCGGAGCGGAATTAAGTGAATTAGTGTGTTTAATTATTAGTGTTTTTAACTTTAATTTGTGTAAAGTAAATTAAAGTGTTAATTTAGGTAATTCTATCGGCAATTTTTATTGTCACGAACCTCAAGCTCGTAACAATTGGTGTCAGAAATGGGATCAAATAATGCCGATTTTACCTAAGGAGGAAACGGAGGGTGTCCGTACCCGAAGTCAACGCCAGCAGGAGACGGACCAGAGGAGATTTGGTGGTGCAACGCCACAGATGTCTGAGGGCCAGCCGCCAGCCACGGAAGCCGGTCCGTCAGCAGCTTCTACGTCTGTGGCACCTGACTTAGGTGCTCTGATGGTGATGCTGCAGGAGCAGGCTCGCCGACAGGAGGAACAGGCTCGCCGACAGGAGGAACAGGCTCGCCAACAGGAGGAACAGGTCCGTCAGTTGAAAGAGCAGCTGCAGAGCGGACAGGAGGAACAGGCCCGCCGATTGGAAGAGCAGCTGCGGGGCGGACAAGAGGAGCAGGCCCGCTGACAGGAGGAACAGGCCCGTCGGTCGGAAGAGCAGATGCTCCTCATTAAGGACCTTCATGCTACCTTTGGGAAAGAGATAAAGGAAGTGAAGAATAGGGTTGCTCAACATGACAACCGTCTGTCGGAGGCTGAAACCCAAATCAAGGAAGCTAAAACCCAAATCGACCAAGTGAACAATCGGGTTGATTACGTGGTGGCTGATGTGAAGAAAACGCTGAACGACCTCAAACTGGGTGATGGAACTACAGCTCCGTGGGTTCAAAGTGCCACCGTTCGACGGGACTTCTTCCTGGTCAGCCTACAAAATCCAGTTCGCGGCTGTTATGAAGGCGAACGGCTGGAATAAAAGTCAGGTCATGACTGCTCTCACACTAGGCCTACGCGACCAGGCCTTAACTGTTCTGGAAGCTCTCGGTGAGGTGCGAGATATGGCAACGTTCACCTGGAACACGTCTTTCGTGCGCAGTTTAAAGATCGCGTGCAGCGCATCAACGAAAACCTGCAGCAGTGGGCTCTAGAGGTGGAGAATCTGGTGCGAAAAGCATACCGGTCTGTACCTGCGCTCATTGAAGGGAACCTGGTGCAGACATTCATCGACGGCATCCGTGACCTGGAAGTCAGAGCTGCTGTGAGGCTCGGGCACCACGAGAAGCTTAAGGACGCCTTGGCCCATGCACTGGAGGTAGAAGCCGTGCGGCAGGATCATCGTTCCCATCGCGTCAGGGAGGTTGCAGCAGTTACAGTTCGCGACCGCAACAGAGGATACAGCCCTAGGTGCTATGGCTGTGGGGAAAAGGGCCATCTTCGATCCAGCTGCCCTAAGCGAACCCTAGAAAGGGACGGTGAACGATCTCAGGAGGGTAGTGCGGCCAACAGCACCGCCCAGCAGCAGCAGGGAAACGAGTAAAAGCCAGAACTGCGGGGCGGGTGCTGTCTGATGTTAAAAGAGCCCCAAGGATCTCGATCTCACAAACCGATGATGGGAGCAGTCTAATCATCAAAGGCGAGGTCAACGGAATGCCGTGAAACCGGACAATAGAAACTGGAGCCTCTCGTACGGTTGTTAGTTCCCAAATTATAAGTCAGTTCCTTGGGGACTCCGCATACAACCTAGAACGCATTAATTTGGTAACAGCCACCGGTCAGCGTATACCCGTCCGTGGAGAGAAGGAGATGGAGTTGAAGCTAGGCAACGTGATCTACCTGCATAATGTCATCGTGGCTGATATAATGGACGACTGCATCCTAGGCCCAGACTTTATGAGGAATAATTGTTGCGAGATCGACGTTAAGCAAGGTGTTTTGAAATGTGGACTGGAGGAACTTTTTATGGAAGGTGCGTTACCAGGGAACGTGTACAGCATCAAGAAGATTGTTCTTCCGCCGAGATCGGAAACGATTGTTCCGGTTAGTCTTCCTCGAAACGCTGGGCAAGCTCACCGTTGTGTACTTGTGGAAAGGGTAAACAATGACCTTCCATGGAAAGTAGCTCGAACCTTGGTCAGGACCACTGACATCTCAGGAGTACGTGTGCTGAACCTTTGCGACCGGGAACAGATTATAGAAAAAGGCACACTGGTTGGTACTTGTGAGGAAGTGGATTGGTTACGTCAGTGCCAATATATATCGAGTTAGACCCCCAGCAAGGATTCAGAAACGAGAGTGACCACACTTTTGGAAGACTGTCGCAGTGTTCTGCCCCCGAACGAATTGGTCAAGGCGAAGAAGTTGTTACTCGAGTACGCCGATGTATTCTCATCAAACGATGCTGACATAGGAAAGACTGGTTTAGTTCAACACAAAATAAACACAGGTGAAGAGTTGCCTATCCGTCAGCGGCCAAGACGATTGCCGGTAGCACGTGAAAAGGAAGTGGAAACCATGATTAAGGGAATGGTGAAGGATGGTGTTATTGAACCTTCATCTATTCCATGGTGTTCACCCGTGGTACTGGTAAAGAAGAAGGACGGCAGCTTGCGGTTTTGTGTTGACTACCGCCGTCTGAACGACGTTACTAAGAAGGATAGCTATCCCTTGCCAAGAATTGACGACACGCTGGACATGCTTACAGGAGTAAAGTGGTTTAGCACGCTGGACCTAAAAAGTGGCTACTGGCAAGTTGAAATTGACCCTAAAGACAAGGAGAAAACTGCGTTCTCGACGGGAAAGGGTCTGTGGCAATTTAAAGTAATGCCGTTTGGGTTGTGCAATGCTCCAGCAACGTTTGAAAAGCTATTGGAACTTGTACTTACCGGGCTAATTGGCGACGCCTGTCTGGTCTACTTGGATGACATCATCATCGTGGGCCGTACGTTTGAGGAACACCTTCAAAACTTGGAACGCGTGCTCATGAAGATTAAGAGTGCCAACCTCAAGTTGAGTCCGAAGAAATGTTCATTATTCAAACGGCAAGTCAACTTTTAGGGGTATGTAGTGTCGGAAGAAGGTATCCGCACGGATCCAGAGAAAATCGCAGCTGTAAAGGATTGGCCGGTTCCAAAAGACAAGACGCAGGTTAGAGCATTTTTGGGTTTGTGCTCCTATTACCGACGTTGAACGTGAAGAACGTTGCAGATATAGCCAAACCTCTGCATAAGCTAACCGAGGAGAAGCGACATTTCTGCTGGGATGAAAGTTGTAACATCGCATTCCAGGAGCTCAAGGACCGTCTGTGCAAGACACCTATTATGGGATACCCTGATGTAAGCAAAGAGTTTATAGTTGACACAGACGCAAGTGATATAGGACTTGGCGGTGTGTTGTCTCAACGTAATGGTGACCAAGAGGTCGTGATAGCGTACTTCAGCAAGTCGTTGTCAAAACCGGAAAGGAACTACTGTGTCACAAGACGCGAATTGCTAGCTGTGGTAAAGTCGTTGCAACATTTTAGCAAATATCTTCTGGAACGAAAATTTCACTTACGAACTGACCATGCTGCATTAAAATGGCTATTGCAGTTTAAAAACCCAGAAGGACAAGTTGCGAGGTGGATTGAACTACTGCAGGAATACGACTTTGAGATCGAACATCGCAGCGGGAAATCTCATGGCAACGCAGATGCATTGTCAAGAAGACCTTGTCCTGAAGATTGCAAACATTGTACTAGGCAAAAGAGTAAGGAAGTGGTATCCGTGAGGATGCTCGGGGCAGACCACCTCAGCAACGAGTGGAAGGACAGCTTACTACATGCACAGCAGGAAGATCCGGACATCAAGCCGATTCTGGAATGGATAAAGGCCAGTGCTCCCAAGCCCAAGTGGAGTGAAGTCTCAGCGATGAGTTCGACCACTAAAAGCTATTGGGCCCAGTGGGACAGCTTGCTGCTTCAGGATGGAGTTCTGTGTCGTAAATGGGAAAACGTTCGGGGAGACAGCTGTCATTTGCAAATGGTTGTCCCTAAAGCTAAAGTACCGGATGTTCTACAGCTGTACCATAATGATTGTTCAGGAGGCCATCTGGGAGTTAAACGAACTCTACTGAAGATCCGAGAACGGTTTTACTGGGTCCACTGTCGAAACGATGTCGAGGACTGGTGTCGCAAATGTACAAGTTGTGCGGCTGTAAAGGGACCTCAGACTCGTAGTAGAGGTGCATTGAAGTTGTACAATGTTGGTGCACCATGGGAAAGAATAGCCATTGACGTGGCGGGACCGTTTCCGGAGAGTGAAAGCGGTAACAAGTATTTCATGGTTGTGATGGATTACTTCACTAAGTGGCCAGAAGTCTTCGCCATTCCAAATCAAAAAGCTTCAACAGTTGCTGATAAACTAGTTCATGAAGTCTTCTGTCGTTTTGGTGTACCTTTAGAGATTCACAGCGATCAAGGAAGGAATTTCGAGTCTCAAATATTCCAGGAAACTTGCCGAGTTATGGGTACTCATAAAACAAGAACGACTTCTTATCACCCGTAATCTGATGGAATGGTGGAACGATTTAATCAGACATTGGAGAGGTACCTAGCAAAAGTTGTAGACAATCGGCAACGAGATTGGGACAAGCACATACAACCGTTTTTGTTGTCATATCGAAGTTCTGTTCACGAAAGTACAGCAGTGACACCAGCTTTCGCAAACTTTGGAGGGGAATTACGGCTGCCTCCGGACCTGATCACCGGGATACCACCTGATGCCCCACGCAGTATAACCGATTATGCAAATGACTTGCGGAACAAAATGAATGACATTTATGAGCACGTCAGACAATCGGGCCAGCAAATGTCTGAGAAAATGAAAACCCGGTACGACCGCAAAATGAACAATAAAGGGTTCAACGAAGGTTCATTAGTGTGGTTGCATAGTCCAGTCCGCAGCAAAGGGAAATCTCCTAAGCTTCAAGCTAAATGGGATGGCCCGTACCGGATTGTGACCAGGATCAACGATGTAACCTACCGGATACAGAAAGGCGCAAGAGGGACTCCTAATATCGTCCATGTGGATCGCCTAGCGCGTTATTATGGGGCCGATAATGCTCGGGACGAGCATGTCTTAGGAGGGGGCAGTGTTACGCCGCGCTCAAATCAGCGCACTAACGCCATCTAGTGTCAGGAACGAGAGCGAGGGGAGCTTTGCAGTAAATGACATCACAAATCTTTCGACCGACAGCGCCACCCGAAGAACTAAGTTTCTGGAAAATCTACACTCGAATACTCGTTGCCTGGCGCGCATTTACCTGAATGTTCGGGACGCTTCTTTGCTAATTATATAAATAGGCGCTGCAAGATGCGATCGGGACAGAGTTGAACTCGGCGACACAAGCGAAGCTTCGGAGCGGAATTAAGTGAATTAGTGTGTTTAATTATTAGTGTTTTTAACTTTAATTTGTGTAAAGTAAATTAAAGTGTTAATTTAGGTAATTCTATCGGCAATTTTTATTGTCACGAACCTCAAGCTCGTAACAATAATAATAAGACAATAGAAATGAATTAGCGCTCGATTACTTCCAAAACTATATAAACATACGAAATGCACAATGATATCTAATGTTTCACATTACATTGCTTGGCGAGTTTGTCAACGTCGCCTGCGTCGCGTATTACGGTAGAACAAAAGCAGCAATGGTAATTGTCAATACAAAAAGTATTAAAGAAAGTTTACAAAGGTAAATATCATAGTAAACCATTCATCGAGATGTAAATTAGTTAAAACAGTGATAATTAGTAAATAATAAACTTACCGATGTAATTATATGCCTTTATCAGTTGAATTACATGCCATTGATGAGTTTTTACTACCTTTTTTACTATTATGTTGCAGTTCACCATTATAACAACATAAATTCACGTACGACGTTCCCCGCGCAACTAAATCACAAAATAGTGAATTATGTTCGTCAACGCATAATAGCGGTGACAAGGTCACGCTTCTATGTGACTTCTGCTGTCTTATTATTACGATTTTTGTGTACGAAATACAGCAGCATTCAACTGCTATGTTACGCTGGTATTATGTATGTGTAGGATTGATTTGCCAGTCGAGTCAACCCAGTCGAGCCGACCCATTCGTGCTAAAACAATAATATAGCCGCAGCTTGGCTCTATCACGTAGAAAATTAAAAAAAGTGAGATATTGACATTCAGTGTTAGGTTAGTTTTCACAGTGGTAGAGCCCCGCGGCAGCCTTTGCTGTTTCACGTATCACCCGGTTCGAGACGGTACCACGACCTCACAGAAGACCAGAGTAAAGTAGAAACTCCGCTTCTGCATTTCGTCTGCTGAGTGCAGGTGGCCGTAGCCCCAATTCCCCCGCCGCTGAACACGGTAACGGAGTTAAATAGAGTACTATATCCCAGGAGGGTACCAGCATCCCCGGTGACGGAGAATGCCTCGTTGAGCATCCACGCCCAAGCTACCCTACTCTTCCTAAACGTGGGTGCTCAGGCTGCCCCGCGTATTCTGAGGGGGGCGTAATTCCGCTCAAGTCTAAGCCTGCTCGGATAGCTCCTGCAGAGAAAACTGGCTGAATGGCCAGGTTATCCGTGAGGTCGGCAGCCTTAAATGGTATACCGGTGGGTCTAAAATGGGCCTGGACAAAGGCTTTGAAATTTGCGAGGAACGCCTAAAATTCAAACTTAGTATGAATTTGGTTAGATTCACCTCTATCTTCTAGGTAGAAATTTTCGCTATACTTCGGTGTGCGGAAATCAATCTGCAAAAGCGCTACGTCAACCATAAATTTATTATATAAAATCTGATAGTCAAGAAGCAGTGCTAGCGCTGAGGTCAGATTTAGTAAACTCGAAGCTAGTTGGGGACTGCGTAAACCGTTAAAACGCCCTGGCATGTAACAACAGGGTCGTCTTACGATGAGTTCCGGATCACACGGGTATTGTAGGCAACGAATTTGCCGACAAACTTACACGGGAGGGCTCGAAGTGTACACAATTTTGACCTGAGACATTTTGTGTAATCTCAAGAAGCCTAGCCCAATTGACCCTTGAAACTCTTTATCACAATAAATCACTTAAGATCTGGTCTGACACACCAGGCTTAAAACATTCTAAAACCTTAATCCGGGCTTTTGATCGTAAATTTGCTTCAGAAGCCCTGAGATTGAGTAAAAATAAATTGCGCATTCTGGCAAGAGCCCTAACTGGTGTCCAGTGTTGTTTGTTGCCTTAAAAAGCACATTTCCATCTTGGGACTAAGCAACTTAAGGATGTATCGGTTCTGTTCCATAACGAAAGAAACACCTCTGCACATCCCAACTGATTGCGGACCCTTAATGCGCAAACGTAACACTCATCTGGGAAACTATGTACTCCGCCCAGACGAAGTGAAATTGCTTACGGCTAAGCAACTCGTTCTACTTATTGAAGACTTAGCAGTGAACTATAGGCATAGCAGCGATTTCAATAGACCTTTTAGGTCGCAGTGATACTGGACTCTTTCCCTAGACCTGCATAGCTGCTCGTGCAAAAAAAAAGCCTGCTCAGAACAAACGGAAAAATATAACAAAGGCGCCCCTGCCATGCTATACGTGAATTTCTGCAACATCAGGAGACTTCATTTCAACCTTAACGCCGTTCACTACCATCTGGAAACAGCAAATCTGGCCTTGCTCTTTCTAACCGAGACACAGGTGTCCTCTACGGCTGATACCTCGTATCTCTCCTGTCCGGGCACAAATTAGAACACTCCTTTGTACACCGGGCTGGAGTTTGCGTGTACGTCAAAGAAGATATCTAGTTTTGTTGTAGTAGACGGTGCATACTCCGATTACAAGCCTATAAACGCTTGCATTTCACAAAGATGCGTGCTATCACCAACGCTGTTTCTTCTGCATATCAATAATATGTGGCAAACTGGTGACATTCATCGCTATGCAGATGACAGCACTGGTAGTGCATTATAAAGCGGCCGTGCCAATATTTCTCGGGAAAACCTCGCCGAGTACTGGAACAAACTTGTGTCTACAGACCAGACCTTGTCGAACAAAGTCTCGAACTGGGGCTGACTAAGTAAAGTCCAGTTCAATCCCCAAAAGACACAAATTTGCGTGTGCTACAAAGAACCGCTTTGTCGTATCTCTTCAGTTTCAAGGTACTTCCCTTATTGCCTTAGCCAGTATCGGAATCCTCGGCGATGACATATCGAGTGACGTGCAGTTTTGTGGTGGGCTTGGAAGAGAAGTCCAAATTGGCCTTTAAAAAGCTTGGTGCGCTCAGCAGAGCGGGACAGTATTGCATGCAGACACACTGCCTGCAACTTTACAAGGCACACGGGTTCTGCCGCATATTGAATACTGTTCCCATTGCTGGGGCTCCTCTGTACCAGCTCCTTCCATTTGATCGCATCCAGCGCAGAGCCGTTCGAATCGTCGGCGACCAGGCTCTTCCCGATCGGCTTAACTCACTCACACGGCACAACAACACACACACAATGTGAAGAGATGTTGCATCTCTTTGCGTATTTTATCGCATTTACCAAGTGGGTTGCTCTGAGGAATTGTTCGGACTAATTCCAGCCACAAAATTTCACCATCGCACAACGCAACATAGCTCGCAATACCATCCATACTTACGATCGATGACTGGCGGTCCACCACTGCGCGATTTAAAAGATTTTGACGTGACAACGTCTTATAAATTGGTTTGCCGGGTGACACTTCAAGAAACTGCGTTACGCTCCGCTCACGTTATGCGCTCACAATGAGAGCGAGTGAGAGGCACGCGTCCCTTCCACTCGGGCATGGTTAGCCCGCCTAAGAGCGAGAGAGACAGACATAAAAAGTGTTATTTCATCCTTCTTCCTACTATACGAATGAATATTCACATTAAAATTATTTTACCACTCAAAGTCGTTGTCACGTAAAACTTTCGCCCGTATACCGACTTTACAGGCAACCAATTTTTTTTTTCCTCGCACAACTTCCTTTTGGAATCGACTACCACCAAGGATTATTCCGAACTAATGCTACTTAGAGACCTTCAAGAAAAGAGCCTCCTCCTTTTTAAAAGGCTAGCAACGCATTTGCAATTCCCGTGGTGTTGCAGTTGTTCATGGGCGACGGTAATCACTTATTTAGATTACATTAGATGAGTAGTATGTTCGTTTGCCCTGCTCTCCTATAAAAAAGACAACAAAAATATTCGAAAGATATGTACATAGATAATACATATTAGAAATTGCAGGAAAAAGCTAATTTAAAGGTAAAAATACCCTGTGATTTTTGGAAATGATGTCGTTTTCCGACCTCCACAAAATTAGTACAACAAATAATGAACACTGATGATGAAAACGGCTTATCCGTTTGTATTTAATTTTACGTGTGTTTACTATAACATTAAGCAAACACAAATCTAAGCCAAGATTAACCTGAGTCACAAGAATTGTTACTGACGCCGTCTAAACTTTCCGTAAGAGATCGATACTCGTAGTTTAACATGTACCTACTTATAGATACATATAACAACAGTCAAGGTCTTATTTAAACTCCTGGTATATGATGCGAGAAATGAGAAACGTTTATTTTAACAGGGTAGCTCCGGTACGTTAATCATTATCATTTATCCCATCGCGGTAATCTTTTTTATCGATTTATGGCATTCCGTTATAAAACAGCGCTCTTTATTCTCGTATGTTAAAGCGTTATAATTTACATAGTTGTAGTCAGATTCAGATAGAAATTTCCTCATTTTTTACTTGAATATAAAATATATTATGACATAATATTGAAAATAGACGATCTCCAAACGATAGTTATATATTGCACGTGTTTGTCTGTGTGGGATATACCAGGCATTAATTACAATCATTTTTAAGCGTAGGTAAAAAAGCATGTTTCTCATCTGATAAGTTGCTTTTTTTCATATTTCTCATAGGAGGGGAGGCAAAAGAACATGTGGCTCACTTGATAAATATTTACTTTTCCCAACTAATATCTGCAAACACCAGAGCAGTTCAAGTGCAGCAATGTAAAGCAAACTTTGACGGAATCACTTTTCTTGAAGGCTCTTTGGTCATACTGGTTCGGAAAAACGGCAAGTGACAGTATATTCTACGGTACGGCAAAAAAGTTCTGATACACCTACCGTTGTTACACTGCCAATGCTTTTGGCATGACGTGGATTCTTTTTAGAGTTCAGTGTATGAGGCGACTTTTATATTTAATATTGTTTTTTTTTTTAATTTTTATATGTAACATCTTCACTAGGGTTTTCTATTATATCCTTGAAGCGGTTCACAAAAGTTACACATGCAGGCCATACAAACAATTTCCTTTGCGACATTCAGTCCCAAAGCGTCATAGTTACGCTAAATGTGAACGCGTAGACTGTGTGCTCATTCGTTTCTCTTGATTTGGTTAGAAAAGCTAAAATCTGATATGTATAAATTAATAAGTTTAGATTCGTGTAAAAATAAATGGTGCACATATCAGTTTATATGAAGAGAAGAGAAAAACATATAATGATTTCTTAAATTTACGCGAACACTACACATTGAATAAAACTAAATTTACGGATTTTATCGCGTTTATTTCACTACTTTTACTTATTTTTAATTCCCGACGTTTGAAATCCTAATAACACTATTGGTCACACTGTCTATAGGAAAAATAACCAAACCAACCGATTTTTAAATGGTGAATCTCACCATCATCCTTCACTGTTAGCTACCGTGGGTAAATCTTTGTTTCAGAGAGCACGAGGAATCTGTGACAGAAAACATGTGGCCGCCGAGCTTCAGCACGTCAAGCAAGTACTGCAAGACAACAAGCTTCGGGTCCCGCGCCTACGTCACAGTGACCGAGTAAAGCCGGCCACAGTCGAGCGTGTACCTGCTGTACTACCATATGTCAGAGGAGTCACAGACAAGGTTGGCTACATCTTGAAGCGAGCTTCCATTAAAACATACTACAAGCCGCCAAAGAAGATTAGTCAATTTTTACCATCCGTCAAGTGTAATATCCCTCTACAAGATGCAGGAGTGTACAAGTTAGATTGTGAATGTGGTCTCTCTTACATAGGTCAAACGAAAAGATCCATAAAAACCCGCGTGAAAGAACATATAGCTGACGTGAAGCACCGACGCTCCGGAAAGTCTGCAGTCTGCGAACATGTTCAAGATCGTCCCCACCATTGCATTCGATTTGATAAACCACAAATCCTCGCAAAAGAACACCGATTCCTACCAAGGATGATACGCGAGGCTATTAAAATAAAAAAACTTCCAAATTTCAATAGAGAATGGATGGGTGCTGCCACCTGCTTGGGATCCTATAATTAACAAAATTAAACCCAAACCTAAGCATACCACTGTAAGACTTCATGATACTATAAGCTCGTTTTGCGTAAATCGGACCAAAAATTAATATTCAAAAACTGAAGGTAGCCGGACTAACTATGACATTGGGACGTCAAACATCTCAGTCCCCCCCTGACCATGGGTGCAGTAAAGCACCCGAAACGTCGGGAATTAAAAATAAGTAAAATTAGTGAAATAAACGCGATAAAATCCGTAAATTTAGTTTTATTCAATAAGAAAAACATAATAAAATTTCATAGCAGTTAATAATCGTAGAAACTAATTTTAGTTATGATGCTTTTTTTTTTTGAGGTGAAATACTTGTAGTTCAACCGACGGTAGTGTACACTACCTATTTTGTCGTTAGGTTAGTGTTGGGGGTAGAGGTTCTGGGTTCAGATTTAACAGTTGTATAGCAAGTTATTGTATACTAGGCAAAAAAGTTAATACAGCGGACTAGCGACATGAATCACCCTATAACAAACATTTAATTACATTTGGAGTGGTAACCTAACCTATATATCTACGTGTCACTGATGGGCATAGGTTTGTTTTTTTAAGAACGTTTTAGAGTAAAAAAGAGTCTAAAGCGTAGCGTATATTTATAACAAAGAGACCTAATTTTACCGACTTCAAAAAAGAGGAGGTGTTCAATTCGATTGTATGTTTTTTATGTATATTACCTGCTAACTTTTCTCTGGGATCGATTTTGATGATACTTTTTTATCTAAAAGCAATTCCTTCTCGTGTGACTGGTAGTTTTTGAGTTATCTTTAATAATGCGTAATTAACTGACTTCTTTTATTTCGAAGAGTACGAGGGCGGCACTGAAAATTTCGGGAATCAAGGAAGTGACACAACATTACTATTTCAAAATGTATTTATTGCTTTTCAAAGTATTCTCCGCGAAATTTGACACATTTTTCCATACGATGGAAACAATCATTGAAGCAACCATTCCATTCGGAAGTTGGGGTCTCCAAAATGGCCGTTTTGTAGGCGTCCACAGCTTCTTCAGGTGATGAAAATCTCTGGCCAATTTATTCTTTATTTTAGGAAAAGTATAGAAATCATTAGTGATTATGTCGTGGCTGTACGGCGGATGGTCTAATAATTCTATGTTTTCTTGCTCTAAAAACTCTTTTGTGTTGTATGCGGTGTGAGAACTCGCATTGTCGTGATGGAGGATGATGCGGCGGTTGCAGTTCTCCTTACGGAGTTCAGAAATAACTTGTGGCAAACAAATGCTAGCATACCATTCTGCATTAACCGTTCTTTGTCCCTCAAGAGGAATAGTCGTAACATGGCGGGTTTCGAAGACAAACGTGGCCACCATTTTTTTTGCAACACTCCGTGAACGAACAATTTTTGTTGGCTTTAACTCATTTTCGAACACCTAAACTCGTGACTGGTTTTTTGTTTCGGATTCGTACGCGTATATCTAGGATTCGTCACCTGATACGATGTTGTATACAGCATTTGAGGATCCTTAGTGGAATCTTTCGAGAGTTCTGATGCACCAAGTAACGCGAGCCGCTTTTTGCTCTTCACAGAGCGAATGCGGTATCCATCGGAAAAACAACTTTTTACACCTAATTGTTCATGCTAGATTATTTGTAATTGACTCATGACAATGTCTAAAGTTGCCTAAATTTCGCGGTATGTCACATGTCGATCTTCCTCAATCAGCTTACGCACAGCATCAACGTTTTCTTGGGTGACTGCAGTTTTTGGACGACCTTGACGGGGATCATCACTGAGCTTGACACGTCTACGTTGAAATTCAGCAAAACAGCGATAAATTATGGTTTTGGGTGGGGCTTCATCACCAAATGCAGAAATCATCCGGTCAACACACTGTTTTTGTGTTAAACCACTTCGAAAGTCATAATAAATCATCGCTCTTGAATTTTCTCGAGTCAATTCCATTTTCTCAACGACTAAACAAGTTTGACAAAACCTTGTGACTTGACCGAGAATCGTTTTTAAAAAAATAAATGGTATTCGATTTTTAAAACAAAGGAGTTTTCAATTAAAAAGATTTTAATATGGCAGGAACAGTGGATATATTCCATTCCCGATACTTTTAGTGCAGCCTAGTATTCTGAGCAAAGCTTTTTTATCGCACGCATATATATATATATATATATATATATATATATATATATATATATATATATATATATATATATATATATATATATATATATATGCGTGGGGGACGGGGACAGGGACGCCCTAGGAAAAAGTTTATCGACCAAATTGGCGATATTTTGAAAATGGGCCACGTTAGAAGTACCCTTAACCGACGAGCATGTATGCGTAGATATATGGATGTGAAGGAGGCGAAAGAGGTGTGTCAGGATCGTGCCAAATGGAAGTCCGTAGTCTCTGCCTACCCCTCTGGGTGACAGGCGTGAGTGTTTATGTATGTATATATATATATATATATATATATATATATATATATATATATATATATATATATAGGTTACCTTTAAAAAAAAATCTGTTGACCCTGCAGGCCATCTCTGGAACTTCCCGTTATGTTCGATCAAAAAAGGCTCGGCAAATATTTTTATGAACTAATAGTTCACTCATTACATCAAAAACAATCCGAACAGAAATTTCAAAGTTATTAAAGAAATAGTTTTTTTGAAATTTTTGACAACAATAACCGTCAAACGGTTCAACTAATTTTGGTATAATTGGTGGCACACGATGATGTTATTTTTATAGAATAGGGTGACAAACGAGCACACAGTCCACCTGATAGTAAGTGGATGCTGCAAAATGCAGATGCGTTGTCACCCGTGAGGACTAAGATGGAATGCTTCGTTTCCAGTAAATAGGGTCTCCGGTTCTCTACACTCACCATACGAAAAACAGCAGCGTTAAGCTACTATTTCACGCTGGTATTCTGTGAGAGTGTCGACCCATTCGTGATACAACTATACTTCTAACATAACTGCAGCATGGCTCTATCACGTATAATATTACGTATATGTATTTTAAAAACAATAATCAACCGGTCCAAATTGGTTGAAACAGTATTGAAAATGTAAATTTGGTGAAACCCTTTCGAAAACCAACAAGTTAGTTCAAATCATCGAATGTCATTAAAACATGATGACTTTCAAAGAACCCTCAGCTCAATCTAAGGCAAATATTTTAACAATACAGACAGACACTTCAATTTTATATATATATATATATATATATATATATATATATATATATATATATATATATATATATATATATATATATATATATATATATATATATACCCCATATATACATATATACCCGTGTAATGGTATAAGTTATACATTTCTGAACAGTGGCGTAAAAAAATTAATAATCCGTAATTGCAAACAGTCTTGTGTAAAATGGACCTTATAAACTAAATTATACTGCATTCTAGCAGTTTTCCGCGACTTTGCCTGCGTGTAATTTAGGGTTTTTGTTTTTCGCGGAACCCTTATTCCTTTTATTAAATAAAAGTAGCTTCCAAAGTAGATACTACCTATAACATCAGCTATCTGTCAGTGAAAGTCCCATCAAAATCGATTTAGTCATTTCGGAGATTAGCCGAAACAAACAAGCGGACAGACAGACCGATAAAAATTTATAAAATTGTGTTTTTTGTTATAAATACCGTATTTACTTTCATATGCATTCACTTCAATTTTATTTATTTGTATATATAGATGTGTGTGCTAAGTATATAGATTATATGAGTACTTACGTAGGTGTTAGCTGATGGACATCCTATTATTTATCCATGCTATCTTATTTCTATTTATGTGGTTTTTAATGCGTAGGTATGTGGATGTGGAGAAGGCGGGAGATGTGCGTCAGGATCGTGCCATATGGAAATCTTTAGTCTCTGCCTACCCCCCTGGGTGACAGGCGTCAGTGTTTATGTTTATTATGTTATGTATAGTATTTGTTACATGCTATGTTTCATGTACATCAGTGAGTACGTGGAGCAGAGTCCCAGTAATAAAATATGTAAAATATATGAGCTTAGTTCGTCAAGTTCTGTGAGTTTACGTGTAGCACTTACGAGAGAAACACTTCCGTAATCGCTACTTTTTCTGATATGAGAAACGGCATAAAACATTACACGTTGGGAAGTAATGTAATTGAAGAAAGGTCTTGTCATAAAATTCTCACATGTGTATATTATTACATGTATGACCACTCACAACTAACATATCATAAAAACCCTTATAGTCTTTTTTTGTATCATATACGTAGTAATTTTCGAATAAGGAATATGTTGTTTTAAATTTAGGAATTGAATAAAGGAAAAGTAGATGCGAAACAAATTTAAATAAATTGCAGCCATGAACAAGATAAAAACAATCAGATAGTACTACCTCTACTTTGAATGTCAGACTGAACAGTCCTTCAGCTATCGAGTTTTGATCGAACAAAGTTACGTCTTCATCGTTAAAATACGCTATTATAACGTCAAATAATATTGTGTTGAAAATAATTGGACTTATGATATTCATCATTAAGAAAGATGGGAAGCAGCTCTAGTGGATTTTTAATTTGATTGTTTCTTAATATGTAAATATATCCCATACTGAACTTCAGCCACGGCAGCGCCTTATTGAAGACATCACACACACACACACACATGTTTTTTCTGCTCGTCTTTTTACAACTATTTTTAACTAACTAAAACGCTTTTAGATTTTTAATTTTTAATATAATAATTAAAGAGAAATAGATAGAATAAACTTAAATGCCATTCGCTTAAATAAGACGAAGTGGTTAATGCTTTATCAAAATTGGTACTTTGATTTAACGTTAACGATTTACATTCAAACGGAAATAAAACTATATTTATGAAATTAACAACACTAAAAATTAAAAATCAGAAGACTAAGAAGTTTTTAAATAGGGAGGAACTGAGCCTTGTTGACCCTTATATAATTAAAGTAATAAGCCGACTGAACTTTATTATTTTTGAAGAAGAGGGCCTTGAGATCTTGTTGCATACTAAAACCAAAAAGTTACATCAGAGAAAAATTTAAAGAAATAATTATATTGGCTATCGCCTCTCAGTATATTTTCGAAAACTTAATATATAGTCACAAAAACGAAAGAAGTTTTAGCAAAAAAATATACTCTGTAAACCATACATTTAGTATAAACTGATGCGTAAACACAAGTGATAACAGTTACTAAATTACTTACTTTATGGAGTCGAGTAAATTCAATCTTCATCACTTAGCTTGTTCTTACCTACTTATGTCGAGTAACTGTTATCAATTAGCTTGTTCTTACTTACTTTTGTCAAGTAACTGTTATCACATAGCTTATTCTTACTTACTTATGTCGAGTAACTGTTATCACTTAGCTTGTTCTTACTTACTTATGTCGAGTAGCTGTTATTACTAAGCTTGTTCTTACTTATGTCGAGTAACTGTTATCACTTAGCTTGTTCTTACTTACTTATGTCGAGTAACTGTTATTACTTAGCTTATTAACTTAGCTAATTCATAGGTTTTTACAATAAAGTCCCGAAAAAATCTGCAATCGATCACCAAGGTTTTTTATATACTCAGACTCAGAGAAAATGGTTTGTTATAATCTATACACAAGTAATTAAAATTGAGGTGTATTTTTATAATGTCAAAATAACATTTTATTACTGTTCCAACAAAAGTATTAACGATACTTATAAAAAAGTCAATTTTTTCATTTCCCGCTAAGAAAATTGAAAATTTTTAAAAATGTGTGAAAATTGGTTAGTTTTTTCCTGAATTATTTAAATTTCAAAAAAAGTAAAAACGTGGTTTTTCAAATTGATGACGTCTTCCTCAATTGTGCATCGATTTTGATTTTGATGGTTTAATATAAAGTATAATTTGGAGATAAATTATTCTACACTTATGCTTTAAAAAAACTGATAATAGAGTTCCATTAAATTGGATGAACTACACATGTGAATAAAATTTGGAGTCTTGAGATAAGGCGGAGTTATAGAAATATGGCAGATAACAAACACGGCAAAGAATAAAGTAATTTTACATTTCGAAGTCGAACTTTAATTATTTTACGCACTATCAGACTATCACCGACTTTATATAGTGAAATTATGTTATTCTTTTCAGTTATTTGAAGTCGGCTTTCACTTATTACATAAGTTATTTTTTTCGATTCCTAACGTCGCTTTAAACCGAAGAAAATCATTTGATATACTTTAAATGTCGTTTATGGATAAAGCAGCCGTGTGTCGCTTGTATAACAACTTTTAGCACTGTCGACTTAATTTGAGAGATGAAAATTAAATTATAGGGGGAGACCTTTTTGTCAGCTGTTATGGAAGGAAGAGGAAAATCTAATTCAAGCAAATAGGTTTTGTGTAGATGCTGGTTTATACTTGTTTGAAAAGATTTTATAATAAAAACTTTAACCGTAGAACTTTTAGTGTCGTTAACCGTGATACTAACTGTTCTCCGGGATTGATTAAAACTACTTTGACAGATTTTATCGCGTTTTATTTATTTTTAATACCCGACGTTTCGGGTGCTTTCCAGCACCCATGGTCACGGGGGAGTGAGGTGACTGATGTCCCGATGTCAAAGTTCTTTCCTTTATTATGTCGAAAGCTTGAAAACGTAGGAATCAGAGGATTAGTTTTAGATTGGTTCAAAAGCTATTTGCAGAAACGGAAACAGTGCGTGAGAGTGGGCACTTATATAAGTGAAATGCAGCACGTTAACTATGGTATACCTCAGGGAAATATTCTCGGTCCCACTCTCTTCATCATATACATGAACGACATACCTAGGTTCAACTCAAAACATTCAGAAAAATATTTTATGCTGGTGATACGGTCCTTTTATACAGTGGAAAAAGATGGGATGATACCGTTTCTGTGGCGGAACGTGGTTTCTCAGGTTTCTCATTGGTAATGAGCCTTAAACCTTTTTACTCTCAATGTCGAAAAAACTAATTATATTTGTTTTCATAAGACCCGTTTGTCAACACCACCTACTGACAAAAACGTAAGATTGCATCTTTGCACGACTGAAAATAATTTGTGTAATTGTTAAAAAATTCGGAGAGTTCTTTAAATTTTCCTTTAAATACCTGGGCATATTAATTGATCACAACCTTAACTTCGAGGCGCATATATCGGCATTAGCAGCAAGAATTCGTAACATAGTTTACATCGTGAGATGGCTGAGAAACTCTGCACACCCGAGCACATTAATGACCATCTATTATGCCCTATGTTAGTCTCTACTAACGTATTGTATTTCTTGCTGGGGAAGCACTTCCACAGCCATGAACATGAACAGTCATGATGAGAATTGAGAGAGCTCAACGTTCGGTACTGAAAGTTATGCTTAACAAGAAATACAGGTACCCAACAGCTAAACTATACAGAGAAGGTAAAGTACCTACAGTTCGGCGGCTTTTTGTCTTATGTGTGGCTACATGTGTTCATAGAAAAATATTAAGCTCACATAAATACAGTGAGTTGATGAAAAAACGTGTGTTTCAAATGCCATTACCAAGCATTCGCACAGCTTTCGCAAAACGATTTAGTTCATTCATTGAAACACTAAGTTATGAAGGCATGCGATATAAGAGATTGTGGGACGAACACAGCTAGAATAAAATATGTAATTGGTTGCTTACGCTTAGTTACGAACAAACAGAAAAGCTGCTTCAAACATTGTCATAGTAGTTACATGCCCAATATTGATCTTGATATTGTTATTATAGCAGTAATTACAAATTCAAAATATTGTAATAATAACAAATTATAATATGTATATATATATATATATATATATATATATATATATATATATATATATGCACAAATTTCAGTTTTTTGTTAATATATGTATATGGCTCTCACAATACAGGAGAACCACTGCTCATTTTCATTTTCAACTGTTCTATCTTGGCCTACACATCGACAGCACACTGAATTGGAGAACTCAGGTTTCAGAAGTGAGTAGTAAAGTCATTGCCACGTTACGTTCTCTGTATCGTTTAAAACATTTTCATCCCACGAAGTCTAAGACCTTGCTTGTTCAATCGCTTATATTACCCATAATTGATTATGTAGATGTGTGTTACCCGAATCTGTCCCAGGCTCTTCTGAACAAGCTGGAACGCCTTCTCAATAACTGTATAAGATTTATTTTTGGACTTCGTATGTATGACCATATTTCGCAATATAGATCTAAGCTTTTGGCTTACAATCCGGCAGAGGCGCAATTCCAGAATATTACTTGTTCTTTTTTTCATACTATATGACCCATTTTCACCTTCTTATCTTAAGAATAAATTTCACTATCTGTCCTCATCTCATCATAGGGTTCTACTTTCTTCTTCTAACAACAAATTAAGCATTCCTGTTCACTTCAACGAGTTCTATGGTAACTCCTTTACAGTTCTGGCCACACGACTTTGGCACTCCTTGCCCGATGACATCAGAAAAGCTCACAATAAGTTTTTTTTAAAAAAATTGGTGCGTAATAATCTTTTAAAGACAACGCTGCATATTTGAATCATCCATGTCATTTATCCTGTTATCAGACGTATATATTCACAGTTATTTATATGTACTATTTATAAATTATGTATATATAAATAGTTTATGATATGTATATATGTATGTGTATGTTTGTATATATGTATAAATAGGAGATATTTCTATAGTTTATTTATTTTATATATCAGTAAAATGTATATATTACGTAGTTGATTTTCATTTTTATTTTATTTTATTCTATATTGCCATACCTACGTCAAATTCTCACCACACCATGGGTTGACTGGTAGAGAATGCCTCAAGGCATTAAGTCCACCCTTGTATTCTTAAATATTAATAAAGAATGCAATACAGAATAAATAAATAAATTTTTGTGAAACACTTAAAATAACACACTTATTTTTATTGTTACTTTAGACTGTAAAAGTCTAGCTCTCACGAAAGATTGAGTTAAACTAAACTATAAAATGAATAGCGCAAGCTCGTAAAACAGAAAATTTTTGCTAACTCAGTAAAAATGCGCAGGTGCTTTATATTAGTATTATTTTATGCTTGAAAGTTATGACAGTTACGGTTGTTATTAAAATCGTGAGGAAACTTGAGCGTCATAGAAATTAAAAATATAGATGCACAATCAATTTTAACTTGAAACACGTTTTCATTTGTCAAGACACTAACTCTTTCTGCACTAAATCATGATTAAGAAATGTAAAGTGGATTGGCCCCAGCTGTACGTAGGTTATTATACGTGGTAGAGCCAGCTGTATGTAGTATTTTTACATGGTAGAGCCATGCTGCAGTTATATTAATAGTATAGTTGTAGCACGAATGGGTCGGCTCGACCGGGGAAATAGTAGCTTAATGCTGCTGTATTTCGTATGGTGAGTGTAGAGAACCGGAGACCCTTTTTGCTGGAAACGAGGCATTCCATCTTAGTCCTCACGGGTGACAACGCATCTGCATTTTGATTCGTAATCGAGGATAGATGTAGATGTCTATGGGCCACAGCAACCACTTACCATCAGGTGGACTGTGTGCTCGTTTGTCATGCCTATCCTATAAAAAAAAATAATATTTCATTTTATATATTATTACGTACAAAGGCTGTTAAGCAAAGTGAAAATGCAATATAAACTCTTTGGAACTAAAATAGTAATTCTGGCTGCTGCATTCATCATGAATGAAGGTATCCGCGAGTTGCGCACGAATGTTTACAAATGTGCAGAAACAAACCAGACTGAATTTTTGCCGAAACTGATCAGAACTGCAACAAGATTCTTGTAGTTGGTTGGCTCAATATAACTTATTATATATATTAATGACTGCCTCATTGGTCTAGTGGTTGTAGTAGTGCGACTGCTGATCATGAAGTCCTGGGTTCGAATCCCGAGTCGGGACAAAAAAATTAATTTGTGAGTTTTTCCGTCAAGAAATTCTCAGTAGCTTACCGGAGTCAGGAAGTTGGCGGTGTCTCACCCCTGTGCCTCGGAAAGCACGTAAAGCCGTTGATTCTGCGCCTGATCTCTCTCCAGCCGTGTTGGTTTACCGTCCCATCGGATTATGAGTGTGAGGGAAGAGAGAGTGCACTTGTGCTTACGCATACACTTGGGCACTATAATCCTGTCCTTCGCTGATGGCTAGCCTCCGTTGAGGCAGGCCACCGTGACCGAAATTCGGCCTGGATGACATTATTATTTGTAATTTATAATATTATTTATTGAAACACGGCAGACAAAATCTTAATTTCTTACGTCAAAAAATAATGAGATTTGATTTCATTTTACCACTAAAATAAAACACCCAAATAATGTACCCTATTAAACAAAAACCGATTATCTTTATGTGAAATAATGTTCGATTTTCAAATACGCGCAATTAGCACAAATTGCCTACAATTACCATTAATACCACGTAGGATGGCCCAAAGCATTCAGCGTGTTATTATATTGTGATTTATTGGTATGATAAAGTTTGTAACAGTTTGTTTGTACAATTCAAAGCAGTACAAAATTAACATAAATTGATATAGCTCAATAAATCAGTAAGCTGATGTGGTCATATAGATTGGATAATCTACGGTACAATTTTTGGAGATAGCCCCAACTAGATGGAGTAGAAACTTGATGAAACCTACTGGAGGGCACTGGATGTTATTGACTGAGAACCGTGCTTTGTAGTAATCTATTTGGAAAGCATTTATTCAGTAATGATTTCTTATATTTACGCGAACACTACACATTGAAACAATACTAGTTTTTACTGATTTACGTGACCATGGGGGCTGTAAAGCGCTCGAAACGTCGGGTATTTAAAAAGTTAAACATACGCGATAAAATCCGTAAAAACTAGTATTATTTCAATTTATTCAGTAGTTGACTAGTTGTTTGTAATGGTGGTATTTTAATTGAATGGTTAATCTATCATCTATCTGAGCTGAAAAGGATGCGCTATTAAAATCGATCGTAAGTGAATCACTCGCTTTTGATTTGCAGACGACATAGTCACGATCGGCAAAATCGCTAGAGGACGTCACCACCATGATCAAAGGCTTCAATAGTATCCTCTACCTGATATTTATTTTAGAAAAACGCGGACGAAACAAAGATGTGATAATTATTGAGAACATAACGCACAAAGTTGTTGACGAGTATGTTTACCTAGGACAGAAACAAATCGTCTGTTTAGTTAAGTATGACTCCGATAGAGGGGACCAACCCGCGAATCCAACTCAGATGAGCTACGTTCATGAGATTGCAACATATTTTTTGGTCACGCATTTTTCTTAATGTTTCAACAAGAATGAACAACTAATGCTTGTTGCCAGAGAATACCAAAGAGGATTCAAGTGATCTGAGACGTTGTCCTTTAATGCTAGCCGTATAATTATGCTTAAGTCGCTTAGCAAGCTGTGTAGAGAGTTATGTGTCTCTACATGATAATTAATATAGTGACCAAAAGCCTAAAGGTACAACCTTAATAAGGTATAACTAAATATAAATAAGTTATAACTGTAACTAAAATATTTATCTTTAGGCTTTTGGTTACTATAGTAATTGCACAGTACACAGCAAAGTAACAGCACCTAACAATAACATTTGATGAAACATTGAATTATTGAAGGAAATTTACATTTTATAATTTAATTTGTCATCCTAGTAACTTCAGCTATTCACAAATTAAATTGTAGCAAATTGATATTAAGCTGTATTTTATATTTAAATTCTATGACTTCTATCAATTCCGTAATACGAGAAGCAAACAACTGAAGGTCATAAGTGTGAAGACTTTTGTCTATACCAAAAAGGAAAATCCTTCCGGGACTGCAATTATTTGTTTTTTGCTGCCATTATACGCTACTCTTTCCATAACGAACTCCTAATTGCCTAAAATATCCCGAGAGGCTGGTCGGGATTAACCATATAAACTAACCACGTTCCACAAAAACGGCAGACTACCCTACGTATCGGTTACCTCGTAATACATGACTTTTATGTTATGTTGTGACGTGTATTAAAACTATTATTACTCTTCTGTAAAGAAGCTCTGTCGTTGTAATATATAAAGAAGATCATCAACAAGATGGAAGTCTTTTCACAATATTACTTCTACACCTCTCCAAGCTATTTTCA
This sequence comes from Parnassius smintheus behrii, assembly GCA_036936625.1. Taxonomy (NCBI): domain Eukaryota; kingdom Metazoa; phylum Arthropoda; class Insecta; order Lepidoptera; family Papilionidae; genus Parnassius; species Parnassius smintheus. Next base: position 38,236,229 of record JAUPFT010000011.1, read on the forward strand.
TTTATACTTCCCCATTTTCTATTATTTGTATGAGTAAGGCAAAGATACTGATTGCCAACAGTAATCTGAACAAACATTTTGAGTAATTAATTACTGCAATAATTATGGGCTTAACATCTGTAAAAATGTTATCTACTCGTACATACGAGTGTATGTACGAGTAGATAACATTATGTAGCTGTGGCTTTGAACTGTGACCGCATCCGCCGTATTCACCTGATCTGGCACCATCAGACTTCTTTCTGTTCCCTAACCTAAAAAAGCACTTGGGAGGTCAAAGATTTTCGACAAACGACGAGGTCAAAGCAGCTGTAGACGCATATTTTGACTCTAAGGAAGAATCATTTTTTTTCAACGGTCTAAATGCTTGGAAGGGGAGGTGGCAAAAGTGTATTGAACTTGATGGTGATTATGTAGAAAAATAAAAATATAACTGATTTAGTATGTGTTTATTTTCTTGGTTAGGCCGAGTACTTTTCAATCCACCCTCGTAGGTCCCACTAGACTCATAAATGCGTGTTGATGAAGATTGTATTTAAACAAAAATAACACATATGGCGAAAGTTTCTAGAAGCTTGATGTTAAATTGTAGTAACATTACAACATACTTAAAGTGTTGTAATATGTGGTGATTACTATGGAGCGAGCTACTGGCCAAAAATAAATATAGCCCATAGCAATATTTATAAGACATTTATCATTGATTATCGTTATAACGTATTTCTCGAATTGAACTAAATATTTGTATCCGATACAGAAATAAAGCAATATATATGATATAAATTGCAATAAGCCTAATTTGCTATTAGCCATTTGAGAGTTAAATCATAGCTGTTTCATACTGACAACGCTTATCACACCATTTGAGCTGTCACTGCTGCAATATCAAAAATGAATTAAAATTTTAATCGGCTATATTATATATTCGTAATGTTTATCTACAGTTTTCCCAGATAATAGAGAGTAAGAAATCGTTATTTAAAAATGCCAAAACCGAATCAAACTACCTGTAAATAGAGTGGCGTCTTAAATTGCAGTCTAAATATAAAAGACAAGATCAATACTCATATTTGTAGTATTAACAATTTTATATGTGTTAGTTATGGCGGCTTCACACATCGCTTGGTCTTGTGGAATTGCGGATAATACCATGAACGACTGACGATTAAGCACAACCAGACAGTGCCCCAAGGCTCTGGTGCGTTTCGGTTTGAGCGGGTGCGAGATCCGAAATCGATAGTCGGTCCCAGAAGTATATAGAATACTCATCTATATTTATATAGGAAGTAAAGATAATCTAAGTAAATATTTAAAAAGACAGTATAAAATTTTATATGTGGTAGAGCCATGCTGCAGTTATATTATTAGTATAGTTGTAGCACGAATGGGTCGGCTCTACCAGGGAAGGAACACACTCTCACAGAATACCAACGTCAAATAGTAGCTTAATGCTGCTGTGTTTTGTATGGTGAGTGTAGAGAACCGAAGACCCTATTTACTGGAAACGAGGCATCCCATCTTAGTCCTCACGGGTGACAACGCATCTGCATTTGAGGATTGATGTAGATATCTATGGGCCACACTAACCACTTACCATCAGGTAGACTGTGTGCTTCTGTATCAACCCATCCTATAAAAAAATTATTTTGTAAATTCAATTGTGCAGTGGATAATGGTTTAGCTGTGGCACTGAAAAACCACGCGTTCTTATCTTGCGCATAACAAAGGTTTCTACAAATAATTATTATGGGTTTGGATGTTTGTCGATATGAAATTTATGCATTTAAAATGCCTCCAAAAAGTTGTAGATAATCCTACAAAAAGGTAAAAAAAATATAGTAAAATATTTTATAAAGTAAAACTTTTGTATTGCCTTCAAAGTTTTCTGTTATGACAGGTTCACTTACTGTACTAACTTATGTTATAAACAAAAGACACGAAGTTATGAACTAACTTGATATTTTATCTCTTCCGCTACGGTTTATAGTAGTAGTTGTAGCTACTATTGTACTAAGTTTTCGTTATACAATAGCTTAGTATTCTGTTAAACTTATTCGATCATAGTCTATTTTTATTTATTCCTGGCTTTAATTTCATCAAATAATTCAAGATATGGTAATTTGCACCGTAAATTCACATCGGACTTTTTACATAATATGATGACTAAGGGTCATCGAAAAGGGCAGAACAACATCTGCCTGGCAAGCTAGTATATATATATATCGTTTTATTCTACATACATATTACACTATCTCTTCCCAGCGATTTTGCCAGCGTGGAATTTGTAACGATTGGATTTCATGGATTTTATGTATTTTTGCGCGAAACTCGAATTCTTTTTAAAATTTAAGTATCCTTTTTAGTTACTCCCTTTAACATCAGCTATCTGCCAGTGTAAGTTCCATCAGAATCAGTCCAGCCGTTTCGGAGATCAGCCGGAACTAACAAACAGACAGATACAACATTTTTTAAATTGTTCTTTTTTTAGTAAAAGCACCGTATATACTGTCACATACATTTAGTAAATCCTAGGTGAATGCCAGATTTGAGCGCTGCTGGAGCAGAGTTATAATCTTTAACCGCAATAATCTGGCAATATACGATCTGACCCAACGAACCTAATTGTCATGAATGCCATATGCTTCTAATTTTGCACTTAGTAACTCATGATTAACCTTGTCAAACGCCTTGGAGTCTGTATAAATTTGAATCCACCTGACGACAATTAGCAATAGCAGTGTCGATGTGATTTCTATAAATAAGCAGATTGCTTATCGTAGACCGACTAGATAGGAAGCCATGCTGCATACATGAAATTTTCTGAGAATATATTAATGTTTCGAAAAGCTTAGTCATGCAAGAAAGTATGCTTATGGGCTTATAATTTTTACATATTGTTTTGTCACCAAATTTGTAAATCGAAAAATAATTTTTCCAAATTTTCGGTAAAGTATCTGTACTTAGTGACTTATTGAAAATAATAGACAATAGAAAACCAAGCTCTTCTGCACACGTCTGTACAAATATAGCAGGAACTCCATTCGGCCCAAGAGCCTTCAAAACATTCAATTTACGATAGCTTGGACACACTAACTCAGTTGAGATACGGAGATAAGATAAAGTAAGATGATGTTTTGGTGGAAAGGTAAACGACGCAGATTTATTGATATATGTTTTGTTGTACATAGATGAAAAATATGAAAAGAAGAGTTCGCAGATGTCTTGAGTACTTTTGCGGTGTGAGATTCATAAGTCGTGGATTCAGGTATATTTTCACTTGCCCTTTTTCTTTTGACAAATTTGTAGAAAGCTTTCATATCAGTATCTTTCCAAATTCTGCAGTAAGTTCTTATAACACTCTTCTGTTAACTTTTTACTTCTTTTTCTCAATAAATTAAAAGTATCTTAATCTCTTGAGTTACCAATTTTCTCATATAGCTGATGAAATCTTAGTTTCTCTCTAATGCAAAGAATCAAAGCAGGACGGTGCCAGTATTGATATTTATATGATAGACTTTTCTGCAAAGGTATATAAATAAAAATAGCTTTATTTAACTCATGGTAAAATATTTCAACTGTATAATCCACATTCTCTTCAGCCAAAAGATGTTTTCAATTTGTATCAATTAAATGTTTTTTTTTTCTTTATAAAGTTTCATTTATGGAAATTTGGCTTGAAACTGAATGGGTTATGCCTGATGGGTTTAAATGCCTATTGATGCCCAATGGATATGTTCAAGCAAGAGTGATGTCTATCAATTTTGATTATAGGCAGTTCGGTCATTACAGTTTGTAAGGAAATTAAACTGTTTAAATAACATATTAAGCAAACAGCAAGCTTTTTTACTTATCCCCGAGAAGTAGTAATCTTTTTGATCTTTTAAAATATTTCAGTCAATGTTCGGGTAATTGAAATCGCCTACGATACAGCCTACGCCGCAGCAGCATGCAACACCGATGGAGCCTACGCCTACGCCTACTTTAATATTATAATGGCTTGGTAGTGAATTGGTAAGTATAGTATGACTAACGTGACACACTTTAGGCGAGACGGTCCCGATTTAAAGGTTTGTGTCCCACTGTCCCCAAAATGCGTAAAAACAAAAGCGTAGCATCATGCAAACTCTGTCACCCGTGCCATCATTATGACACCGCACATACCAGGTTTGCCGGCATGGCCTGACTAGTTACGTGATTATTCTAAAAGCTACACATTTGAACTTAAATTTACGAAGTGACAATTTTTAATTAATCTACAATAAATTATCAAATAACATAAGTTATTTGTATTTGTTCGCGCCACTTTGCACCATCGCTTAACGCTTATAAGGGATTCGTTAATTATTATCCAATAAGATTACTGCAAAGCCCATTTCCGGTTTCCTATCTACCGCTTTATGCCCAGCATGTGCATTCGTGTGTTAACGGGCTCACACAAGTTGAGAAGACACGCAATCAACCGCACCGCTTATATCTCGTATCATCGCTCCCGCCCTTGTGTAATTTGGATATTGAATTATGCAAGCATATAGTAAAAAGTATAGACATATGCAATAACGCTATATTTCGTGATTATCTGTGAGGTTGATAAGTGTGAAGACAGCCGGCAGCCATCGAGACACGAGGCAGATCAGCGGAAGTCCAGGTGGGTGCACATGCATTCCTTCACGTCCTTCCCATATCCCGAATTTAGGGGATTTGCAGTATCACGAATAAATTAAATTTCATTCACCGCTCGCACCGCGCTCATATACAGTCCACTATTCTATTTAAATTAATAGCCGCACCGCATAACATTATTTAATACATTTGAACCAGCAGTTTGGTTGAATTGCCAAAACCATATTATATTACTTGGTCACTTCGGCCGGGATTAAATTAACTTTTAGGCCCGGAGAAGTAAATTCATTTTTTTATATATTACAAAAAAATTACGAGACCTCAAAGGGCGCATTTAATTCCTTGGACGAGCAGAATTTGTTTCTTAGCATCGCTTCGAATATAGAACAGTTACGTAGTGAGTTTCAAGAAGTTCTAGATAACTATAATACTAAACATTTAAAATTAAACCCTAATGCACACGTTGATTACGAGGCTTGGAACTCATTTGAAGATTTATATAGTCGTATTAAGTGCCAAATTACTAAAATATCCACATCGCCTTCCACTGTTACGTTAGAAAATAGATTTCCTACTAAATTAAAAACTTCACTTCCGCCAATTGAATTAATGTCATTTAACGGAGACATACGCCAGTGGTCCATGTTTTATCAAAAATTTAAGACATTAATTCACGACAATTTACAATTAACTGATGCCGAACGTGTTTATTATTTGGTTAACAAATTGAGTGACAGGGCGTTATCAGTTTGTGCCGGGTTAGCCCCTACCGCAGAAAATTATTCCATTATTTGGAATGCGCTTTTAGGAAGATATAATGACGAACGCACACTCGCATCTACGTATATTAACCAACTATTGGATTTAACACAGGTGAACGCAAACACAACAGGAGGCTATCATAAATTTATGGACAAATTTGATGCTTCAATTAATGCTCTAAAGCAATTAAAAATTGAGGACTTAGCTGATTTTTTGTTTTTAAATATTGCACTTAGAAAATTAGATCATGACACTGTTAAGTCATTTGAAATGTCTTGTCGCACAATTAGCATACCAAACTACGCCTCTTTAGTACAATTTTTATACGAACAGAATAGGGCTATATGCCATACATTTAATAATTCGCATACTTTATCTACATCCAATAATAATCGAAACAAATCACTTTCAAATAAATTTAGTAAAACATGTATCTTTTTGTAAATCAAATGATCATGAACACTTATATGTTTGTCCACGCTTTTTAAAATTAAATACACAACAACGTTACGATATTATTAAACAAAACAATTGTTGTATTAATTGTTTAAGTAATAAACACTCGACTTCTTTTTGTAAATCGAAGCGTAAGTGTATATACTGCGCGCGGCGCCACCATTCTTTAATTCATTCTGACCCGCATCAGAATGGTTCTAAGACTGCTTTTCGTAGCAGCAATACGTTACACTCAGAGGTTGTGCAGACGCCTAACGCTAATGCATGCAGCTCGCATTCGATTAACTACCGCGCAGTTAACGATAATAAGGTAAATTCTTCTGTCGCTCACATTTCGAATACGGAGGAAAACGAAAATACACTTACCTCTTCATGTAATATTTCTCGCGATTATAGTACTCTCCCGCGCTATACTACTTTATTGGGGACTGCAAAAATAAAGGTCGTAGATAAGTACGATAGTGAACATTTTATTCGGTGTTTAGTTGACCCCGGATCCCAAAGCGACTATATTACGAAGGATTGTTGTAAACGCTTATTTCTTTTCGTTTCGAATAAAAATCGTTCTACCGAAGTACATGGGATCGGTGGTTTGTCCCAAAAGATTTTAGGAGTCAATTCACTGCAGTTCACGTCTCGTTTTAATGATAACAAATTTTATCATATTGAACCATTAGTTGTTCCGATCATCACGGGTCAGTTGCCAGATTCGATAGTAGATGTTTCAAAAATTCGCTATTTAGATAAAATACGCTTAGAAGATGATCAGTTTTATCAACCTGGGTCTATAGATATTTTATTGGGGGTTAATACCTACATAAAACTTTTGTCGCCTGAAAACTTAATTCATTCGCAATGGCCCAGTGCCATAGAAACATCACTCGGAATTATTATTATGGGTGATGCTGAAGTCGCTATATCACATCATTCCCCGCGTTCATTTGTTTCCTGTTCTTACTATACAAATTTAAATCAAAATTGTCTTAATGATATAATGGAAAAATTTTGGAAAATTGAAGAACTTCCGCAAAAAATATATTTGAGCCGTGATGAGCAGGAATGTGAAGACATTTATACTTCTACTACTTACCGCCAAAACGACGGACGGTATGTGGTCGCCCTGCCATTTAAGAAAAGGCCCGACATATTGGGTGACTCTTTAATGAATGCAAAAAAACGCCTCTTACTTTTGGAAAAACGCTTTAACAAATATCCCGATCTTCGCGACCAATACAATGTTGTTATACGGGAATACATTAATAAGGGTATTTTATCCGCTGTTTCTGATAATGATTGTATACAGCCTTCTTTTTATTTGCCGCATCACCCTGTCGTACGGAATGATAAAAGTACAACGAAGTTGCGCATCGTTTTAGACGCTAGTGCTAAGTCGGATAACTATATTTCTTTGAATGACATTTTGCACACCGGGCAAAATTTACAAACAGACATTTTTAATATTTTATTAAAAGTTAGAGTTTATCGCATCGCTTTCTTTGCAGATGTTAGGCAAATGTACTTGTGTATCGAAGTCCAAAAAATCCCATCGCGCTTTTCAACGCATTTTATATCGGTTTTCTACAGAAGAAACTATACGAACATATGAATTTAATCGTGTCACATTCGGATTACGCTCTCCTTCTTTCCTCGCACTTCGCACTTTACGGCAGTTAGCCGCTGACGAAAGGGAGTCCTATCCCCTTGCTGCTTCTGTAGTGGAAAGGGATATTTATATGGATGATCTCGTTTCCTCCGCGCCTTGCGTCAACAACGCAGTCAACACCGCCACTCAACTTATCCAAATGTTTCGCCGAGATGGATTCGATTTGGTTAAGTGAACAAGTAACTGCAATGAGCTTTTACAACATATACCAGCATCACATCGTCCACAAGACTCGGTATCATTTGATGATAACGACATTTTAAAAATTTTAGGCCTTCGTTGGTATCCCGCTACCGATAACTTTTCCTTTCTTGTTTCGCCGCCACCGGTCACTTGTACCAAACGGGCTATCCTCTCCGCAACCGCTCGCTTGTACGATGTTTTAGGACTTGTTGGTCCAGTAATACTTTACGCCAAATTATTAATTAAAGCCTTGTGGGTTCTTAAACTTAACTGGGATGAGACTCCACCCACTAATATTGTCAATACATGGCAGCGATATATATCAGAGTTACCTTCAATCTCACATTTACAGATTCCACGTCATATCGGCGTAAATGAAAAATCCCATGTTGTGCTACTAGCCTTCGCCGACGCTAGTGTTCTAAATCTTGGGTGTCCCCATTAAAGGTTATAACTTTAGCCAGGCTTGAGTTGTGTGCCTTGGTTTTGCTCGCTAAGTTAGTAGGCACGTTGTCATTGAGGCATCCGATCGACAACATTTATGCGTTTTCAGATTCGGAAGTCGCGCTCTGTTGGGCGTGTTCTTCAGCGCATAAGTTCAACACCTTTGTTGCTAACCGTATTTCGCAAATACAGTCCTATTTATTACCGGATAACTTTTACCATATCGCCGGCTCGGAAAATCCTGCAGGTCATATTTCGCGTGGACTGTTACCCTCACAAATTTTAAATTGTGACCTTTGGTTACATTGGCCTTCGTGGGTTTCCTTGCCGTGTAAAGAATGGCCTGTACAAAGGTTCGCATCAACTCATATCAGTTTACCAGAAGAAAAGACTGTGTCGCTTGGAGTCAGTGACATGGAAGAAAACCCATTTATCTCGTTAAGCTTAAAATTTTCTAATTGGAATAAGTATTTACGATCCGTTGTTTACGTTTTAAGGTTTTTAAACAAATTACCGCGCATAAATAAAATTATAACCGCATCCGACATAGAGATTTCTGAAATCACAGTTATTAAAATTGTGCAAGGCATCGCTTTCGCCGAAGATATAAAAAATATTAAAAAAGGACAACTATGTTCATCAACATTACGAAGGTTATCGCCATTTATCACGGACGATGTACTTCGAGTAGGTGGTCGGTTAGATTATTCGTCTTTATCGGATTCCCAAAAGCATCCAATATTGCTACCAAAAAAGGGGCATATTGTTGATCTTATAATTGATTATTATCACTATAAACATTTCCACGCTGGTCCTCCGTATTTACTTGCTGCATTACGGGAGAAATATTGGATATTATCAGCTCGCCGTGTAGTGAGATACCGCATTCATAGGTGTAACATTTGTTTTCGACATAAACCCAAACCTATTTACCCCATGATGTCTGCCTTGCCTGCTTGCCGCCTGGAGCAGTGTAATGCGTTTACACACACAGGTGTGGATTTTTCGGGCCCACTTTATATCACATTGACGCGTAAACGTGGTATACGAAGCCAGAAGGCTTATTTATGTTTATTTATATGCCTCGTTACTAAGGCAGTGCATTTAGAATTGGCGTCTGATCTAAGTTCGGCGGGTTTTTTAGACGCTTTTAAGAGATTTATCTCTCGTAGAGGTCCGTGTCGATTTATATACAGCGATAACGGTACTAATTTTGTCGCCTCGCGTTCATATTTACATGAATTATATGGATTTTTAAAATCAGAAGAATATTATAAAGAATTCAGTCAGGTGCTCACTGATAATCGCATTGTTTGGAAACACAACCCTCCAAGCGCTCCACATTTCGGGGGTTTGTGGGAGTCCAATATTAAGGTTGTAAAAACCCATTTGTTTCGCGTAATAGGTAAGCAAATCCTCACGTATGAAGAAATGCGTACTACTCTTTGTCAGATCGAGTGTGTCTTAAATTCTCGCCCGCTTTATGTATTAAGCAGTGATCCATCGGAACCTACCGCACTTACACCCGCACATTTTCTAAATTTAAAACCACTTGAATGCTTACCAGCTGCAGACTTAAGCAAGGAACGTATTAATCTGTTATCACGCTTTTCTTTAATAGATTCTTTAGTTCAGTCCTTTTGGAAACGCTTCAGATTCGAATACTTACATACATTACAGAGTAGAGTGAAGTGGAATAAGAACTCTACTGCCATTTCTGTAGGGACGATTGTTCTAATAGACGTGGATAATACTCCACCGCTTCAGTGGCCTCTAGGCGTTGTCACCGAATTGTTTCCCGGTAAGGATGGTGTGGTACGCGTTGCGCAAGTTAAACTTAAGAATTCCACTTTAAAACGCCCTCTTATCAAACTGTGTCCTTTACCAACACAGTGATTAATATAGTTAATTTTACATTATCGTTTATATATTTAGTTTAATTCTTAAGTCATAACGTCGCTTCATTTCGCTACTATATAAGTATTTATCTATATATATCTATATTTTTATATTTTACTTGCTAGTTGAGGATACCTCAAGGCCGGGGGGGTGTTCGCGCCACTTTGCACCATCGCTTAACGCTTATAAGGGATTTGTTAATTATTATCCAATAAGATTACTGCAAAGCCCATTTCCGGTTTTCTATCTACCGCTTTATGCCCAGCATGTGCATTCGTGTGTTAACGGGCTCACACAAGTTGAGAAGACACGCAATCAACCGCACCGCTTATATCTCGCATCATCGCTCCCGCCCTTGTGTAATTTGAATATTGAATTATGCAAGCATATAGTAAAAACTATAGACATATGCAATAACGCTATATTTCGTGATTATCTGTGAGGTTGATAAGTGTGAAGACAGCCGGCAGCCATCGAGACACGAGGCAGATCAGCGGAAGTCCAGGTGGGTGCACATGCATTCCTTCACGTCCTTCCTATATCCCGAATTTAGGGGATTTGCAGTATCACGAATAAATTAAATTCCATTCACCGCTCGCACCGCGCTCATATACAGTCCACTATTCTATTTAAATTAATAGCCGCACCGCATAACATTATTTAATACATTTGAACCAGCAGTTTGGTGGTTGAATCGCCAAACCCACCAGTATTTATTTGCTGCTCAGAAAAAAATTAAAAAGCCAGCAGCTAGATTTTATATGATTTATTGATTATGAAAGAACTATGTATTTTATTTTTAAAACTTTAATAAAGGGCTCCAGATTGAATTTTAGTAACGGTGGCCATTCTTAACGGACCGTACAACGTTACCGTACGTAGATGGCTCTGCTCAGGACAGGATTATATTACTTAAGTGTACGCCTTTACGTGATTCCGTAGGCACGGTGGTGCCCCCCCCCCCCCAACTTCATTAAGTTCGATCAATATACCGGGCTGCTACTGAGAAGTTTGTGACAGAAAAATCCAATAAATGATTCTTGGCCCGACTCGAGTTTCGAACCTGCGACCACTTGATCAGCAATTTCGTTTACGACCGTTAGACCAAGAAGGCAGTCAAAAGTGTTGAAACTACAATAATTTTAGAGGCGTTCCGCTCTGAGAAAAAAAATAAATGGTCACTTTAAGTATGACCCTAAAATAATTTTTTGTCAGTAAAATTATATGACATAAAAACATTTATTAATTCAAACAATTTTCCTTAACTATTAAAAATTCTTGTCTCCTTATTTACTTTTTATTGAACCTTACATAATTTAAAGGAAAAAAATGCGGACTTAATGCTAAAAGCATTCTCTGCCAGTCTATCTTAGTGAAGTGATATAACGTCCAAGATGGTTATAGAAAAAAAATTCATTTCAACAGAGTTTTATGATAGCGCTGGGTGACAAACGGGCACACAGTCCACCTGATGGTAAGTGGATGCTGTATTCAATCAATGTTTATTCAGTCGTTATATATATATATATATATATATATATATATATATATATATATATATATATATATATATATATAAAAACAAAGAAAATTAAGAAAAGGTTGCGGTAAAATTTCTTCAACTTTTGCTAGCACTTGTGCACTTGTGCGAAAGTTATAGTTATCGCACAAGCAAGAAAATGGTTTTTGTAAATACTTGTTGAAAAAGTTTTTGTTTAGTGATTAGTGTATTTAATTGTAGAATAAAATAGTTTAAAAAGTTTTACATATATAAAATGTTTATTACCTGTTTGCCTCATTTGCCTTACTGGTCTAGTGGTTGTAGTAGTGCGACTACTGATCATGAGGTTCTGGGTTCGAATCCCTGAGATATAGTACTGAGAATTTACTTTAAGAAAGTACAGACAGAAAAATTCAATTTTTCTGTCAAGAAATTCTCAGTAACTGCCCGAAGTCAGGAAGTTGGCGGTGTCTCACCCCCGTGCCTCTGAAAGCACGTGAAGCCGTTGGTCCTGCGCCTGTTCTCTCTCCTGGTCGTGTCGGTTTACCGTCCCATCGGATTACGAGAGTGAGGGAATAGAGAGTACACCTGTGCTTGTGCATACACTTGGGCACTATAATTCTGTCCTGCGCCCTTTGCTCCATTAGGTTAAAATTTTCTTAAAATCTCCAACTTTTTTTAATATAAATTATAGCCTACGTTACTTTGTAATAATTTAGCTTCCTATTGGTGAAAAAGTTAAAATCGGTCTAGTAGTTTTGGAGCTTATTCGGTACAAACAAACAAAAAAAATCTTTCTTCTTCATTATATTAGGGTATAGTTAATGATTTTTTTGTTATTATTTTTTTTATTTTTTTCGTGCTTTTTTAATTTTAAATATTTTGTTTTCATTGGAAATATTATTACCGATGGCTAGCCTCCGTTGAGGCAGGTCGCCGTGGCCGAAGTTCAGTCTGGAGGACATTATTATATTATTAGTAAAAGGATAATATCTACAAAACATAAATTTATTAGTTCAGAGCTTCCCTGTAAACCATATTTGATGTAGTTTTATTTTGTGGCAGCAAAATATCCTCGGTATATGAGTTGACCAGCTACAGTCAAATTTTCGTTCAATTCCATATTAAGTAGCCTCATCCCATTGCAAATTCTCGAGGGGCGTTGCAAATTTTAACATGAAACAGTAGTTATTGTGACATAACTATGATAGTTAGACTAATGGTATCGCGGACTTTTTGTAGATATTGATATCTTCTATAAAACTGTAGTACATCACTTTGCTTTATTGTCAATAGTTTCCGCAGCGTATGGGATGTAAAGATTTTTCGGCGTTACTATTGCATAATTTAACATGAAAAAGTAATTATTTTGACATAACTATAAAAGTTATACATATAGTATCGCGGACTTTTTATATATATCGATATCTTCTCTAAAACTGTAATACATCACTTTGCTCTATTGTCAATAGTTTCCGCAGCGTGTGTAATATAAGGATTTTTCGGCGTTACTATTACATAATTTAACATGAAAAAGTGGTTATTGTGACATAACTGTAATAGTTAGGCATATGGCGTCGCGGACTTTTTTGTAGATATTGATATCTTAGTCTTAGATATAATAGTTTCCGCAGCGTATGCGATATAAGGATTCTTTTGGTATTTTTTTACGCCATGGGTTACATTATTCATCAGAGATAAAGTAGGATTCCAATGTTGAAAGAATTTTTCAAATGGGTCCATTAGTTTTGGAGCCTAGTCGATTAAAAAAAACAAATTTTTCCGCTATGCCTATCATAATGCCATCTAAACTCCGATAAATTTAAGAGGATCTTCTGCTAATTATTTATCATCATTATCTGTTGAGATGTGTGTGGCTAGACGTTAACGTTGAAAAAAGTCTGTAGGTGTAAGGTCTTAAAAAAGACCGATGAGAAAGGGTCTCTAACTTTAGCGCTGCAAATTATGCTAGCCTCTGTTGTGTAGAAGTGACAGAACGTTGTCACGAAATATCAATAGCAAAGAACAGTTCACCAATCTGGATTTTTAGAGTGCGATTTTATTATCCGCCATGCAGTTCTTGATAATAACGATCAGCGGTTACTGTGGGTATAGATGGCAATAAGCATTAGTGAAAAACACCTATTGTAAACCATCAAAGTGTCATCGTAGTTAAAAAGATCTTCCTTATGACTATGATGAATGGTTGCTTGGCCATCCACTTCCCATCACAAGTAACAATTCGACTCGACATTCCCTTCTTTTGAAGCGGCATGCAGGCCTATACGCAGGCCTTTTGCTGTGCGTCACTTGCGTATTCGTAAAATTTCTTAATTTACCGATTCGGCGCAAATGATCTAATATTGTTTTGAAACCAATATAAGAAATCAAGTTTAGCAGTCGTAATTCGAGACGAATCCGCTTCCAGTAATGGCTTGTGTGCGTCATTATAATGACCTTGAATAAATCAACATCCTTTCCCGGGCGCCCACGAAGTTCATTTGTTAGGACGAATTTAAGAAAAGGAACTTATTCCTACGTCACTGATTTTGCGTTTCGTTACTTCTATGGTCTCCGCGTTGTTTATATGGTTATTAAATAATTCAATGGAATAAAACGAAAGAAACAATAAAATAACTGATTTTAAAAATGAATAAAATTACATAAAAGTAAAATTTATTTGAATTTAGAATTCCAATTCAAGTCGTATACTATTACATTTGAAAATGGCTTGTTCAACATCTTGTCATCTTGTAAAAGACCTAATAGTATTTTCAACTAAGGCAAAAAATATATAAACGAAACCTAGGAATTTAATGAATGTATGTAGTAAAATAGTTTGCAGTAGCTTATAGCATTAACAAATTATAACATTCGTCATTCTAGATTTAACATCCCGCTTTAAAAATTAAATGAACTAATTCAAATTTTTACTGCTTTAACCTCCAGCAAAAACAGTTTTTTAAAAAAATAAAAATGTAGCTATAACAGTTTCGCTACTTACAGCTATTATATGTATGTTTTTTATGTACATAGAAAAATGTATCAAATGCCAGAATAAAGTATTAATTTTAGAAGGGCGAAGATTTCACAAAATGACATTTGTACAATAGCTCCATAAAACTTTTGTTTTATGTAATGAGGATCTGGTACCGTACGCTTGTAACGATACATCATAACTTTGAAAATTTTTGCGAGTAAGATAAAAATTTAAAAGCATATTTTTTTAAATTGGTATTGTTTTATGGCATTATTACAAAATAATTAGGTGTAGTTATATAAATATAAGGCTTAAATTTTTTTTTCATAGAATAAGGTTATCAAACTTGCACAAAGTCCACCTGATGGAAAGTGGATGGTGCGGTCCATAGACATCTACATTTTTCCTCGATCATGAATTAAAATGGAGATGCGCTTTCAGCACCGAGAAGATACACCTAGTTTACACCAAGAGACTGAAATTAAATAAATCGTTTCTAATAAAAATGGTCCCCGATTTTCTGAACTCAACATACAAAACATAATCTTAGGCTGCTTTTTACCTCCTCCGCTCGGGCACAATAATAATTTAGCTGCAAAGTTAGCAGTTTGCAAGGCCGTTTTCCTTCCAACGTAACTTCATTAAGATGCAACTAAAAATCTAAACAATAACCTTTAATATACAATTTCAAATAAAACTCTGACGAATATACAAAAGCATTTAAATTGTGTGGAAAATATTAGAGACTATAAAATATACCAGGAACGGGCTCTTACCCACTCGCTATGCTGCGCTTTGCTAAATTTTCTTAGGACTGTCTAGCTGTTTTAGCTTAATATTAGTAAGTAGTAACTTTTACATGGTAGTGCCACGGTGCTTCTTCATAATAGTGTACATTATAGCACAAATAGGTCGGCTCGACCGGAGTAGGGCAACGCCATCACAGAATACCAGCGTAAAATAGCGGCTAGGGGTAACAACGTATATTTGCTTACCATCAGGTAAACTGTGTGCTCGTTAGTCACCCTTACACTATTATATACATACATAACCTTCAAAATACATGAATTATCTTTTCCAACTTCTGAAGTAAACGTTTTTATGCGGGTAGCAGTTGTAAACTACGGTCTACTTCTACGGAAGTTAGTTGCAAACTTGTTATCAGCTCTCAGCTTCCTACGTTTAAAATAAGAACTCGGTAATTTAGCTTTATGTACGTAGCAGTAAATTAAGAACATAAATTGAACACTTTAGTGTAGACTACTGCGTATTATAGTTGCAGCACATATAGGTCGGTTCGATCGGAGAAAAACTACGGTCGCACAGAAAGCATGGAGTAGTAACTTAATGCAACTTTGTGATTCGTATGGTGCGTATCAAGAACTGATGATATATTTAATCAGCATTTAGGTCGGCGACAGCGCATCTACATTTTAATTCTTTAACGAGGGTAAATTTAGTTGTCTATGGGCAACAGCATTAACTTGTCGTCATGTAGAATTCGACTTTGTGCTGTTATATCATCTTTACTCCTTAAAAAATAAATCATTCTATAACATTAAGTTATTATATGAATATTAATTAAGTTATGGTATAAATGCATGGAAATGATTATATGTATCCACTCAGAGACTAAGAGAGGCAAGTGTTGAGCGTTGATGATGAATTGCTCCAATGATGATGATACAAGTTTTATTTTTATATTAATTGAAGTCTATCAAATAGCGTGTGAACTTAGTTTTTTATTATTCAGTGTGGTTATCAGGAAGATTTTGCTGCCAATGAGAGTTTATTTGCTTAATACTTGTCTAGAATTATGTTATCAAATATTTAAACCAATGCATTGTGTGTATTGATAATATAAGAAAAAATATGGTAATTCAGTCGTGTACCAATTACTTACTGATTGAAAACCCTGGATACTTACAACATAACGCTACTAAAACTGAAAAACAAATCTTCATTTTTAGCACAATGCTGGGTAAATTTTATACCGTCGAGTGAATTCACTAATGAAAACTTTGCGAGTACAGAAAAAGAAAAGTAAGTGATTCATTCTAACTTTGACAGAAATAATAAAATAATTTAGAGCTTAATTTGTTGTTTCGATTGATGGCACAAATCTTATATTTTAAATTCATTTAGCTGACATCTTAACAAGAGAGATAAAACGGCAATTATTCATTCTACCTAGAGAAGCGTGAAGGATCCCTTTTAGTTCAGAGGTAACAAGGAATCTGTATTCTGTATTCTGATTTAGGTATTTTTAATAGATTAACGTATCATAGCAATGCATTAACCATCTGATAGACTGATAGTAAATGTTTGATTTGATCCTCGCTGCTTATTGTTATCATTACCTTTTAAAAATATATTAAGTCAAGCTTGATTCAAACTGTTATTTAATTGGTTTTTAACGAGCTTTTAAACGTCGTATCGTTTTTCAAAATGGCCGTGGTATTCGGTTAGTCTCCAGTACTTAAATTACAAGAGCCGTGATAGCTCAGATGGTTAGCGCTCTCTGTAAATTCCACAGTATGCGAGCAACCCGGGGTCGATCCCTGCCGGCAACAATGAAATTATTAATTGCAATTTTAAGTGCTGATTTACCACGTGATCGATGGTGAAGGAAAACATCTTGAGGAAACCTGCATGTCTGAGAAATAAAAATATAATATTTCGAAGACATGTGAAGTTCGCCAACACGCATTGGAACAGCGCGGTGGACACTTCTTTGCCATAAAAAAAAAACTCTCAGAAATGAGAGGATGCCTGTGCCCAGCAGTAGGACGTATATAGGCTGAAACTTTACTTTACTTTTTTACTTAAATTATATTTTAATTTATTATCGTAATAAGTAAAATGCAATATTTGTAATTACTAGTATTCACGTTTATGAATCATATAACTTTTTGATGAATGCCAGAAATTGGCTATTTTCGTAACATCATCAGCCCATACTTGAATCAGTTATTTTGCGTAAAATCGTCATAATGAATCTTTTTGAATAGAATAAGGGTCACAAATGAGCACACAGACCATCTGACGATTGGTGGATGCAGTGGCCCATAGACATTTACATTTATCCTCGATTAAGAATCAAAATGCAGTTGCGTTGCCACCCCTGAGGATGGAAAATGGAATGGCTCCTTTCCAGTAAAAAGAGCTACAGTTCTTTACATTCATCACACGAAACACAGCAGTATTAACCTTCAATTTACGTTAGTATTCTGGGAGAGCGTGGTCCTGCCTCGGTCGAGCCGACCCATTCGCGCTACAACTATGATATAACTGCAGCGTGGGTCTACCATGTACTTAAAACATTCCTCAAAGCACACAATATTTCCAACAGATGTTGGAAATATGTGTACTTTGAGTGCTCCGGACTAGTAAATAATTTAAAATAGGTAACAACAGTTAAAGAAATCTATTAGATTTTCATAAAATGTTATAGTATTTTTTATGAAATGGCGGTTATAGATAATAGATTTTTCTTCTAAAATAAGAAAGGGATACGATTCAATTTTCTCTTAAATAACTTAACGTGAGAGTCTTTACCTTCGCTATTTTATATAGGTACATTTCTTTCAGATACTGTGAGGGTCATATTATATTGAAACCCAGTGTGACATTATCGACAATATTTCTATTTCAGATTTGCCACTTTACTGAAATGTTATTTGTATATATCATATATGGTAATGTTAGTTGTAAGCGTAGTTGCAAAGTTTTACCAACAAATTTAAGCTGTAAGTACATAACCTAATTTTATTAATTTATTTACACTTTATGTAATCCATTCCTCATAAATAAAGTAAACAATGGGAAATATTAATGTTTCGTAAGTATAAAGGATCTTTGATAATACCTGTCCACCGAGTACTCCATTACGCACGGCAATAGGATTAGAGTCTCACTTCTACGTCACCGTGGCCATATAACTTGTACTTACAGCATTAATATTTTAAAAGGAGTCATGTACAAGCTTGGTTACATCTTGATGCGGATTTCCATAAGTAAATACTACAAGCCCTAGAAAATATTAGCTAGTTTTTTCTAGGGCTTGCCGTCCGTCAAGAGTGTAATATGCCTCTACAAGTTACAGGAGCCGGAGTTGCAAGCTTAATTTTGAATGTTGTCTGTTTTACATAGGAAAAACAAAAGATCAATAGTAACGCGCATAGAAGAATATTCAGCTGACGTCAAACACCGAAGCTCCGGGAAGTCTGCGGTCTGTTAACGTGTTCAAGTTCGTTCCCACCATTACATTAGTTTTAATAAAGCACAAGTGCTCGCAAAAGAATACCGATTTCTACGAAGAATAAAATTAAAAAAAATACATCAAAATTTCAATAGAGATAATATTTGCGTACCACCATCTGCTTAGGATCTCACAATTAATAAAATTAAGTCTAAAACCAGGCTTTTAAAAATCAATACTAAAAATATTTAAAATACTAAAAGCTAATTATGTTATGCTATTCTATACGTGGTAGATCAATGCTGCAGTTATATAAGTAGTATAGTTGTAGCACGAATAGTCTGCTCGACCGGGGAGGAACCACGCTCTCACAGAATACCAGCGTAAAATAGTGGCTTAATGCTGCTGTGTTTCGTATGTTGAATGTAGAGAACCGGAGACCCTTTTTACTGGAGACGAGGCATTCAATCTTAGTCCTCACAGCTGACAACACATCTGCATTTTGATTTGTAATTGAGGATAGATATAGATGTCTATGGGCTCAGCAACTACTTACCATCAGGTGGACTGTGTGCTCGTTTGTCACCCTGTCCTATAAAAAATGCGTAGATCAGAACTCAGAATAAAAATTAAAAACTAAATTAAGTGCCATAGAATCCTAATTTTTTTTTATTCATTGTAATGTAGTAATAAAGATTCCAGTCGTCCCACGGAGTGATGAGATATGGACGTAGCTGTAGCAAGAATAAGTGTAAAAATATAATCATTCTGGATATTATTAAATAAGTCATAAAAATAAAAATAGACTTTAGTATACGTATTAAAATTCCATTTTTTCATTTTTATCATCTTATCCCCCAACCCTAATATATGTGGACTATATGCTCGTTTGTTACCCTATCCTATAAAAAAATAATTTATTCTAAACTAAACACTACAAGCCTAGAGCCGTGGTAGCTCAGATGGTTAGCGTTTGCTGTAAATTTCACAGTACGCGAGCAAACCGCACTAATGAAATTGTTAATTACAATTTCAAGTGCTGATTTACCACGTGCTCGGCGGTGAAGGAAAACATTGTGAGGAAACGTGCGTGTCTGAAAAATAAGACAAAAAACTCGCCAACACGTATTCGAGCAACGCGGCAGACACTTGCTTGCCCTAAAACCCACTTAGAAATTAGGAGAGGCCCGTGCCCAGCAGTGGGCTTATATAGTTTGTAACTTTTAAACACATATAAATTATCGTGGAGACTACACTACACCAGATTCCGTGGTATTGTATCGTATTTAGCACAGCATTTAAATTTTAAATTAAAAAATTATAATAAAATTTAAGAAATATAAATTAAAAAAAATAAACACACAATGTTTCAATTTTATTATAATTCTGTTAGTATTTGAGAGGGCAAACTCTCTCACAAATAACCAGAGACCTGTGCCCAGCAATAGGACATATAGAGGTTGTAACTCTAACTTTTTAAGAAACTTTACTTTTTATGAAAAGGCATCTACGTTACAAGAGAAATTCCTTGTATGGTCAGTGTACGCTATGACCCATAGACATCCACATCTATTAATAATTAAGAATTAAAATGCAGATGTGTTGTCAATCCTAAAGTCTAAGATGGAATGCATCGTTACCAATAAAAAGGGGTCTCCGGTTCTCCATGCTCACCACACGAGACACAACAGCATTATTATTATTAGCTGTTGCACCCTGGTCGAGACAAACCATTTACGCAGAAGCTATGTATTAGCTAGCGTAACCGCGTAGCGAGGCTCTACCACGTACATGTTAATAACGTTATTGTTGTTAAGTTTTGAAGAATTTGTACTTTGTTGCAATAACAACTCACATATACATACCTATTTGCATCATAACCAATTTAATTCGCATTAAGTATAGGATAATTTTATACAAAATAATTTAATGTTATTTATACTTGATATATTTTAAACGTGGTAGAGCCACGCTGCCGCTATATTATAGTTGTAGCACGAATGGGTCGGCTCGACCGGGGCAAGATCACGCTCCCAGCGCAAAATAGCAGCGTAATGCTGCTTTGTTTCGTATGTTGAGTGTAGTGCACCGGAGACCATTTTTAATGGAATCGAGGCATTCCATCTTAGTCCTCAGGGGTGACAACGCATTTGCATTTTGATTCTTAATTGAGGACAAATGTGGATGTCTATGGGCCACAGTATTCACTTACCGTCAGGTGGACTGTGTGCTCGTTTCTCATTTAATGCTATTAAAAACGTATTTTGTAAGTTTTCATACTTTTTCGTTTTTTAATTTTAATTTACCAAGCGTGGCAACTATGGCAAATATCCCCCCATGAGCAATGACGCAAATAAACGGCTCCCAGTCCCCGGCGGCCCCGCTATTCCTGGCTGCGGTGGCGACCATGGTAACGGCGGGGCAGGGGGTGCTAAGAATCTCCGGTGGAGGTTCAGTTGCCACCTACGACGACTCGACCTGGCAACGTATAACGCACGCACCCTGAGGACTGACGAGAAGATACTGGAGCCGGAAGAAGAGGTACCAAGTTGCGCTGGCATATTATTGGATTATATGAGGTCGGAAGAGAGGGGGAGGACACGGTAATCCTCGAGTCCAGCAACTTGTTCTATCACCGGCAGGGCGACCATCTGTCCCAAGGATGTGTCGGATTTATCGTCCACAAGTCTCTCGTCAACAACGTTGTAAAGATTGGGAGTGTGTCGACGAGGGTCGCGTTCTCGATACTCAGAATCACCAAACGGTATTCGCTGAATGTCATACAGGTCTACGCACCAACCTCGGCACATCCCGATGAGGAGGTGGAGGAAATGTATGAGGATATTTCTAGAGCCATGCATTCCTCCAAAACCCACTACACAGTGTTGATGAGAGACTTCAACGCAAAACTAGGCACAAGAGAAGGCGGTGAGCTGAAGTGAGGGAAATTTTGAGTAGGGAACCGTAGGGGCCAGCAGCTGGCTGACTTTATGGAGAAAGAGGGACTCTTTATGATGAACTCTTTCTTCCAGAAGCGGCCCTTCAGGAAGTGGACCTGGTCGAGCCCCGATGGTTCGACAAAAAATGAGATTGACGTCATTATGACGACCAGACGCCAACTGTTCAGTGATGTCTCAGTGATCGCAAGGGTGAAAACTGGCAGCGATCACCGAATGGTTAGAGGCACACTGAACCTAAAGGTTAAGTTGGAGAGGTCTCGTCTAATGAAGTCAACGCTCCGTCCTCCTCGTGCTCTAATCCAGAATCCCGAAACCTTTCAGCTCGAGTTACGTAATCGCTTTCAGTGCCTAGAAGATTGCAATGCAGTGGACGATATGAATGACAAACTCGTGGAAACTGTCCATGCGGTCGGAGCAAAGTTCTGCAAGATCCGCTGCAGAAGAACACATAAACTCTCCGATGACACTCCTAATCTCATGGCTGTTAGACGGGAGATGAGGCTGCAATCGTCAACAGATTTGACAGCATACAGGCAACTGAAGAGATAGATCTCCAAATGTATGCGGGCGAGACTTACGCAACTTTAATACTGCTCGTATTGAAGAAGCGATCGAGCGGAACTAGGGCTCCAAAGTCTTTGCCAGAGATCTGTCTGCCAGAAAGAGCCAACTGTCAAAGCTGAAGACTGAGTGTGGCAGCATCGTTTCCGAGACACCTGAGATTTTGAGTGAGATTGAGAGGTTCTGGGCAGCTGTACACATCATCGTTGGAGCCACACGCAAGTGTGAGTAACGATCCAAGAGCAAGTCTTACCCGACACTATTTCGATGATATCCCGGACGTCAGTCTGAGCGAGATTAGAATGGCTCTCCAGCACCTTAAAAACGGCAGGGCCCCAGGCTGTAATTAAGGTTTGTACTTAGTCATAAGTAAAATCTGTTAATACAATGTAGGATAATATGGTACTTATCTTGTTGGTAGTCTTAAATAAATAAATAAATATAGTGAAGTTATAGAGTACATGTGTGTTTTAAATTTTCTTTTTTGTTTTGTTAATGCGTATTAATCTTAATAGATGTACTTAAGTGTCGCGGGCTTTTTTAGAATTCTTAAAGGGACAATTCCTCCATAAAATATTTAATATAAGTTTGTAACTACAAGCTGTGAGGTATTTGACCAACTCGTAATTACTTAGAGGTGACGTCACAAGTGTAGTCTTTTTTATTTTGACGTTGGTTGCAGGTGTTCACAGACTGCACTAACACTTACCATTAGGTCCACTGTGAGTTCGTTAATCGTATGCCATCAAAAATATAACTTGTAAAAAAAATTAAGTCTCGCAATCCAGTTCCTCTACCTTAAAAAGTTGTGAAGATCCATCTAATACCAAGTCGGTTAATTTATTCAGTCCCTACTTAAGGGTCCCTATGTCTTAAGTTATTACGTAATTAGCTAACCTAACAACATCTTATGGTGACCATATCAATATCAAAAATCTTTTATGTTTTAAATAAATTTTTTATTGACTTAGGCCATTGCATGAAAAAGCAATGTATCTCACAAGTATTACATATTATATTAAATTAGATTATTCCGTAATTAATTCTTAAACAACTGGTTTAATTCGAATCAAATTTGAAATATATCATTTTTTTACAATGATTGCTTTTTTACTAAAATTCGGGCTTCTAGCATAATCCACAACGAAGTTATAGGGTGTCGAAAATGGCCAGAATTTTTCCGAGGAAAGTATGGTACGGCCGTACCACTTTTTTGCTCGACTTGGCAGTTTTATTCTTACGAGTAGTTAAACGTATCTAAATACACTCCTACTTGAGTACGAACCAGAGCAGAGTGTTTTAGTCATGCCACGCTTGTCAATATTACATTATAAACATTTCAAACAAAAATTTCTTTATCAATAATATAAATTAACTAAAAATATATTTTATTTTAATATAAAATATGAGCTTTAATATTATGTTATTTTCTCATAACAGCTTTATGCTGTAGCCAGCAATTGTTTGCTTTTGAGGAAATTGCAAGGGGCGGGGATATTAAAGTGCAGCGATGCAGTCACTGCACTGGCACGCTGGATGAATTGCGTTCCTCTTCCAATTTAATAGCCGCCAGGTTCGTTTTTAATCTTACACTCAAATGTTCACCATTATCAATAAATATTAGTTCATAAATGAATACGTATACCACATATCATACAATATTTTTTCTTATAGTATCTTTAGAACACTGACTTTTTAGTTATATTATGGAATAAAAATACAAATTACCAAATCAATTATCTGGAAATTATACACTTAGTGTCGACTCGGCTGGAGAAAAGCTCGTTGTTCTTTTTTTCGTACATTACGTGATGAAAACCGAAGACTATTTTTACTATTAACTTAATTTTTCTTAAAGCCACAGAAACCATCCATCACTTGTGTCCTATACTTTAGATATTATTATTTGTTATATTATAATATGTTAAAATATATATTAATTTGGAAATTTTTAAGTCAGTAAAGTAATCGAATGTAAAAGTCATCATTATCCATTGAGCTATTATGTACTACGTACTAGAGGCGACACTGCATTCAGCTACTCTGTTCCACTCAACTGCGGTGCATACACCGCACTTTAATCAGTCACTCGCTAGGCGCTTGTAGACTTGTCACGTGTTGTGTTGATTTAAAAAAAATCTATTGATAAAAATATGCCGTCGTGTGTACTTAGATATTGCACAAATAATTCAAGAAATGTCGGTAAAAACCAAGTATTACTTTTCATCGGTTAATAAGACACTTAATCAATAAAAATGTATTATAAATTATTAATAAAACAAATTATTCCTAAGACGCCATCTCGTCATGGAATAAAGATTATGAAATTAATATGTTTGGATGCGACATCTGTGGGTACTTAAGTATAGGAAGAATATATTAATACACACATTTTTTTTTGTAGAAACATATGTAAGTTATTATAATTAGGCCAAATTTTTCATGTTTGTATCTGCTTATTATTTTATTTTATATGCATTTATGAACGACTCTTATTCTAATTTAAATAAATATATTGGTAATTTAAATGTTATGTTAATAAGTTTGTTAAACATACATTTAGTATGTTTTTTTATATTTGACATAGATACCT
Source organism: Parnassius smintheus behrii (assembly GCA_036936625.1). Lineage (NCBI taxonomy): Eukaryota > Metazoa > Arthropoda > Insecta > Lepidoptera > Papilionidae > Parnassius > Parnassius smintheus. Next base: position 38,261,052 of record JAUPFT010000011.1, read on the forward strand.
TTTCAAATATTCGGATAAAAATATCATTAAAATGTAATTATGTTATAATAATATGTAATATTATATGAAAAATAAGCAAATATAATATACAAAATTAATGACGAAATATAAATATTGTTCTCGATATAATTTACCGATTTAACAATACAATCTACCTATATATATTACCTACGGATTATTCTACCTATATCTATTCTATGATAAAAATAACAAGCGCGTGAACACAGAGTAGCGTACATTTTTTGTTTGAGATAGCTGTTCCAGTACGTAATTGTACATATTACTTCAATGTCATTATCATTGAAGAAGAAGTAAGAATATATACTTGATACTAGCGAACCGCCCTGGATTCGCATGGGTTAATAAGTAATAGGTCCTTACTGAAATTGGCGTTTTGTACGGTAGGAGTATAAAGTCAATTTCTTTTTTTGTAAAATATATTTAATTAATCAAAGTATGCACCGCTGTTATATTATATGCACTTTAGCCATCTCATAGACAGTTCATTGATCCCTTTACTAAAAAGCCGTGGGGGCGAGATTCAATAAACTCTTTGAAGGCGGTTTGGACTGTCGCATCCGAGTTGAATTTTGTCCATGTAAGAAGCTGTCCGAATTCCAGAAAAAATGGTAATCTGTTGGAACAAGGTCCGTGTAGTACGGTGAATGTTGCAAACATTCCCATTGTAGCTCATCTAACTTAGTGGTTGCGTTGTTGTGAAGCAGCAGTGGCCCAGAGCGATTGACCAATCTCGGTTGTTTAGCAGTTAGTTCTTCCTTCATGGTTTTCAGTTGCTGACAATAAATATTTACTGTAATCGTTTGGCCAGATTTTAGAAAACTGTAGTGAACGATACCGGCGCTAGTCCACCAAGCACTCACAAGTAACTTTTTCTGAGTCAATTTTCGTTAATGGCAGGATTAGGTTGGGTCTCCAGGATTCAGCCATTGCGACGAGTACTTCCGATTATCGTACAGTATCCACTTTTCATCACAAGTAATGATACGATTTAAAATCACTTCATTTTTGTGTCGGTTGAGCAAAGTAACACAGCAGTCGACGCGTGTTTGCAAGTTCGATTCACTCAATTCATGAGGTACCCATCGTTCAAGTATTTTTTACTTTCCCGATTTGCTTCAAGTGGATTAATACAGTTTTATCACTTACCCCGAAGCCTGTACCTATCTCTGAAGCGCATTGTGATGGATCTGCTTCCACAATAGCCTTTTGTTCTTCATTTTCGACTTTGATCTCCGGCCGGCCACGGGATTGGTTCTGAAGGTCGAAATTTCCAGAACGAAAACGTTGAAACCAAAAACGTACCGTGCTTTATTTTGCGACACCAGCGACGTACACATAATTAATCCTTCGAGCTGTTTCTGCAGCACTGGTGCCACGGTAGAACTCGTATTCGTAAGTATACGGATATTTCATATTTTCCATTGTACGGTAGTAAGCGACTCCAAAGAAAAAAATAATGAAGAAAAACAAATGAATGATGGTTTTCAAAACTCAAATGTACCAGCTAAACGAATTTATAAATTTAAATGTGGATTTCTTAACCAAAGAGGAGATATTTCAGATCAAAGTGGTTAGTCCGACAAAACGCTAATTTCATATGTAAGGACCCAACATCACAGGTCGGATGAGCTATCGGTCATCTCACAGATATTAACATCTTGAACACTCGGTTGTGACCAGTAACGTATGTAAGTACGTTGCGTACGAAAAACACTTGCAAAAAACTAGGGTATCGGTCCAAAACTTCTGTTATAAAATACCTAGGTGGATTGAAAAGTACTCGGCCTAACACAGATCCATTCAATTCTAAAAATCAAATCTACCCCCATTATTTAGTTCAGTTCAGACTAGTTCATTGTGTGAAGTTCGAAACGTGTGCCATAATTAGTTGTGATTTTATAAATTTATTAACAAAGTAATCGGACATAATTTCCGCGAATGGAGCAAATCGAGCAGCGTGCCGTCATTAAGTACCTCCATAAGAAGGGGCTATCATCAAAAGCCATCCATGATGACATGGTCAGTACATTAGGCGATTGTGCTCTGTCATATTCATCCGTCAAAAAAATGGATAGCAGAATTTAAGCGTGGTAGAGAGAGTGTGAAAGATGAACCCCGCTCTGGAAGGCCTTCGACGTCAACTACTGACGAAAATATTAAAAAGTACTTGATTTAATAATGGGAGACCGCAGATTAAAAATTAGAGAGATAGCCGAGATTATAGGCATCTCTTATGAACGAACTCAAAACATCATTGTCAACGAGTTGGGTTTCCACAAGGTGTCTGCGAGGTGGGTTCCGCGACTGCTTTCAGTTGAACAAAAAAGGACGTGATTGACTATTTCACGCGACTGTTTGGAGTTATTTGAAGCCGATGCAGATGATTTTTTGAATCGTTTTGTTACTATGGACGAAACATGGGTTCATTACTGTACACCGGAAACAAAACAACAATCAAAACAGTGGAGAAGACGTGGTTCACCACCCCCTAAAAAGGCTAAGTCGATTTTGTCGGCAAATAAGGTGATGGCTTCAGTATTCTGGGACTCGAAAGGTGTGATTATGATTGATTATCTTGAAAGGGGTCAGACTATAAACTCTGATTACTACTGGACCTTACTACGTCGTTTACGAGAGGAAATAAAAAAAAACGTCGAGGAATGCTCAGAAGAAAAGTCCTGTTTCATCAAGATAACGCCCGTGTTCACACGTCAGTACAGTCAATGGCTGAAATTCACAACTGTGGCTTTGAACTGTTACCGCATCCACCGTATTCACCTGATCTGGCACCATCAGACTTCTTTCTGTTCCCTAACCAAAAAAAGCACTTGGGAGGTCAAAGATTTTCGACAAACGACGAGGTCAAAGCAGCTGTAGACGCATATTTTGACTCTAAGAAAGAATCATTTTTTTTCAACGGTCTAAATGCTTGGAAGGGGAGGTGGCAAAAGTGTATTGAACTTGATGGTGATTATGTAGAAAAATAAAAATATAACTGATTTAGTACGTGTTTATTTTCTTGGTTAGGCCGAGTACTTTTCAATCCACCCTCGTACATAAAACTACTATCATTGTTAGTTTGAAAAGAATTTGCATTTTGTTGAACAAACGAATTACAGAAACTGAAGTGACTTACGTGTTCAAACATTTTTTTTTATTATTGCGAGTTAATCTGAAGTGATGGACATACAACTTCGCGGGCTTTTTAGAAATGTTAAAAAAAAAACAATCCAGTACACAATATTTTTTATAACTTTTTCGATTTGGCGCACGTCATAAGAGGTCTCAGATGGCAAGGTTTTTTCTAACTTCATTGACAAATATCATTACCATAAGCTTAGTAGAATAGGATTCCAGTGCCCCCAGACATAACTTATTTTCTAAAGGACAAAATGTGTTTATATATGGATTAAAAGTCGGCATACCTGCTAAGTTGGTTAGACGGCCAATTCACAGGTTAGAAAGATAACTAAAAATGGGTAACTTAACTTCAATTCTAATGGTTTATTTTTTAAAGGTTCCATTAAATACTATTACAAAATAATATTTAATAAACAATGCCAGACACTTTCTGTCGGCCATAACTTCGGCTAGCCACATTAAAGCTCCCAAAAAATATTGTAACTTTACTTATATTACAACGTCGGGTTTTTTAAGCGAATAATTTAAGTATATATTTGTCTAACCATACCAATGGTAAGGGTAAAACATCTCCCAGAGACCAAAATATTCAGACATGAGTATGAGCGCGACGGTGCTATGCCCGTGCTTTGGTGCGGGTAAAATATCTATGCGAAGTTAAAAGTAGGAACTATTTGAATAATTATTACTTGAAACTATGTAATAAAAAACATTCTTTAAAACTTTGTGAAAAAACGTCTTTTTAAAAAGTAACTTAATTATATTAAAATTTTCCGCAAGTATACTTAAAATAATTACCATTTTTGGTTCAATTGTTTTCTATCCTTATTCTTAAGTATTGAAGTTAATGATTAACATTTTATTTTACTTTTATTTATTTAAATGTATTCTCTATACATATTTAGGATATTTATATTGTCTAGCCAAGATAATAATCGTAATTAATCTCTATATTAATTAGATAATAAAATTGGATAATAATTAATCTCTATTTTGAAGTCATCATCATCTGCATCATATATGTCTTTATCGTTATCGAGGCTAGCAGCTTCTACAAAAACAAGTCAACAAATTAAAAAACAAACAACTAGGAATAGAATAAATTCAAAAATTGAAGTCAATATAAAATATTTGTATTTTGGTAAGACCAATTGCCGCGATCTAATGGTTGTTATTTGTGAACAATATTCCAAATACTTGAAATGTAATTTACTCGAAAAAATTATTGAAAAAGCTCAGTTTTCCTGATGGTAGATTGCTCGAGTTAAAGTCCTTTTTTATATTCTTTTTTATATTATCATCAGAAACTATAAATTTATTCTTGAGCAACTGAAGTTGGGCAGCATACACGCCAAGTGTTCCAGTACCGTTGTAAATATCGCAGATGAAATTTTGTATTTTGCTTAATATAATTTGTTGTACAGCTGGATTTAAAAATGACTCCGGCTTTCCGAATTCCATAAAAGCTTGCTGATACTCTAATATCTTCTATAAATGTATAGTCTTTGTTTTCTTTTCTTGAAGAAAGCACGATTATAGTGACATCCAGTGAGAGCATGAAATTAGGGTAAACTCCTACGCAACGACGGTGTTAAGTACTCGTAAATCTTGGTTAAGTCAATATATCTTTGCTTATTTCCAATTCCATTTGAATCGTCATTTTTCAAATCGTGCATATTACACATTATATTAGGAAATTAAGACGAGATGACTTTATTTAATAATATATTATAGTATAATACAATTTCTTTGTGAAATCGAATACTACCAGCGTACCGATACGACAAAGGGACCTTCAAGAAATGGGCCTACTCTTTTTTAAAAAACCGGTAACGCATATGCAATTCACATCACCTACCATCAGGTGAGCCGCGCGCTTGTTTGCCCGCTCATTTATAGACTTATATATTTTATTTATTCAAGTGAGCATAATTTCTTTACCTTAAGCATGGTTTCATTACCTTAAATTTTAATTAAATGTAAAAGCCGACTTCAAATAACTCAATATCGTTACGACACAGTGTACAGAAGAACTGAAGCCCCGGCTTGAGAATGTGAAATTATTTTATTCATATTAGTTCTTTGAAGGTGGCTTTTGCTTTATTTATTAAGAGTTATTTTATGTCCCTTTGAGTGGAATTAGGAATATTATTTATCTAAATAGTTACAATAAGAACATCATCTCCATTTTACCGCCCTTGAAGGTGGAAGTTTCTTCATCAAGTTTATATGAAATTTTATATAAATTCGATAATAACATTAATATTAAATGGGTTAAAATAAGGTATTTATACCTTATAAACAAAAGAACCATTGATATCGGGTTATAGTTGACAAAGAATTCGCACATACAAAAAATACACTCGATTTGAGAACCTTCTCCTTTTTTGAAGTTTGCTAACAAGTATATCTTATTTTATGTATTACTAGCTGGCCAGGCAGATGGTTTTCTGTCCTCTCCGACAACCTTTTGTCCTATAAAAAGTCCTTAAATTCACAATAAAAATATTGAAGGTTATTTATTCAAACTACACACAGTGAGCAAAATTTTATTGAATGCAGTTCAATTTCTTAGGAGTTCATCGCGGAACAAACAATGTGACACGTAATTTTTATATATAAAGATATAAAGACTAGCTGGAAGGTAAAAGGACCCGACGCGTTGCAGCCGCAGAAGAAATAATTGTGGAACCACCGTTTAAAATTTGGAATAGTTATATTGTTTAGATAGGAATCATAATACATTTATTGAAATTAAACTATAACTTTTAAATGAATTTGTCGGTACGATACACGCGCCATCTAGTGTTAGTTAATTGCACATGCCTATAACGAAGGTTATAGGCATGTGCAATTAACGAAGAATCAGAATCAGAATCAGAATTTTTTATTTGCGTAAGAACATGGTATATAAAGGAGGTACATGTTAAAAAGGTGCACATGTCTCGCTATTACAAATAGCATGCAAAATTAATATTATTATCTTGTATAATCATAAAAATAATATCACAAAGTCTCATTACAATAATTTACATTGAATTAAAGATAAATTAAAATATATAGTATAACATGAATAGTATTAGGGATTGATGTCAATAAAGTCTTTAATGTCATATATTTTTCTGTCAATGAGCCACTTAAATAATTTTGATTTAAATTGATTAATATTTAAATTTTTGATGTCATTAGGAATTATATTATATATCGTTAAACACATTTTTAGGCAACTTTTATGGTATTTAGCTGACCTTGGGATAACATCTAACACAAGTTTATTAGGATTTCGCTTTAATCTTGTGTTCATGTCACTTGCTTTCATAAACAAATTGATATTTCTCTTCACGAAACAGCTTATTTCAAAAATATATAGTGCCGGCAGCGGAAGTATGTTGAGATTTGCAAAAGCTGTTCTGCAGGATATGCCAGGCGGTATTCCAGAGATAGCTCTAATACACTTTTTTTGAGCTATAAACGCCTTTTGTATATTTGTGCTATTTCCCCACATTATTATCCCGTAGCGCAAAATGGAAGCTATATACGCGTGGTATGTAATAAGGGCCGTTTGTAAGTTTGTCACTTTTCTCATTTTGTTAAGGGCATATAAAAAACTATTAACACGATTACACAAAGACTCTATATGTAATTTCCAGTTTAGGTCCTGGTCTATGACTACTCCCAGAAACTTGGTAGACCTTATTTCCTTTAATTTATTAATATTTAGCTTAAAATTTAATTGTTTATGTTTGGATTGATTAAATTGGATAAAATGTGATTTATTTAGATTTAGTTTTAAGTTGTTTACGTTTAACCATTTAATAACGTTGTCAATTGTTTTATTTATATCAGTTTCGTGATCGTGTATAGAGTTTTTTTCAGATGTCACAATAATAAATAGATCATCGGCGAACAAAACACATTTATGATCTGTCACTACCGTTATATCGTTGATATATAAAATAAACATTAGAGGCCCTAGCACACTTCCTTGGGGGATACCACACTCAACAATTTTTGATTCAGAAGCGTAAGATAAAACTTCGTCGCCTACTAACTTGCTGACTACTACGCGTTGTCTTCGATTGTTTAAGTAGGATTTTAGCCACTGATAAGTGGGTCCTCTTATTCCTATTGATTCTAATTTATTTAATAAAAGTTTGTGATCAACAAAATCAAAAGCCTTTGACATGTCAAAAAATAGTCCTGTGGTCAAATATCCGCCATTTAAATTATTTAATATTGTTTTAACTAGAGTGAAGATTGCTAATGTTGTGGACTTTTCCTTTTGAAATCCAAACTGTTCTTTATTAATAATATTATACGTGTTACAGTATTTCATTATTCTTTGATGCATGCATTTCTCAAATATCTTAGATAGAATTGGAATTAAAGTAATGGGACGATAGTTGCTGACCTCATTTTTTGCACCTTTTTTGTGCAGAGGCTTGACGATAGATTGCTTCAGCAACTCAGGAAAAATACCCATTGAGAATGAGAGGTTTATAAGGTGTGTTAAGATGGGCACAAGCTCTTTAGTACATTCTTTAATAATTCTCGTACAGATTCCGTCAAAACCCTCAGAGTTAGTATTGTTTAGGCTAATAATTTCTTTTTTAACTTCATTTTCATTTATTGGAAGAAGAAACATTGAATTTGGCATAATCTTGGTATTTTGATTTCGTTGTGTATTAATCATTGTAGTATCTTTAAATTTAGTCAATTCTATGAAATAATTATTGAAAGCCGCAGCTATGTCAGAGGGATTGGTCAATATCTTATGGTCAAAATTTATTTCGGAAATGTTATTATCTACTTTGGAATAACAGGTTTCATTTTTTATTATTGTCCATGTCGCTTTACATTTATTTTTACTATTAGTAATAAATTTCATATTAGAATTCCTTTTTGAATTGTCAATGCATTTTCTTAAAATTTTGGAGTACGTTAAATATTCATTTTTATTTTTTTCCGTTTTACTTTTATAGTATCTGAAACGTAATAACCGCTTTGTTTTACAGCTAGTTTTCAGCCCGTTGCTTATCCATTTTGGTTTATGTGTAATAGAATTATTGATCCGAATTTTTTTTACTGGGAAACATAGATTATAGAATAGACAAAGTTCAAAATGAAACTCTGCGAATGCCGTGTTGAGATCAGTGTTCGAGTAAATTTTGCTCCAAGTCATACTGTCTAGACACTCCCTGAATTTGCGGATGTTTTCACAACTGTAGTCCTTTCTCAATATAGTAAATGACCTTGGTTTAAATGATTGGCGAACTGGAAAACTTATAAGCTGTGCGGTGTCATGATCCGATAGATATAGGGGAATCACTTTGGCAGTAGCGTCTTTGATATTGCTAAGGACATGGTCAATACATGAATCTCTGCGGGTTGGTACATTAATGTGTATATTCAAATTATAATTACGACATAAATCACTAAAAAAGTTTGCAATATTACCTTTTTTTAAAGTGTTGATGTTAAAGTCACCAGTCAAGACAATTTTGGTATCATGTTTATGCTTTCTTAATAGGTCAAATAATAGTTGGTCTAGTTTATGTAGGAAGACTTTAGGGTCTGATTTGGGTGTACGATAGATACATATAACTATTAATTTATGCAGAGGTATTTCAATTCCACAAACCTCGAAAGCGTTTTGGGTTGCATACGCTTTTAGTTTTGTAATTTCCCGGTAAGTACTGTTCTTTTTTTTGCTAAGATACATGTGCCACCCCTCTGCTTATCTCTACAAAAGGCTGTTGCCAACTTATAATTATTAAGGTTTATATATTTTTCGTTGCCTGTTTTCAAAAAGGTTTCAGAGAGACATATCAAATCCGGCTCATTACCAGACTTGTTTAGTTCCTCTAAAGTGATTTCCAGAATATCTTGCTTTGCTAGTATACTGGCAATGTTTTGGTGCATTATATTGAAATGATTTTTGGTTTTATTGCCTTGAGGTGCGAAATGAATTGTTTTTATTTATTTGTGGGAAAAACTGATGTAAAGTAGTTTGATTTAATCGCGATGACTTGGTAATAGCAGTATCGTTATAGCTATTATTCCTTGGTAGGGCTCGAGAAAAGAAATGTGTAATGGTTTCTTTTGTGGGTTCTACCTGAATATTTTGCATTTTAGTCATACCGCGCACTATAAATTTTCTCAGCTGGTTCGGGTTGAGATAGTTGCGTTCATAATCGACACAGTCATTCACATAATTAATAGACTTAGCTAACTGAAAAACATTACTAGAGTTGCAGTTGATATAGTGGCAGTTTTGATATTTATTACAAATTCGATTTATACTGTGGTTCAAGTCAATTACATTCAAATACTTATTCGACAATATATTTATTACAATTATGTCATGTTTAATAAACTGTTTTACTAATCTGTGTAGGTTTGCAGCTGTAATTTTCTTATCGTAATCGTTTTCTCCAATACAAATTATTATTTTGTCACTAAAATTAACTTTTAAATTGTTTACATTACATAATACATCTGGGGAAAGTGCATAAGGCTTTGTTTGTGCAGTAACTATGTACTTTTCATATTGTGTGTGCTGTCTTGTACGCATTAAGGCTGCCGACAGCCCAATACAGCGTTGCGTTCCGAAGACAAATATCCGTTTACTATCGTCAGCATGTCTACAGCATTCAATGTTCGTCCTTTCAAGAATCTCTTGTGAGTCATATGATAGTCTTTGTTCCAATGTATCAATATATTTTTTTAGCTTCAATATCTCCTTTTCTGCGGATTTTTGTTGCTTCTGCAAGATCTTGATTTTATCGTAAAGGGTTTGTAGTGAAGAGTCCAGGGGAGCTGTTTTGACGGTTGATGTAGGTTTTGAAAATGTCATGGGAGATACAGCTTCGGGTTGTAGTATTAAGCGCCTATTACTTTTTTTGGAGCAGTGAATTGTTTGGCTGTCGTTTAGTGGAGATTGGCACAGGGCCTTTAGCATATCATTTTCCTTTGCCAATTTGCTAAGTTGCTGACGGAGGTTGTTATTTTCCAATAAAGTATTATCAAATTCATTCTGTAGGATTGCATACTCTGACCGTAGCAGACTGATCGTCCCTTTAATTTCCTGAATTGGGATTGGGTCGGTCACAGTGCAGTCCAAACTTTTTGATAGTCGTATATCCAGGGAATCAAGAGTCTCCTGCGTTATTGAGTCATTATTCAGATCAGGGATCGGCGAGTCTAATGACAGATGCGATGCAACACTCGTGTTCGGTGTTTGTGATTGTTGTTCATCAGTGCGTGATGACATGCCTGAGGGTGTTCCTTGGAGGTGGTCTATATTTGAGTCTATGCTCACTGGTGTCGATTTCGAAAACTCAGGCGCATTTGCTATTAGGGTCAGACTGGACGAAGAAGTATCGCTTAATTTTGGGATATTGTCCTTTTTCCTTTGAGTCACATAAAATGGGGGATTTGGTGTAGAAGTCTCCTTCGCTGTTTTGCAACACGACTTACATTTCCAATTCTTTTTTGTTTTTGCATTTTTGAGACAGTGTTGTTTTTCAGAGTAGCCTATGCAATCGAATTCGAAATAATTGCAGCACAATGAACATAATACTGTATTTTTTGAGTCAACTATCAGTTTGCATTTGTGGCATTTAACGGTAAGCGCCCTCTTGCGCTCACTGATAACACCTTTTTTAGTGGGTTTCGACATTCTGTAGTATATCTCAGTATACACTTAATTGCAGAAAATAGTACCGTTATATCTTGGTAGATGTCACGCTATTGCTTCGGTTGTTGTATGGCGAATAGCGACGTCAAGTGATGAGTAGCAAGATTAGATGTAATTATCTTATATCGTGGAAACTAGTACCTTTATGTATTGGTAGACGACGCGCTGTCGTTGGCAGATGTATGGCAAGTAGTGATCTCTATTGGTCAGCACTAATATTAGAGGCGGTTGCCCTGATCGCAATCAGTGCTAAAAATCTGTTCTTCATTATTATCAATAAGTGTCACCAATATTTGTATGACAACCAGTGTCATCTAGTTGTGAGTAGTAGTGACCCACTATCCTATCATACCTTAATGAATCATCAGCTGATTGTGTTTATATGTCATTTGAAAATATAACGTACAAAATTATGTTTATCACCAATTTTCACGTAATTTGCTTTCACTCACCAGGTCAAAATGCTTGAATAATCCATTAGTTAACTAGTTAATATCCCATACTGCATTTATTTACTCGTAACGTCAACGTTTATGGTCACTATTTATCACGAAATACACATAAGCACCACACAATAATCCTTGATGGTTTCCTTATAATAACATCTGTGGCACTTTATCAAACTAAGTACTATAAAACACTGCTGATTTTAAAGTCATATTGGAAGTATAAATATTTTTAAACATTAAAAAATTCACAGATTCGATTTGACTGTGGCAACGCTAGCGCCTACCCTCTCGCATTCCAGGTGCAAGTGCAAGCAATAAGTTGATAAAGTTTCACCTCAATTTGACGAACGATACGGCAGTGCATAAAATACTAACAAACAAACATAATTTTTATTATAAGATTTGTATAATTCCTACTAACCCTTCGATCCCTATAAAAATCGTATGCGCCCGGTAAATTCCGAGCGGACGCATGCGACTGCAACCAATTAAAACTATTAAAACTTATATTAATAGACTACTTTTTTTATGAAGAAGTTTGGCATTATGAAATCTATGCAAAATTCTTTATCCTGTGGTATAAACCTAGTCCGGTTTTACTTCATTACGAAAAGATTGAATTGTGTTTTGATAACAAAAAAAAATACCAAGCGAATGTCGGCAGCGTGAAAATCACAATTATTTCAATATATATTACTCGAAATTATTTACGTAAAAAGATAAATTATATTCACACAAAAACTTTAATTATATTGTATAATAAAACACTATACTAAAACACTAATAAAACACTAGAAAAATCCAAAAATCAACACAATAACATTCACGCGAAAATGGCGTACGAAATGAACGTAGATTATAAATAAATATCCATAAGATAACTTGACTTTTTATTGCACTAGAGTATATAAAATTTCATATTGATTCTATAATACCAAACTTCTTTATAGAAAAGTAGTCTCTAAATATATATTTTTTATGGGTTAAAGTGCTGTGGATGGGTGCGGTCATATTTGACCGCTTGAATTTTGACGGAATATCGAAGCGGTAAAATTTGACCGCTTGGTGTTTGAGAGGTTAATCGTAATAAGTTAAAGTCAAAAACAATCCTAGTACTCGTACATAGTTAAAGTTATAAAGTCTATAGTATTGAATTTTTTCCGAAATTAAGTGAATTGTTATTGGAATTTAAATTTTAAGATATAGTATGATATACAAACTTCAAAAAAAAACACAAATATAGCAGCGAAGCAAGGCTCACAGTAATGGAATTATGAGGTATGGAAACAATAGCAATCAGTGAAGCGGTTACCGAAGCGCCGCGCCGGATGGGTAGCTTTCCGTTTCCAATTTAGTTTGTGTCAGATTCATGTTTACTATTACAATTCCTCCAATGTCTCTTAAGTTTTATGCTTCGCATTCGATATCGTTTTCTTTAAATTGATTCCGATGTATTCATATCAATTACTTTATTATGAAAATTAATGCGATAAAACTAGAGTTTTTTTTAAATAGGATTCTTATGTTTATTTATGTATATACTTTGTTAAGTGTTTAATAATTTCGGCCATAATGGCAAAAACTTGCCATTTTCATTACACTCACTGACTTTACATAAGACGTTTGCTTAAAGTTTGCTTGTACTTATAACTAGGTTTTAGTGGCAATGGTGATTGATCAATTACTTTAGTAAACTCTTTTATATATTTGTTATTATGTATCAGAATTCATATCGACCCAACAAGTTCCTTTAAACATCAGTAGATAATACGAGTATTGCATAATACATTTTCATTGACCCACTAACTGAAATACACTGAGTACTTAGTGCGCTAAGCAAAAGTAAGGATAAAAGTTTATACCCATTATATGAAAGTAGGTTAACGCACAAAGTAACTTGCACATAATTTCACAAAAGGTATATAAAAATGTTTATTACTATAGTTAAATGAATGTACTCACTAATGTTCGTAAAGCTAACCAAGATTACCGTCGTGATCATTACTCCTAATTTTTAGTTGTCGTATTTCGTGAAACTTTAGAACACATTGGTATTACCATTACATTATTCATATGAAATTTCTTCTTTTTCTTCTACCTAGCGTTTATCCCGGTTGCTCATCCCGCCTAGCGCGGGAGAACCCAGGGTCCGTTTTTCTACACACTTTCCTCCACTTTGCCCGGTCTTCGGCGTCCCTCGCAACTAGCACATTGGCGCGCATGTCATCCTGCACGATATCAATCCAGCGTTTCTTGGGTCGTCCTCTACTCCTGGTACCAGGTAGGGTCATTTCCAGGCATTTGTTTCCCACGTAGCTTGCCGAAAGTGTCGTAAGACGTGGCCGTACCAGCGGAGGCGACTTTCCTGGAGCTTGTCAGCATTGTCAAGGACATGGAGGCTGCCGCGGATGTATTTATCCCGTACATGGTCTTTCCGCGTGACGCCACACATCCACCGCAGCATGTTCATCTCCGTGACATGCAACAACTGCCGGTGTCGCTCCAGCACCGGCCACGCTTCACTGCCGTATGTAAGGACAGGCCTTATGATGGTCTTATAAACCTGTCCCTTCAGCTTGATCGGCATTTTGGGGTCACAAATGACACCCGTCACCTTGCGCCATTTCGCCCAGGCTGCTGATATACGGGCCTTGATGTCGCGATCGACGTCCCCGGACGCATCAAGCACAGATCCGAGGTACCTAAAGTTGTCCGTGTGCTCGACGGTGTCGTCGCCTATACGGAGAGACGTCAGATCTGTGCTGTTGCAGGGCATATACTCCGTCTTAGCCACATTTAGCTTCAGCCCGCCGTTCTCAAGCGCCTCCCTCCATGCGTGCACGCGTCGGGTGAGCCGTCCTTTGTCCCTATCTACCAGTGCGATATCATCAGCGTACATAAGCAGCCAAGGCTGCGGTAGTTTCTGTACGCTGGTTGACAGTTCGTCTAATATCACACCGAAGAGATAGGGGCTTAAGACGGAGCCCTGATGCACGCCTACTGATATGGGGAAGGATTCATATGAAATGTAATTGTTGTTATTTATTTAAAATTAGCGTTCCGCTCCGGCTTCGCAAGGGTGATTCTCTATCATCTCGACAACAGCGCCACCTACCGGGTCCAATTGTTTTTTTAAACCATCCAGGGATCTACTAAATACACCAAAAAAAAAATATTAAAATCGTTCGAGTCGTTTTCGAGTTTTAGCAAGACCAACGGACAGCAATTGATTTTTATATATAAGAAAGATTTATTCGATTAACATAATTAATTCGATTTTTCGGCACATCGTGTTATTATCGTGGATAGATGTAGTAACTTTACTGAGCACCAATAAAATGGCCTTCGGTTACCTTTACCTACAATACAAAACACAGCAGCATTAAGCTGCTATTTCACGCTTGCCGTAATATAGCTGTAGTGTATGGAACCACTTAAACGTACCTGTTTCTTTTCCTCTGTCTTATCTCAACAATACAGAATGATTTTATTTACACCGACACTACACACCCAGTAAGGGAAATCTAAGTTTGTAATCGCGAATAATATTTCATATGAAATATTACTACAAATAAACGAGTTACATATCGCATAGGAATTATATTATACTAGTATGTGAAATACTTTAGCACGTGAGCCACTCGATTTATTATCTAATTACTGACAGCAAAAAACCATCACTTTTCTGTTATTATATTGCAACTTTCAAAAATTTCTAACTACTATGCCTAAATATTTAACGAAATTCTGAATGAGATCATCTACGTTAGATCTGAGCGTTTATTCTCAATTCCTATAGGATCCTCTTTCAGGAGAATCCAGTTATGACATTTTGTGTGTTGTAATTTCATTGACTTTTTAGTATTTGTATCCATTTTTATGAGCTTAATTCACCTTAATGAAACAGCAAGTCTAAAATAAATATAAAGCTTAAATCTGTACTGTTCATGGAGTAGATGTAAGTATACTCGTATTTGAGTCATTAAGAAAGAAGGATGAATTGTCATATTCGTTCGCGTATTTTATCTTTATCAATCTCACATACAATTTTTTTTTATTTTTATACACGTCAAATTCTAATACAGCATTTGAGTTCATATCCTTGTATATAGGTGACGAATAAAGCTGTGTTTCCTCATTCATGTCCCATCCATAGTAAGCTATTTCGCGACGTTGTCGTAGCTAAGTTTAACAGTTCCTGGAAAAATATGGTTAATTAAAATGCCTGTAAAAGCCTTTGGCGCTTAATGTAATACGTAATACCTGTAATACTTCTTATAAAATATGCCAATATGTAATATTTATCTCGTCCTTAAGCACAAATTATACAGACCAGGGGAGGCGAGTAGCGTCGAAGTCAGGTCGGGTCAGGTACTACCACTAAAACGATGCCTACTATATCAGCCATCTTTATAATACCCAGTATAATAACCAGTATAATAAGTTGACTTAAGTGCTTATATGAAAAATAAAACTTAGTACAAACTTCCAGTCGGAGGTAACAAATTAAAAAAAAACTGAAACATGAAATATGAGAATAGGAATACCACCATTTTTTAACATATTAATGAAAATTGCTCTCACCTTAATATTCAGAACCTGGGTGAATAACTAGTAGAGATTATAATTTTTTAAATTCTGTTATACATTCAGTTAATTTATTCATAACAATAACTGTTGGACACAAAATGGACAAACAATTTTGATAAGAAACTTAATCAGGTACTATTTAATTATATAATTGTAATCAATTACATAAATGTAATCATTTCAACGTTGATATTGTGACGGCTCAATATTATTATTAATAATTAAATTCAATATAAAGGGAGACAAACATGATCGAAAATGCATTTACTCAACGTCAGTGACACAAACCCTTTCTGATGGCGAATTATTACTCTTATCTTATAACTGCCTTTTGGCTATATCTGCCGTTGTATTGGTTGGTGGAGCATATGTGTCGACCTCATGCGGGTGGTAGCTGGCGGGAGGATCTGAGGAGGCTCTCAAGGCTGCGGCCGAAAGCCGCACAACGTGGGACCCCATTCCCTTGAGGTGAGCAGTAGTCTCATGACACGCTCTGCGGCTAGTAGCCGTGCTGATCATGCAATTGGTGGTGATGCCATACACTTACATCACGTCTGCAGGAGCGGCGGTCTGGCAGGTGGTGGCGCTCACGGAGGGTTTACGGCCAGTGTGCCTATTTGCCTAAACCGTGTGACGTACATTCACTGTGGCTGGATTCGTTCGTATTCTGTATGGCGTTTACACGCATTGACATGCGCGACTTCGGTCGATGTTTGTGCTTACGCACTAACAAGGGGCCAAGCCTCTTTTACTGGTTCGCCAGTTATTCTGCTGTGGACTACGGTCCAGTTCCCGAATTAGCGTTCCCTACGGGGGGAGTGCATCAAAATGGTTGGCGCTCACCGTGCACGGCGTGTGTGGGGCCGTGTACCTCCCCTACATTTTTTTAAATAAATGTAGGAGAGCGAAGCCCTTGTATCGGGTATTTTTGTATAAATATATTGTGAGCCTTTTCCAAGCGGGAAGGGATAAATAATAATAAATTAATAATGTAAACCTGATACAAGTGGAATAGGGACGTTTTATGTTCTTAACCTTTTTCGAGCCCTGTCTTCGTGAACGGGGTTCACTTAGCTTATTAGGCACTACCAACAGCTTTCAATTGCTCTAGTGAATATTCATTCTTCCAAAAGACACCTAAAAGAACTAAGTTACAAACAAACACAACGTAAATAAGGGTCCTAACTAAGACGATCACGCCAAAAGATTACAAACTGCCTATTATTAAACCTTTAGAGAGATCATTTTAGAAAGATCTAAACATAGTTTATTAATCCTGGTCACATATATATAATGTTATTGAAAAGGGGATATTTTTAATATTATAAAATTTTTATTTTATATACAATAGAGGGGGGGGGATCGTTACAATATCATTATTTTGTTCTCGAGACGTGCAAGGCAAAAATTAGGTGCATACATACTGCTATACATAAAACCATACAAACATGCTTGTTAAGCTATATAGCCCATGATTCAAGATACCTTGAAACGTGGAGATATGTTAAAATTAAAACAATCAAGCTGCTCTATTGGTGCTGGTATGTTTAAAAATACTATATAATGTTTAAGTCTGTTTATATTTAGTTGTAAACATATTCAAGCAACCTCATCGGAAGCTTCGTTTTGAATCTTTCATGCTTTCAAGCATCAGTACAATCATCTGTTCTCCATCGGAAAGGCAGTTGGAACAAATAACTGCAATTAGCCCTTCCGTGGCTTTGTTACAGTAGAAAGGGCCAACTCTTCAAAGCATTGTCTTTTCTACTGTATTTCAATGTAAATTCTGAATACCTAAAATTGTTGTAAGATCTAAACAAATAATCAAAAAAAAATTAACATTAGTGATACTTCGTATTTAGTTTTTGTAATTTTTTATACATAGAATGCAACCTTACCTTACACACATAGATAGGTACCTACATAGACAGTTCTCTCAAAGAAAAAATATTTTAAGTATCAGTAGTGGAAAATTGTGTGGTTTATTTATATATTTTTAGGTTAAGGTAAGTATATTGTTACGGGTCAACGTTCTTAATTTTTAAGTCCTTGATGCCTGAAATAAAGTTATTGTATTGTATTGTATCTAGTGATGTAAAATATATATTTATACACATATCCTTATAATATACAGAAATAAATAACATTATAAGACAATACCTTTTAGTAAAAAAAAACACGAATAAAAATCCTAGTCCCTTTTTTCAGTTGTTAAGCAAGGACCAAGATTTTAACGAATTGTTACCTATATTTTATCGAATATTGATGCATATCTTTTGCAGATTATATTATTGTGTACTTTTAACAAAGAACATATCATCGGGAGTTTTTTAAGTATCCGGATCCGTTATAGTTTTTATTGATTCGTAAACTATAATGTATATCATAAGCAAACACATTGCGAAGACATTAGTAATCAAGGGCTTTAAATAGAATTCACGTACGTACAGTTACAATATAGAAGTTCCCGGAAAAACGAGCGTATTTCCGCTAATTTCTCTCCAACATTTACTTCCTTTTTACGTGTTTTGCAGTAAATGGAACAAAATTAGAACAGTTGCTAAACGATTGCTGCTCACAGCAAATTAACAAAATCCCCATGCACAAATTTCTAACACTAATGAAGAAGGTTTGTTACTGCGTTAATAAAATAAAGTAATTAATGAAATGACTACCTCGCTGGCTAGTGGTTTTAACGCGACTGCTCTGATTCTTGCACATTACTGATTCGTGTAAAATTTCCAAAATCAGTTATTGAGTTTCTCTGGCAGAGACATTAATGGCCCTGAGTAAGAAAATTGTGGGTAAGCATCCCCCACATATTGCTTTATAGATGTGGCAAACTTCCCCTTCGTAGTTTCCACGCCTGGCAAGTGGATTGGTAACCGCAGTTTCCTAATGTTGTTATTATGAAGACACTGCCGCCTATCCCCTACCTGGTTTATTTCCCAACATCTTGTCTTACAACACCTACGGGGTGATATGGTGTAGTCCTTACACCGCTGCTACACAATTATTTACATCTGTTTATTCCATCATAATTACATAAACATAAAGTTATGCAGTTCACACCTATCATCCTGAGAGGTAGAGAGGTACGTAGAGACTACGGACTTCTATTTTTCAAGGAAGTGAAAGAGGTGTGTCATTCCGACACACCTCTTTCACTTCCTTCACATATCTACGCATACTCATTTGCTAAGCAGTCAGTGACGGGGTTCGCACACTTCTGTTCGGATGGCGTTTAGATACCTCACATACACTTCTAAAATCCAAAAGCCTGAAAACTGAGTGCTATCAAACACTTCACCTCTTTATTAAACTGCATGTCGATTTCATATCTTTTGGCGAAACCCTGGTCTTGAACTTATCTGAAATAAATAAAATTTTGTAATATATCCTGCTGCTATATTATTATATAGTAAAGCAACAGAAATCTACATACACAAATGCAAAATTTCAAAATATTTCAATAATAATAACAACCTGTTATAATTTGTCCCAAATGAAAATGGCATCCTTGTAAATGAATTTCTTCGCTGAACTGAAACATTTGCTACTTGAAAGTTGGCTTTTTGAAAAGTATAATGATACTTCAAAAGGCAGACCAGACATACAGTTAGCAACTGTTAGGTTGGGAAATAAAACAAAATTATGTGATAAGTTGGTAAATTATTATTCGGCGAAATAAAATTCTGCGAATCGTTAGTTGGCAAGTGATAATCTGTCAATGACTTTCGGCGAAAAGGCAGAGATCTCACTCAGAGCCATGTCTAACATGATTTTTAATAACCGCATTTCCAGAGCATTAATGTTACTCTCATGCTTTTTCTGCTACAACTTTCACTACCTTACATTAAGGTAAGGTCTAATGTAGTATTTTATATTGACATAAGTGCCTTTATTGACACCTTCTTACTCCGAACATTTACTCCGTCTTGCATTTACTCTTCTTTCTATATCCTTAACACGTCTACCGTCACTTCTAACCATACATCCTAAATACACAAACTCATTCACTTGCTTAAACAATTTCTCTTTTATTTTTATTTTACATATAATTTTAATTTCGTTTCTATCAAAAACCATCACATACTTACAACCTACTACTTACGTTCGCTTTCGTTCCCCTGCTTTTATTGATATGTTAATAATTAATCTAATCTTCATTTGTAACTCACCCGCGGGCAAAGCAAAAATAACTTGATGTTACCGTATAAAAGCATTTATTTCTTTGTTTATTCTTTATTGCATTCTTTAATGCAAAAGAATAAAAAGGACTGACTTAAAGCCTTGAGATATTCTCTACCAGTCAACATATAGAGTGGTGAGAATTTGACGTAGGTGTAGCAATATAGAATAAAAACAAAATAAAAATGATAACGAAATAAAT
This sequence comes from Parnassius smintheus behrii, assembly GCA_036936625.1. Classification (NCBI taxonomy): domain Eukaryota; kingdom Metazoa; phylum Arthropoda; class Insecta; order Lepidoptera; family Papilionidae; genus Parnassius; species Parnassius smintheus. The sequence continues at coordinate 38,281,345 of JAUPFT010000011.1, forward strand.
AATATACACATTTAACATACAAACATATACATAAATAATTATAGACATATAATTACTACATATAAATAACCATAAATATATATACGTCTGTTTAGCAATATATATTACAAGGATGATTCAGGTAAGAAGTGTTGTCTTTAATAAATGATTACGTACCAACTTTTTAAAAGCATCCTTATTTGAAGCTTTTCTAATGTCATCGAAAAAAAGATCCAAAGACGTGTAGTCTGAACTGTAAAGGAGTTACCGTAGAACTCGTTAAAGTGAACAGGAATACAGAGTTTTTGTTAGAAAAAGAACATAGAACACTATCATGAGATGAAGAACACCTCATTTCACAGAATACGAGCGTGAAGTTACTTTCATAACTTATTTAATAAACACCTTGACAAGGCTGTGAGTTGTGACCCTTTACCAATTTATATACAAATCATCATTACAGCCAACAACAGTCCACGGCTGAAAATTTGGCCTCTCAATAGGTTTTCTGGGTTTGAAAATAGCTGGAAATGGTTTGCGTTTATAGACACTGCACGTGCATCACACATTTTTTTCGAATTTGACTACCACGCTCTCTTGTGAATAACTGGTCTATAATTTATACTTACTCTGTCTTTCCTCATTGCTAACATTTTTTTAAACTTAACTAATCATTTTTTTAATCTCTTAGCATAATAATGTAACCCCTGTTGAAAAGGAAAACTTGTTAAGTTAATTACGCAACTTAATTCGCTTACAAATGATTACTACCTTAATTACGTAATTAACGTTAAGCTGGGTTTCATAATTACGCTTCTTGCTCCGTACTTGAAGTAACTTAAAATAAAAATCAATGTACAAAGTCAATCACTTTACATGCTTTATTTTATGCATACATTTTAGTTAGAGACTACGAACATCATCGTCGTTGTCATTGATGTCGTTATAATACTCTGACGAATATAAAAATCATACTTTTGTATTGCTGCCTAATGTTATTGCAGTTTAATAAATAAAATTACAGCTTATCTGCGTCCCACAGCTGGGCACAGGGCTCCATTTGAATCTGAGAAAGTTATGAAATAGTTAGCACTCTGCGCTACTCCAATTAATGCAGGCGGACTTCACTTTTTTATAAAAAAAGAGTAACTTAGAGCACACAGTCCAATTGATAGTAAGAACCTACATGTGACACTAAGACAGAAAAAGAGTTCCTCGGTTAAGAATCAAATTGCAGATGCTTTGTCAACCCTGTGGATTAAGATGATATGTTTAAATTATGATTTACATTTACTGTTGAACGGAACACTGATTAACTCCATTCACCATACGAAACACAGCAGCACTTAGCTGCTATTTTGCGCTGGTATTCTGTGAGAGTGTGGTCTTTCTCCGGTCGTGTCGAACTATTCGTGCTAAAACCGTAATATATCTGCAGCATGGCTCTATCACGTACTGAACTTTTATTTGTTCTCTGTAATCATAATATTTATGATCAAAATTGTACACTATTGAACCTTGCAGCAAAAACACTTGCACATACCGTAACTAGAAAGTTAAAAGTGAAAAATTAGTCCGTAGAAGATTATGCAATATTACTTCTACAAGAGGTGAATCCCATTACTATCTGCCAAAACTAGCTACTGTCAGAAGTCTTTGTTTCAGAGAGCACAATATATATGTTGCAGAAAAAAATCTAGTCCGAGCTCCAACACGGCAAACAAGTATTGCACGATAAATGGCGCGCCGGGTCTCACGCCTACGTTTTAGTGGCCAAATGAAATCCAGGTCGTCAAGCGGGTACCTGCAGCACTACTATCCATCCATTACAGCCTATAAAAGTCCACTGCTTAATATAGGGTTCCCTCATAGATTTTGCCACAGTTGCCACGCTTGGTAAGCGGATTGGCAACCGCAATTTTTTTATTAATTTGAATTTTATCAGGAAGATGCTGCCGTCTCCTATTTCATTTTACCCCTGTCGCCTCTTACTACACACTCAGGACAATATGGGGTAGTGGATATGACTGCTATATGTAGAGGGATATGTACGTGAAGTACGTTTTAGAGCAACGGTCTAGCTTTATTCTGTCATAGAACGAATGTGTCGGCACGACTGGGAAAGGACAATGATCTATAGAATACCAGCGTAAAATAGCAACGTAGCTATTTTACCCTGGTATGTTTCATATGTTAGAGACCAGAGCCTCGGCTTTCTTGTAAGGAGGTTAGTTTTAAGACTATAAGCAAAAAAACTTAATTAAGTTTCTTACTCAGATTTTCAATAACAAGTATCAATGCAAAGTATATTACATCTAGTATTGGGTGCTGGGGTAAAATACGAGTAGGTTAAGTTAATCATAACATAAAAGTAGCAACGCTAGTTTCAAGTGTGCTCTGGTGTACTATTTAATTTTATTACGCTGCACCAAACTTCAGAGAAGCTTATTAAAATTTTGAAAAGTATTTTCTATAGCGTATTCAATAATAAATATCATGTTTTCTACTATAATCATTTTTATAAAGTGTTATTATGGCTATTGGGAACTTTTGGTCTCTCTAGAAATAAACGGACATGTGTACTTTATGGACGATAATATGTTAATATGTTGTATAATGATGTACTTTATGGACGATAATATGTTAATATGTTGTATAATGATGTTTCCTTGGTTTAGTCGGTAAATTGCCGAAATTTTGAATGTTTTTTGAAACTGTAAGCCAAATTGGATATAACATTTTTATACAAGTATAAAATACGGGCTGCAGTGATCGTGCACCAAATGTCAAGAGTTGTGGATGAAGGGCTGTCCTTGATTGAGAATTAAAATGTATATAAGTAGTCATCCTGAGGACTAAGATGAAGTGACCCGTTCCCAGTTAATAATAATTTTTTCTACGTGGTAGAGCCATGCTGCAGTTATATTAGTAGTATAGTTGTTGCATGATTGTGTCAGCTCGACCAGGGAAGGACCACGCTCTCACAGAATACCAGCGTTAAATAGTAGCTCAATACTGCTGTGTTTCATATGGTGAGTGTAGAGAACCGGAAAACCTTTTGATGGAGACGAGGCACTCCATCTTAGTCCTCACTCCACTTACCATCAGGTGGACTGTCTGCTCGCTTGTTACCACATCCAATAAAACATTCTGCAGACGTCTCTTGCCTTATCAAAAACGCTTTTGAGATAACATTTTACGTTATTTTACAATATCCGTAGCACGGGGCCGATCACTTCAGAACCAAACCTGAAAACTAAGGCTGAATTTTAACCGAGTACCCTTGTTGTAACAAACTGGTCACACGCAATTCCAGAAACATGAATCCAATCAATTATTCAGAATTACGCTATTTTTTATTATATTAAAAAAGGTGGAAATAAAAATAGTTTTATCCCTTTAGATATTTAATAGCAAAGTCAAAATTTCTCTTGGACAAATTAGTTGGTTTGACACTTTGAACTGTTACCTCTGAATCATCATTTTACTTCTGAATCCTCATCACCATCATCATCAGTAACACACTTCATTAAACCACCGCTAAACAAAGTCTTCCCCCAAGTAATGCAACAAAACGCAGTCAGGAGCCGTTAATTCAGTATCGTTTGTCGGTTAAATATGGGGGTTAAATTTGGTATAGTATAAAATTATATAACCATAATGTAGTCAATTCTGAATGGTAAGAATATCCAATATCATCCCGTGGGTGTCGTACGAGGCGACGGAGGGAATCTAATCAGGAGATTGGCAGTAGCGTCTTTCTAATAACGACTAGAAATTTTGCTTCCGCTTTTCAAACGTGATAACTATGACATCTATGGCGTTTATCATCTTCCCCCTATGGAATCTATGGGGGAGGCCTATGTTCAGCAGTGGATTTTAATAAATTTTAACGCTAACGGATAAAAATTAAGTTCAGAACTTTCCTTACGTTTGAGTTTTTCATTTCCAACAAATTTCTTTATAAGCGTTTAGTACTGTCAATTATTGTAAAGTAACCCCTTTAAACATGAACCTGACATTTATGAATATGTCTTAAATGTTACATTATGTACGTGTTTGGTATTAACTTAATTATGTCAACCTAATTTCGCCAATCTTTAGTCCTGAAACACATTTGTCATAAAATGTAACAAAATATTTAAGCCCAAAAATTTTCTTTGTAATAACATTTTTTCAAGTTAATTTTATGGATGACATTATTTTTTTAATAAATTTTAAAAGCTTGCTTTTATAATGAAATAATTTAATTATTCTTATATCAAATAACAATACACTACTTTTTATGTTTTGTTATAAACGCTTGCTTCAATATCAAATTAATTAATAAAAGTTGCGATGTATCGAAACAAATAATTTTCGAAACATATAATTTTTACGTTGTACAGCCACGCTGCCGCAATATTATAGTTGTAGCTCGAATAGGTCAGCTCAACCGGGGAATGACCACGCTCTCACAAAATTCCAGCGTAAAATAGCAGCACAATGCTGCTGTGTTTCGTATGTTGAGTGTAGAGAACCGGAGCCCCTTTTTACTGAAATCGGGGCATTTCATCTTTTTCCTCTGGGGTGACAACGTATTTGCATTTTAACTCTTAATTGAGGATAAATGTGGATGTCTATGGGCCACAGCACCACTTACCATCAGGTGGACTGTATGCTCGTTTTTCACCCAATGCTGAAAAAATAAATATTTCATTTTGCTCGTTTGTCATCCAATGCTATATAAAAAAAAATTTGATTCGCCGTGTAATTTAAATAAAATATGCAATAAAATAAAATCAAATTTATTGGATTGCTACAAACAATGAATATAAATTACGACTACCAAATGTGTTACAAGCCACTGAGACTCGTAAATTCGTGTTATCCAACTGTTCATTCTAACAAAATGATGATAGATGTTTATCGTTAGCCGAAATTTCAAGAGAAATTCTTTTATAAAATTATAATATCGAAATGGTTTGAACATTGCGAAATACAGGCAAAATGAATAATTAATATCAGACGGAAGTTTATATATTATGTTGTAAGATTTATTTCAATCCATCCATTACTAACGTAGTTAACGTACACGTGGTAGAGCCACGCTCTAGCTATTCTATGGCAGCGGCACGAATGGATTGACTCTATCAGAAGGATGACGCTTTATTAGGTATGGTGAGTGAAAAATAGAGAACCGGTATCCTTTTTACTAGCATTCATTCAGGGGTTACGACGCATCTGCATTTTGATTCTCAATCAAAGACACACGCATATGTCTGTGGGCCACAGCATGCACGTACTATAAGGTATAGTGTACTCTTTTGTCACCTTTATTCTACTAAAAAACTTATAATTTGTAGATGTAAGAAATAGTAAAGAAAAGAATAGAAAACGGTTTCGTTAGCTAAATATAAATTATAGTAAAAGTAGAATATTATAATTATGTTCCCTATGGAAATGTCGTTGTTAGTTATATACTCGTATATACTATATATACGCCCTCAAGTTATTAAAAAGGTAATAAAACAAAGTCTGTAGAGCAAGTTTCCATATCCTCGTAATGTATAATGTGACTAATTTCTAAAAAAATGCAGATTTTGATTTCTTAAATTTACGCGAACACTACACATTGAATAAAACTAAATTTACGGATTTTATCGCGTTTATTTCACTACTTTTACTTATTTTTAATTCCCGACGTTTCGGGTGCTTTACAGCAACCATGGTCACGGGAGGGACTGAGATGTTTGACGTCCCAATGTCATAGTTAGTCCGGCTACCTTCAGTTTTTGAATATTAATATTAATTAATATTCAAAAACTAATATTATATTAATCGGACCAAAAATTAATATTCAAAAACTGAAGGTAACCGGACTAACTATGACATTGGGACGTCAAACATCTCAGTCCCTCCCGTGACCATGGTTGCTGTAAAGCACCCGAAACGTCGGGAATTAAAAATAAGTAAAAGTAGTGAAATAAACGCGATAAAATCCGTAAATTTAGTTTTATTCAAAATGCAGATTTTGTAAGAGTTATTTCTTTGTGATCTAACCATATCCAATTATTTAAAAGATAAATTTGCATTCAATACCGACTACATATTTAATAAAATTAAAGCTTTCCGATTTAAAGGGCCTTTCCCCTTGTTTTTTAATTAATGCCGTTTCAAAGCCTCTATGGAGCAGTGAATTCATAAAGATCATATCTGTGTCTATCTGTATCGTTTTCGGATGACTTTCATAGCTTTATAATGCGTAATATGTTAACTGAATATTGATTGTTTATAAAATAAACTATGTTACTCTCTGTCGGGTATAAGTGGCAAGTATAACGTAAGGTTGTGAGGTATCCGCTTAATCCTCTCAGATGACACGCATTTTTAGTCTTATTTGTTAATTTTGTTGGCTGTAGGTGCAGATGGAATGCAGGTATCACTTACAATCGGACTGTAAGTTCGTAATAGATTTAAATTTTTGTGAAAGAAATATATTAAGTAGACCTTTTAACGTTAACGTTATTGTAGCTGTATATGAACCAAACTCAACAACTACAGAACAAGTTTTAATAAAGATCCCCCATAATTAAGTACTGACTGAAAGCAATCATCTAACAGATTAAGAATAACATTAGTATATTTACTCTAGAGAGTGACTTTGCGAATTGAGATGGTTCACTTTACTTACATTATCGATTTAACTAATTTGTGCAATGTTGCTATATCGCCAATTTGGTCGACAAACTTCCGCCTAGGACGTCCCTTTTCGACTCTTCCATTCACTTCTGTAACATATATTTGCTTAGTCAGTCTTTCCTCATTCATTCTTTCTACATGACCAAACCACCGAAGCATTCCTTTCTTAATCCTGGTCACCGCATCATCTTGCAAACCACACTCTTCTTTTATCACACAGTTTCTTACCCTGTCACTCCGATTCAGCCCTAACATACTCCTTAGTGACCGCATCTCTACTGCATTTTACCCTTAGACTGTTGATATTCATCATTATCATAATCATTTAATTACTATTCATTTCGTTACAGCCAATACAAGTCCACTACTGAACATAGACCTCCCCCATAGATTGCATCATGGGGGTAGAGGAGTAGAGAGGGTCTCCAGTTTCAGTTTCCCTCTGTCGCCCCCTACGACACCGACGGGACGATATGGGGTCACTTGATATCGGCCCTTGTGGTTACGAAATTCGATAAAATATTGTTTGACAACTTTCAAATGAAAATACATTTTCACTGACGACACCGGATACGCAATGCAGTGGCTGTTGCAGCGATGAGTTAATGAGCTGAGAGTCACAAGTTCGAATCCCACACGGAACAAATTATTGTGCCTACAAAAGTTATGTATGTTAAACTGCCTCCACAATAAAGGAGAAATTAAAAAAGAAACACACACACACACACACACGCACACACACGCACGCACACACGCACGCACGCACGCACTAACGCACTCACGCACGCACTAACGCACGCACGCACGCACGCACGCACACACGCACGCACGCACGCACGCACACGTAAATCTGCTTGAGTGCAGAGTGCGACGTACGAATTTAATTATAATTATCATATTTTTTATCAACAAATTCTTTTGTGTACCAATTTGTTGTCATTAGTTCTGTCTCTAGTGTACCCATTTCATTGATATATCGGTTCCCAAAGCATAAGCTCAATCACTCAGCGTTAAAATTATTGTGTTAATGCTTGAGCGGTAATTGAGATCGAAACCAATATCGATTACGGCAGAAATTTGACTCAGTGAGCATATAGTGTTAATATTTCTTAATGGCTTTTGCGGCTTTTATTTATTTATTTGTATGAATCTCCAACAGTTGTACATATTAAATTACTAGTAACTTATTATATCGCCTTCTTATGTATATATCTTATGGCCTCTGGTGTTATAGGAAGCATTTAGCTTACGAAGTTGACACTGAAAATTTTTAGAACTGGCCACTTGTAAACGATATAATAAAAAAATAAGTTCCAATTTTGAAAATGGAACTCTTTGCCAATAATATTGCGTACGTATTTTATTGATTTGTCATTTGGCAAATTGAAAATTGTCTGTGTCACGTCAGCATGAATGTAACGCAAGAAAATTTTCGTACAATGCTTTTTTATCATTTTCGATGCCTGCCTGTAAAGCATGTGTTAGACACATGCTTTACATCTATAAATTACTATGTGTTACCAATTATAGGAGAACACATCATTCTAAAACAATAGCAGTGTTAATAAATTGCCTATTTTAATGGTAGTTGGTTATAATAATAGGTTTTGTAACATAAATAAAAGTTAAGTTTAGCATAAAGTTAGTGAATATTTAATTTTCTAAACAGTCGTAACATTTTTTCAAAAAAGTGTGAGCCCGTCACAACCAATGTCCAGTGTTGCTATGTTTTTTACACATACATTGTATATGCGTTATATACGTGTTATTGGAGAATTCTGTCCAAGTTTTGTTCGAGTGCTCTCAGTCTTAAAGAAAGCACATAGATTGCGAGGAGGTGTCCAAGGTACATTATATTAAGTCTGCTCAACGTCCTTTAGACCGAATTCTGGTCACGGGGGCGCAGGACAGGATTATAGTGTCCAAGAGTGTGCGCAAGCACAGGTGCATTCTCTATTCCTTCACTCTCATAGTTCGATGAGACGGTAAACCAACACGACCGGAGAGAGATCAAACGGAGGACCAACGGCTTTAAGTGCTTTTCCAGGCACGGGGGTGAGACACCACTAACTTTCCGACTCCAGGCAGCACAAACTCATGACCTCATTATCAGCAGTCGCACCAACCCACTAACAGGGCAGTCGGAACAAAAATACGAATGAAATCTTTAAGTCACGTAACAGTCACGCCACTCCATTCATTACAGCCTACACAAGTCCCCTTCTGAACATAGGCATTCCCGATAGATTGCCCCATAGGGAGGATTTTGCCACAGCTGGCACGCCCGGCAAGCTGGTTCGGCAACCGCAGTTTTTTATAATTTTAATAGTTATCAGGAAGACGCTATACGGATGCGAATCTTGGACTATGAAAGAAGATCTCCGTAAGAAACTAGAGGCATTTGAAATGTGGATGTATCGCCGTATGCTCCGAATAAGTTGGACAGACAAAGTTACCAACATTGAGGTCCTCAAGCAGATGAAAATGAATAAACCCCTACTTTTCAAAACCATCAAACAGAGAAAAGTTGCGTACCTAGGACACGTGCTAAGGCATGAACATTATCAACTGCTGTAGACTATTATGATGGGCAAAGTAGCGGGTAAAAGAGGTGTTGGTAGAAGAAAAATGTTGTGGCTATGTAACATCCGGAAATGGACTGAGATAAGGAAAGTTGAAGATCTGTTCAGGCTAGCCCTGAACAAAGAAGAATATAGAAGGATGACTGCCGACCTTCAGTAATGGAGAGGCACTTAAAGAAGAAGAAGAAGAAGAAGGAAGACGCTGCTACCCATCTTCTGGTTAGTTTCCCTTTGCCGCCCCCTACGACACCCACGGGACGGTATGTATAGTAGATATTCTTATACCGCCACTACACGCCACTCATCCATATTTATCCATCGTTTCCATTTTGATTTATAAAGTCTGCGATTGAAGTTAGTCATTCCAAAAAATTATATTTCATTTTACGTTATTATTCCTTTGACTTTGATTACGAAAAAAAAAACATGTGTGCGGCTCACACGCGACAGAAGTGAAACCTTCACATGAAATGAAGTATAAAATACAACAAATACTTTAAATGATTTATTTAATATTATAATTTAAACTACATGTTCGGCATAAAATATAAGAAAATTTAATTTTATAGTAAATAATGTAACAATCCTTTTAATATATATATTAGACACCGATATTATATTACAAGAAGATTTATATAAATTTTATCTATTACGAAGTTGAGGTTTGGCCGTTCTTCACTGCTTGTTTAATCCATAGGCACACGACACCTTCGTACCTTGTTAAGATCATATCTGTGTCTATCTGTATCGTTTTCGGATGACTTTCATAGCTTTATAATGCGTAATATGTTAACTGAATATTGATTGTTTATAAAATAAACTATGTTACTCTCTGTTGGGTATAAGTGGCAAGTATAACGTAAGGTTGTGAGGTATCCGCTTAATCCTCTCAGATGACACGCATTTTTAGTCTTATTTGTTTATTTTGTTGGCTGTAGGTGCAGATGGAATGCAGGTATCACTTACAATCGGACTGTAACTTCGTAATAGATTTAAATTTTTGTGAAAGAAATATATTAAGTAGACCTTTTAACGTTAACGTTATTGTAGCTGTATATGAACCAAACTCAACAACTACAGAACAAGTTTTAATAAAGATCCCCCATAATTAAGTACTGACTGAAAGCAATCATCTAACAGATTAAGAATAACATTAGTATATTTACTCTAGAGAGTGACTTTGCGAATTGAGATGGTTCACTTTACTTACATTATCGATTTAACTAATTTGTGCAATGTTGTTCTAGGACTTATAGATCCTATGCATATAGGGCACTTATAACAAAAAATTTACCAACAGTGTTACTTGACAGTGAGACCCTTTTTTACTGGAAGCGAAGCATTACATCTTAGTCCTCAGAGGTGACAACGCATCTGATCAAAATGCAGATCATTTTAATTCATAATCGAGGATAAAAAGAGATATCTATGGGGCAAACCTTCCACTTATCACCAGGTGGACTGTGTACTCGTTTGTCACCCTTATTCTATAAAAACTTAAGAAACTTAAGTTTAAGATTTTGTAGGCGATGTGCTATTTACCTATCACTTCTTTACTTTTTAAATTTATATCTAGACTCACAGTTTAGGCTAAATGTAGCTGTTCTGTGAACTCTGCCTACCCCCTCGAGATTACAGGCGTGACAATTTCTATATACGTAAAATTAATTTTCTTTTCAAAAATATTAAGTTACATTTCCAGCAATCATTCATTTAATTTAGTGTGCAGCAACATACCTGAAAACAATTGAAAATAAATGCAGCTGCCAACCCTATGCTTCAATATGTTGGGGAGGAGCCAATGTTCGGCAATACACTCTAAATAGGCTGTAAAAATAAATTAGTAAATTTTTTTGAACGTTAATCTTAGCTGACATCTCACCTTATCGTACCTTAAACATCCTGTTATCTTAAACATTTGTTAAGTAGGTAATTAAATGTAGCAATCTTTTAAAATCAAATGTTAATTAATGTTCATATAGATCTGTTAAGTAAACAGGCGTTCACCGCTTACGATAAATCATAATGTATTCTACTTATTTCCCTTTTGATCGTTTTAATTAATTAAAAACATCCAATTACCGTCGGTTGTAAAGTCAGAGCTGTAGTTAATCGTTGATATGGCCGTACATTCATGTCAGCTTGAGGTAATTAGTGACATATGCCGCTAAATGAACCGGAGCTTTGCTTACCATCAATTGACGCTCTATAATATTTTTTTAATCATTGACCGAAAAGCAATGATTGTTTTATGTGAAATGAAGACTAGAAGTTCGGCTATCTTTACGGTTTTCCAGCCATAGATCAGATATTCGTAAATTAATTAGCCAGCCTATGCTGACCATGAGGTCCAGGGTTTTCCAAATCAGTGTAAGGAATTCTCAGTAGCAGCCCGGAGTCAGCCGTTGGTCCTGCGCCTATCTCTCTCCGGTCGTGTCGGGCAACCATCCCATCGAACTATGATGAGTAAGGGAATAATAAGTGCACCCGTGCTTGCGCATACACTTGGGCACTATAATTCTGTCCTGTATCTGCGCAAGTCGGTGTTCAGACCGGACGCCGTGACCGAAATTCGGTCTAGAGGACATTATTGTTACTACTCATATATGCGGGTTTTAAACGTTTTATTTTATATTTCCTTTTTTCTATTATTATAGAAAATCATGATTAGTATTTTTATACTAAATATCATTATACACGTCATTATACTTGAAAAAAGAGCCATACGATGTCATTCAATGGAGACGTCATGACCAACTAATTGTCCACCCTATTTATTACAAAACAAATTGCGTCAAAGAGACAAAGCAAATATATCAACGTAGTTCTTGTTGTTTCAGTTATTGTTCTGAGGTTCTATATGAGACTCAACTGTCGTCTGTTATAGAATTCTAGAACAGAAGACAAATAGCAAACATGAAAGGAACAATGGTTACACTTTGACATGCATAAACGCTATACAAAGTGTAAAGGTATCCCTTTTGCTTTTCAATTGGAAAATACAATACAATACTGCGGAGAAGGTATAATAATTTAATTGTAACATCGTTTGAGGTATGTAAGTATTTGTTTCTCTTATAATTGTATACTAAATACATTGTAAACACTGTTGATACATAAATACATAAACACTCACGCCTGTCACCCAGAGGGGTAGGCAGAGACTACAGACTTCCATTTAGCACGATCCTGACATACCTCTCTCGCCTCTTCCACATCCATATACCTACGCATACATGCTCGTCAGTTAAGGGTACTCCTTATTTCGCCCATTTTAAGTATATCGCCAATTTGGTCGACAAACTTCCGCCTAGGACGTCCCTTTTCGACTCTTCCATTCACTTCTGTAACATATATTTGCTTAGTCAGTCTTTCCTCATTCATTCTTTCTACATGACCAAACCACCGAAGCATTCCTTTCTTAATCCTGGTCACCGCATCATCTTGCAAACCACACTCTTCTTTTATCACACAGTTTCTTACCCTGTCACTCAGATTCAGCCCTAACATACTCCTTAGTGACCGCATTTCTACTGCATTTTACCCTTAGACTGTTGATATTCATCATTATCATAATCATTTAATTACTATTCATTTCGTTACAGCCAATACAAGTCCACTACTGAACATAGACCTCCCCCATAGATTGCATCATGGGGGTAGAGGAGTAGAGAGGGTCTCCAGTTTCAGTTTCCCTCTGTCGCCCCCTACGACACCGACGGGACGATATGGGGTCACTTGATATCGGCCCTTGTGGTTACGAACTTCGATAAAATATTGTTTGACAACTTTCAAATGAAAATACATTTTCACTGACGACACCGGATACGCAATGCAGTGGCTGTTGCAGCGATGAGTTAATGAGCTGAGAGTCACAAGTTCGAATCCCACACGGAACAAATTATTGTGCCTACAAAAGTTATGTATGTTAAACTGCCTCCACAATAAAGGAGAAATTAAAAAAGAAACACACACACACATACACACGCACACACACGCACGCACACACGCACGCACGCACGCACGCACGCACTCACGCACGCACTAACGCACGCACGCACGCACGCACGCACACACGCACGCACGCACGCACGCACACACACGTAAATCTGCTTGAGTGCAGAGTGCGACGTACGAATTTAATTATAATTATCATATTTTTTATCAACAAATTCTTTTGTGTACCAATTTGTTGTCATTAGTTCTGTCTCTAGTGTACCCATTTCATTGATATATCGGTTCCCAAAGCATAAGCTCAATCACTCAGCGTTAAAATTATTGTGTTAATGCCTGAGCGGTAATTGAGATCGAAACCAATATCGATTACGGCAGAAATTTGACTCAGTGAGCATATAGTGTTAATATTTCTTAATGGCTTTTGCGGCTTTTATTTATTTATTTGTATGAATCTCCAACAGTTGTACATATTAAATTACTAGTAACTTATTATATCGCCTTCTTATGTATATATCTTATGGCCTCTGGTGTTATAGGAAGCATTTGGCTTACGAAGTTGACACTGAAAATTTTTAGAACTGGCCACTTGTAAACGATATAATAAAAAAATAAGTTCCAATTTTGAAAATGGAACTCTTTGCCAATAATATTGCGTACGTATTTTATTGATTTGTCATTTGGCAAATTGAAAATTGTCTGTGTCACGTCAGCATGAATTTAACGCAAGAAAATTTTCGTACAATGCTTTTTTATCATTTTCGATGCCTGCCTGTAAAGCATGTGTTAGACACATGCTTTACATCTATAAATTACTATGTGTTACCAATTATAGGAGAACACATCATTCTAAAACAATAGCAGTGTTAATAAATTGCCTATTTTAATGGTAGTTGGTTATAATAATAGGTTTTGTAACATAAATAAAAGTTAAGTTTAGCATAAAGTTAGTGAATATTTAATTTTCTAAACAGTCGTAACATTTTTTCAAAAAAGTGTGAGCCCGTCACAACCAATGTCCAGTGTTGCTATGTTTTTTACACATACATTGTATATGCGTTATATACGTGTTATTGGAGAATTCTGTCCAAGTTTTGTTCGAGTGCTCTCAGTCTTAAAGAAAGCACATAGATTGCGAGGAGGTGTCCAAGGTACATTATATTAAGTCTGCTCAACGTCCTTTAGACCGAATTCTGGTCACGGGGGCGCAGGACAGGATTATAGTGTCCAAGAGTGTGCGCAAGCACAGGTGCATTCTCTATTCCTTCACTCTCATAGTTCGATGAGACGGTAAACCAACACGACCGGAGAGAGATCAAACGGAGGACCAACGGCTTTAAGTGCTTTTCCAGGCACGGGGGTGAGACACCACTAACTTTCTGACTCCAGGCAGCACAAACTCATGACCTCATTATCAGCAGTCGCACCAACCCACTAACAGGGCAGTCGGAACAAAAATACGAATGAAATCTTTAAGTCACGTAACAGTCACGCCACTCCATTCATTACAGCCTACACAAGTCCCCTTCTGAACATAGGCATTCCCGATAGATTGCCCCATAGGGAGGATTTTGCCACAGCTGGCACGCCCGGCAAGCTGGTTCGGCAACCGCAGTTTTTTATAATTTTAATAGTTATCAGGAAGACGCTATACGGATGCGAATCTTGGACTATGAAAGAAGATCTCCGTAAGAAACTAGAGGCATTTGAAATGTGGATGTATCGCCGTATGCTCCGAATAAGTTGGACAGACAAAGTTACCAACATTGAGGTCCTCAAGCAGATGAAAATGAATAAACCCCTACTTTTCAAAACCATCAAACAGAGAAAAGTTGCGTACCTAGGACACGTGCTAAGGCATGAACATTATCAACTGCTGTAGACTATTATGATGGGCAAAGTAGCGGGTAAAAGAGGTGTTGGTAGAAGAAAAATGTTGTGGCTATGTAACATCCGGAAATGGACTGAGATAAGGAAAGTTGAAGATCTGTTCAGGCTAGCCCTGAACAAAGAAGAATATAGAAGGATGACTGCCGACCTTCAGTAATGGAGAGGCACTTAAAGAAGAAGAAGAAGAAGAAGGAAGACGCTGCTACCCATCTTCTGGTTAGTTTCCCTTTGCCGCCCCCTACGACACCCACGGGACGGTATGTATAGTAGATATTCTTATACCGCCACTACACGCCACTCATCCATATTTATCCATCGTTTCCATTTTGATTTATAAAGTCTGCGATTGAAGTTAGTCATTCCAAAAAATTATATTTCATTTTACGTTATTATTCCTTTGACTTTGATTACGAAAAAAAAACATGTGTGCGGCTCACACGCGACAGAAGTGAAACCTTCACATGAAATGAAGTATAAAATACAACAAATACTTTAAATGATTTATTTAATATTATAATTTAAACTACATGTTCGGCATAAAATATAAGAAAATTTAATTTTATAGTAAATAATGTAACAATCCTTTTAATATATATATTAGACACCGATATTATATTACAAGAAGATTTATATAAATTTTATCTATTACGAAGTTGAGGTTTGGCCGTTCTTCACTGCTTGTTTAATCCATAGGCACACGACACCTTCGTACCTTGTTAAGATCATATCTGTGTCTATCTGTATCGTTTTCGGATGACTTTCATAGCTTTATAATGCGTAATATGTTAACTGAATATTGATTGTTTATAAAATAAACTATGTTACTCTCTGTTGGGTATAAGTGGCAAGTATAACGTAAGGTTGTGAGGTATCCGCTTAATCCTCTCAGATGACACGCATTTTTAGTCTTATTTGTTTATTTTGTTGGCTGTAGGTGCAGATGGAATGCAGGTATCACTTACAATCGGACTGTAACTTCGTAATAGATTTAAATTTTTGTGAAAGAAATATATTAAGTAGACCTTTTAACGTTAACGTTATTGTAGCTGTATATGAACCAAACTCAACAACTACAGAACAAGTTTTAATAAAGATCCCCCATAATTAAGTACTGACTGAAAGCAATCATCTAACAGATTAAGAATAACATTAGTATATTTACTCTAGAGAGTGACTTTGCGAATTGAGATGGTTCACTTTACTTACATTATCGATTTAACTAATTTGTGCAATGTTGTTCTAGGACTTATAGATCCTATGCATATAGGGCACTTATAACAAAAAATTTACCAACAGTGTTACTTGACAGTGAGACCCTTTTTTACTGGAAGCGAAGCATTACATCTTAGTCCTCAGAGGTGACAACGCATCTGATCAAAATGCAGATCATTTTAATTCATAATCGAGGATAAAAAGAGATATCTATGGGGCAAACCTTCCACTTATCACCAGGTGGACTGTGTACTCGTTTGTCACCCTTATTCTATAAAAACTTAAGAAACTTAAGTTTAAGATTTTGTAGGCGATGTGCTATTTACCTATCACTTCTTTACTTTTTAAATTTATATCTAGACTCACAGTTTAGGCTAAATGTAGCTGTTCTGTGAACTCTGCCTACCCCCTCGAGATTACAGGCGTGACAATTTCTATATACGTAAAATTAATTTTCTTTTCAAAAATATTAAGTTACATTTCCAGCAATCATTCATTTAATTTAGTGTGCAGCAACATACCTGAAAACAATTGAAAATAAATGCAGCTGCCAACCCTATGCTTCAATATGTTGGGGAGGAGCCAATGTTCGGCAATACACTCTAAATAGGCTGTAAAAATAAATTAGTAAATTTTTTTGAACGTTAATCTTAGCTGACATCTCACCTTATCGTACCTTAAACATCCTGTTATCTTAAACATTTGTTAAGTAGGTAATTAAATGTAGCAATCTTTTAAAATCAAATGTTAATTAATGTTCATATAGATCTGTTAAGTAAACAGGCGTTCACCGCTTACGATAAATCATAATGTATTCTACTTATTTCCCTTTTGATCGTTTTAATTAATTAAAAACATCCAATTACCGTCGGTTGTAAAGTCAGAGCTGTAGTTAATCGTTGATATGGCCGTACATTCATGTCAGCTTGAGGTAATTAGTGACATATGCCGCTAAATGAACCGGAGCTTTGCTTACCATCAATTGACGCTCTATAATATTTTTTTAATCATTGACCGAAAAGCAATGATTGTTTTATGTGAAATGAAGACTAGAAGTTCGGCTATCTTTACGGTTTTCCAGCCATAGATCAGATATTCGTAAATTAATTAGCCAGCCTATGCTGACCATGAGGTCCAGGGTTTTCCAAATCAGTGTAAGGAATTCTCAGTAGCAGCCCGGAGTCAGCCGTTGGTCCTGCGCCTATCTCTCTCCGGTCGTGTCGGGCAACCATCCCATCGAACTATGATGAGTAAGGGAATAATAAGTGCACCCGTGCTTGCGCATACACTTGGGCACTATAATTCTGTCCTGTATCTGCGCAAGTCGGTGTTCAGACCGGACGCCGTGACCGAAATTCGGTCTAGAGGACATTATTGTTACTACTCATATATGCGGGTTTTAAACGTTTTATTTTATATTTCCTTTTTTCTATTATTATAGAAAATCATGATTAGTATTTTTATACTAAATATTATTATACACGTCATTATACTTGAAAAAAGAGCCATACGATGTCATTCAATGGAGACGTCATGACCAACTAATTGTCCACCCTATTTATTACAAAACAAATTGCGTCAAAGAGACAAAGCAAATATATCAACGTAGTTCTTGTTGTTTCAGTTATTGTTCTGAGGTTCTATATGAGACTCAACTGTCGTCTGTTATAGAATTCTAGAACAGAAGACAAATAGCAAACATGAAAGGAACAATGGTTACACTTTGACATGCATAAACGCTATACAAAGTGTAAAGGTATCCCTTTTGCTTTTCAATTGGAAAATACAATACAATACTGCGGAGAAGGTATAATAAT
This sequence comes from Parnassius smintheus behrii, assembly GCA_036936625.1. Classification (NCBI taxonomy): domain Eukaryota; kingdom Metazoa; phylum Arthropoda; class Insecta; order Lepidoptera; family Papilionidae; genus Parnassius; species Parnassius smintheus. The sequence continues at coordinate 38,299,460 of JAUPFT010000011.1, forward strand.
TTAATTGTAACATCGTTTGAGGTATGTAAGTATTTGTTTCTCTTATAATTGTATACTAAATACATTGTAAACACTGTTGATACATAAATACATAAACACTCACGCCTGTCACCCAGAGGGGTAGGCAGAGACTACAGACTTCCATTTAGCACGATCCTGACATACCTCTCTCGCCTCTTCCACATCCATATACCTACGCATACATGCTCGTCAGTTAAGGGTACTCCTTATTTCGCCCATTTTAAGTATATCGCCAATTTGGTCGACAAACTTCCGTCTAGGACGTCCCTTTTCGACTCTTCCATTCACTTCTGTAACATATATTTGCTTAGTCAGTCTTTCCTCATTCATTTTTTCTACATGACCAAACCACCGAAGCATTCCTTTCTTAATCCTGGTCACCGCATCATCTTGCAAACCACACTCTTCTTTTATCACACAGTTTCTTACCCTGTCACTCAGATTCAGCCCTAACATACTCCTTAGTGACCGCATTTCTACTGCATTTTACCCTTAGACTGTTGATATTCATCATTATCATAATCATTTAATTACTATTCATTTCGTTACAGCCAATACAAGTCCACTACTGAACATAGACCTCCCCCATAGATTGCATCATGGGGGTAGAGGAGTAGAGAGGGTCTCCAGTTTCAGTTTCCCTCTGTCGCCCCCTACGACACCGACGGGACGATATGGGGTCACTTGATATCGGCCCTTGTGGTTACGAAATTCGATAAAATATTGTTTGACAACTTTCAAATGAAAATACATTTTCACTGACGACACCGGATACGCAATGCAGTGGCTGTTGCAGCGATGAGTTAATGAGCTGAGAGTCACAAGTTCGAATCCCACACGGAACAAATTATTGTGCCTACAAAAGTTATGTATGTTAAACTGCCTCCACAATAAAGGAGAAATTAAAAAAGAAACACACACACACATACACACGCACACACACGCACGCACACACGCACGCACGCACGCACGCACGCACTCACGCACGCACTAACGCACGCACGCACGCACGCACGCACACACGCACGCACGCACGCACGCACACACACGTAAATCTGCTTGAGTGCAGAGTGCGACGTACGAATTTAATTATAATTATCATATTTTTTATCAACAAATTCTTTTGTGTACCAATTTGTTGTCATTAGTTCTGTCTCTAGTGTACCCATTTCATTGATATATCGGTTCCCAAAGCATAAGCTCAATCACTCAGCGTTAAAATTATTGTGTTAATGCCTGAGCGGTAATTGAGATCGAAACCAATATCGATTACGGCAGAAATTTGACTCAGTGAGCATATAGTGTTAATATTTCTTAATGGCTTTTGCGGCTTTTATTTATTTATTTGTATGAATCTCCAACAGTTGTACATATTAAATTACTAGTAACTTATTATATCGCCTTCTTATGTATATATCTTATGGCCTCTGGTGTTATAGGAAGCATTTGGCTTACGAAGTTGACACTGAAAATTTTTAGAACTGGCCACTTGTAAACGATATAATAAAAAAATAAGTTCCAATTTTGAAAATGGAACTCTTTGCCAATAATATTGCGTACGTATTTTATTGATTTGTCATTTGGCAAATTGAAAATTGTCTGTGTCACGTCAGCATGAATTTAACGCAAGAAAATTTTCGTACAATGCTTTTTTATCATTTTCGATGCCTGCCTGTAAAGCATGAGTTAGACACATGCTTTACATCTATAAATTACTATGTGTTACCAATTATAGGAGAACACATCATTCTAAAACAATAGCAGTGTTAATAAATTGCCTATTTTAATGGTAGTTGGTTATAATAATAGGTTTTGTAACATAAATAAAAGTTAAGTTTAGCATAAAGTTGGTGAATATTTAATTTTCTAAACAGTCGTAACATTTTTTCAAAAAAGTGTGAGCCCGTCACAACCAATGTCCAGTGTTGCTATGTTTTTTACACATACATTGTATATGCGTTATATACGTGTTATTGGAGAATTCTGTCCAAGTTTTGTTCGAGTGCTCTCAGTCTTAAAGAAAGCACATAGATTGCGAGGAGGTGTCCAAGGTACATTATATTAAGTCTGCTCAACGTCCTTCAGACCGAATTCTGGTCACGGGGGCGCAGGACAGGATTATAGTGTCCAAGAGTGTGCGCAAGCACAGGTGCATTCTCTATTCCTTCACTCTCATAGTTCGATGGGACGGTAAACCAACACGACCGGAGAGAGATCAAACGGAGGACCAACGGCTTTAAGTGCTTTTCCAGGCACGGGGGTGAGACACCACTAACTTTCTGACTCCAGGCAGCACAAACTCATGACCTCATTATCAGCAGTCGCACCAACCCACTAACAGGGCAGTCGGAACAAAAATACGAATGAAATCTTTAAGTCACGTAACAGTCACGCCACTCCATTCATTACAGCCTACACAAGTCCCCTTCTGAACATAGGCATTCCCGATAGATTGCCCCATAGGGAGGATTTTGCCACAGCTGGCACGCCCGGCAAGCTGGTTCGGCAACCGCAGTTTTTTATAATTTTAATAGTTATCAGGAAGACGCTATACGGATGCGAATCTTGGACTATGAAAGAAGATCTCCGTAAGAAACTAGAGGCATTTGAAATGTGGATGTATCGCCGTATGCTCCGAATAAGTTGGACAGACAAAGTTACCAACATTGAGGTCCTCGAGCAGATGAAAATGAATAAACCCCTACTTTTCAAAACCATCAAACAGAGAAAAGTTGCGTACCTAGGACACGTGCTAAGGCATGAACATTATCAACTGCTATAGACTATGATGATGGGCAAAGTAGCGGGTAAAAGAGGTGTTGGTAGAAGAAAAATGTTGTGGCTATGTAACATCCGGAAATGGACTGAGATAAGGAAAGTTGAAGATCTGTTCAGGCTAGCCCTGAACAAAGAAGAATATAGAAGGATGACTGCCGACCTTCAGTAATGGAGAGGCACTTAAAGAAGAAGAAGAAGAAGAAGGAAGACGCTGCTACCCATCTTCTGGTTAGTTTCCCTTTGCCGCCCCCTACGACACCCACGGGACGGTATGTATAGTAGATATTCTTATACCGCCACTACACGCCACTCATCCATATTTATCCATCGTTTCCATTTTGATTTATAAAGTCTGCGATTGAAGTTAGTCATTCCAAAAAATTATATTTCATTTTACGTTATTATTCCTTTGACTTTGATTACGAAAAAAAAAACATGTGTGCGGCTCACACGCGACAGAAGTGAAACCTTCACATGAAATGAAGTATAAAATACAACAAATACTTTAAATGATTTATTTAATATTATAATTTAAACTACATGTTCGGCATAAAATATAAGAAAATTTAATTTTATAGTAAATAATGTAACAATCCTTTTTATATATATATTAGACACCGATATTATATTACAAGAAGATTTATATAAATTTTATCTATTACGAAGTTGAGGTTTGGCCGTTCTTCACTGCTTGTTTAATCCATAGGCACACGACACCTTCGTACCTTGTTGAACAAAATGCGTAAGTGAAGCCGTTTCGTCGGCGTTTACGACCTTTTTCCAGCGAACATTGGGCTATAATCTATAATGCTTCCTATCTCATTTTCTCCCACATTAAATCTTATGAATTTATGTGTCTGTCTCTTTTTACTGTCACTTTTCTTTTTCATAGACTTTCAAATCACAACGATGCTAAAGAAGTTTTCACTTCAAAAAAATGGCAGTACCGTTAAATAAATAAAAAATTTACTAGGAAGCTACTGAAGTACTGAACACCACTGTTATTTGTTGTAGTTGTTATATCCCGTCAGCCGGGAATGTAATTAATGCCGTCACAACGCAATTAAGCGGAGCGTTGCTTCCGGAAGCTTTGCATCGTACATTGTTACACAATATTGATCAAATTACGATGTTCATTGCGAAACGTATTAACTAATCCTTTACCTGTGTTTACAATTATTTAAGATAAGAATTAACGTTAGGTTATGTACTTTTAAATATTATAGAATCATTATGTACAAATATTGGCTAGGTAATTACGTTAAGCTTATACACTCATTTTTTATGGACCCTGTGACTAACCATTAGTGTCTCATAGGGAGATATTTGCCATAGTTGCCACGCTTGGCAAGCGGGTTGATAACAACATTTTTTTTAAGTGTTATTAGCCCGTCCCCTCATATGTTTCCATCCGTCGCCTCTTGCGACAACCACGCGATGATGTTATGGGGTAACGGATATTCTAATATCGCCATTACACGGTGTTGCTAGTGATAATAATATAAAACTGTCAGTTTTAAAAATTCCCATATAACCCACTCATTTAAAAAAAATTTTGGTGGTGCATGTTTAACGATTAAAGACAATGGGAATAAAGTTTTTCATCAAAGGTATTTTTCTTTTTAATGCAAAGGAAAGAATATCCTACTGCTGCTATTTGATACTTTAAAGTGGTTTTTGTTAACTTCAGATGATAAGTGATTAACATGTTTAGGATAAGTTATATCAAATTGACAGACAGGTTTTTTAGGATTTCCCATCCATCGTAGTTAGTTTCATGCCAATAGCCGTCCACCTAAACTGTTAATTGTTCATAATAATTGCCTTTAGACTTTTTATCCTGTCAATTATTTTGTTTATTACATAAACATACATAAACACTCACGCCTGTCACCCAGAGGGGTAGGCAGAGACTACAGACTTCCATTTAGCACGATCCTGACATACCTTTCTCGCCTCTTCCACATTCATATACCTACGCATACATGCTCGTCGGTTAAGGGTACTCTTAATTTGGCCCATTTTTAGTATATCGCCAATTTGGTCGACAAACTTCCGCCTAGGACGTCCCTTTCCGACTCTTCCATTCACTTCTGCAACATATATTTGCTTTGTCAGTCTTTCCGCATTCATTCTTTCTACATGACCAAACCACCGAAGCATTCCTTTCTTAATCCTGGTCACCGCATCATCTTGCAAACCACACTCTTCTTTTATCACACAGTTTCTCACCCTGTCACTCAGATTCAGCCCTAACATACTCCTTAGCGACCGCATTTCTACCGCATTTATTCTACTCTCGTGCTTCTTCTGCCACACCCAACTTTCACTACCATACGTTAAAGTAGGGACTAATACAGCACTGTGAATTGCCATACGTGCCTTTTTTGACACATTCTGACTTTTCACAATAGAGTGTAGAGCCCCATTTACTTTATTTCCTGCATTCATATTTCATATTTTGTTTAATATTCACATATTTCTGTAAGCTATTGTTTCTCTTCTATATTTTCTGAAGAAAGGTTTTTAAGTTCCCAGTAGGAAGTTAATGCAATGGGTCCAATTTTGCAAATTGGAAATTTTAAACTTATCTCCACGTTTCAAGGTCTTTAGAGTCAAATAGTATGATTTTTAAGAGGATGTCCGTGTGTGCACACGTACGTATTAGGTATGTATGTATGTTCGAATTCAATTTTCGCCTCGTATATCTCGAGAACAAAGAGTGATATTGACATAGGAGCAATTTCATTTAACGCATAATTATGTAACTTAGACCTCATTAAATTTTGAACAAAATCGGTCAAGTTAAATTAACTAATACTAAAATATAGCTTTGAAGTATTGGTATCTACTAATATATTCTTTTTGTGAATATCATCTACCTTTCTTTATCGAGCAGCAGGAGGAAAAATCTTTAGAAATAATCAGTGAGTGTAGTTTATTTTTTCATTTTGGTTTGTCTCTTTGTTAAGTATTGTGTACAATAAATTATTAATAAATAAATAAATCTTTGTTACAGTCTCATTATTTTCATTATTCTATTGGCAGTTTTTAAATAAAATGGCATATTATGAGCGAAAATATTTATTTTTTCTTTGTTCATCATTAAGTTTTAAATTCGACAACCAACAACACGATGCGTTTAAAAAGTCTATATAAAATGGGATATTCATTGTTGTACAATTTACGCTATTGCACGCAGTTTTCAAATATGTATTGTACTACGTATGATTGATTTTATTAAAGTACTAGCTGTGCCCTGTGGTTTCACCTGTGTATATCACACGTCTGAGCCGCGCTACTTGACAACTTCGCTCAATATAGCTTAATCATTATAGTTAAAAATTGGCAATATTAATGGAGGACTTTTATCTATCAGCATACTATATGTACGTTATATAACAAAGTTAATCCATTTCTATCCATTTTATTCACTCTTCCTCCCCCTCCCCCAGAAAGCGTTTTTTCCGGTTTTAAAGAGAACCTATAAGAGTATACGATATAATATGAAAAGTGTGGAAGTACGAAATAATCCTATATAAATTTTCTATCAACCTCTTATACATACAAAAGCGATAAATATTATAATTTCCGCGCAATCTGCCACGAAATAATAAAATATAACATATTTTTTCATTTATCGATTTTTTTCGCTCAAAGTTTAGTTTTTCCAAAAAATTGCCACTTTACTGCCAAGATATGTATGGCAAAATCAAAAATTTATAAGAGGTAAATTAAATATAGGTATAAATATTTGTATTTCGCTAAATGGCCAAATGAATTGAACTTTCAAAATAGCATAGCAATTTGAAATGAAAGAGTTAAGAAATATTTTTCCTATAAATCTAACTGTAATATACAAAAAGAATTTTTTAAATGGGACTGATAGTTTCAGAGATTAGCGTGTAAAAAACAAAAATTAAGCTCTTCCGTTTTATAATATTAAAAGTAAATAAATAATAAGTATCATCTATACTTATTATTTATTTATTTTTAATATTATAAAGCGGATGAGTTTAATTTTTGTTATGTTTTTCAATAATACATAGTCAGTCTTTTTTATAGGTACCGCTACGGTCATGCATGTATACAAAAGTAATTGGCCTAAACGCGAACATTGTTACAGATAACGATTGTTACAGATACGTAAGATATTATGTTAAACTAGGATATCGGTTGGATTAAAAAAACATGTTACACATATTTTTTATTTGAAGATCAATTAATCATTAGCAGTGAAGGAAAAAATTGTGAAATAAAGTGCACCTTCGCCGTTCCTTGCACCAAAACTCTCTAAGCAGTCATGGAAATAGTCTTGTGGAAAGCTGTAAGAGGTATTAAGTTTATGTAACTTATAATCACTTTTTCATACAAATAGGTCAGAATTGCAACTGGATTTAAACTTAAATTAGATTATATTATTTAATGAATAAACAACAGAATCTCAACCACTGCTGTCAACAGGAGCACGAATTGACTTAGTTAAACGTTTGACTTTCCAGTTCCCTGGCTAGCGGACAGCTCTCCGGTGGCTGTTAATGTTAATTGTTCACTGGACGTACTGCAAACTTTGTGAAGCTCGTTTTGTATGCGCTAGATAGCGCGCCATGTCCGCAGTCTGTGGCTTTCTTATTTATGCCGCTGTAGTTAACGTCAACATTTATCTTGTCACATCTCTGACATCTATTGTTTAGGAATCATTTATTTATAATGAAAATATTTTCGTTCCATTCCGTTGCAGCCAAAGTCCACTGCTAAACATCGGCCTCCCCTTAGATTACCTCATAGGGGTATTTGCCATAGTTGCCACACTTGGCGAACGGGTTGGCAACAGCAGTTTTTATTTTTATTTTTGTCGAATATGCTGCTGCCCATCTCCTGTTTTTTTCCTTCCGTTGCATCTTACGATACCCACGGTACGATAATATGAAATGTATAATATAAAATGTAAGAATATCCACTACCCCATGGTAGTGGATATTCTTACATTTTATGTAATGTATAATTACATTACATAATTTACACATATTATATTACAGTATATTACATTTAATATTATATATTTTAACTTTTCATAATAGACTTTTATTACTTTTGATTTAAGGAACTTTTTTATAATTATATACACCAAAATACAAAACATCGAGTACAGTAAAATCTAAAGTAGAATTTGTACAACAGGCTGTTTTATAACTCTGAAAGTGATTTCTTCCAGACAACCTTTGCGTAGAGAACTGATGCAAACAATAGATAAAATAAAGGTGGGGCGTACAAAATAAAAATAAAAATATGAAAATACATACAAATAAAGATAGGTGACCTATCTTTATTTGTATGTATTTTCATATTTTAATTATGTATAAAATATCATATAATAGATTAAATGAAAAGAGTACGAGAAAGGAAAAGTAATGTATTTAATGGCGTTCTAAGTAATGCAATTTAACAAGACTTTTGAAAGAGTGAAGAGATTTAGCACGACGAATATGGACAGGTAAAGAGTTCCACAAACGCATAGCAGTTACGGTAAAGGATTACTTAAAAAGGAGGAGGAGTGCAAATGAGTAGAGAGAGAAAAATTAACAGAAAATCGAAGGAAACTTTGTTTATTTCTGAATTATAAATATACAATTAGTGTTACAATTACAAGGAAGTAAATAAATATCCATTACCTATTCTCATTCTAATTATTGTAGAGATTGCCTGATTAAAAACTGCACGCGCTTCCCTTGTATTTCTGTTAGTATGTATCACTTTTATTTATTAATAAATTAAAAACTGTAACAAAAATACAAGGGAGGCGCATGTAGTTTTAAATTAGTGATATTAAAAACATAAAGAGTATAGTTATTGATCTTATTAAAAAACACTTACTGTAGTTTCTACTTTACGGACTAATAATAAACTATTATTACGAGGTAGGTCATAGTAAATTAATACTTCTTAACGTACGGACGTTAGAGAATTAAGGGGAAATATAATCTCAAATGGCTTAGCAAGATCCTTCGTTATGCCGAAAATATTGCAGCATTAATTTTGAAATAAATATATGGTAAAGTTGAGGATTAATGTTAAGGATTATGTTAGACGAAAACACGATTTCGTAAAATTTTCTCGATAGAAAAAAAATCCAAAGTTACCTCCAAAATAAACAATAAACCGCTGTTATTCATAAAATACTTTAAATAAGATCATGAAACTTTGCATACTAACTGAACTAACTATAAAGCAGTGCCCATGTTATTTACTTTTTTTAAAATACCATTATTTTAACTGTAAAAAGAATTTACCTAAACTATCGGCCTTTTGAAGCGTGATTCCTGCAGCACGGTCACTTCGCCTCGGCCTTTGAACGGGGAGGTTGTGTCGCTTACGATCAGAATATACATTACGCGACAGTACGACGTAAAATTAAAATGGGAAATAACCGTGATAAAAATAAGAAGCGGCTGGCTTGGCGTTAAGAAACAGGCATAAATATGATAAACCTAATGAAATAAGTGTCGAACGACCTTTCTACTTACAGTATTAGTGATTACAAACGTACATATCATACGACGCGCGGGCAAGTGGGGACGAAATTAGAATTTGAGCTGACTTACTCTATCCCCTTAAGTTTCAGCTTATCTATATATCGAACCCGGGTTGTTCGCGTACTGTGAAATTCACAGTGGGCGCTTAGCCACTGAGCTACCACGGCTTAGAGAATATATCACCTAATCTCATCCCGTGGATGTTCAAAAGCCATCTGTCATGATTTATATACGGCGGTATAAGCATTCCAATAGCTATACCGAGGTTAAGAAAAACCGACGTCGAGAAACTAATTCTATGATTCCCAGTCCTCGTGATAAGTGTGACAATTGAGAAAAATATTTTTTACAATTGCATATAAGGAACTGAATATTTAAGAGATAATAAAAACGAATACATGAACCGTCCACTACTGAACGTAGTGTTTCATATGCATATGTAGGTCTATGTCCCCTAAATATTGCCTCAAATGTGTATACTACAGTATCCATGCTTTGCAGGCGGATTAACATTCGCAGTTTTTCTTATTTCTAGTTGTTATCAGGAAGATGCTGATGCCCATCTTCTATTTTGTTTTCCTCTGACTCCTTTTACGACTCCTGTTCCCCCAGGATATGAGATAGTGGAGTTTGTTAAGCCGCCACTGCTTGGCAAAATCACCGAACATCAATTTTATTACGATAAAATCTAAGAACAAAATAACAAAAAATATTTTTCTAATAGAACATACTATAACCACGGTATTGCTATTATTAATGTAGATTGTACTTTTTTATATGTTAACGAAGGCATAGCGTGATGCCTTGCGTGACTTTGATCTTAAGGCGGCTACTCACTTGCCTGCCGCAGGGGCAATCTAGGGTGTGCAGTGATCGGGGCGATATCAGAACTGTCTCTACACACATGACTGCCGTTCAGTATGGGAGCGTACGTCTCGCTGGACACACGCGTTAAGAATGGCTCCAGTTTTATCGAAATAGCAATATATATAGCCTTATCTCTTTTTTATTTAAGACCGTTATGGACTTTGTACCCATCCAACCAATGTGCCCCAAACCGGTTTCATTAGAAATGCAATAATGCGAAGATGGTTTAAGACCACTAAAACAACGAATTAGGTACTATATAAAAACATAATAAATAAACAAAATCTTCCTTTTTTTCGATTAATAAACAAAATGTATTTCTTTTTTTAGCGTAGGCAAGTGAGTAGCCGCCTTTAAAAAACCAACCTTTTTTCTTGTCATTTTATTTTTATGGACTTATATAAGATAATTTATTCTATTTGAGTCATATTCGTTAATTACTTTTATGCTTTAAAAAGTTGAAAGCTATGTAAAGAACCTACGCGTGACCTAGATTATGAAGAACTTAAGTATGAAGAAGTGTTAAATCAGCACGAAGTAAATTTACAATAACAATTTTATTGGTGTCATTTCGATCTATTTGCTCGTGTTCTACAAAACTTAAATTATTCCCTGAACTATACTGGCTCCACCTTTTGAGCACAAATAGCACATATATATATATATATATATATATATATATATATATATATATATATATATATATATATATATATATATATATATATATATATATATATATATATATATTCCAGTTATTAAGTTGCTTCTCGCTGTATTGAAGTGCTGAAATGTTTGTACAGTAGGGCTGCGATAGATTTCCGAATATAGAACCTAAGTACGAAACTTTTCTAACTCATGAAAAGTGTGTTTATCCCAGAAACTTTTAACCGCGGTTTTGAAAGACGTTTTGAGCTCATGTAATAAAAAAAGGTACATATATATTCCAGTTATTAAGTTGTAATATATATATATATATATATATATATATATATATATATATATATATATATATATTCCAGTTATTAAGTTGCTTCTCGCTGTATTGAAGTGCTGAAATGTTTGTACAGTAGGGCTGCGATAGATTTCCGAATATAGAACCTAAGTACGAAACTTTTCTAACTCATGAAAAGTGTGTTTATCCCAGAAACTCTTAACCGCGGTTTTGCAAGACGTTTTGAGCTAATGTAATAAAAAAGGTACAGTATGAACATCAATGACGAGTGCATCTCTCCCTTTTTACTTGTCTTCAACAGAGTCTCCAAAACGCATGTTGTGTACAGCTGCCTATAGAATCTCAATCTCACTCAAAATCCCGGATGTACTGGAAACGATGCTGTCACACTCGGTTTTTAGCTTTGACAGTTGGCTCTTTATCAGATCTCTGGAAAAGACATTGCAGCCCTGGTTCCGCTCTATCGCTTCTACAATACGAGCTTCATTAAAGTTGCGTTAGTCCCGGCGCATGCATTTGGAAATTTGTTTGTTCAGTTGCCTGTATGCTATTAAATCTGTTGAAGACTGCAGTCTTATTTCTCATCTAACAGCCATGAGATTAAAAATGTGATCGGAGAGTGTTTATGTTCTTCTGCGGCGGGTCTTACAGAACTTAGCTCCGACTCTCTGTTGACCTTAGATAATCTGTCTATCTCTTCTTCCAGCTACAGAATCTTCTCGCCGGTCTTCAGTGTGCGTGCGTTGTATGTTGCCAGGTCGGGTCATCTTAGGTGGCAACCGAACCTCCACCCGAGATTCTTAGCACCCTCTGCCCCACCGTTATCATGGTCGTCACCATAGCCAGGAATAGCGAGGCCGCTTGGGACTGGAGGCCGTCTCTTCGTAACTCACATCAGGGATGTTTGCCATGGTTGCCACACTCGGCGAGCGGGTTGGCAACCGCTTTTTTGTCGTACAGTAGGTTTTATCAAGAAGATGCAGCTGCCCATCTTCTTTCTGTTTCCCTTTGTCATCTCTTACGACACCCACGGGAAGATATATTAGGGTATATAGGTAGGGGTAGTGGATATTCTTAAAAACCACGCTAATTGGTGGCAATCGACGAGGTATTTTAAGAACAATAATAAAATTTATTATAAAAAACGATTAGACAATAAACTCAAAATTCATTAAAAAGAAACACTTTTTTCGAAATGTTTGTCATCGATTTCTCTTCATCACATTAACCGATTTCGAAGCAATTCGCAGCAACCAACGTCGTTTTTCAAATTTAAGAGCTGATTAGTTTTTGAAATTGATTGTTATATCAGTTTAACAGTTATTCCAAAAACCATTTTTTTTAATTATTTTATATTTGAGATTTCTCAAAATCCACCAGTCCAAATCGATTAAAACAGTATTGAAAATCTATGTTTGGTGAAACCCTTTCGAACGCCACCAATTTCATTCAAATCTGATGTAAAAATACCAAATCGGCGATGATAATCCGCTATCCTGACGTAGTACAAACTCACAATAATTATTAAGTACGATTTTTTAGTCCTTGATGCCTGAAATTAGAATTGTTCTATTGTATTGTATTATTCTCAAAGTTATCGGAAGCAGATTGTTATGAAGTAATGGAAAATTTTGTGGTTCTCCTTAAGTCATTTCTTTCGTTTATGAATTTTGCTAGTGAATAATATACGAGATTAAAGATAATGGATTTAAATTAAATATGGGAGTAATAACCATACTTTTAATTTAAGCGCAAACTTTACGACAAAACAAAATTGCAACGCTTAATTTTCTATTTGTAATTCAATTTTAGGTATGGAAAGAAATTGCAAAGCAATTTCTAGACACAAAATGCTATTAAATTTCAGACAAATGAGAGACACAAACTCCGTTTCAGGGGTGTACGGTCTACTTTGCAATTGCGTTATTTTTCCCGGGGGAATAAATCCGGGGTACGTTGAGTGTACGAAACAAATATATTCCTTTAGCTGATTTAATTTAATGAAAAGAAAACTCCTCTCGTCTAATAAAAAAGGAAATTTATTACGAGTATTTTACAAACTCAATAATTATTAACTAACATGGTAGAGCCATGCTGTAGCTATATTAATTGTATAGTTATAGTACGAATGGGTCGGCTCGACCGGGGAAGGACCACGCTCTCACAGAATACTAGCGTAAAGTAGTAGCTTAATGCTGATGTGTTTCGCATGGTGAGTGTAGAGAACCGGAGACAGTTTTTACTGGAAACGAGGCATTCTATCTTACACCTCACGGGTGAAAACGTATCTGCATTTTGATTCATAATCAACGATATATGTAGATGTTTATGGGCCGCACATCAGTGTGTTCGTTTGTCACCTTATTCCATAAAAAAATCTATGCAGAAGAAACTGACAGTATCCTAAAGTCTTGCGGTTGCATGTTTGAAATGGGGTTTGATTTTATTACGGGATCCCAAGCAGATAGCAGCATCTAGCTATCTTCTCTATTGAAATCAAAATATAATTTTTTAAATTCAATAATCTTGCAAATCATCTTTGGAAGAAATCGGTATGTAGGTGGAAAAACGTTGAAAACCTCAGTCCCGTCCACCTCGGGTATTATAAAGTGATCGAAACGTTGAATATAAAATATGTTAATACACGTGATAAAATCCGTAAAAACTAGTTTCATTTAACTGTGTTGTGTTCGCGTAGATATAAAAAATCATAGATGGAGCTTGTGTCTTAAGGAAAGTTTGATTTTACTGTTTACTAGCGTGTAGAGGAGGCTAGCATCGAATTTGGCTTTATTACGGACATAACGAATGTGTTTCGTGAAGCACATGCTATGTTCGAACGTAAATCCTAGGTTCTTGGCTATCGACTGCCACGAGCCGTGCCGTGTAGTGGCGGTTGAGAATATCCACTACCCCATATCTTCCCGTGGGTATCGTAAGAGGCGACAGAGGGAGACAGGCAGGAGATGGGCAGCAGCATCTTCCTGATAACAACTGTGATATAATAAAAAACTGCAGTTGCCAACCCGCTCGCCAAGCGCGGCAACTATGGCAAATATCCCCCCATGAATAACGATGCAAACAAACGGCCCCCAGTCCCAGGCGGCCCCGCTATTCCTGGCTACGGTGGCGACCATGGTAACGGCGGGGCAGGGGGTGCTAAGAATCTCCGGTGGTAGTTCGGTTGCCACCTACGACGACTCGACCTGGCATCATATAACGCACGCACCCTGAGGACTGACGAGACGATACTGGAGCTGGATGAAGAGGTAGACAAGTTGCGCTGGCATATTATTGGATTATCCGAGGTCCAAAGAGAGGGAGAGGACACGGCAATCCCCGAGTCCGGCAACTTGTTCTATCACCGGGAGGGCGACCATCTGTCCCAAGGAGGTGTCGGATTTATCGTCCACAAGTGTCTCGTCAACAACGTTGTAAAGATTGGGAGTGTGTCGACGAGGGTTGCGTACCTGATACTCAGAATTACCAAACGGTATTCGCTGAAGGTTATACAGGCTTACTCACCAACCTCGGCACATCCCGATGAGGAGGTGGAGGAAATGTATGAGGATATTTCCGGAGCCATGCATTCCTACAAAACCCACTACACGGTGTTGATGGGAGACTTCAACGCAAAACTAGGCACAAGAGAAAGCGGTGAGCTGAAGGTAGGGAAATTTGGAGTCGGGCAACGGAACTGAAGGGGCCAGTAGCTGGGCGACTTTATGAAGAAAGAGGGACTCTTTATGATAAACTCTTTCTTCAAGAAGCGGCCCCACAGGAAGTGGACCTGGCCGAGCCCCGACGGTTCGACAAAAAATGAGATTGACTTCATTATGACGACCAGACGCCAACTATTCAGTGATGTCTCAGTGATCGCAAGGGTGAAAACTGGCAGCGATCACCGAATGGTTAGGGGCACACTAAACCTAAACGTTAAGTTGGAGAGGTCTCATCTAATGAAGTCAACGCTCCGTCCCCCTCGTGCTCTAATCCAGAATCCCGAAACCTTTCAGCTCGAGTTACGTAACCGCTTTCAGTGCCTAGAAGATTGCAATGCAGTGGACGATATGAATGACAAGCTCGTGGAAACTGTCCATGCCGTCGGAGCTAAGTTCTGCAAGACCCGCCGCAGAAGACCACAAAAACTCTCCGATCACATTCTTAATCTCATGGCTTTTAGACGGGAGATGAGGCTGCAATCGTCAACAGATTTGACAGCATACTGGCAACTGGCAGATCTCCAAATGCATGCGGCGAGACTTACGCAACTTTAATACTGCTCGTATTAAAGAAGCGATCGAGCGGAACCAGGGCTCCAAAGTCTTTGCCAGAGATCTGTCTGCCAGAAAGAGCCAAGTGTGAGTAACCATTCAAGAGCAAGTCTTATCCGACACTATTCCGATGATATCCCGGATGTCAGTCTGAGCGAGATTAGAATGGCTCTCCACCACCTTAAAATCGCTTTTCACCCTTGTTCTATAAAGAAAGCTAAAAGTCGATTAAGCTTCTTAATTTTATTGTAGAAAATATCCATTTTTTTGACAGCTGGAACATAATTGTATTTTCCGTGCCGTTTATGAAACAGCGATACGTTTAGGCCCCTAGGTTGAAAACAAGCTCGTCAGGTTAATTATTCAGAAAGTGTTCCCTTAAATATGCGTCTCTCGGGATTGATTCCGTATTTTTTCGTGCCAAACGAGATTAGTCACGGGCGGTAGATACTTCGAGAGCCATAGTAACGGTCCTCAGCAGTATTTTATTATTCAAGAACAAAATGTAGACGTTAGTACTGGTAGATACGTCTCTTATGGCTACAAAAAATAATTAAAACAAATAATCTACACTTCAAGGTCACAAATTTTATAGGACTATGCAGCTTGAGGGTAAACCGGAAATGGTGATAAGTTCAGCGAGAAGTGACCAGAAAAACCAAGTATATGCGATTTAGCCCACAAGGCGACCACGCGGGGGCGCTACTAGGTACCCTTACGATAACAAGATAAGTTCGAAGGACCAGTGCGTAATTGTATGATCATAAATCTTAAAGTGCTCAACCGTGGTGTCTTCGGATGCGATGCGACAAGGCACCTTCAATTCAACAGCTGTGTTTGGGGTCTGTCGGCCTAATTGACCAGTTTACGGCAAGGTCTTGTTTACGTTATCACACTGGCTTTCACTTGTACTAGTTCTGTAGGTTCTTATAACATTTCATCACAATACTTGGGACGCGGCGACAGGAAATGCGCGATGTATCCCGTAGAAAACAACGCGAACTACGAGTACGGTCCCATGAGATTCGCTTGATGTATGGCTTGAGCGATATGCAATATGTCGAGCAACAACAGAGTGCACTTACGACTCGTGTTGCACAGCGAGTGCTGCGTGAACGCACGCCCACAGCTGGACGACGAATGGTGCATCGACAGGAGTTCACACATAAGGTCAGGACACGCAATCTCCTAGGTGAAACAGACTATGTAAGATAAGGCAGGAAGTGACCCCTGGACGTCCACTTACCTACCGTATTATATTTAAAGTGCCAAGTGCCAAGCGACTGACAACTCCGATTAACGGTATTCACCCGTTTCTCTTAAGTTTTTGGATCTTTGGAAAAGATTTAGGATTTGCAAATGTTTAAGACTCGCTATTAAAAATGCAATTTTTTCTTTATAGTTAAAACATTTTCTCAAACCGCTGCTATAAAACATATAATATAATTCCATGTTGTTCAAAATACGATACAAATAAAATCGATACCTAATTCCACGGACATTACTACGACACATTTTTATATTCACAGTTTTTAAGGCGATAAATTATCTTTTAAAACGAAATTTATGTCAATCAATACTTACTAACACGTGAAATGTGAACGAAAAAAATGGTTTTCACACGTTTTCACGTCACGTTTACACAAGTCGCGTACATTTTTATTAAACTAAATATTGATTTGACGGGGAAACGCAATAAACTAATATTGACAAAAGAAAAAGGCAGGGTACCTTTTAGTGGCGATTTAAGAATATACTCTAACCCATATCATCCCGTGGGTGTCGTTAGAGACGACACGGGGAAATGATACAGGATGTGGGCAACAGCATTTTCCTGATTAAAACCCAAAATTATAAAAGTGCGGTTACCAATCAGCCCGCCTATCGTAGCAACTATTTAAAAAACGTATCTATGAGGCAATCATGATGGGACCTATGTTTAGCAGTGGACTTATATATGCTGTAATGGAATGGAAATGGAATACAATAATGCTGCTAAAGCATATGCAGTCTGCTTCTACATTTAATGTCTTATTAAATGAAAAAGCCTTAACTTCTATGAATGATAAATATCATAGATACCCTCACTAGTCCGTTTTAAAAATTAATTTGATTTCATACAATATTGGTAGTAGAAAGAAATCAAAAGCCCGTTATTAGTGATGAGCTTAAGATTAAATTAAGTCCGTTGTGTTCAAATCGCATTGGGGCATAGTTTGCTAAATTAGTTTAGCAACAAACGACACACGTGACATGTTGTGACATTCGTCGCTAACTTAATCAGTGAACAAGTACATCTGTCAGAGTTAATTCCAATCCTGCCTTGATTATTAAGAAATACGAATAATTAATAAACACAATTATTTGTGACATAACGTAAGAGCTGGCTCTTTTCTCGATCAAATGCTGAGTAATTCAGGCTAAGTACATGCAGCGAGGATATGTGGCCAACATTCTTGGCACTATAAAGCAGGTAAATATTATATATATGATAACTTATACGTCATTTTTAAGTAAGAACATTATTAAATTATTATAACTAAGAGAGTAGAGCCATACTACAGCTATATTTATAGTATCATTACAACACGAATGGATCGGCTTGACCGGGAAAGGACAACGCTCTCACAGAATACCAGCGTAAAATAGCAGCTTAACGCTGCTGTGTTTTGAATGGTGAGTGTAGAGAACCAGAGACCCTTTTCACTAGAAATGAGGTTTACCTTCTCAGTCCTCCCAGCTGACAACGCATTTGCATTTCGATTCACAAACGAGTATAGAAGTAGATATCTATGGGCCACAGCAACCACTTAGCAGCAGGTAGACTGTGTGATCGCTTGTCACCCTTATCCTTTAAAACAACATATTTATAAACCATTTTTTTAATATTAGGTTTTTATTTTATTTTCGGAAACAGCAGCAACAACATCAGTAAATTACCTATTAGAAGTTGTCGCAAACACAGCTGTTTCTATTTAATCTTTCTTTATCCTAGCCTACCCGTCATGACACATGACGCAGCGAATAGAACAGTTATTGTACCAGGAGACACCGTGTATACAGCGTACATAAGCTATGTATATACAGAGGGTTACGAGGTGCAGAGCTGACCCCATAAGATGAAGTGATGATCTGACATTATATGCAGGAAGTCCTCAGGACTGTGTTCCGTTGTATTCCTTGAGAAAGAGGTGTGTTCAGCGGTGAAATTTTGAGAGGCTGTTCTGATGATGTTGTTTGGCATATTGTTTCGCGTAAAAAATATTACGAGATTATTTTTTTATATTTATAGCGGATTTAGACCTGGAAGAGGATGCACGGATCAAATGTTTTCTCTCCGCATGATCACGGAGAAGCTTCTGAGTGTTAACCAGAGGATTTTCTGTGCTTTTGTGGATCTGGAGAAAGCATTTGATAAGGTTATAAGGAAGAAAATGTGGGAACTGTTGCCGGGATATGGTGTGGATGGTCGATTGTTAAGGGCTGTGCAGTCACTCTACTATGACTGTAAAGCCTGTGTGCGGGTAGGGCATGACCTGTCACCCATGTTTAGCGTCCAAGCGGGCGTAAAACAGGGTTGTGTCATGTCTTCCTGGCTGTTCATACTGTATCTCGACAGCTGTTTACAGAAGCTGAAAGATAGCTGTTTGGGTGTGAAATTGGGTGACATAAAAGTTAATTGTCTGCTGTATGCTGATGATGCAGTGCTTATTGCACCATCAGAAGCAGAACTGCAGGCATTAGTCACGTGTATGAAAGAGGAATGTGAAATTAAAGGTCTCCGTTTGAATGCTAATAAAACTAAGGTTCTGGTATTTGAAAAGGACGAAGAGAGAACGAAATGTGAAATATGGGTAAATCAGGAATGTCTAGAACAGGTAAATGAAATTGTATACTTGGGGAGTGCTTTCAGCCGGGATGGAAGATGTGATTTAGATGTGGATAGGCGTGTCGCTGCCGGAAACAAAGTCAATGGTGCCCTGAATGCATTAATAAAAAGGCAAGGCGTGGTGAAGAGTGCACGCCTTGCAATACATAACGCAGTGTTGGTACCGACTTTGTTATATGGCAGCGAAACCTGGGTATGCCAGATGAAGCATAAAAGCAAGTTGAATGCAGTGGAGATGCGATCTCTTCGTAAAATGTGTGGCGTTACCATAGCCGACCGAAAGCGAAACGAAGAGATTCGCAATATGGCAGGATTGAAAGATGACCTTATCACAAAAATTGATAGGGGCGTACTCCAATGGTTTGGACACGTTGAACGAATGAGTGAAGACCGAATGGTGAAGAAAATATATAGAGCGAAAGTAAATATTAAAAGGTGTCGAGGTAGACCGAGACTAACTTTCGAAGACCATGTGAGCAAATTGCTCGAAGAGGGGAGGGTCAAGAGTACTCGGATACCTAGACGTGCATGTATGAAGAAGTTAATGAACCTGAAAGAAGCGAAAGAGGTATGTAAGGATCGTGACACTTGGCGATCTGTTCTCTCTGGCTACCCCGTTAGGGATTGTGCGTGACGATAAATAAATAAGAGATTATTTTTTGGGATTTTTAAGTGACAAACTTCCAACATCATCAAAATATTAATTAATATAAGGTTACTAATTAAATGGATAGCAATATAATTATATAGATAGTAGCAACTAAAAAAATCCAAAAGCACCTGAAGGCTAATCAAAACTCTGGCATTTGACCGGAATCGGAAAATCTATCCAAAAATTTCGAATCCAAATAACAAACTCATAGAGTTTAGCAGAATTACCAGTGCCAAAGAGTCGGCTATATCCTTACCAATCTTCCAGCTCATCGCAGTAAGCACTATATAAGCTATATAGTAAGCACTATATAATACAACTTGCCCAAGTTGTATTATAGTGGGAGTGTCAAACGAACATAGATTTCACCTAATGGTAAATTTTTGCTGTGGCTCATAGACATCAACACATTTGCGTGATGCGTTGTCACCCCCGAGGACTAAGATAGAATACCCCTTCACCAGTAAAAAGGATATCCGGTTTTCCACACTCTCCGTATGAACAAAGCAGTAATATTCTTTAGTTTCACGCTGGTATTCTGTGGTCCTACCCCGGTCGAGTCCACCCATCGAGCTTGGCTCTACTACGTAAAAATATGTGTGTGAGCACTAAGATACCTAGATAAGCTATCAAATTATGCATAACAGATATATATGTTATATATATTATCAATATCATATATATGTTACAAATAGCTTGCTATCACTCGACGCCAGAATATGGCGTTTGTACAGACGAGGGGTTAAAGGATTTTGTATTAAAAAAAAAGAAATTGGACTCAATATTGGCGCAGTTTTAAGATAACTACTGTCAAAACTGGTCCCTCATTCTACGCGTCTCCAGATATACATATGTCGTAAGCTAACTGTATGACGAAAGGAATATAAGAAGGTGTATGTGTTCTTTCCTTTAATAAAAGTTTCCTACTAAATAATAGAAATCTTTAAACGTATATTGGTGACCTATTGACTAAGATAATCACATTATACAAATTCTAGCTAAATGCACCGGTTAGTGTGACCATACAACAAAGTTTTTTTTTCTCGAATATTTTTTCATTTTTACTTAGCTGGGAACGGAAATGAAAATTTCTATCTGATTTTGAGAATTACTAACACGGTCCTGCAGTACTCTGCATGTACATAAAAATATGGTGGGGCGTATCGGACACCACACTTCAACAAACAAATAAGAAACTACCTTTGTTGTACTTTGCGTTTTTGCTGCAGCTATATTATATTTGTAGCACGAATCAGCTCGACCGAGACAGGATTACGCTCTCACAGAATACCAGCGTAAAATAGCAGCGTAATGCTGTTGTGTGTCGTATGGTGAGTATAGAGCACCGGAGACCCTTTTTACTGGAATCGAGGTATTCCATCTTAGTCCTCAGGGGTGACAACGCATCAGCATTTTGATTCTTAATTGAGGATAAATGTGGATGTCTATGGACCACAGCATCCACTTACCAACAGGTGGACTGTATTCGTTTGTCACCCAATGCTAAAAAAAATACAGTGCAATTTTCACTAAACAGCATCTAAACTTTCGTCACATCAGTGATACAAAACCAAAAAGTGAGTTGCATTTTTGCCCTTGAACTTAAAAACATATTTAGTATCAGTATTTTAGAAGAGGTAATAAATATTGAAGAAGGAAACAGGAACTGTGTTACTTGTAGTGACCAACTTCGTTGTAAGTACGAGTTGTCAAAGATAATTATATTTCGATTTATGCGTCTCAAATTCTCTTGTCTTTCATGGAATTGCATAAAAAAACAAAATCTACACATTGATAGGTACAATTGAGATCATTCCAGTATTCATTCCCGAGAGTCATGGTTATTACCGATGACAGTGTTTTATGAATAAGCGTTTCCCCTGCAATTATGATCAGCTCTTCAACAACATTGAAAGCATTGACCAGATTAATAATCTTAACATTCAATGAGTTACGGTCTTATTTCAATTTCTAGATAAATCTAGATAAACTAATTGACCTTTGCTGTGCGATGGCGTTGTGAGATAATCCATCACTGTTTTTCGTGCTGTGGGACTATGGCTGAAGTAATAGACGACTGTGGGTGTGCCGAAACGAGCTCATGGTTCATAAAACACTGATATCGGTAATAGCCAGTACTACCAGGATTAATGCTGTAATGATCTCAATTGCACCTGTAAATTTGTAGATTTAGTTTTTTTCTGAAATTATACGAGGGACATGATTAAGAAAAATTTTGCCGTATAAATGGAATAAAATTATTTTTGACAACTCTTACCATCATGCCCTACCTTGTAATATTGCTTAGCCCACTCAAAAGGGTAATAATAAAACTTATAAAAAGTTATGATTGACTTTTAAAAAACTAATAATAATAAAATAATTTCAACTTAATTTAGCATAGTGTATTGACCTCATAAAAGCCTCAACTTCAAACGCTAGTAAATTATATGGATTTGTTTTATTTTTTTAATTTTATTTAAAGTCAGCTTTTACTTTGTAAAACATTATTTTTTTACAAAGAGCCTGCGTCCTTTGACATTATAAAGCATGAAACATTATAGTTTCGAATCATAGAAGACAGTTTCTGTACCTCATTTTTTTAAATCTAATTTTTAACTTAATTTTTATCAGATGCAAGTAAAATACGAGAATGTGTACAAAACATGACAAAGTTGTTAAGTGTACCAGGATTTGCTTTTCGTAAAGTTATGCTTTATAACCACATATTCTTGAGCTGAGTATTCCGTATAATCTCAACACGTCTGTTCTATGATGACAGTTAGGTAGCTTCACTCGCTCAAAGATCGTGGATGATGTGACTGGACCATGCAATGAATGTAACATTAGAATACAACATTTTAGTGTTGTTTAACAGATCATTTGAGATTATCATATAAAAATATTATGTCTGTTTCTTAAAAATAGTGTTTATGTGTATGATGGACTTACCGCCGTCTGTCGGAACTTGTATATATCGAGTGTCCCAAAAATATACCGTGAGAAAATAAAATTGTTGACGATATCTCAAAAACGAAAAAACTTTTACTAAGGTCATTTTTTTGCAAGATCTAAGGCTAACCTATCTTTAATGTCACTCTGACGTGATATTTTTGAGACAACCAATATAACAAGATGTTTATTTCTCATAGTCTTAAGCCACCTATGAGATGAAATGATGTGATTGATTAACTTAACTTTAATTAATACCAGTCGTAAATGACCAGATCGGTAGACGTCAGGTACTGCATCAACAACATACCTATCAAGGTGATTTTTCTACAGCTAGAGTGTGCTGATTTATTTCTTCTTTGACGGTCTATAAAGAAGAAAGACGAAGAAATAAAAAAGATAGTGTTGACAACACCACTTACAGTTTCTGTACCTGCTACCTGAACCCAATGCAAAGCTCATACAATAACATCGGAGATTTACCTAAATCTGCAGCTGAATTCCTTGTAAATGCTAAATTAAGGTTAGCTTATTCATCTTCCTTAGTAGGCCATAAAGGTTCGCGTCAGGATACTTTTTAATATGGAATAAATGCAATTATTATTTTGGTATAACTGAAGCTTAGTAATTTTAGTTCAGTTTTAAATATATAGCTATACTTGTAATATGATTTTCTTTTATCAAAATATTACCACCCTATGAAGTTTTATTCCGTGCCATATGTATATGCGATATACCTACATACATTATACACGGATAAAGATCTAGAGTAATTTTTCGGTTACAGACCGTACAAATACTGTTCCTTGCAGGTATCGAACCATTATGGACGTTTTAAATGACATTAAAGTCGCCATTTTGCTAGTCAACTCTATCACAAGAAAATGAAAATCAATAGAAAATTTATTTTAGTTCAACATTTTATAACATGTTTGACTTTAACGAGTTCCGTCTTTCCGGAAACGGCTTAACTAGTTTTGTTCATAAATTTAGTTCAGACTTTCCGTTGGTCTTATTTTATTTTCAAATCGTTAAAAATGTTGATTTAGTAATGTGTAGTAGTAATGTTGGTTTAGTATAAAAATTTGACTTCTTTTATTCGATTTGTTGAAAAAATCATGTATACGTTTCGAGATTTTTCATTTCTAAGCCTTACTTTGCTATAAACAGAAAGAGAAGTAGAAGAAAAGAAAATGAAACTTGACGTTCATTTGACCTTCTAATAATTTTCTCTTTGGTACCTCATTACGCCTTAAAGTACGGTGAATAAAATGAGGTCAACGATTTTGAAAACCGAAATGTTTAACTTGTCAAGATGCCAAAAGTGATTTTGTTAACAAAATACGATTATAATGGATTTAGTTGATTAGCTTCCAAATTATTTAATTCACAATAACCATTTTGTTAACTATTCCCGTACTTATCTATCCTATCTGAGGACTGTATTTATGTAAATAATTAACCAGTATCAGGGAGGTTATTCCGCTTATTTATACAAATTAAACAACGGTTATTAACGTAATTGTACAAATCACTATAGAAAAAAGCGGTCTAGGTGCGACCCGAAAGGTCCACACCTTCCCATAAGAAAGAATAAAAAAATATCATATGTTTTAATATTTTATACAATTTTCCATTCGGCACAAAAGCAACGACTTAACCGATTTTGCTCAAAATTTAATGAGGTTAAAGTTACATAATTATGCGTTAAATGAAACTGACACCATTTCAATATCACTCTTTGTTCTCGAGATACAAGAGGCGAAAATTGAATCTGAACATACATGTGCACACACGGACATCCTCTTAAAAACCATACTATTTGACTCTAAAGACCTTGAAACGTGGAAAAATGTTAAAATTTCCAATTGCAAAGTCGGACCCATTATAATAACTTCCCACTAGGCAGTTAATAACTTCAAATCAACCTCTTACTCATAAACTACCGGATCCAAATTTTTCATCAAAATATTGCAAAATCTGCGAAAAATAATGATTGTATTTCGTTAACCTAAATCCATCATTTAATTTTTATTACATTTCTGAATATCAAAAATTTTGCGTACTCTTCATCTTACTACATATCATTTAAAAATATCAAAACTATCAAGTATATCTTGCCAGGTATAGAAGAGGTGGCAATCGCGAATATTGCTACTGCTAATACCTGATGGTAAGTGATTACCGCCGACCGAACCGAACACCAGGGGAATTGCAGGTGTGTTGGCAGTCTTTCAAAAAGGAGCAGGCTTTTTTCTTGAAGGTCCCTAAGTCGTGTCGGTCCAGAAAAATCTCTGACGGTAGTCGATTCCACAAGGAAATTATGCGAGGAAGAAAACTTCTTTTAAATCGCACAGTGGTGGACCGCCAGTTATTAAGATGGTATGGGTGATATCACGATGTGCGATGGTGAAATTATGCGGCTGTCATTAGTCCGAACAATTCCTTAGAGCACTCCCCGTGGAAGATGCGATAAAATACGCAAAGAGACGCAACATCTCTTCGCACTGCCAGTGATTGAAGCTGATCTGAAAGAGATCGGTCGCCGAAGATTCGAATAGCTCTGTGCTGGATGCATGGCACTGGGCCAACTCCTTCTATTCCATAGACCATTGGACCATTAGAGCCCCAGCCCAGAGATGGGAACAATATTCCATGTGCGGCAAAACCTGCGTCTTGTAATGTTGCCAGTGCTCTGCTAGCATGAAATACTGTCCCGCTCTGCTGAGCACGCTAAGCTTTTTAGGGGCCAATTTGGCCTTCACTTCTGCCACGAAACTGCACGTTACTCGATATGTTTTCCCGAGAAATATTAGCATGGCTGCTGTATAAAGCATCACCAGTGCTTTCGTCCGTATAGCCATACATGCTACCGGTTTGCAAAATGTTATTGTTATGCAGAAGAAATAGCTTTGGTGATAGCACGCAGCCTTGTGGAACACCAGCGTTTTTGGGCTTGTAATCGGAGCACGCACCGTCTACTACGATCTTGATGCTGCGATCAGCAAGAAAACTGGCGATCCAACCATCGATCGAACCCGATCGAAGGCCTTTGCTATGTCCAAACAAAAATAAAAACATTTGAAACTAAAATATAAAAACAACACCTTAAAAAATTGGATACCGAGTCGCTACGAAACAAATCTTATTTAAAATATTTGACAGTGTAGTATTCAGTACAGCTTACATGTAATCAGATAACAAAACGAAATTTAACATCCAACTGTTCTGTAATCACGTGAAGCAAAACTTTGTTTCGCAAAACAATTTAACACTAATTAAACTTATAGCTTAATACGGACTTGTACCGAAACTATGCTAATAATAGAGATTTTGGTAGCATCAATTTTAAGTCAAAATTATATGAAATTTAAGGGACTTTTTTCTTTGTTATTTCTTAACTGTCTACCGCTAAACATGGATATACGAGCCATCATCTACCGTTATTAGGAGAACTTGCAATAATTGACATTTCACTTCATGCACGCGCTCGCAGATGTTTCGCGCCTTTGACACTGCTCTCCGTCACAAGTTTAGGTATTTACATCTTCTTATATAAAACTGGAGTGTCCAGTAATCTTACAGTCCATCAGATGGTAAAGTTGAATACCAACGTAAAATAGTAGCTAAATGCTGCTGTGTTTATTACGGTGAGTGTGGAATCCCCAAGAACCTTTTTACTGGAAACGAGGCATTCCATCCTAGTCCTCACGGGTGACAACGCATCCGTATTTTGATTCAACCTCATACCATCAGGTGGACTTTGTGCTCGTTTGTTACTCTATCCTATAAAATAAAATAAAAAATATAAAGAAGGCTCGAGATGTGTTGTCATCTCTAAGAACTAAGATGTAATGCCCTACAGCCTGTAACAATACCGGCTCTCCATTTACTTCAGACTGGAACACAGCATGTATCCTGATTAACGGTGGAAATTCGTAGGAGGTTGGAACCAACACAGACAAACTCCTAGACAGAAAAGAAGTCTTACCACTTAGTAAAACGTCAGAGATAAGCGTGATGGTTTCTGCCATCAGTGGTTAATCAAGGATCTACCTGGTATTTCCGAATATTGCCGCAGAAGGCAAAACGAGGAGGAATGGGGCGAGGATTCCCTTGCGTCACACTTATATGTGATACTCATGAGGAAGCAATGAATATAAAATCGATTCCTACTACGAAAACAAATTTAAAGAACCGCTAAAATTATTATCTTTATAATAAAAATAAATAAAATCGCTTCCTCATCGTCATCGATGGGCGTGAACATGTCTCAGGTTGGAAGCCATTCTCATATTTATTCATATTGTCTACACTTCTTTCAGATGGATTGAACACCTTACCAATATTCGACACGTGAGTGTGTCTTGTGCGAGGCGCTTAGCGGGACACTCAAGCAACACCATAGTTCTGATAACGTGACTGTGTTGCCTAAACTACTAAAATAGGTTGACGAAATTGTTTGTTAAATATCGTCAACTAGTTTTCCGAGCAACATATCATTCTTAAGCTTTTATAATTACTAACTTGAATCTTACTGAATTATAGGTAATCACAAAAATAACAATATGATTTTGAATTGCTGAATTAATGATAAAAGTGTCAATTAAGCTTCTGAGTTCATATTATTTCAACATCTACAAGAACAAAGGAAATAGCTCTACTGTATGAAAATATAAAAGGTCGCTAGTTTTAATACTAAAATGGAAATAACTTCGTAATGGTAAAATATACTGGGAATGATTTTGTGCTAAAATTTTATGATAAATCTTATATTAAGTGCACATAAAATAGTTGAAATCATGTGTTAAGTCTTTTCATATATTAAACGATTAACTATGTATATCGTTTTTCGTTACGCGTGGAATAACTCTACGCGAGTACTCGTAGCAGTACAAATGATGAACAGATGTTTGAGGTTTTATTCGTTATATTTATTTTCGTTGTGTGTAATATTTCTTAATATTATTCGTGTTTTTAAAATACAAAATGAGTGAGTATAAACGCAAAATATAATATATCTGTAGAAATGGGCTTGAAATTGACACTGACAGTAATAATACCAGCGATAAAACGTAAGACGCCATTAAAATATTCTTGGAATAATTCTGTTATGCCGTATTTTTCGCGGTTTATTAACTATAGCAGTATAGGCTTAATATTCTTCGAATTGTAAATGTAAAACCTAAAATTGAATATTTCTTAAATAAATTATGAGGATTTATTCTAATAATGAAGTTTACTCTAGTTTTGTCGAATCTACACTTAGGGTAAAATATTTAATTTTAGTTAAGGAGCGTCTGCTTTTCTGTCCGATTACACTGGGCATCTTCAAAAATAGTCGAAATAGTCTTTTGTTATACTAAGACAGTGTTTATAATCTAAGGCTTCATCGCCGTTTACTACCATGTGATTGTACTTGTAGTGAAGCTCTGCCAAATAAGTAAATGAAGTTGATTAGATTGTAACGCGGTACCTAACAATTTGCGTGCTTCGCTGCAGGACTGTGGGTTGAAATTATACAAGTTATGTTTGTCTCTGTGTATTTTATGTACGTAAAAATGGACTAAAATATAGGAGCAAATATATAAAATAAACAGTGTGAGGTTAATGGTTTTAAAAAGAGAATGTTCTCACATGATTGCTGGTAAAATAGCATGACACTTACTTTTATAGTATAATACAATAGTATTTTACTCACAGAAATTCATTTACTATCTAGAATTGACTTACATATTACTAGCGTAAAGACCGGGCCGACCGAACAACTAAAACGGACCAGTGCGTTGGCCCTAAAATTACAGTTTAGGGCCAACGCGAATCGGTAGAAAGTGGTGCGCGCGCAAGACAGATTTGCCTGTCACAAATATGTCTAGTTGCGTGGTAAAAGAATGCAAAAATTACGATACAAAGATTTTAAAAAACATGAGATATCGTATCATCGGTAATAAAATAACCTTATATTAATTTTGTTACAGTTAAATTATTATATAAACGCATTTTTAAAGTTTTATTTTACAGTTAGTTTAGTTACGTTACCAAGATTAGGCCAGGGTAGCATTCAGACCCTCAAAAATATCGTATATGGAAAATAAAATTACACTATTTAAAAATAATTATACCACGTTTGACGTTTCATGTTTCTTTTTTCACATGTGCCGGGATTTTGGCGTCACGTGTCTAGTTTATACGTTTCGGTTTTTGAGGGTTTTATTTTATTTTTGTTTAATTTTTGTCTAAAGAACTTAGTGTAAGTTAAATTTTGAATATTGGTATTTGGCACCTAATCTATTTTATATTCAATAAGGGTAAAACGAAAAGAGTACTAAAGAAACCATATCTGCTCAAATGAATCTGAAAATCTGATTCGTAAAATATTTTGAAATTCTGTTTTCAAACCTCGCTTCTGGTGCATAGAGTTTTTTTCGTGGTAGCCCCTCATTATACTTGTATCAAGAATGCAACATAAATGCATCGATCGAGCATAGATTGACCAGAAAGGGAGCTAGTTCTAATTTTATTAAAAAAACGCGGTACTCATGTACAATACAGCAATTCTCGATATCGTAGGGTTAGTATTAAAATCTAAAAGTACCAAATTATAATATAATTCGAACTTTATTTAAAATTATGGTATTTTCGCTCGGTATTAGTACGATATCATGTACTACTAACTAAGAAGTAATGGAACAACTAGGATAATTATACTACGAAATCTGCGCTACTTTTTCTTACATTAAAAAGTTGTGAGTAAAATATTTAGATGCGCCTATCCTTCTTTTTTAAATCATTGCTATCTAGTTATTCTTTTCTAAATAAAAGTGTAACAAATAAGCTTATAGTTTACCAGATGGTAAACGGTTACTGAAGTTTGTGAACACCTGCTACCAATTTTTAACAAAGGAGGCCTCAGAATACGTTATTACCCCAGAGTACTAAGATAGAAAATCTTACAGTCTGTAACTGTAGTAGTTATCTTACCCTTAAAACGAGACACCAACACTGGGGGTTCTGCGTCTTGGCGGCAGAAATAGATAAGAAGATGGTGAAAAACCAGACAGGCTTTTAGACATAAAAGAAAACTTCAAAACTATCATGAAAAAATTAAAATTTTGTGTTTTCTTCCTCGACGTGGGAAGTTAAATATCGCTTTGAAACGTCATTTTTAATCTTCTACATGATATACGTGTTAAATAAATTTATATCCTATCGTTACTGTAAAATATACCTTTCTCATTAAAAAATTAATATTAAAGATTTTAATGTATTTTAATAACCAAGAATTTCATAAACGCTCTATTTTCTCGTACTCGTACAACTTCCTTGTGGAATCGAACACCACCAGCGATTTCCGGACCGATACGATTTCGGGACCTTCAAGAAAAGGGCTTACTTATTATTTTGAAAAGCCGGCAACGCGCCTGTGATTCCCCTGGTATTGTAGTTGTTCGTGGGTGGCGGTCGACACTTACCATCAGGTGAGCCGTATGCTCATGTGCCCCCTCTTTTATAAAAAATAATCTTTAGAGCTTTATCGGTTTCGGGGCTCAAAAGGAATAAGATTATCTATTTTAATGCAACGTTACTTTCGTTACGTTTAATAAATAAGACGATTAATTTGCTAATAAAAAATAAGACGATTAATTCGCCTAAGTGATTTATCGACTCTTTGGAGTATCTTGGTAAGGAATTTCTTATTGTAGCACTGGGTTCTTTGGGATGTTAGTTGTGAAGGGTGTGAAGAGGATAGGCGAGAGGACGGAACCGTTACGCAATAAAAATTCCTACTAGGAGACATATAAGTGTTGCGGAGAGCAATTTTAGCACCCTGTTTTTATTGCTGCCGGAGCCGGGTGCTGATTTCTTTTTGAGGCCTTTGATGACTTCTGCGACTTCCATTCAAAGGATCTAAGCGGTCACCCGCAGGTGGCAGCGTGGATCTACGCTCGATTTTGGCCTCCACCTCTAAAAGGTGAGCGGGATCTATAGCGGGACTGCTGACCCGGGACAGCGTACCTCGCGCATCGCAGGGAGCCGTGAAATTTGTTGCAGGTAATTATGATTTTTCTTACAAAATATTTAAAATTATAATAATAATAAAAATACCCACCTGCTGTTATAAACTGAAGCAATAAATCCATTATTTTTATATTTTTTTTATTAACAGGTCCGTGGCGCAAATGCTTACCAATGAGGCTGGGGGCCGCGGGCTCGGATCCCGCATGAAAAAAGAATTTGTATGGTCGACAAGTAATTGTTCCGGGTATAGACGTTTGTCCTTGTACAGTTTATGTTTGTGAACCACTTCCGCAATATATGGGAAAATCCTAGTGAGGGGGTAACTATATCAAACAAAACAAAAACAAAAAAAGCACTTTATTAAGGAGAACCAGTGATATGGGATCCTAGAACTCAGTTCTAAATAAATGTTAATAAAATTAGATATTTGATAGTATACTAATATTAAGTAAACAAAGTTGTAGCAACGAGACGTACGTCATCCGTGTTTAAAAGATCTACGTTGATTGAATACAGACAAATATGTAAACGCGTCGTACTCGCCCGCAAAACAACTCGGCGAGGTATACAGCGAGTGTTTCGCCCGATAATTTAAACGTGCCATAAACATTCCATGAAAGTGTAGGTATCACACGTAGACAGTTTCTCTGTCTATGGTATCACATTTTTTCTTGCGATAGCAAACTTACTCTTACAGATGACCGTGATGCAACTGCTGTCTAAAAGCTAAGTTTGTCGTTCAATTAGAGCTATCTTTCCGTTAAAGCAAATATGCAATCCTAAAAAATTATGTAATAGCTTAATAAGCATTATATTAAATACAAAACACTTTCTCTCTTAATTAAAGTACTTAATTATTAGTTAGGTAATTTTGCCACTTTACTTACTATCGTTTATGTTACACATTTCATACATATTCTCTAGACAAAACAGTCTTTATTTAATATTCGAAATTTTACACTAAACAATAATAAGAACACATTCAGCATGGTTCATTGCATGAAACGACCCTGGGGAAATCTTGACTATCTAGCAAAATTTATAGATACAAAGTTATCTTGCCTCGTCTTCAACAATGGGATAATATATCTTTCGAAGAGGCCTTCAATCCCGACCCTAAGTATTTAGGCTACTTTCCACTTCAACTCACTCACCGCAATAAAAGAAATAAGTTTCTTTTGTGTTTTACATAGAGTACAAAATACGAAAACTATAATTTACTTATAAATGATGTCTTAAAATAATTGAATGAAATTAATTGGCATTTAATAATAATGATTTCTTATATTTACGCGAACACTACACATGATTAAAATATATATTTTTATTATTATTAAAATATATTAATATATATTTTAATAATAATAAAAACAAATAAAGGTATGTATTTTCTTCTCGTCGCTTACGTGTAGTTTATTAATTTCAAACGCCACTTTTATCACTACACGCTTTCCAATGTAAATAAATAATTCTTTATTACAAGTAATTAACGGCATAAAAGTATGTGAGCAGCTGAGGGTTGATAAATATTGTATCCTAAACTTAGTCACTCAAACAAATCTTATGCGACTATTAACTTAAACTTTTATAACCCCGAGTTTTCTATAACGAAATGAGAGAAAAACTTGCTACTTACAAAATAAAAATATATTAGGGTGTTTTGAATAATTTTAAATTCATCGAAATTGTAATTTTTAACATTAGGTCCCCTAACTACCTAACTTACGAAATTGGAAAAAATGTTTATGAAATTGCATATTTAATCAATCAAAGTATGTACCTACTACTGTTATTTATGCAACCTGTTGGATCTTATTCCAATGGCAGCTCCTCTAATTTGGCGACCGTCTATTGTGCAATGTGTGGTCTAGCGTTATCCCGAAGCGGTAGTGGACGATTGAGTAATGTAATGCAGCACTCGACACCAGTGGCGGCCCTAGAGCGGTGCGAGCGGTGCGACTGCACCGGGCGCTGTCATCGGGGGGCGGCGAAATTAACCGAATTGCTACCACCGGGCACCGGTCACCAATTCACTCACTCTTATCACTTACATTCCGTTTTGTTGACGCTAATTAGGAAGTCAAAGCACGAGTATTTTGTTGCTCACAAGCCAATAAGTGACTCTTAGGTAAAATGACTTACCGGCCTCTTTCTTGATGCAATTATACGAGTGTTTGACTTGGACATGAATGATTGTCGAGGTCAAGGGTACGATGACGGTGCGAACATGGCCGGAAAATTAAAGGTGTTCAAACCAGATCTATGTTGTTGAAGTTATTACAACTTAATTTACTCATATTCGCGTAATAAAATAAAGTAATTTGTCCTACTCAGTCTGAAGAGCACCTCCCAACCCTGCTCAATTGCATGCACTATCCCAGTAGCCACCACTCTCAGTACCACCACACCTAACTCTACCACACTAGGAACAACACACCAGTCTCGATAATACGATACGTATTTTGCCTCTACTCTAGGGATTCACAGGTGAGGTACTCTCTGCGGTGGCTGAGGTCTAAGTGAGCGGCGAGCCGAAACATTATTATTTATAAAATTCGCTGATCAACGAGAGTGCTGGTGCTGGAGGTGGTGGCGTAGGGGTTAGTAAACGCAACTGAGAGAGGGTGGGAGGTAGGTGCTTTTCAGACTGGACAGGCCACATCATTGTATTTCGTTACGCAGAAATGAGCAAACTAAGTTCTAACAACTTCAATATAAAGCAAAAGCAAAGTAACGCCTGATTCTTTTAACTATCGAAAAAGTTAATTATTTTGGTGTAACAATCAACCGAAAACTAACTTCAAACTCTCACCTTAGCAAAGTATGTCATACGGCTATTATATTAATTGTTTTAGGTACGTACATTCGTATGGTTGGGAACAACTGGGACTTACGTCCCAGTATAATCCTATGGCAGGCCTCACTATGCTGCGGTGTACAGCCATGCTATACACCGCAGCATAATGAGGCCGATTATCACCTACGTCTCCATTGTTTGGTGTAATAAGGCCAAACAAAAGACGACCACGTACAGACTAAATAGTCTACAAAGGACTGCCTGCTTAGTGGCAACTGGAGCAATGTGATTATCGCCTGGAGCAGCTCTGAAAGCACTTCTGTGCTTAACGCCCCTTGATCTTTATTTAGATCATGAGGCGAGGCCTAGTTTGTATAGGATTAACGCTGTGGGCGGTGTGCGCTTGCTTTCCTAAAAATTAAGATCCATGCTCGACTTAATCAAGGAAACAGGGTCAATTATTAACCGTGTTTCCTTGATTGAGTCACAATCTCAGATATCATGCGTCCAATATACACTTTTAATATGTAGTAGAACTACCCTCCAGAGAAGACTGGCTGAACGGACAGGTTATCTGTGAGGTCGGCAGCCTTATATGGTACACCGATGGGTCAAAATGGACCTCAACTTTTATGGAAAATACTCCAAATGAAAACTTAGTGTGAATTAGGGTAGATTAAACTCTATCTTCCAGGCAGAAATTTTTAAATAGATAATTCATACTTCAGTGTGCGGAAAAATCACTACGCTAATCATATAATCTATATAAACTCTATTAGTCAAGCAGCACTACTAGCGCTGAGATCAAACTTAGTGAACTCGAAGTTAGTTGGAGACTGCGTGAATCGTCTAAACGCCTTGGGATGTAACAACAGGATCGTTTTATGATGCGTTCTGTGCGCTGGTATTGTTGGTAATGAACTTGCCGATGAGTTCGCACGGGCGGGCATAAAGAGCACACAATTTGAAACCGAGTCATTTTGTGGAATCTCAAAAAGCCCGGCCCGATTGACCCTTGAAACTCTTTATCACAGTTAACCACTAAAGATCTGTTCTGATACACCAAGCTTAAAACATTTTAAAACCTTAATCCGGGTTTTTGGTTACATTCGCTTCAGAAGTTCTGGTATTAGGTAAAAATAAACTGCACACTCTGGAAAGAGCCGTGACTGGACACCGTTGTTTTAAAAAGCATATGGCCTCCCTGGGACTAAGCAACTCAAGGATATGCCGGTTTTGTTTGTTTTGTCGGAAGAAACGCGTCTGCAAATCCTAACTAATTGTGAACCCTTAATGCGCAAACGTAACACATCTGGGAAACTGTCTAATTCGCTCAGAATAAATGAAATTTCTCTCTTCAGCTATGCAACTTGTACCTAAAGCAAGTTCATTGGAGAGACAAAGTGGTAAAATAAAAATTGGAAAAAATTGTTTTATTAGGGTAGCCCCCCTATATGTAAAGTGGGAAGTGGTTTTTTTATTTTCAACCCTAACGTGTGATACATTATTGGAAAGGTATTTAAAAATGAATCATCATCATCATCATCATTACAGCCTTTCACAAGTCCACTGCTGAACATAGGCCTCCCCCAAGTAATGCCACAAAGCACGGTCCTGAGCCACCTGCATCCATCGACTTCCTGCATGTCTTACCAGGTCGTCACTCCATCTAGTGGGGGGTCGCCCTACACTACGCCTACCGGTACGAGGCTGCCACTCGAGAACCTTTCTTCCCCATCGGTTATCGGTTCTTCGAGCTATATGGCCGGCCCATTGCCACTTCAGCTTACTAATCCGTTGGGCTATGTCGGTCACTCTGGTTTTACTGCGGATATCCTCATTTCTGAGTCTATCACGCAGAGAAACTCCGAGCATAGCCCTCTCCATAGCTCGCTGAGCGACCTTAAGCGTCCTCATACGGCCAGCAGTGAAGGACCACGTCTCAGATCCATAAGTCATCACTGGCAACACGCACTGGTTGTACAATCTAGTTTTTAGAGATTGAGGTATACCTGACGAAAAGATATGTCGTAATTTCCCGAACGCTGCCCAGCCGAGTTGAATCCGTCGATTGACCTCTCGGTCGAAGTTGGACTTACCTAGTCGGACTATTTGTCCCAGGTAAACGTACTCGTCAACAACTTCGAGCATAGTGCTCCCAACAACTACCGGCATAGGTGTGACATGGACATTGAACATGATCTTTGTTTTGTCCATGTTCATCTTAAGACCTATCCGTTGGGAGGCACTATTGAGGTCATTGAGCATAGTGCTTAAGTCCTCCAGCGATTCTGCCATAAGGACTATATCGTCGGCAAATCGAAGGTGAGTGATGTACTCGCCATTGATGTCAATACCGTATCCTTTCCAGTCCAGTAGCTTGAAAACGTCTTCCAATGCAGCGGTGAAGAGTTTCGGGGATATAACGTCACCCTGTCTTACACCTCTCTGCAGTTGGATAGGTTTCGAGCTCTGGTTCTGTACTCGGATAGCCATCGTAGCCCTACTGTACAAACACTTCAGCACTTCGATATACCGACAGTCAACTTGGCACCGCTGAAGGGACTGTAGCACCGCCCAAATTTCGACGGAATCAAAGGCTTTCTCATAGTCCACATACGCCAGGCAAAGTGGCAGATTGTACTCTTCAGTCTTCTGTACAATCTGCCGCAGGGTATGTATGTGATCTATGGTACTGAAGCCTTTTCGGAAACCGGCTTGTTCGGGAGGCTGGAAGTCGTCAAGTCTGCGTGCGAGACGATTCGTAATGACTCTCGAAAACAGCACGTAGACGCGGCTCAGAAGGGAAATCGGTCTGTAGTTCTTTAAGAGAGCGTTGTCGCCTTTCTTAAAGAACAAGACCACCGCACTTCTGCTCCACGCCTCTGGAGTAGTGCCACCATGGAGGACGGAATTGAAGAGCTTCTGAAGGACTACAAGTACCGGTGTTCCACCCGCTTTCAGAAGCTCCGCTGTAATTCCATCCTCGCCTGGGGCCCTGCCGTTTTTAAGGTGCTGGAGAGCCATTCTAATCTCGCTTAGACTGACGTCCGGGATATCATCGGAATAGTGTCGGATAAGACTTGCTCTTGGATCGTTACTCACACTTGCGTGTGGCTCCAACGATGATGTGTACAGCTGCCCATAGAACCTCTCAATCTCACTCAAAATCTCAGGTGTCCCGGAAACGATGTTGCCACACTCAGTCTTCAGCTTTGACAGTTGGCTCTTTCTGGCAGACAGATCTCTGGCAAAGACTTTGGAGCCCTGGTTCCGCTCGATCGCTTCTTTAATACGAGAAGTATTAAAGTTGCGTAAGTCTCGCCGCATGCATTTGGAGATCTGTCTGTTCAGTTGCCTGTATGCTGTCAAATCTGTTGACGATTGCAGCCTCATCTCCCGTCTAACAGCCATGAGATTAAGAGTGTGATCGGAGAGTTTTTGTGTTCTTCTGCGGCGGGTCTTGCAGAACTTAGCTCCGACCGCATGGACAGTTTCCACGAGCTTGTCGTTCATATCGTCCACTGCATTGCAATCTTCTAGGCACTGGAAGCGGTTACGTAACTCGAGCTGAAAGGTTTCGGGATTCTGGATTAGAGCACGAGGGGGACGGAGCGTTGACTTCATTAGACGAGACCTCTCCAACTTAACGTTTAGGTTCAGTGTGCCTCTAACCATTCGGTGATCGCTGCCAGTTTTCACCCTTGCGATCACTGAGACATCACTGAACAGTTGGCGTCTGGTCGTCATAATGAAGTCAATCTCATTTTTTGTCAAACCGTCGGGGCTCGACCAGGTCCACTTCCTGTGGGGCCGCTTCTGGAAGAAAGAGTTCATCATAAAGAGTCCCTCTTTCTCCATAAAGTCGGCCAGCTGCTGGCCCCTTCGGTTTCGTTGCCCTACTCCAAATTTCCCTACCTTCAGCTCACCGCTTTCTCTTGTGCCTAGTTTTGCGTTGAAGTCTCCCATCAACACCGTGTAGTGGGTTTTGGAGGAATGTATGGCTCTGGAAATATCCTCATACATTTCCTCCACCTCCTCATCGGGGTGTGCCGAGGTTGGTGCGTAAACCTGAATGACCTTCAGCGAATACCGTTTGGTGATTCTGAGTATCAGGTACGCGACCCTCGTCGACACACTCCCAATCTTTACAACGTTGTTGACGAGAGACTTGTGGACGATAAATCCGACACCTCCTTGGGACAGATGGTCGCCCTCCCGGTGATAGAACAAGTTGCCGGACTCGAGGATTGCCGTGTCCTCCCCCTCTCTTCGGACCTCGGATAATCCAATAATATGCCAGCGCAACTTGTCTACCTCTTCTTCCAGCTCCAGTATCTTCTCGTCAGTCCTCAGGGTGCGTGCGTTATATGTTGCCAGGTCGAGTCGTCGTAGGTGGCAACCGAACCTCCACCGGAGATTCTTAGCACCCCCTGCCCCGCCGTTACCATGGTCGCCACCGTAGCCAGGAATAGCGGGGCCGCCGGGGACTGGGGGCCGTCTTTTTGTGTATTTGTTCATTGGGGGGTATTTGCCGTAGTTGCCACGCTTGGCGAGCGGGTTGGCAACCGCAGTTTTTTATTACGTCACAGTTGTCATCAGGAAGATGCTGCTGCCCATCTCCTGCCTGTGTCCCTCTGTCGCCTCTTACGACACCCACGGGAAGATATGGGGTAGTGGATATTCTTAACCGCCATTTAAAAATGAATAGGGGCTTACTAAAATCATTTTTTGATAATTTCAATAATTTCGGAAATAATCACGTGGGAACACTTACCAGGCGGTCCCATAATGAACTGGCCTGATATAGTTCAACGCGACATGTCGCTACATGTTGTGTTGCATTAAATAGTACGTTTATCGTGCACTTAATATAAGAAACATGCATCGACATGAAATGCTTAGTCTTAGTTTTACAGGCATTTGAATAACGAGAGTCGCGTATTTTTTCAAAATGTCGAAAACTGAGTATCGAAGTATCATAAAGTTTCTGTTTAAAGAAGGTTTATCCCCTGCCCAAATAAAAGAACGATTAGATGGCGTGTATAAGGAGTCTGCCCCCTCCTATAGCACAGTAAAAAATTGGGTGAAAGAGTTTCGCCTCGGGAGAGAAACCGTCGAAGACTTTGGCCACGACGGTCGACCTGTGGAAGTGCTCACTCCCGAAACGATTGCTCTTATCGAAGAGGAGGTTCTGAGTGACCGCCGTTTGAAGATAAGAGAAATTGCAACAAGGCTTGGGCTCTCTAACAGTACCGTTCATCGCGCGATCCATGAACATCTTCACATGAAAAAAGTGAGTGCAAGATGGGTACCGAAACTTCTTTCAGCGGTACAGAGACAGGAAACAGTGCGCTGCGCTTCGGAATTTTTGGATCTTTGTGGCGAAAATCCAAAGACTGTGATCGAGCGGCTAGTGACTGGTGATGAAACTATGATCTTGTATTATGATCCACAAAGCAAGCCCGAGTCAATGGAATGGCGTTATAAGGGTGAAAAGCCCCCTAGAAAGGCAAAGGTGCAACAATCGACTAAAAAACTGATGTGCATAATATTTTGGGATTTTCAAGGCATTTTGATGGTGGATTTTAAAGAACGTAATACAGTCGTGAACGGTGAATATTACGCTTTTTAATATATAAATTACGAGACAAGATAAAGGAAAAACGAAGAGGCAAGCTGTCTAAAGGTGTCCTGTTGCTCCATGACAACGCCCCTGTTCATACCGCTGGTGTTTCGAAGGATGCAGTTCGTCAATGCGGGTTCACAGAAGTTCAACATTCACCTATAGTCCCCGACCGACCATTGTTTATTTCCAAATTTAAAGCGGGACTTAAGAGGAAGAAAATTTTCAAGCGATGAAGAGTTGCAGGCGGCCGTCTTCAGTCATTTTGAGGATAAAAAATGTGATTATTTTTATAAAGGTTTAGAGATGTTGATTCACAGATGTCAGAAGTGTGTTAGTATTCATGGTGATTATATTGAAAAATAAAATTGGTTTCGTTTCATTTCCTTCATTGGTTCATAGTTAGGCCAATTCATTATGGAACCGCCTACGTACGAACGGACGGGAAACTACGGAACCCTACACTGAGCGTGGCCCGACACCGCCTGTAAAGCCGACCCCACGTAACGGGAAGAGGCGAGGGCAAAGAAGAAGAACTTATATTATTTACAACAAGGATGACAAATAGTAAAGCCTCCATTTCTGAATTGATTTACGGAGCTATAGTCTGTGGATGTGTGATGTCATAATTTATGGAGTCATAACACCCGCTACTTCAGTGTATGTTAGTAGACTTAACATCATATCCTCTAAGTATTATATTCTTTAGACATGCAAATCTACTAAAAATGTATTAATTGTTCATTTTTAGTAGATTTGCATGTCTATTTTTATTGTTCATTGCTCTCGGTGATGATTGAATCCTGGTTACTTGCGGTGTGCGTGTGCGCCTTGCCCAAGTAAAATAGTGAAATCAAAATGTACTGTAATTCCTTAGTAAATATTTAATACAATATCTTATACGTTTCGTTGTTGGTTAATGTTTAATTTTAGCATGTTCCCAATCAAGGTATACCAATTAGGCATACATTCATCCGAGGCAACAAGTTCTTCCAAGCATTTCCCGCAGCCGATTCTTAAGATACCCGCGGGACATGACTTGATGGATTATCTTACTTTGGCATCAAACTTAGAACATTTAAGTAAATTTAAAATTTAAGTTAATTATGAACGTAATAAACAAAAATAACAAAGCTTAATGTAGATAATTAAGAAATTATTATAAATTATCACGTATTAAATTCAAATTTATTTGAAACTATTACATAAAGTCAAATTTTAATTAAACAAAATACCTGAAACTTTGAGGAACTCTAAATTCATTCATCATTACAGCCTTTCACAAGTCCACTGCTGAACATAGGCCTTCCCCAAGAAATGCCACAAAGCCCTTGCTTTGATCTGTACCTGAGCTACCTGCATCCATCGACTTTCTGCATAGCTTACCAGATCGTCACTGCATCTAGTGAGGGGTCACCCTAAACTTCGCTTACCGGTACGAGGCTGCCACTCGAGAATCTTTTCTCTCCATCGGTGGTCGATTCTTCGAGCTATATATATTTTTTGGTTGGAATTAGAGGGATAGCTCTAGAGTGGATTTCATCTTATTTATCAAATCGACGGCAGTGTGTCGTTATTGATAAAATGGTAAAAAATGAAATATTATCCTTCTCATCTAAGTAAAGAGAAAAAAAAAAATACGGTGTTCCTCAAGGTAGTGTTTTAGGGCCGGTATTATTTCTTTTATACATAAATGATATAACTCTGGCGACAAATCACAAATGTATATTGTATGCGGACGATATTTCCGTAGTTGTAACATCTCAAAAAAACTGTTATTCATTACGAAATCATAAAAAGGAAATAAATTACACAATCGATAATATACGAGTAACTAATTGACTGCATACAAACAATATGAAAATAAACCTAGATAAATCAAATTACATACATTTTAATAAAATAAAAACTAATTCTAGTCTAAATATCAACAAAATTAAGGAAATAGAACAAATTAAATTTCTTGGTGTAATTATAGATCGAAATTTAGACTGGAAAATACATATAAATGACCTATGTCAAAGAGTTTATCGTCTTGTGTATGCACTACGTACCATAAAAATGGTAACTAATAAAAAAATGGCCCTATTATGCTATCGGGCGTATATTGAATCTATACTTCGATATGATATAATAATGTGGGGTAATAGCATAGATTGGCGTAGGGCATTCATCGCACAAAAGAAGTGTATAAGGACGATATGTGGTATCCCAACTAGAGAATCCTGTAAGCCAATATTCAAAAATCTGTGGTGGAGCCACGTGTTTAAGGCTGCCGAAGTCTAGTTCCCCGGTCGAACCTTAAACCTATTACGCGAGATATTAACTAAAGTGGACTGTATATGCGGTTGCTTCTACGCTTACGTAAAAGCGACTACTATAGCATGCGGTATAATGCACTCGCTCTTCCCTAAACTAAACTATTATTGTGCCAAATCGCTGAAAGGAATCCTGCCTGATTAGGAAAACACAAATTGGAGCGCGTTAAACTATATTATCAGGCAGGCGGTAAATAAAGGAATATTGACTCACCGGGGTTTCTTCTATCCTGTTGAGCACTATAGCTGCAACTTCTAGAACTTCTTCTGGAACACTCCGGAGAGAGGCGGTGCGCGACTATATCTCACACGAGGTGAGGCGGGTTTCCTGGAGCTCGACTGCTTCCAGGCTAAAGCGGTTTCTACTAGCGGTGTGGTTTCAGCGACGACTGCGGTGGAAAGAGCCGCGCAACGGTCGCGCGTGCCTTATATGTCCTCGGCCCCGACGATTACGTGACATTCTAGAATCATCTTCTTGCCCCTCCCACCCCACCACCCCGATGTGTCGATAGGAGGGTACGAATGATATCGTTTTTCGGAAAGGAACAAGCGGCTTGGCACCTCTACCGTCAAATATAATAATCCAATGGTTTTTTCCGCGCAACCATCTCCCCCGCCCTTGAAGGAGTTCCTTCAAAATTAACTAATACAACTAGAGCTAAGATCCACTAACAAAATAACTAACTAACGCTAAGATTACTTAAATTCAACTACAATTTAATCTAGAAAGCTAATTTAAATTATGGAAGAGGCAGGGGGCACAAACGGACAACCGGACGCAAGTAAGACCCAACCGTGGTCTTAACGCGAGCTATCCTAACTACTCCGTCGGAACCGGGAAAGACCTCTTCGACAATTCCTAACGGCCAGTGGAGAGGCGGCGTATTCTCTTTGGTGAGCACAACTACAGTTCCTACAGCTAAAGGCTCAGTTGCTGTGTTCCATTTTTGCCGAGACTGCAAAGTATGCAAGTATTCCATCCTCCATCGCTTCCAAAACGATTGCACTAACCGATCTAATAATTTGTGGCGTGCGGAAATGCTAAGTCTGTTCTCATCCATACCTGCGGCTGACAAATACTTTAAAGGCGTTAAATTCAAAAAATGTGCTGGAGTTAGAGCCAGTGGTTCCGAGGGGTTACTAGACAACGTACGACAAAGTGGGCGACTATTCATTACGCATTCAATTTGAGCGAGCACCGTACTTAGCTCTTCGAAGGACAAAATTTGATCTCCTATTACTCGGTATAAATGACTCTTTAGACTCTTGATATTAGTCTCCCAATTGCCCCCAAAATGGCTCGCGGCTGGGACGTTCAGAGACCACTCAATGCGGTTCTCGGCTAGAATGTGAGCGAACTCCGAATTATAATATTTGCTAGCTAAGAGCTCATGTAGTCCGATAAAATACGTTTTGCACCGACGTAGTTCGTACCGTTATCCGAATACAATCTACTTACAGGGCCACGGCGGGAAAGAAATCTTTTAAATGCACCCATAAAGCCTGCTGTGCTTAGATCACCAACGAGTTCTATATGCACCGCTCGAGTAGTTAGACATACGAAAATGCAGACGTAAGCCTTTGTGGATCTTATACCACGCCCGCGAGTGAGCGTGACCTTAAACGGACCAGCGAAATCAGACCCGGTGTGCGTGAAGGGCTTTACTGATTGTATTACTCTACAAGATCTAAGTTCCACCATTTCCGGAAATGACGGCTTGGGGCGTGCCCGAAAGCAAGCTATACATCTGTGCACCCGATTGCGTATTAAACTAAGTGCAGAAAGAATCCAATAATTCTGACGCAAAATCGACATCAACAAGTCGGGGCCAGCGTGCGAGTTCAATTTATGATGGTAATCGACTAATAAGTTCATGATATGGTCTTTACGCGGTAAAACAATAGGGTGCCGTTGGTCGAA
This sequence comes from Parnassius smintheus behrii, assembly GCA_036936625.1. NCBI lineage: Eukaryota > Metazoa > Arthropoda > Insecta > Lepidoptera > Papilionidae > Parnassius > Parnassius smintheus. Next base: position 38,343,062 of record JAUPFT010000011.1, read on the forward strand.
ACTCAATTGCGAGTTGGACAAGCGTCCACCCACCCTTACAATCCCATCCTGTAAAAATGGCTTAAGGCGTTGAAAGGCGCGACTACAAGCTCTATTCGATTGTAATCTTCTAATTTCTTCAGAGAAGTGCGCACGTTGAAGTTCACGCAATACTAGCGACTCGGCATAGTTGTAATCGGATGCTAAGACATACGAACGTCGCGGTAACAGCTTCGCGAATCGACAAACGTAAATTACGCTACGCAATAATTTCGACCAAGAGGACAAGCGGTTCGCCAAAGCAATGATTGGAGAAACCTCACTCGAAACGTTCGCCACTAGAGCGTGTCTCTTCTCTTCCGGCGGTTGTGACACTGACGAAGGTTCGAAGTCGGTTATTGGCCATTGCGAGGGATCCAAGTGAACCCAAGCAGGTCCGTGGAACCAAAGCGGGTGGTCCATTATTTGCATCGGGGTGAGTCCACGGGATAGACAATCGGCGGGGTTTTCCGTACCGGACACGTGATAAAAGTTCCGCGTTTCTAACTCGTCTTGTATCTTGGCCACTCGGTTCGCAACAAACGTATCCCAACGGTGGGGTGAAGAATGAACCCAGCATAAGGCGACGGTGGAGTCGGAAAAGGCCAATATCCTTTCTATGTGAACTCTATCCCTACATGCGCTGATAACTGCGGTAATAAGTTTGGTGAGTACTAATATTGCGCAAAGCTCTAAGCGCGCCAGAGAGACAACCTTGCGGGGGGAGACTCTCGACTTAGAACTAATGAGGCTAATCGAATTTCTACCATTATTCTGGACGTGGAAATATACAACGCCCCCGTAAGCCTTCTCGCTGGCGTCTGCAAACCCAACGACTGTTATGGCGCTACTTCTATCTACGTTTATATGACGCGGTATTTTAATTTCTCTTAATAAAGGAAGTTCCTCTCTAAAGCGCTGCCACAACCGAACAATGCTGTCAGGCGGCGAGTCATCCCAGTCGCATTCCAATAACCAAAGTTGTTTAATTAAAAGCTTAGCGTATAATACCACCGGAGCTACGAAACCCATGACGTCCCATAATCTAGCAACGCATGACAGTATTGTGCGCTTTGTGCATTTCTCTACGGGCGGATTTACCTTAAGGCTAAACACGTCGGACTCTGGTGACCAACATAGACCGAGCACCTTGTGTGTATCAGAATCGTCGAATTCCTTTATCGCCGAAAGACGGTGTGATTGTGGGATTGTATCCAAAACCGGACGCGAATTACTAGTCCACTTCACAAGATCGAATTGACCCGATTTCATGAGCCTTATAACCTCGGCGGTGGTTAGGGTTGCCTCCTCCACGCTATCGACCGAGTACACAAAATCATCCATATATAATCCGCTCTCAATTGCCCTCTTAGCTTTAGGATAAGAGGGACCTTCATCGTGAGCGAGCTGTCTCACCGTGCGTAACGCATGAAATGGGCTCGACTTTAAACCAAAACAAACGCGATTAAATTCAAACACCATTAGAGGTTCCTTTGGGTTGAAACGATATAAAATGCGTTGGAATCTACGGTCGCATTCACGGACCCCTATGCAAAGAAACATTTGACGAATATCGGCGGATAGTGCTATACTAAACAAACGAAAATTGACTATTATATTAAATAAACTGCCCTGTAAATTTTGCCCACTATAGAGGATATCGTTAAGCGACAGGTGAGTGCTAGTTTTAGCACTAGCGTCGAGCACTACACGTAACTTAGATGTAAGTTTGTCCTCTCTAATGACTCCGTGGTGTGGTATGAAATACGACGGTGTGTCTTCGTAGTTATCTAATTTCGAAGCCACAAGTGATATGTAACCTTCTCTTATATATTCGTTAATGACGCCGTCGTAAGCTTCCTTTAACTGGGGTGAAGCGAGCATCCTACGCTCCAAGCTGTAGAAACGTTTTTCCGCCATTTGACGCGAATCGCCGAGAGATAAAACATCTCCTTTAAAGGGTAGCGCTACACTATATCTACCGTCGCGATCACGAATGGTCGTGCGGACGTAAATTTCCTCGCATAACCTATCATCTGAGCTAGCTATGGGTGGAACGTTCACCTCCTCCATCTCCCAAAATTTGCGGACTAACGACTCGAGCGGTTCGACAGCCATACCACAATAAGAGGTAGCCTAAATACTATCTATGATGGGGGCGGAGCCAAGGATCACATAGCCCAGTACGGTTTCCAGTGCGTAGGGCGCGGTATGCGAGGAGTTGCCCCTGACCTTATTGTTTAACAAAAGATGAGGGAAAAGCGATGCTCCAATGAGCATGTCTATGTTTTCAGGAACGGCGTAAGTGTCGTCCGCCAGAGTCAAATTCTTAAATTCAATCATTGCCGAGGTGTCAACCGAAACGGTTGGCAACCGTTCAGTGACCCTATCTACTACTAGTGCATTTATATCAAAGTTAACATTACGATCTATCCGAGAATAAATTTTTAAATTTATATATCCCTGTGTCGATTTACTAGTGCCTCCGATGCCTTTAATTACAGGACATGAAAGTGACCTATTTATTACTAAGCCTAAGCGCTGACAACATTGTCGCGTTATAAAGCTATTTTGGGCTCCGCTGTCCAGCAGTGCACGGACGCTTTGTTCGTTTCCACGCGAATCCCTAACCAAAATACGTGCCGTACCCAGTAACACGGTTGAAGGAGGTTGTGCTCCCATATTTGCCAATGAGCACAGAGCGACATCACCAGGTCGACCGCTAGAATCGTTGACCTTAGTAGGGGCGAATTCCTTATCCGCTTTACTTGACGCTGCTATGTTGCTATTTTCAAAATGTAATAGCGTGTGATGTTTCCTGGCGCACTTGCTACATACGGAACTCGAATTGCATTTTGCAACTAAATGCTTATCGCTTAAGCAGTTCAAACATAGGTTGTTTGTCTTTACTAATTTATAACGCTCGCTTGATGAATATTTACGAAAAGTCGCACAATTATATAAATTACCGTGTCTATCTTTACATACTAAACAAGTATGCTGGAGTGATGTTGGCGTAGCGGTTACGTAAGTTAACGACCCTGCTATTTTAGATGGTTGAGTCTGTCTACGGTCGACGCACCTTTTAATCTCCTGTTTAACGTTCGGAGAGCGCTGCATCACCTTTATTTGATCTCGCACGAACGATGCTAATGAATGAAAGGAAGGCATCTCCGAGCTACGATGCTCCATTTCAAACGCACGCACGGTGTCGGGGTCCAACTTCTTCAGTGCAATATGGAGAAACACCACGTCCATAAGATCATTAAATTTCAAATTCTTAAGTGCAGCCACCGATGCCACAAATTTATCTAGAAATTGCTCTAAGCCGTTGATGTTCGCGGATGATATAGATTTAAGATCGAATATCTGGTTCAAATATTCGGAAGCTAACATTCTCCTATCTTCATATTTAGTTTTAAGCGTTTCGAATATTAATAAGTAATTGTTTGCTGTAGGTGTAAAACCAGAGCAGATCGACTGTGCCCTGCCACTAAGTTTACTGATTAAGTAATATAATTTCGGCGTCCGATAACGATGGGTTATTGTGTATATTGTTTTGAAAACTACTGAAGAAGAAGGGCCACGTCTTAATATCACCATTAAATACCGGAATATCTATTGGCGGCAACCTAATCGAGTCGCTGGGACGTACCTGTTTTTCCGGCTTTGCTTCGTTTTGGGATAGGGATCTCGCAATTCTTTTCACGCGACACAACATATCTTCGAATGCCAGCAGCGGTTGGTAGTTCACTATGTATTTCGGGTCGATTTGTAATTCCAAATGATTAATTTGGTCTAATATTTTTTCGTAATCTATTCGTAAAGAATCTATCGTTTCGATTTCGGTCAAAAAAGTTTCCCGCACTGCTTCTATATGGATGTTCTTTATATAATCACTTATATTCTGCATACGCGAAAAGAGTATGTCCCTCTTAGCATAAAGCGTTTTAATTTTGATTTCACTTCCACTAACTGCCATTTTAAACTATTATAATAAAGTTATATCAATCACAATTAATCTCACAACGCACAAACAATAAAGGATGGACACTCGGTATGCCGTATTACGTAATTAAATCGAACACCTGCGCAGCGAGTCGAGGTGACGCGTCATTTGCTAGACTCAATAATTTTATCAAGATTGTGGGTAAGCGTATCAAACGGTTCCTATTACACTGTTTCAATTATTTAATAGGCTTTAAATTTAATCAAATACGAGCGCTATAAAACGAATAATTCTGTTTGCGAGTACCTAATCAAAATTTAAATTTAAACGAACACTATTTAAGTCTATTCTATAAATTGGAGTGCATTATCTAATTAATTAATTCAACAATTCGACCAAAATCCTGCTCGAAGTGACCATAAAATGGTGGAGCCACGTGTTTAAGGCTGCCGAAGTCTAGTTCCCCGGTCGAACCTTAAACCTATTACGCGAGATATTAACTAAAGTGGACTGTATATGCGGTTGCTTCTACGCTTACGTAAAAGCGACTACTATAGCATGCGGTATAATGCACTCGCTCTTCCCTAAACTAAACTATTATTGTGCCAAATCGCTGAAAGGAATCCTGCCTGATTAGGAAAACACAAATTGGAGCGCGTTAAACTATATTATCAGGCAGGCGGTAAATAAAGGAATATTGACTCACCGGGGTTTCTTCTATCCTGTTGAGCACTATAGCTGCAACTTCTAGAACTTCTTCTGGAACACTCCGGAGAGAGGCGGTGCGCGACTATATCTCACACGAGGTGAGGCGGGTTTCCTGGAGCTCGACTGCTTCCAGGCTAAAGCGGTTTCTACTAGCGGTGTGGTTTCAGCGACGACTGCGGTGGAAAGAGCCGCGCAACGGTCGCGCGTGCCTTATATGTCCTCGGCCCCGACGATTACGTGACATTCTAGAATCATCTTCTTGCCCCTCCCACCCCACCACCCCGATGTGTCGATAGGAGGGTACGAATGATATCGTTTTTCGGAAAGGAACAAGCTGCTTGGCACCTCTACCGTCAAATATAATAATCCAATGGTTTTTTCCGCGCAACCAATCTGTCTTTATTAACTATGCCCTCGTTATATATTTATGAGATAGGTAAATTTGTAAAACAGCATACATATTTATTCAAAAAGTCATCTGATATTAATCCTAGGCTTAAAAGAAATCCAAACAGATAAGTTGTAAGCGAAGTTCCGAAGTCAGCTAAATATAGTAAATGCTGTTTACGTATATACAACAAAATACCTGATGAAATTAAAATACTACATAATATGAACGTATTTAAAAAAGATTGTACCATTGGTTAATTGACAAAAATATTTATGACATTAATGAATTTCTGACATTTTAAACTAGATTTTGACATTGTAAAACATAATTATAATTTAAATAAACATGTTTAATTTGTTAATTTTAATACTATATAGGTTATCTTGATTTAAATGTAATTTGCATGTTACATTATATTAAAATAGCAAAACATGTGGGCATAATAAAACTCTGAAACATCTGTATAATTACCATGTTTTATGCAAATAAAGACTATTATTATTATTATTATTATTATTATATTGCCGGCCCATTGCCACTTCAGCTGAACTCTGTTAAATTAATTTTAATATTTTAATTAAACATTAAAATGAATGAATGTATATATATATATATATATATATATATATATATATATATATATATATATATATATATATATATATATATATATATTCATTTATGTTCTTTCGTGGCAGAGCCATGCTACTAACTTAAAATAGTAGCTTAATGCTGCTGTGTTTCGTATGGTGAGTGTAGAGAACCGGAGACCCTTTTTACTGGAAACGAGGCATTCCATCCTAGTCCTCACGGGTGACAACGCATCTGCATTTTGATTCGTAATCGAGAATAGATGTAGATGTCTATGGGCCATAGCATCCACATGCCATCAGGTGGACTTTGTGCTCGTTTGTCACCTCATCCTTTAAAAAATATAAACAAACTAGAAAATAAATATCCCATCCCAATAATTCTGTACATTTTTCTGCAGGATAAACCCCATTATACATATTAACGAAGTTAAAGAAGAATATTATTTTAAGGTTTATATATCTGTATACTAGTTATATTAGTAGTTAACCGCATACAACGCAATGTAATAGTGAGTAACCGATTTTAAATTATTACTTTATACTTTTATCTGCAAAATATGCTTTTATTTCTAATTACACAGCCAAAATTAAAAAGATATAATGGAATTTTAGTTTTCGTTTTACTCGTTACTTTCGAGATTTTTTAAAGTATTGAGTGACAAACGAGCACACAGTTCACTTGATAGTAAATTGATGCTGTTGCCCTCATACATCCATATTTATCTTCAATTAAGACTCATTATGCTAATGTTTTTGTAACCCCTGACGGCTAAGATGTAACGCATCAATTCCAGTAAAAAGGGGTTCCGGTTCTCTACGCTCACCATACGAAACACAGCAGCAATACTATTTTACGCTGGTATTCTGTGAGAGCGTGGTAGTGCCCCGGTCAAGCCGACCCATGCGTTCTACAACCATAATATAGCTGTAGCGTGACTCTACCACGTAAGCATGATAATATGAAATTATGAAAAATTATGCTTTTTTCTTCTAGAAGTTCTCAGTATCAATGTAATTTATATTCAATATTGGAACACCAGTTTGCTGAATGCATAAAACTCCATCCAATCCAGAATGTCTCAACTTTATTAATTATTTAAGTTTAAAGTTCCGTCGTTCTCAGACGACTCGTATGCCACTAGTCTGTAGCTGTTTACCGGAAGTAAAACAAAGTTATTTTAGTTGCAACGCTTTCATAATAAAGCACTTGAATTGTAAGCACTGACTTCCATATATACGCTGGACTGGCTATAAATTGCTTCCGCAAAAGAAATAATTGTGCATATATTGTTTTTTGTGCATCATCGTAAAATTTGGAAGAGTTATGTCTTTAATTAGGGTAGATAATACCTTCATAGAAGTTTAGTAGTACATAACCTTTAAATCGTCGGTACGATACGCGCGCCATCTACTGTAAGTAAAATTTATTATGCCTATAACCTTCGCGCAAGTACAAACCATAAGTCGACAAAGTTTAACGTTGTCTGATGAACGGTATGGCAGCGCCTAAAATACGAACAAAAAGTGATTAATTTTTATATATTAAATATAAGTTTTACTTCGAGGGTAGTTCATATAATTATGGATAGTAAAATTCACCTATAAGGATGGCAAATAGGGGGTGAAGTTTTTAATGGAACTATTAATATAGAGATTGCTGTATTTATGAGTCCAACCAAAAGGTTATCAGAATTAACTTTTAATAAAAAGCAAACGCCAACTTCAAACAACAAAAATAGTAAATTAATTTTTATATTAAGCTTTGATTTTCTATTAAAAGTTAATTTTTAATAAAAAAGGCATGTCTCGTTACCATGAAAAGAGGTTCTCCATTTTCTACACTGACCATGAATACATAGAAGTGCAAAGGTCAGAATACCTTTGAGCTTTTTTATTTATTCTTCAGTTGAGCAGACCCATTCATAATGCAACCATAATAATACCTGCAACGTACACTACGTGGTAGAGCCGTACTCTGGCAAATAATTATCATGATGACACTGATAAAATAGGAGTTATGAGAAGAGCTTTTTTGCTTACCTCATTAGCAGAAGATACATATCGCCTAGTACGTGACTTGGTTTTTCCGTTAAAACTAGAAGATTTAGCTTATAAGACTCTCATTAAAAAGATTGACAACCAGTTTTCCCCAAAGAAATGTACATTTGCGGAAAGATATGTTTTTTATAAAGCAGAACAAAGACCAAGCGAAGATTTAACTGAATGGGCGGCTCGGGTTCGTCATCTTGCTCAGTTTTGTGGTTTTAAAATAGAACTTGAGACGGCATTAAGGGACAAGTTTGAGCTGGGATTGGCAAATGTCAAGGAAAAAGAAAAGCTTTTTAGTGAAAATATCGATAGCTTAACATTCAACAAAGCGTTGGGGTTAGCGCAAAGTGTACAATGTGCTCGAGTTGCAGTTCAAAGGTCATTGCAAGATGAGGGACTAGTCACATCATCAGCGACAGCACAACAAAGAAAATGCTGTTCGTCAAACTACAGCAACAAACACATCTTGTTCGGTTATAAGAACCATACTAAAGATAAATGTCGATATGCGAATTATTTTTGTCAAAAGTGTAATAAAAAAGGGCATTTAAAATGTGTTTGTAAGAGTGCATATAAGAGCAACAATTATTTGAAGGTCAATGTGAATTATTGGAAGGACAATGATTTAGTAAAAGGTATTTCATATGATTTGTATAATATTGGGTGTTTAAACAGTATGCCGATGAGACTGGTCGTGTCGATAGCGTCAAAGCGAATTTTATGTGAAATAGATAGTGGTAGTGCTGTATCTGTTCTACCTGAAATGGTTTATCAATCATATTTTTACAATAATTATTCATTAAACCATTGTAACGTTATATTAAATTGTTATAATGGCTCGAAAATATCTCCTTTGGGCTATTGTTTATTACCGGTGACGCGTTGAAAAACTTACGCAACAGACCAGAGCTTACGATTCTCCGCGCAGATAAAGGTAATTCTACGGTTATAATGGATACGTCAGATTACAATTTTAAAATACAACAACTTTTGTCGGATGAAACTACTTATCGAAAGGTCAAAACAGACCCTACAACTAATACGCTTAAAACAACTAGCGATCTAATTAAGAAATACTCCGAAAAATTGAATCTGGACGTTAATTCGATAATACCTTCATGTGCCAAACCACCGAAGTTGTATGGGTTACCAAAGATACACAAACCGAATGCTCCTTTACGTCCAATAGTGAGTCAGATTGATTCGCCAACTTACAGATTGGCTCAATACTTAGCTAAAATATTATCACCACTCAGAGGACACACAAGAGCACACACTAAGGATTCATACCATTTTGTCAGTGAGATAAAAGACCTATATCTTACTGACAATGAAACCATGGTCAGTTTTGATGTTCAGTCTCTATTTACATCCCTACCTGTTGAAGACTGCATCTCAATTATAACTAGGAAACTAGAGGAAAATAACATGCCAGCAGAATATGCAGTATTACTAAGACATTGCCTTACATCTGGCTATCTATTGTGGAAGGAAGAGTTTTACAAGCAAGTAGATGGTGTGGCGATGGGCTCACCTGTATCTCCCATTGTCGCCGATATATTCATGGAAGACTTTGAGGAGAAAGCCCTCCTTACTGCACCTGTTACACCAAGGATCTACAAGCGGTATGTAGACGATACTTTCACAATTTTACCATCAGACAAAGTAACTGCATTTTTAGAACATCTTAATTCCATAAACTCTAAAATTCAATTTACTATGGAGTTAGAGGCAAATAATTCCTTACCTTTCCTAGATGTGTTAGTCATCAGAAATCCTAATAACACCATTGGTCACACTGTGTATAGGAAAAAGACCCATACAAACCGATATTTAAACGGTGAATCTCACCACCATCCTTCACAGTTAGCTACCGTGGGCAAATCTTTGTTACAGAGAGCACGAGGGATCTGTGACAGCAAACACCTGGCCGCCGAGCTTCAGCACGTCAAGCAAGTTCTGCACGACAACAAGCTTCGGGTCCCGCGCCTACGTCACAGTGACCGAGTGAAGCCAGCCACAGTCGAGCGTGTGCCTGCTGTACTACCATATGTCAGAGGTGTCACAGACAAGATTGGCTATATCTTGAAGCGAGCTTCTATTAGAACATTCTACAAGCCGCCGAAGAAGATTAGTCAGTTCCTACCATCCGTCAAGTGTCATATTCCTCTACAAGATGCAGGAGTGTACAAGCTTGATTGTGAATGTGGTCTCTCTTATATAGGACAAACCAAAAGATCAATTAGGACCCGCGTAAAAGAACATATAGCTGATGTGAAGCATCAACGTTCCGGGAAGTCTGCAGTTTGTGATCATATCCTAGACGGCCCCAACCATTACATCAGATTTGATAGACCACAAATCCTCGCGAAAGAACACCGATTCCTACCAAGGATGATACGTGAGGCTATTGAAATTAAAAAACATCCTAATTTCAATAGAGAACGAGGCTGGGTACTACCACCTGCTTGGGATCCTATAATCAATAAAATTAAAACTAAACCCAAGCATACCACTGCAAGACCTCAAGACAGAGTTAGTTCATTTTGCATAGATCGGACCATAAACAATAATTAAAAAAGCTGAAGGTACTCCGGGTTTAACAATGACATCGGGACGTCAGTCATCTCAGTCCCCCGTGACCATGGGTGCTGGAAAGCGCCCGAAACGTCGGGAATTAAAAATAAAAAGTAAAAATAAACGCGATAAAATCCGTAAAAGTAGTTTTAATCATGTGTAGTGTTCGCGTAAATATAAGAAATCATTATATTCTCTGTAAAATTATAAATTTTGTTATAAATGGCTGGCCTTTGAAAATGCACAAATGCGGAACTTAAACTGTATTTTAAATGTAAAAATGATTTAAGTGTCGAAAATGGGTGCCTATTAAGGGGACATAAAGTTGTTATACCAACAGTTTCCAAGGGGCATGTGGTGGCCCAATATTGATAAGTAGATTGAAGAAATAATAGGATCGTGTAGTATTAGCAACTCGCTCCGCTATGATCCACCCCGTTCTCCACTGGCATCATGGCCATTTCCGAAACGTCCTTGGGAACGAGTTCATTTAGATATGTTTTCTTTATCCAACAAACAATTTTTAATTATTGCAGACGCACATTCAAAGTGGATTGAATGTTTCCAAATGAATAATACAGATAGTGAAGCAATTATCAGCAAACTTTCAGAGATTTTTAGTAGATTTGGGTTATGTCGCACTCTGGTAACCTAACCTCTGGTAATTTTTGTTCTAAACAATTTGAAAATTTTTGTTTGTCAAATGGTATACAACATTTAACTTCTCCTTCATATCACCCAGCATCAAATGGGCAAGCAGAAAATACCGTTAAGATAGTTAAAAGGGGATTAAGGATTATTTTAAACACACATAGGGATCAAAAATCAATAATTAATAAATTAAATGAGTTCCTTTTTAGCTATAGAAATTCGGTCCATTGCATAACCGGTTTCTTACCTGCCCAGCTATTGTTAGGCCGTCCGCTCCGCTGTCGACTCGACTTACTTAGGGACCACAAATTTGAGCAGAACACAAATGATACATCTTTATCGTCCACAACCAATAATGATGCAAATAAACAGATCTTACAGAGTGAAAACTATGATGGACGAAGAAAGAGCAATTTTAACAAAGAGGATAAAGTTTTAGTTAAGTTTTTTTACAACAACAGGAACGATTACATGTGGAAGTTCGGCGTAGTTAAAAATAAATTAGGAAATATATTATTTACCGTTTTTGTTCTGGGGTTAAATAAATATTATAAGAAACATGTCGATCATATTGTTGCATACAAAGGAAATAAAAATGAAGAATATGATTTAGATTTGAGTAATTTCGAAAATTTTTCTAATATGTTGAGTACAGATCAAGCTAATTGTAACGTGAAGGCTACAGAAGTTGATACCATAACTTCCGACTCCTTGTTATTAAGAGGTGAAGAGGGCGGAAGTTCTGGCAGTAAATCCAATCAACATTTAGAAGTACTAATGCAAGGGCTGCCTTCCCGCTCAACTAGAAATCCGAATCCAAAATATAAATTTTAAAAAATTACATGATTAGTTATACATTTTTATCATTACTTATGTTTTTTATATTTAGTGGTGGAGAGAATGTAGAGTATGAAAGCCATATTGTAATTTTATGAAAAAAGCTAACATCTGACAGTTGTCAATAAATATAAAAGGTATGATGCAAGTTGTGTTTTAGTGGTGAAATCCCCATAAATACACAATAATTAGTATTTATTAGTATTTATTAATAATAATAATGTCCTTCAGACCGAATTTCGGCCACGGCGGCCTGCCTCAACGGAAGCTTGCCATTGGCGCAGGACAGGATTATAGTGCTCAAGTGTATGCGCAAGCACAGGTGCACTATCTCTTCCTCACTCTCATAATCCAATGTGACGGTAAACCGACACGACCGGAGAGGGATTAGGCACAGAACCAACGGCTTTACGTGCTTTCCGAGCCACGAGGGTGAGACACCGCCAACTTTCCTAACTCCGGGCTGAGAATTTTTTGACGGAAAAACTCAATAATTAATTTTTTGGCCCGACCCGGGACTCGAACCCAGGACCTCATGATCAGCAGTCACACTACAGCAACCACTAGACAAACGAGGCAGTCAATGTATTTATTATACACAACATGTAACGAGTATGTTATAATCAACACCAGTTGGATAAATTGGGAAATAAGTTTGATTTTCTGCTCTATTTTTTTTTTGAATGCTTCAAACTATGAAAAGCAGAGCTTCGTTGAATAACGCCAATTGGTACTAATTAAATATCAACATGATAAAAATATTTTTGATCTTATTTAGTCTAATATTTACTAGTACCTGGTTGACCGAGCTTTGCTCGGTATTTTTCGCTCGATTTTTTTAATTCATGTGTTTTGGAAATTATATTTAGATACAAATTACATACTGATGAAATATAAATAATATTTTTTGATCTTAGCGACATAACAGAAAAAACGGAACTGGTTATTTGAATAAAAAATCATGAGTGCAATTATTTTAATTTAAATTTTCGTGTTTTTAAAAAATACTAAAAAAAGAGCTCGACAAAATAGATTTTCTCAAAAAAGAAAAGAACATGAAAAAAAAATTAAAAAAAGTCGGTCGGTCGGTCTGGGCTCGAACCGAGGTTTTAAGATTCTGTGACCGACCATTATACTGATTAAGCTATTTATAATCACTTACAATCCGTCAAAATTTACCTTTTTATTCTAACGATATTGTAGCAGTTTTTCATTGCCTAAAAACACGGACAAAAAGACATTTTCTAAAAATAAATCCTAGCTAGATCGATTTATTATCCCCGAAACTCCCTGGACACTAACAGGACAATGTATTTTAACGTCGCCTGCATTAATGCTTCAACACTTTCTATAGAATTAAGACTGACAAGTGAACACGTAGTCTATCTGATAGTAAGTTGTTACTGTAACGCATAGAAACCAAATTCTATTCTTGAATAAAAATGGAAATAAAGATGTGTTTTCACCACTGAGAACTAAGATGGAATTTCTTGCTATCAACATCTCAATACACCACGACTGTAAATACTGACGTCGAAATAAAACTACGGTACTGATTAAAAGACGTTACGATATAACGGAGAATCCAAGCTTAAATAATCTGATGTAAGTAGGAACTTACTTTGCTGTAGAATTATTGCAAATAAACAAACTAAAACCATACTTGTGCAGAATAACTTTTTTACATAAGAGGCTACAAACGAGCATGCAGCACAAGAACTGAGCACACTCGGTTATTCTAATCATTTCGATGTTCAAATAACACAGGAATATTTTCTTATTTTAAGCCCAAACATAAATAAATGAACACATTATTTCACCATTATCTTTTTTTGTGTTTACTCCTTTTTTACCGAGATCTGTTAGTATCTTTATTTCTAGTGAAAAGGTTCTGTTCTATTTCGACTAATTCTCGTGAGGATTGTATAAATTAAATAAAACTAAAATCGAACATTATTTAATTTTGCGGTACTTCAAAATATTTTGGGTTTTATATGCATAAGCGAAATGAGTAAATTTCGGTATACTATCGCGTTTGTACTAGAAGTAAAATAACCAGATTATTGAAAGCGTCAAAAGTGCGAAACGTCTGATACTACGATCATCATTCTATCTGCATGCATGACTATTTCAGCAAATCTACAACAGGAGAGCTCATGTATAGCAGATAGTAAACTTTCACTAACATATTTTAGGAGTATAACTTATAATAATTATGGAATTAAATTATCATCATCATCATCATCATTAGAGCCTTTCACAAGTCCACTGCTGAACAAAGACCTCCCCCAAGGTATGCCACAAAGCACGGTCCTGAGCCTCCTGCATCCATCGACTTCCTGCATGTCTTAACAGATCGTCACTCCATCTAGTGGGAGGTTGCCCTACACTTCGCCTACCGGTACGAAGCTGCCACTCGAGAACCTTTTTTCCCCAACGTTTGTCGGTTCTTCGAGCTATATGGCCGGCCCATTGCCACTTCAGCTAACTAATCCGTTGGGCTATGCCGGTCACTCTAGTTCTACTACGAATATCCTCATTTCTAAGTTTATCACGCAGAGAAACCCCGAGCATAGGCAGTCTCCATAGCTCGCTGAGCGACTTTGAATGTCCTCATAAGGCCAGCAGTGAAGGAACACGTTTTGGTTCCATAGGTCATCACTGGCAACAAATGGAATTAAATTATATATTACTGTATTTCTTGTATTTCTACCGTGGTATCAGCTTGCTTAGTATTATGGGTAAACTGTACGCTAAGGTGTTAATTGAAAGAGTTATGAAAGAAACTGATGGAAAAATTTGGGATGTGCAAGCGTGTTTTTGAAAGGAAATGGGGTGTAAAGATCAAGTCTTTTCCATGCGCATGATTGCGGAGAAGTTTTTGGCTAAAAACCAGAAAGTTTTTTGTACGTTCATAGGCTTGAAAAAGGCTTATGACAGAGTGGACAGGGATGTGTTATGGCAAACACTGAACTCATATGGGTTGAGCGCTGGTTTGATACAGGAATTGAGGTCTCTTTCTTGGGATTCTAGTGCTTGTGTCAGGACAGGATCAATGGGGTCTATTCGGACTGGTTTGGCATCCGAAAAGGTGTCAGACAGGGCTGTGTGGCTTCCCTTGGCTGTTCAACCTATTTATGGACAGGTGTTTGCAAACCTTGAAAGATGAAGAATGTGGGTTAAGAATGGGCGAGTTAACCGTCAAATTCCTTTTGTATGCCGATGATCAAGTCATATTTGCGTCATCGGTGGCTGAGTTGCAAATGATGGTTACATTATTGAACCGGGCGTTAAAATAAAGGGGAATGAAAGTGAACGCAAGTAAGACGAAAGTGATGGTTTTTGAAAGAGAGGAAAGCAAAACGGTATGTAAAATAAGAATAGAAGGAGAGTTAATTGAGCAAGTGGATGAATTTGTCTATTTGGGATGTGTATTTAGCAGGGATGGTAGATATGATAAGGATATAAAACGACGAGTAAATGCAGGGAATAGAGTGAATGGGGCACTACACTCTATTGTGAAGAACCAGAATGTATCAAAAAAAGGCACGTATGGTAATTCATAATGCTGTGTTAGTCCCTACTTTAATGTATGGTAGTGAAAGCTGGGTGTGGCAGAAGAAGCACGAAAGTAGAATAAATGCTGTAGAAATGCGGTCTTTAAGGAGTTTAGTTAAGTTTCAGAGGAGTATGCTAGGGTTCAATCTGAATGACTGGGTGAGAAATTGCGTGATAAGAGATAAATGTGGTATGCAAGATGATGTTGCGACCAGCATTAAGAAAGGAATGCTTCGGTGGTTTGGTCACGTAGAAAGAACGAATGAGGAAAGAGTGACAAAGCAAATTTATATGGCAGATTTGAACGGCAGAGTCGAGAAGGGACGCCCTAGAAAAAAGTTTATCGACCAAATTGGCGATATTTTGAAAATGGGCCACGTTAAAAGTACTCTTAACCGACGAGCATGTATGCGTAGATAATATATGGATGTAAAGGAGGCGAAAGAGGTACATATGTCAGGATCGTGTCAAATGGAAGTCCGTAGTCTCTGCCTACCCCTCTGGGTGTCAGGCGTGAGTGTTAACGTACGTATGTATGTATGTATTTCTTGCAATCTGATTCACTGAAGTTTTGTTATATAACGATTATACAATTCGTATAATATTAGACTGTTATACTTAATATAGATTAATTATGAGAAGACCTTTGAAGAGGCTATGTTTTTGGGATTAATCATCCCGAAGATTTTCATTTCATATACTGGAGGTTTTTGATCAAATTTATTTCTCTCGCGAACGATGATATTTTAAGGCGAGCGCTGATCCCCTGAAATTCCACGACATGTTCTTATTCATTAATAAATTTGATTGACAACTTTAGATATTTTGATCGAGCCGTATACAAAAGTATTTGCAAGTACCTACAGTGAATAAATAAGAAAAATGTATTTTGTTCTAACTCCAGAAAACTTTTAAAAACCTTTTTTTTTTAAAGAATGTTTAATGGGTAAATGAGAGTTTCATCCGTAAAATATTTAAGATAGGACGTTCAAGAAAAGCATTAAAAGACAATTAAAAATTAAAATAATCTTTACGAAGGATTAAACAGTTTTAAATAATGCGTAATTATAGTTGTGGCAACAACTCTAAGTACATATTCAGTAGAATTTACCTAACTTTTTTAGTCCTCACATAGGCACGTTTTTAGGGTTCCGTAGTCAACTAGGAACCATTATAGTATCATTTTTTGATAATGTCAATAATTTCGGAAATAATCGCTCCAAAAGTAAAAAACAATGTGTGTCCCCCCCTCCCTCTAACTTTCGAACCATAAGTTTAGAAAATATGAAAAAAATCTGAAAAGTAGAACTTTATAAGGACTTTCTAGGAAAATCATTTTGAACTTGGATGGAAACAACAGTACCCACTACCGGGAGCAGTTGCAGGAGCGCGGAGCGCGGCTGGAGCGCGAACATAATGGATATCCACCTTTAAACTCATAAGTGGGAACACTTATTGTGACGGACGGGAAACTACGGAACCTTACACTGAGCGTGGCCCGACACGATCTTAGCCGGTTTATTAAGCTTTGGTTTTAACATCAAGCTACAAAAGGATTCATACCAAACTAGGATCTAATTTGAGTTTTGTACGCCAAAATAATGCTGAACGTCTATATATAATATATATGTCTATATAGCTCAAACACAAATCACGATCGATAAAAGCAAAATCGCATACATGTCAGGGACAGTTGTACTAACCCTACCTTATAACTGAAAATGAAAATGTAATTCCATCGTTCCAGATGTCTACGAGCCACAGCATACACTTACCATCAGGTGGACTGTGTCTTCACCCTAATTCTACTTTTTTTTAATTTTGGTGTTATAATGCGTGGTAACCCTATGATACAAAGCTTGACCTCATAAAAGGACAGTCTATGGTATCGAATTTTTCCGTTGAGACGGAAATCTGACATGAAAAAGAGAAACATTAGGTGCAGGACCAACGCCTTTACGTGTTTTACGAGGCATGTTTGTTAAATATCGCCAACTTGCTGCCTACGGGCTGCTACTGAAAATTTACTGCTACTGAAAAAATACCCGATAAATGATTTTGGTCCGACCCGAGATTCGAACCCAAGACCTCATAACATTGTCAAATGTTGCCTTCTTTTCTTTGCACGCACGGCTCAGGACCGTGGTTCGTGGTATTCCTTGGGGGAGATTTATGTTCAGTAGGTTCAGCAGTGGACTTGTGAAGGGCTGTAATGATGATGATGATGATGAATAT
This sequence comes from Parnassius smintheus behrii, assembly GCA_036936625.1. Classification (NCBI taxonomy): domain Eukaryota; kingdom Metazoa; phylum Arthropoda; class Insecta; order Lepidoptera; family Papilionidae; genus Parnassius; species Parnassius smintheus. The sequence continues at coordinate 38,360,628 of JAUPFT010000011.1, forward strand.
ATATTATTTATACATATATCTATAAATAATATATATTAATTATTCGTGCGTGCGTGCGTGCGTGCGTGCATGCGTGCGTGCATGCGTTCGTGTGTGCGTGCGTGCGTGCGTGCGTGTGTGTGTATGTGTGCGTGTGTGTTTGTATGTGTGTGTGTGTGTGTGTGTGTGTCTGTGTGTGTGTGTGTGTGTGTGTGTGTGTGTGTGTGTGTGTGTGTGTGTGTGTGTGTGTGTGTGTGTGTGTGTGTGTGTGTGTGTGTGTATGGGTAATCTACTTATGTGACGTCAGATTTTTGCTAAATTTAAAATGTAAATAATTAAGTTTTAAAAATAAAATAAATGGTCAAAATGATGTAGGCCAGCCAAATAAAATTAATTTTTTATTTTATTTATTATATAGTAAATAAATAAAATAAAAACTAATTTTTCACTAATTTATTACTGCAATTTCCATGTCAGAAACACAAATGTTCCGAATGCTGTCAACTCTGTCACACAGTCTCTCCAATTCCCAACAACATTAAATATTTAAGTTCGTGGATAGTTTTCCAGCCACGGATAGTGTGTGTATTTACTAGAAATGTAAAAGCTATACTTATATCTTGCTGTAGTATTTTCAAACCACTCTGTATTTAATGATTTATCCGTCCTTTATATGAATTTTAATATTATTGTGCGTTATATTTAATAATTTAAACTAATGCTCTATCAATATTAGTAAATTGTTTTTAACGTTAATAATTTGCATATAAATGGCACTAAAACTAAGTATATGAAATTTACAACTTCAAATGTCATACATCTAACTACCAAAGTAATTTTAAATTGGGTGGAGCCGTATCTTGTCGATACCACCGGTTTACTTGGAATCACACTAGACTTGAAGCTTCAATTGGGTCCCGTATACGAGTATTAAAGCAAGCAGATTTAGATTTAGATTAGTTCTGCAGCATATGCTGTAAAAATATTAGAAATATTACCAAAGTTGAAACAGCTAGATCAGTTTTACTTTAGCTATTTCCATAGCATAATGTCGTTTGGTATTTTGCTATTGGGAGCCGCGACTGACATTGAAACTAAATTTGTTTTACAGAAGAGAGCCATAAGAGCGATCTATGTTTTTAAAACTAAAAAGCCGCTTAGAAATTTAGAATTTAAGGAAATTCATATATATATATATATATATATATATATATATATATATATATATATATATATATATATATATATATATATATATATGAATTTCCTTAAATTCTATTCTATTCTATTACATTAAATTTTCATAAATATACAAAAATAAAAGTAAAAGTAGACAAATATAAACAAAAATAAAAGTAGTTTTACAAAAATAAGTAATATTCATTCTGTAAATACTAGGAACAGACACAAGCTACTAGCTACTCTACCGAGTAAGTAAATTCTTCGGGCTGTACATACGCTTTTACAACAAAATCCTAGAAAATATACAAAATTGGACCTGCTCAAAGTTCAAAAACTTTACTAAACAAAGATAGTATAAAAAAAATCATTCAATAATTTAAGGATGATAATAACAACTGGGAATGACGTGATCACTCCAAAGCTATTTCTCATTTGTTTTGTGTTTTTTACTGTGTATCATATAAATATATAAAATAACTCTCGCTAGCTGGCAGGCTTGTGACAGAGGTTTTTTCCGAACCATTGATGAAATAAAAAAGGAGTGACTTTCAATAAGTATTATATTTTTATAATTTATCTCATATATAAAAAATAATGTTTGTTTGTTCGTATTTTGTGCGCTGCCACACCTTTTACAGATTGGGGTAAAACTTTGTGAACATATTGCTTGCACTCTCACGAAGATTATATTATTTATATACGAAGAGGTTATACGAAGAGCATAGTTGGACCCAGTAGGTGGCGCTGTAGTGGAATCACGAAATCTCAATCGAATATCGAAACTATGAATGATAAATAACCAAGGATCTAAAATAGATCCCTGAGAAACACCTTCATTGGCTGGAAGAAGATGAGAAACATAGCTTTCGACATTACTGTTAATTATTACATGTTGTAGACAATTATTAATTTAACTCTTAAACCGCATCAGTGACCCGATATCAAAGCCCCTAGTGCTGGTGTATGTTTAACAAATGTATTTGTAACACGTGCATCCGTGATGACTAAGTCAATTAACGTTGCACTGTCTTGTGTAAAATGTGTGGGTTCTGAAATAAAGTTACTTGAATTAGTATAGGTCAAAAAATGTTTAAGATGTAGAGTTTACCGTCTTTGTTATCCAAAATGTTAATGATAGAATCGCCTAATAATATAAAGTAATCATAGTTGGATTGTGAAGTTAACGTTTCTATGAGAGAATTAAGAAAATTATCGACACTGACCCATTGTGGTCGATATGCTGTACCAATGAATATTTTAATCTTTTTTATGTCGGTAACCACATCTATTGTTGCTCCACTTCAGGAAATGTGTTAATATGTGGACAGGAGCGAGCACTTACCCCTCGTCTAATGTGAAAACCTACATTTCCACCCCTAGTTCTTAACAAGTTACACGATCGAGGAATATGACGGAAGCTCTCTCTCTCTCTCTCTCTCTCGGGAATTAATGGGGCACTTACATTGTCACCTGTCTGCAGCCATTTGCCATAATATCATCAGAGTCACGTTGTAAGACAACTTTTTTGCTTCTTTTTTTATACGTGGTAGAGCCATGCTGCAGTTATATTAGTAGTATAGTTGTAGCACGAATGGGTCGGCTCGACCGGGGAAGGACCACGCTCTCACAGAATACCAGCGTGAAATAGTAGCTTAATGCTGCTGTATTTCGTATGGTTAGTGTAGAGAACCGGAGACCCTTTTTACTGGAAACGAGGCATTCCATCTTAGTCCTCACGGGTGACAACGCATCTGCATTTTGATTCGTAATTGAGGATAGATGTGGATGTCTATGGGCCACAGCAACCACTTACCATCAGGTGGACTGTGTGCTCGTTTGTCACCCTATCCTATTTAAAAAAAAAATCTTATTGACCCAGCATTATAGAGACCAACTCTAAAACTTTTATATCTAGCCATTATTATATATATATATATATATATATATATATATATATATATATATATATATATATATATATATATGTGTGTGTGTGTGTGTGTGTGTTATTATATACCCACATAAGTTATAACTTGTACTGACCAACATCAAGATAAAAACAACACGTATAACCAATATAAAAATAATTTCAACAGTTTAGCGGAATGTAAACATATGATAGTTTATCTATTTATAAATCCGTATTGATTGAATCGAGTGCTTTAGAAAAATCTAAAATAGTGAGGATCGTGCCTTTGCCAGATTTCGAAAACAATAGCACGTCATCGGTGACATTAATAAAGGCTGTAGTCGTCCCATGGCTCTTTCTAAACCCTGATTGTAACTTAGGTAGTATTTCATTTAATTCACAAAAGCGTAATACCTGACAGTGTACAACTTTTTCCAATATTTTGGATAAATATGGTAAAATACTAATAGGCCTTAGGTCGGTTAAATCAACTGCATTGATTTCTTGGTACTGTACGAATTAGTGCAATTTTCTACTGAGAAGGAAAATTGATTCTACGATAGCTCTATTAATTATTGCTGTAATAACCTTTAACGTTTGTGGTAGTGTCAAATGTATCATTTCCATGCTAATTCGATCAACCCCTTGTGCGTTCGATTTAATAGCCATAATAACGTTTGCAACGAAGCTTTCGTGAACTGGCATCAGCTTTATAGTGTTAGAGCTATATCTCGAACTTTAAAAAAATGTGGAATAAAACGAACCAGTATTGTTTATGACCGGATTATTTAGAAAGTGCGGTTAATTTTATCAGAATAATGAAAATGGTGTGGTAAATTGTTAGAATTTTTACATGTAGGTAAAGCCACAGATTTTAAGTTTTTCCACAAAATGTTTGCTTTATGTAGGTTCTGATTAATATGAAAGTCAAAATATACTTTCTTCTCAGTATTAAGGAAACTACTAATTAGTCTTTTAAGAGTTTTATATTGCGTTTTATCACTTTCAGTTTTTTGTTTGACGATACTTATTATGAGCGCTGTCACGCAGTTGCATCATGTACTGAACATTACTAGTTAACCATGGGAGTTGCCTTAATTTAAACGTAATATGTTTTTCAGGGGCATGCTTATTAAATAATTCTATAATGTATTTGGAAAATACAGATACCATTTGATCGACACAGCTAAATTCTATGATATTATCCCAACTTATAGCTTCTAGATTTGATAGAAAAGCAACTACATTGATATTTTTAATAGGTCATATAATTTTTTGTATTGGTGTTTTCTTACGTTTTCTAAAATGGAAGTCAACCAAAACAAAAGCGTGCCCCCCTAGTGCTGATGTATGTTTAACAAATGTATTTGTAACACGTGCATCCGTGATGACTAAGTCAATTAACGTTGCACTGTCTTGTGTAAAATGTGTGGGTTCTGAAATAAAGTTACTTGAATTAGTATAGGTCAAAAAATGTTTAAGATGTAGAGTTTACCGTCTTTGTTATCCAAAATGTTAATGATAGAATCGCCTAATAATATAAAGTAATCATAGTTGGATTGTGAAGTTAACGTTTCTGTGAGAGAATTAAGAAAATTATCGACATTGACCCATTGTGGTCGATATGCTGTACCAATGAGTATTTTAATCTTTTTTATGTCGGTAACCACATCTATTGTTGCTCCACTTCAGGAAATGTGTTAATATGTGGACAGGAGCGAGCACTTACCCCTCGTCTAATGTGAAAACCTACATTTCCACCCCTAGTTCTTAACAAGTTACACGATCGAGGAATATGACGGAAGCTCTCTCTCTCTCTCTCTCGGGAATTAATGGGGCACTTACATTGTCACCTGTCTGCAGCCATTTGCCATAATATCATCAGAGTCACGTTGTAAGACAACGCGAAACTCGTCTATTTTGCTTGTTTTTTTATACGTGGTAGAGCCATGCTGCAGTTATATTAGTAGTATAGTTGTAGCACGAATGGGTCGGCTCGACCGGGGAAGGACCACGCTCTCACAGAATACCAGCGTGAAATAGTAGCTTAATGCTGCTGTATTTCGTATGGTGAGTGTAGAGAACTGGAGACCCTTTTTACTGGAAACGAGGCATTCCATCTTAGTCCTCACGGGTGACAACGCATCTGCATTTTGATTCGTAATCGAGGATAGATGTGGATGTCTATGGGCCACAGCAACCACTTACCATCAGGTGGACTGTGTGCTCGTTTGTCACCCTATCCTATTTAAAAAAAAATCTTATTGACCCAGCATTATAGAGACCAACTCTAAAACTTTTATATCTAGCCATTATTATATATATATATATATATATATATATATATATATATATATATATATATATATATATATATATATATATATATATATATATATATATATGTGTGTGTGTGTGTGTGTGTGTGTGTGTGTGTGTGTGTTATTATATACCCACATAAGTTATAACTTGTACTGACCAACATCAAGATAAAAACAACACGTATAACCAATATAAAAATAATTTCAACAGTTTAGCGGAATGTAAACAAAATACTGAATAAAAATAAAAAAGTAGGGCACAATGAGATCCTTAATATTAACAGAAAAATGTTTCTTTTCAAATTTTTACTGTTATCATAATATTAAATAATAAAATGTAATAATATACCCTAGTAATGTATAATTCAATGTAATAATATTTGTAATTAAACTATACTAAAACTAATTTAACATTGAAAGTATAACTAATGTTAAAACTAATACAATAAGTTATGACTTGTACTAACCGGCATCAAAATAAAAACAACACATGTAAACAATATTAGAAAGGATTTTCACAGTTTAGCAGAATACAGACAAAAAATTGAATGTAAATAAAAACAGTAGGGTACAATTAGATCCCCAATATCAGCAGAAAACTATTTTTTTTACATTTTTACTGTCATCGGATTATAAATAATGAACTATAATAATATTTGTAATCAAGCGGTACTAACACTAAGTTGATATTGAAATCAAACTGTACTAAAATTAAGTTGACATTGATAGTAAAACTAACATTAAAACTAATATACAACAAACCGAATAATAGAAAATACATTAGAAGTCCGAAGACCACCGAAATCAATTTATATTCATCTAACCGTTTTGGAATATGGTTCACCAAAAATACGTCTGAAGTCGTCATCCGAATAGATGACGCGTACCGGGGCGTTAAAAGAATCTTCTCTCTTATACTTAATGTAGAATTTACATTTTAATTTGGTTGAGGCTCTCCCATTGTATCACCATAATTTATTATTATGCGTGGCAGGCGAAATGATCACACTACCGCTTACCGTCTAGATGTCTCGCAACTTTGTCGATACTGCCCATCACCAGTCTGGATATTTTATATCCAACGTAAGCGGGATGATTACGCTGCCACGTATGGGAACCCTTGACGTATTTCGGACATTTCACATTAATAATCGAGTAATTTAGTGGTATCTTTGCTTTCAAAGGAATCAATTTATACCTTAGCTCCATTAAAGCTTTTTGAATTTTTTGACGTGACAACGTCTTATAAATTGGTTTGCCGGGTGACACTTCAAGAAACTGCGTTACGCTCCGCTCACGTTATGCGCTCACAATGAGAGCGAGTGAGAGGCACGCGTCCCTTCCACTCGGGCATGGTTAGCCCGCCTAAGAGCGAGAGAGACAGACATAAAAAGTGTTATTTCATCCTTCTTCCTACTATACGAATGAATATTCACATTAAAATTATTTTACCACTCAAAGTCGTTGTCACGTAAAACTTTCGCCCGTATACCGACTTTACAGGCAACCAATTTTTTAAGAGTAAGTTCAATCAAAATTTCATGTTTTTTAAACCATCCTCTTTATCATTTAAATATTTATGCGATAGAGTCACGCTTTAACGAATTATGGCTGCTGTACGAACGATTCGGCGCGGTTGGAAAAGGACCACTTGCTTGAAATAGCAACGGGAATACAAAATAAGTGAATATACGTGATACAATCCGTAAAAATTAGTTTCACTTAAATATCAGTTTTTAGTTTTGAAGTTTCCGAGCAGTATTTGAGCAACTGCTGATGCTTTAACTGTTCCACGAAACCGTTTTAAACTTAGTTCTGTCGGAACTGTTCCACTTTTATTAAATTGGGCACTTGGGTTCAGAGTTTTAAAAGTAAGCTTCAATTCATTAATTCAGTTTTGAGTGATTTTAAGCGTAGGTTTTCCTGGTTTCGTTAAACGAAGTAAAGGAAAATAACTTTTACGGTGTATTTATTTGAAAACAACTTGAATTCTTAATGGATAACAGATTATTATTAATCAATAAGTTACAACCTCCACTTTTCTGCGAGAATTAAGAATACTTTTTGAAGATATTACAATGAATTAAAAATACGTTTCAGTATATTTTTTTATACTTATTATAAGCCAGTGTTGGTAATAAGTAAAAAAATATCAGAATTACACCTGGTTACTTACATTATTAGTATTGTAAAAATCGGTAAAACTAATCGCTAATTTATTTATGTCTGCAATGCTCCCTAGTATAAAAATGTATTAAGGATGGATAAAACAATAAAAATTCATAGTTTGCGAGATCGAGTCTGCCAGTATCATACTTACAGTCACAATAAGTTTCTAAAAAAGATAAATTAACACGAACTATACGATAATCGGGAAGCTTAATATTTGAGAAACCAGTAAAAAGAATTTCTTCGTGAACAGTTTGTTGTTATTTTATTTATTATTTTATTATTTATTGCATCCTTAACAAAAGAATACAAAGGGCGGACTTAATGCATTGAGGCATTCTCTACCAGTCAACCCATGGAGTGGTGAGAATTTGACGTAGGTGTGGCATTATAGAATAAGATAAGACAATACGAATGATATTTAGCTACATAATATATACAAACTACTAATAAATAAACTATACATATATGATCTATCCTTACATATATACAAATATATAAATAAATGGATATACATACGAGTAAACATATTTAAATACATACATAAATAGTATATACAGATGACTATTAATATATATACGTCTGTTTGGCAATACATATTAAATAGATGAGTCATGTAGAATGCGTTGTCTTTAATAAATGATCACGGACCAACTTTTTAAAAGCGTACTTATTGGGAGCTTTTCTGATGACATCGGGCAAGGAGTTCCAAAGGCGTGTAGCCTGAACTGTGAAGGAGTTACCATAGAACTCGGTGAAGTGAACTGGAGTACAGATTTTGTTGTTAGAAGAAGAGCGTAAGACCCTATCACGAGATGAGGAAAGATAATGAAATTTACTCTTAAGATAAGAAGGCGAAGATGGATCATTTAATATGGAAAAAAGTGCAAGTAATATTCTGGTTGTTCTGTATAGTATGTAGATTATAATAAACGTATACAAGGTGAACGTAAACTACAACTATTTTGCAGATGAGGGTTTTAAGCATGACAGAGTCCACCGCACTGCCTTATTACAAAAGGTTTTTTTTTGCCGTTCCTTCTCTGGTCAGAGCTCAGCCCTCTTCATAATTCGTAAAATGGATTAATGGACAGTGGTATAGCAATGATTTTGTTATTATTCGGCAGTGGCAGCGATCCTCGAACATGTAATTAGTTCTAAATATTATACTATGAGTAACCAACATAACCCAACGGATTGGTAAGCTGAAATGGCAATTGCCCGACCATATAGCTCGAAGAACCAACAACCGATGGGGATGAAAGGTTCTCGAGTGGCAGCCTTGTACACGCAGATGAAATGTAGGGCGGCCCCCCGTTTTAGATTGAGAGACAGCTTTTTAAAACATGAAGAAAGTCGATGAACGCAGGTGGCTCAGGTCTGTTCTTTGTTCCATTTTTTGGGGAGACCTATGTTCACCAGTGGACTTGTGAAAGACTATAATGATTATGATAATGATGATGATGATTATACTATGAGTGTAACTTAACTAAAGTTTTTCATAGTGGCCAAAATAGATGTTATAGATAATCGCCACAAATTTAAAACAAAATTAAGTTTTAAAATAAGCATAAGAAAAGTATAGCAAAATTAACTGCCTACTTAAGTTCCACAGGGGTGTGCAACTGGTCCGCTTTAATTTCTAAAAGGGTTTTGGAAAGAGAAAAATTCCTTTACGTTATCGTATTTAATCAGCAATTAAAATTGCGATTAACAACCAGTGGTGCCGTGGAGAATTAAAGTTAAGCGCGGCCGTATTCCGACAAATCCCTAGCAGTCTCATGAGGTCGCACCCACAGCATTTTAACCCATAAAACATATATAGAGACTACTTTTCTACGAAGCAGTTTGGCATTATATAATCAATATGAAATATTCTATCCTCTAGTGCAATAAAAAACTGTTATCCTATGAATTTATTAATAATCTACGTTTTTTTCATACGCTATTTTCGCGTGAATGTTTTTGTGTTGATTTTTGGAGTTTTCTAGTGTTTTATTAGTGTTTTACTATAGTGTTTTATTATAAAATTGTAATAAAAGTTTTTGTGTGAATATAATTTATCTTTTTACGTGGATAATTTCGAGTAATACATATTGAAATAATTGTGATTTTTACGCTGCCGACATTCGCTTGGTATGGTTTTTTTTTTTGTTATCAAAATACAATAAAATCCTTTTGTAATGAAGTAAAACCCGACTTTTGTTTAGACCAAAAGATAGAGAATTTCGTATAGATTCTATAATGCTAAACTTTTTCATAGAAAAGTAGTCTCTAAATATAAGTTTTAATGGTTTTAAGTGCTGTGGGTGGGTGCGGTCGAATGCGACTGCTCGGGATTTGCCGGGCGCATGCGATCAGCATGGGATTTTTATGGCGCTTGAAGTTCAGTGCGAGTGACCAGTTCTCCCGTGTCACTACGTGGTACTTCTATATTCTATATCAATCTTCATTCCCTCTTAAGAAAATGATATCGTTATGATATATTATTATCTTATAACTTATTTAGTAAACCACTATTAATTATATACTGGGTGATTATTTTTACCGTCTGGAAAAAAATAGGGTGTAACAGGTCAACGGAAAAGAAGCCTATGGCACTGATATTTTAGAATTTTTTTTCTTTTAAATTAACATATTATTACAAAATTGATCTATCAATAAATACTACCAATAGGGTGCGTATTATTTAAATTGCGATAGTTTTTAATTGAAAATTTAATTAAAAATAATAAAATTAATTCAAAATTTTTGTTTTTATTTTTTTAGTACCGAAATTTTATTTGATAATAGTAGTATTTATTGCTAGATCAACTTCATGATATGTTAATGTAAAAGAAAATAATTGTAAAATATCAGTTCCATAGGCTTCTATTCCGTTTAGCTGTCATACCCTATTTTTTCCAGACGGTAAAAAAATCATCCAGTATATTTTTAAATGTCAAGTAAGGTTGAAATATTTTTCTTGAAGTGGTTCACAACATTAGTCAAATTACGGGCTTAAACAATTATGGCACATTGACATTATCAGCACGAGCAACTCGCCGAGTGGTAGTGCCATACTGCAGCTATAGAGTTGTAGCACAAAAGGGTCGGCTCACCTGGAAAATGACTATGCTCTCACAGAATACCATCGTGAAATAGCAGCTTAATGTTGCCGTGTTTTGTATGGTGAATGTAGAACCGGAGACACTTTTTACTGAAAAACTGGAGGCAATCCACCTTAGTCGTCAGGGGTGACAACGCATCTGCATTTTGATTCTTAGTCGAGGATGGATTTATATGTCTACGGGTCACAGCATCCACTTACCATCAAGTGGACTGTGTACCCTTTGTCACCCTTATTCTATTAAAAAAAGTAGTTGAAGTACGACGCGTTTACACATTCGTCTATATTCATTAAATGAGCTCTTAAATGTGGATGACGTGCATCTAGTTACCACGACTCTGTCTACTTGATGCTTATAGACTCACAAATATTTATTTGGAGGGTATAGAGCCTCTCTACCTCCAGTAGATGGAACTATGATGCAGATGTTTCAGGACCGTGATTGGTGGAATTCCTTGGGGGAGGCCTATGTTCAACAGTACAGTTATGAAAGGCTGTAATGATGATGATGAAATGTTTATTTTCATTAAAAAAATTACAACTGATTTCTAGGACCCCATATCACGTGTTCTCCTCGATAAAGTTCTATAAAATAGTGTAATAAATAATGTAGTAGTTAAAATAAAACAATATTAATATTTAATAAATTCTTATAATTATGTATTTCGGAGTGTAATTAGTTTTAGCTTCATAAATCAGTATAATTAAGGCGTCAAGAATTAGTGTAAAACATAAACAACCCTACGCAAACGCAACGAATAAAAAGTATTACACTATGGTATTGCTGTGAGCATTTCCTTACTAGGTGTGAAAATTCTTATAATTGAATAAAGTATTTTTATTCACATAAATCATAATAAAAATATTTTATTTATTTATTTTATTTTTTGTTCGTGTGGTGTTCGTAAAAAGTAAAGTAAAGTTACAGCCTATATACGTCCCACTGCTGGGCACAGGCCTCTCCTCATTTCTGAGGGGGTTTTAGGGCAAAAAATAGTCCGCCGCGCTGCCCCAATGCGTGTTGGCGAACTTCACATGTCTTTGAAATTTTTTTTTTCTATTATTCCTCAGACATGCAGGTTTCCTCACGATGTTTACCTTCACTGCCGAGCACGTGGTAGGTCAGCACTTAAAATTGCAATTAACAATTTCAATGGTGCCGGCGATCATCAAACCCGGGTTACTCCTGTTCTGTTATATTTACAGCGAGCGTTAACCATCTAAGCTACCAGGCCGATGCATCGGTGGTTCAGTGTTGTTCGTGCTACAACCATAATATAGCTGCAGCCTCGTAAAACCACTTTAATTTGAAATTGCAATTAACAATATCATAGTTGCCGACGAGACAGAGGGTTTTTAGGGTACTATAAAATTTTCGAATAATCCCTGTTATTCATTTGGTGTTGCAGTTGTTCACGGGTGGCTACCGACAATTAGAAAGAAAGGAAGTCAGGCGCATACTCGTTGGCAGCCCTTTTGTTAAAAAAACTACCGCGGCTTCGTGAATGATTAAATTAATTTAACAAGCTTTTGTACAGTAAAATTAGCTTAGAATACTTAAATACATCGTATATCTGTGACAGTGTCAAATCTTTTATTCAAAATCAATAAACTTTTTATTACATGTCGCGTAAGCAATAAAATAAGGTCGCGCAAAAATGAACATGACGCAACCCTCTTTATACTGGTACGGTGCCAAAAGCGGATCTTACGTCATCTGAACTAACGTTTACGGAAATATAAAACAATAGCTTTAAAAATCAAGGACTTAACTTACTTTTAATTAATTGCTCATCATTTTAATTACTTTTAATACGAAATTTACACGTAATTAATATTAGAGATCAAGATATTAGGTAAATAGAAAAAACATTACGGTGACTGAGTGCACTATTATCTTTTACATTTGCTTAATCGCACCTAAAAACCGCAATAAAATTGCTTTTACATTATATTGTCAATAGCTTTAGAACGTAGCGAGAGATTGAATTATATTCGTCAGGGCTTACGTAGGACTTTATACAAGGCACTCATGTAATAACGAGTTCAATTTGTAAAAATATTGAATAAAATATACACACGAGAGAATTTAACCCATGGTATGTGCAATATAAATTAATCAAGCTTTTTGGAATTATGTATGCCTAATTTTATTTGAACAAACAATAACAAAATAGTTGAACAAAGTTTTTTTTAATTATTTCATCATCATCATCATCATCAACTTGGGCAGGCCAAAGCTACTTCACCTATTCTAAACCCGAACCAAAGGTGGTTCGGCTTAAAAAAGACCCATAATCAGCAGTGCTCTCAGATGACTATTTTTTCATGAATATGTTATTCATATGATTCTTTTTTTCATCTATTATTCACGTAGCACTCACTATGTGCATCTCTCTGAAGAAAATGTTATCACGATTATTATCAGTGTGTAATTAACTAGTTAGCGTTGACTTATTTTAATGTTATTACTACGCTTGGTCGATTTTATTAACGTCTTTCTTTATCCAGTCCACTGCTGAATATAGGCCACTCTCAATATCGTGCCTCCGAGCCCGATCTTCAACTTCACGTATCTAGTTTCTGCCAGCCGCCTTACGCTGATCATCGCTCCATCTAACCAGGGGTCTTCCCTCTTTGCGTTTACATCACTTTCTGACAGATCCACTCCAAAGATCATCACTTTTATGACAGATGTGACCAACTTATTGCCATTTCAACGCATTGTATATATTGACTTTGGTCTATTTTCAATTCTCCGCACATTTTATTAGGAGACGTTAAATCTAATCTCTTGGTTAAGTTCCAATACGCCGTTATTTCGATTTTATCATCGGTCCATAGCAGTCTATCGCTTGAAAATGATCAAGAGCTTTTACTAAATTGTTAAATTTTCTGTAATTGTAACGCAATTGCTGAACTGACCGTCGTTTGAAGTGTTATTAAAAAAAGTAGGTCTTAAAAAAAGAGATGCCACGAATTTTCGGTTTCTATTCGGTATTCGAATGCCAAATCATGTAAAAAAGGTCACACATATCACTCAAAAATGAATATGTTTTACCAACAAAACATAACAATTAATACTTAAAATTTATCAGAGGTAAGTTGTGATGAATTCACACAGTTTTTTAGCATTTGTTGATAGCGACCCATTGCGCTTTTTCTCATAAACTATACCTGCTTTTGAAAATAGTGTCCCATTGTAAACATTGCTACCAGATAATTTTTTGCAAACTCTGTCAGTTTTGGATACCTGCAACGGTATCCAAAACTGACAGAATTTGCAAAAAATTTGTCCATATTTTCGGTAGCGAAATCCTCAAAACGATTCCAGAAATTGTTAACTACCAAAGAACTTCGGCCGGATATTCGGTATTTGCCAAAATCACTATTCGTGACATCTCTATATAAGATGAGGCGGATTATATGCCAACTACCTAATGCAATATTTTTAGTAGTATATTTCTCCAAAGTCTTACTTGACTTTTATGACAGAATTACTAATTATTTAGTCTAAACTAAATAATTAAGTTAAAATTCTTTTCTTTTTTTTAGCATTGTATTCATTTTTTTTGCATACGAACGATAAACGTAATACCGGCTTTATATCAAAATTAATCACGGAATTAATGCAAAGGTTTAGAATTAAAATAAAAAAAAACTAGGATTAAATCATTGAAATAATACTAGTTTTAACGGAATTTATCGCGTATATTTAACTTTTTTACCCGACGTTTCGAGAGCTTTACAGCACCCATGGTCACGGGAAGGACTGAGATGTTCAACGTCCAGCTGTTAACTTTTGTTCCGATCTACACAGTATGAGCTTATGGTATCATGGAGTCTTGCAGTTGTATGCTTGGGTTGGGATTTAATTTTATTTATTATAGGATCCCAAGCAGATGGTAGCACCCAGCCATCTTCTCTATTGAAATTAGGATGTTTTTTGATTTCAATAGCCTCGCGAATCATCCTTGGAAGGAATCGGTGTTCTTTAGCGAGGATTTGTGGTCTATCAAATCTGATGTAGTGACGGGGGCGATCTTGTACATGTTCACAGACTGCAGACTTCCCGGAGCGTCGATTCTTCACATCAGCTATATGTTGTTTAAGATCAATTAAAACCCGCGTCAAAGAACATATAACAAGTTGTAGGTAGGAGCTGGCACTGATGAGCCCCAGCTCAGAGATGGGAACAGTATTCCATCTGAGGCTGAACCTGCACTTTGTAAAGTGTCTATTGGTGTGCCGTTTGTGAAATACTGTCCCGCTCTGCTGAGCACGCCAAGCTTTTTAGACGCCAATTTGACCTCTTCCAACTGACAACGAAACTGCGCATCACTCCATATCTTGACGCCAATGACTCCGATACTGGCTGAGGCAACAAGAGGAGTACCTTGAGGCTGAAGAGATACAACGAAGGGGTTCCTTTTAGCGGTAAACACGCAAACTTGTGTTTTCTGAGGATTAAACTGGAGTAGATTTAATCGCCCTCAATCCGAGAATTTATTCAGCAAAGACTCGACTTCAGATACAAATGTGTTACGGTGCTCGGTGACGTTTTCTCGAGAAATATTGGTACGGCTGGTGTATAGAGCATCTCCAGTGATGTCATCTGCACAGCAATGAATGTAACCGATTTGCAACATATCATTGATATGTATTAGAAACATCGTTGGTGATAGCACGTAGCCTTGAGAAACAGCGGTAAATTATAGGCTTGTAATCGGAGCATGCACCTTCTACAACGACCTTGATGCTCTAATCTGCAAGAAAACTGGTAATATAATTACACAATTTCTCAGGAATCCCTTAGTAAGGAAGCTTCGAAAGAAGCGATTTGTACCTAACCCAATCGAAAGCCTTCTCAATGTTCAAACTAACGGCCAATGAATCCCCCTTGGACTCTACTGCCACCTGACCACCTATGAGTCAGGTAAACCAGGAGGCGGTCACTAATCAGCTGGTGATCCTCAAGGACTGTAAAATCTGGAGAAATGAGCTTATTTACTTTACCTTCTGTAACATGAGTATTTAATATAAAGTTAAGAAATATAATGTTATGTAATACTGTGTACCGAAATTTATTTCATTGAGTAAGACAAATTTGTTGTTTACTATTTAAAAAGTATTTTTTTTTTTTATTTCATTTACAATATTAAATTACCATAATTTTAAACAACAGTTTGAGTTAAGTTCAGTTCTAAAATGATTTTATTATAAGCATAGTTTCATTAATTAAAAGCTGTCACTAAAGAAATTTTATATATAATGAAAACAATAAATTGTACATATATATATTTCATTATAAAATATAAGTTTTATAATGGGAACCCAAACCCAAACCTCTCCTCGGACGAGATCAAGATAAGGTGAACTGACGATTGGTAAAAATCAAATCATCATCATCATCATTACAATCATTATATACAGGCCTGAATCAGGTGAATCCGTAAATGCTAAAAGGATAACCCAGAGTGTATACACAGATTAAATTATATATTGGTACAGATTGCAAACGGGCAATATGATCATAATGTTCCACTAAACACAAAACATTATTTTTATATCGTGGCCAGATCATAGAATTGATCACTTCATGATATGGCCGACCATTTCATAAAATGGCCCGCTATAACTGATCATATCGTTCAGATATCAACGTTTGATGATTTTTCAATCCACGTTTAGTCATATCATTAATGTAGGGTTTCCATGGTATCAAAGGTTTAATAAAAATCCAATTAAAGAAAAGACTTATATATTTTTCTGCAAGTAAAAAAAATATTTTTACCTGGTTAGTGCAAGAATATAAACGCATCCTTCAAAATAAGTTTACTTAATTTCATTAAATAATAAAGGAACGAACTAAAAAATATCCGTTTTAAATAAACAAATTACGAAATCAAAAAGGACGGAAGCGAAATTTTTGAAAATGGCAATAAAATTTATTGTGTATATAATACCCCCTGCGGCAAACACCCCTCCCCCCCCCCCCCCCGCCGTTAAGGCAATTTATGGGAGAGGCCTATGTTCAGCATTGGACTTTTGATATAAACTATACTATGTCGCATAGATTGCAATGTTTTAAATCCACTACGAATTTTTTACTGCAATCAAGATAAGTCTGCAAAAATCCAAACCGAAAAATCATCAATTTCAATTTTCCGCCGCTACAGAAATCTCCGCAAAGCCTAAGCTATATTTAGCTCTATTATTCTTGATCCTTAAAAAAGGCAATTAAAATTTGTAACCAGAGATTGGTTGGATATTTGATACAAAGTAGTAGTTACAATTGTTATTTTAACTGTGCTTTATGCTATCATTTCAAAGGCTAAATTTATTAAATGTTTCCTTAAGACATTAACAGTTTCCTTTTTTTTTTTGTAAGTTTAGGTACTAAAGAAATATCAATATGAATCCGATTTAATTAAATTCCTTGAGATACTCGAGAGTAGCATTACCGTTGTACAAATAACCCGCCAGCGGTGCGCTAATGTGCTTTCCGTGTAACAGTAAGGTCTAAGTTAAACATCTAGAGACGCAGAGCAACTACGGGCTGGATAGATTTGATAGTCGCCGGCAGGCTTTGTAAGCTGTTACGCTCATACTTCGAAATAAAAATTTCACGAAAGATTCACAATGCTTCAGGGAAATTAAATTTGTCCTTTAACGTAGTAACGTAGTTTTGTTAGCGTAGGTTTACCTGATTGTATGCATGTATTATTTGTCAGTCAGGTAACTGACAAATAATACATGCATACAATCTGGGAGTCTTCAAGGCAAAAGAGATTAGACTTTTGTTTTGTCAGTGTGATTTACCATCTAGAGTTTCATCACCGCTTACCACAAGGTGGGATTACGGTCTAGCACTGGCTTATTATGAGTTAAAAAAATGAAAGAATGCTATTATATACGTATTAAATGCAATATTAAAAGAAAAGTTCGAAGTTCTTTATACATTAAATTTCTTACAACATTCGCTTCTTCATTTGCCAGGCATAAGTTTTGTTACAGATAAAATATATATGTTTAAAAAAAATGTTAAGTGATAGAATCAGGCGTTACTTTGCGGAAATTCGTTATAATAAAGATTAGTAAATAATTCTCAACCATCCGCATTAATTAAATACAATGATGTGTCTTACCTGGATTGAAGAGCACCTCCCGCCTTCCCTCAATTGCTTGCGCTAATCCCGTATTATTATCCGTATCCGTAGTGTTATCGTTGATGGTGTGTCTTTCCTGGAATAGTGGTGTTGGAAGTAGTGATGCCGGGAGTGGTGGTAGTGGGACTAGTAGTGACGGGATTAGAGCACGCAATTGAGGGAGGGCGGGAGATGCTCTTCAATCCAGGTAAGACACATCATTGTAAGTATTTAACTAATGCGGATGGTTGCGAATTAGATATTAATCTTTATTAAAATACAGTGTTATAACCAAGCTTATGTATATTTATCAAACTCTAAGCGATTACCGTGAAGTGGCAGTGTAAGAACATACTCTACTCGGAAAAGAGAATACATTTATATAAAGAACACATTTCTGTGTCTTTAAAACAGCGATCAAGACAGCAAGCGTTTTGATTGATTCACTCTCTAAAGCTTAAGGGGCTGATTTTATAATTAACTTCAAACAATAATTTGCGGAAGTATCCTCTCACATTACGTAATTTAACAATCACAGTGAGAAATAATGTTATGTGAAATGACGGCAAATCGATCGAATATTTGACATACTAACAACAAAAAATTATTTCAAAAAAAAAACTTTGTAATATTGCCACAGTATTTGTGTTCAGACTAGTTATATAAATGACGGATACACTGGTTTTGTAAAATTTGCTAAAGTTTCTTATACATTTTCATTAAAGGCATTATACATTTCAATTAAGAGTCAGTATAATTACATATTGGAAGAAGGCCTTCCTCGTTTGAAGTTGGCTATCGGCGTCCATGGGCTGCATCAGCCACTTACCATCATGATTATTGGTCCACTTGTTATTACTTATTTTTTTTATTAGAATTTCAAACCGGGTTTTTTCCCGCAATAATTTTACTGGATGCAGAGCCGATATTCTAATCAAATTTAAATTCAGTTTATCACCATAAATTTTCAGCCAACTGCACAGCGCTCATAAGCCATCATCTGGCTCATTGAATATTTCGAAATTGCGACATGTCTATTTAATATTTATTTCTTGGAGTGTTGGTACATTTTATATTTATTTTTAGGTTTAAATCCAAGGAATTATTTTTTACTGTTTTTTAAAATATTTGAAACATAATAATTTTGTGCCAGACTGAGTTTTGGTCACGGCGGCCAGTCTCCGCGGAGACAAACCATGTGCACAAGATATAATTATAGTGCTCACTCTCATAGTCTGATGCGACGGTAATCCGACACGACAGGAGAGAGATTAGTCGCAGGAACATCGACTTTACGTGCTTTCCGAGGCACGGGTCTGAAACACCGCCAACTTCCAGACTCCGGTCTGCTACCGAAAATTTCTTGACGAAAACTCCAATAACTGATTTTGCCCCGACCCGAGATTCGAAACCCGGGCCTTGTGATATGTATACAATAATAATAAGGTTGCACACACTGTATTTAATATCAAACTGGCGACAAATCGGCGAGAACATCTCAATAATATCCAACGTAATAAATTATTTAATTATGTACAGTACATACAGAGCCAAACGACACGTAGACTCGAGATTTTCTTATCCACGCAATTCCGTATCCGATGTATCCTTTACGTAAATATGTGATGAGTAAGAATCGGATCAAATGTATGAAACACGAGGTCAGTGACACATTCAGACTCGAAGATTAGCTGTTAGTTTCGGAAATATTGTCTTCGGCTGGAATTCGTTCACAGAATTAATATGTCAAAACCTAAACGCGTATTCTCACGATCACTGACAAATGTACGTTTATACAAGATAATATATCAGTGCTGTGATCAAGTTAAACGTGATCAATGTTTAACTTAGTATGAAACAGTAGAAAGTACTGATGAACAGAAAAAAATAGTTATCTTTCTCATCATTAATAATTCATGATTCAGCTTGCAGCATACTGGAAAAACATAATATAAAAGATAATTTCTATTTGGAATATGCTGAATAAATTCCAAGAAATTAAGTCATTCAAGAGCAAGGAAAGAACAACTGTATATATAACAGTTGTTCTTTCCTTGCTCATAACTTTCCGTGATTATATATTTTTGCGAATGCTACATTGAATAAAATTTATTTTTACAAGTAGTCGTATTTATTTCAACTTATTTTATTTGCCCGACGTTTCAAATGCTTTGCAACATCCATATTATGGTTGATTGAAGGGATTGACTAGCTATCTTCAGCTTTAATAATTAATTTAATATGGACCAACCAACACACAATGAGCTCCTTTGATGTAATAGTTCTCTTAATCCGCGACTACATCGATAACGTTGGCTCAATTAATGTTCGCCTTCGTTTTGTTAATTATATTTTCAAGCATATTGTTGCCGACTAACTGGCAGAATGCAATTCGTACTGCTGACTAAAACATTTAAGAAAAAAATCGTATATCAATTTACACCACACAACAAATACAATGATCAAGAGTAATAAATAAATGTTGATTATATAATTTAAAGAAGCTTATTTCAATACCAAAACTAGCTAAAAGTAAAATCGTGCCTAGAATGTCTCATCTGGAATCGGGAATTTCTCCTCGTACGGAGCAATACTGCTTTAAAATACATTTATAATTTGATAAAGCTAACCACTTAGTGGATCGTTATCTTTCGAAATAAACAATAATTCTGTTGAAATAAAATAAAATTAATGCTTATTTTTTTTAAATGTTTCAAAAATATTTTTAAATCTAACAATTAGTAAACATACTGAATCTTTTATGTATAAAAATAAATAGAAAGTAAATTGAGAATATCATAAACCAAATAAATTATATACTTTAAACGAAAATATTAGGCGATCCCCAAAATAACCTATCAATTACACGTGTTTATCTGCTTCTCGAAAAGAGAAAACCCATTTTCCCAGCCTACACCTTAAAAATATACTACCGTACAAGGAAAATATGAACCGACTACAACATTCCAATTGTCCAGTAATTATTTTCCTCTTCAGATTGTTATTTCTGTACAGAGACATGTGGCATCGTTCTTTTATCTCTGATATTACGTAGTCAGGTAAATAAACTGAAAATGTGTCTCTCCCCTCTCTTCTCGTTTATACCTATTTCACTTTTTGGTTATGTCACCTAAATAAATACTACTCTATAATGTCAGACGGTAAACACGCTGTTTGTTCACCATATGATAACTGATGCTCTAGCTCTTGGACATCTGCAAATAACTACAAGCAAAATTGCCACAGATCCGTGGTCACCTTAAAAAATGTAATCAAATGCTTAAAAAAATCACGTTGATGCCCTTTCCCTTTAAACCGACATAGCGGTGAGTACAGTACGTATAAATAAATGTACGTTGGCGAATTTTTTCTGTAATTGTATGTCGTGAACAGATGAGCATATCAACATATTTTAAAAAGATCATAAGAATTTTTTTAGTGTTTTACGCTAACTTCTTGTAGGAAAGAGGAAATGTGTTTCGTCAATTACATTTAAGGAAGAAAAATTTGGACAGCGAGCAACCCATCACTAGAGTAACGATTTGTTGATAAATTCTGGGGTACACGGACCTAGTTCAGAGAACCGGCTTGATAGCGATCGATGTAGGGACCCTATGGTTAGAAGTTGTTTTGAACTTGGACAGACAGTAGAAGTTTTATATACCCAATGGATAAAACAGAGCCCTATTATCATCACTCCGGTGTATGTCTATATATAATCTGTCATGCCATTGCCATTCTGTCCGTTCTCGGTTCGGAATGCGTTACAGATCTGTGAATTTCGAATAGTTTGTTGAATGTTGATCCAAAACCGAATATTAAAGTAGAATTTTTATATAATTATTTTTCCCTCCGTTATACAGAAATTGACCCAATACAATTCTATCAAGAAACAACTACCGCAAGTACGAACAATAATACTAATACATGTTTCAATACACGGCCGCCAAGATCTGTAAGCGATAATAGCACACCCAAATAATTTTTTTTATAGGAGAGGTGGCAAATGATCATACGGTTCACCTGATGGTAAGTAATTACCTAAGTCGTATCGGTCCGCAAAAATCTCTGGTGGTAGTTGATTCCACGAGAAAGTTGTACGAGAAAGAAAACTTCTTTTAAATCACACAGTGGTGGACCGACAGTTATACAGATGAAATGGATGGTATCGCAAGTTTTGTCGCGATGCGCGATGGCGAAATTTTGCAGCTGGGATTAATAGTGAGATTACTCAAACAATTCCTCAGAGCAGTCCCCGTGGTAAATGTGATAAAATACGCAACGAGATGTAACATCTCTTCGCAGTGCCAAGCCGCAGAGTCAAGTCGATCGGAAAGAGCTCGGTCGCCGACGATTCGAACGACTCTGTGCTAGATGAGATCAAATGTAACAAGCTGGCTCTGGGGAGCCCCAGTCCAGAGATGGGAACAGTTATTGTTTTGCGGCCGAACCTGCGCCTTGTAAAGTTGCAGTCTGTGCGCCGGCATGAAATACTGTCCCACGCTGCTGAGCACACCAAGCTTTTCTGGGGATTGAACTGGACTAGATCGATACCTCCAATGAACACAACGCCAACTTAATTTTTACTCATTTCAGGCTTTAATGGAAAATGACTCCTTAAATTAATAATATTATGCTCCCTAAATTTCTTAAAAAAATTTAAAGAAATGAAAAAAATTTGAAAATTACATAACGCCAAGTGAATGTACTTTTGCAAACACGCGACATACACCGCGACTACTCGTTTTAGCGGTGTGTATTCGGGATGCGCGGCCGCTAACCGCACGACTGTACGCCGCCAACAAGGATAAAGATAGGATTCCATGTTCGGAAAAAGGATCAGTGTGACCTCTGCCATCAATTTAAGAACACACCTGAAGATACCACATGGAAACATTAGTATTTATTATTACAGACGAAAGCTTAACGTATATAATTTTACTGTGTGTGACATAGCGCATAAAGAAGCATTCTGTTACATGTGGGACGAACAAACCGCAAGAAGAGGGGCAAATGAAGTTTCTAGTTTTCTTTATGATTTCTTGACTAAACTGACGTCAAAGGGAGTTACTGAAATATATCTATAGTCAGATAATTGCGAGGGCCAAAACCATAGCCGGATAGTTTACTACATGTACTTGTTAGCAGCAATTAATCTGAAAATTAAAATTTATCATCGCTTCATGGAGAAGGGACATAGACAAAACGAAGGCGATTCGGTGCATGCCCTAATCGAAAAATCAGCCAAAGGAAGAGAAATTTATTTGCAAGATGAATGGTACTCCTTAGTACGATGAGTAAAAGTAAATGATAAGCCGTATAATGTCGTAGAAGCAAAGCAGAATATGATCTCAGATTTTAAAAAGGGTATTTACAAAAAAAAATTGGACAAAAAGTGTTTCTAAAGATAAGGTTTCTTGGAATAAAGTCAAAGAGATCGGAGTTAATCCAGAAAATATATGAATGTTACGTTATAAATACAGCTTAGGTGATGTAGAAAGTCAGCAGATAAAATGCTTTAAACAATCGAGTACGAGACAGTCTCGCTCAGAACCTTTTCCAGACAAAGCATACACCCATTTATTGAAAATAAATAGGGCTAAATACAAATATTTAGTTTATTTCTGTGATAATAATATCGTACCTCAAAAATATCATAATTTTTATAAGAGCCAGTGGCAGAGGTCGACCACGAACTTGATGGAAGCGAAAACAAGCATTGATGTTATCTGAATCAATGTCTTGCTTCTTTATTTCGTAACCATTTCAGTTTTTTTTATTAAGAATAATTGTTTTGTAAGTTCATAGTTACGGAGTGAAACATACTGATTGATCTCGTAAATACTTTAAGTAATTTAAGCGATTATTGTAATTTAAAATATTTGAGTCACGTGTATACTATTTCATAAAAGAATTTGATGTTAATTTTATAGGAATCTCGACTGTAGCTGATATTGTTCTAATTCTTTTGTATTAATTAAAAAGTTAGTTTAGTTCACACCAATTGTGCTGATTGATCTCTATATTATTAAACAATTACGTTTATACACTGATTATTTATAAGGTTAAAATTTTATATTTACTAATATAAAAACTATAACAACATTTTTTTTTCTTTTCCAACTTAGGTATATTAGCCACTACCAAAAAAGAAATTAATTATAAATAATTTTGATAATTTAGTACTTATATTTGTGATATGATATTATTATTAACAATAATATTGTTTTGACTAATTTTGTACATTTTAATACAAAATATTGGAAAAACATACGATTTTATTCATATTTTGTGTCAAACAAAACGCTAACTGTTAACACCGCTCTTGTTATTCTACGCTATATATGTGTTAGTGGCATGTAAAACGGTAGTTGATTTTATTACTTTCCTGATTACAAAACGCTAACTTTTTAAATTCAGAAATAAGAGAACATTTTATCACGATATGTTAGTTGAAGCACTAAAATAATTCTATTATTGGATGTACTTTAAAATTAACACGTAATAATATTCTAATATGGGTTTGATTAAGATTTTGAGAGTCTCTCATATTCCGAGATATACTACAATAACTGTGAGTTGGCGGAGTGTAAAGGAATCTCAATTGAGATTTTTCCGTCTTAAACTCCGCTAACTAGAGCTAATTTTAAAACTTTTAAAAATAATAAAAATCCAATTATGCAGTTAGAAGTAACAGCAAATTATTTATTCATCCTGAAAATATCGTTAACCTGTACGCCAAGCCATGCTCACTTTCGATCGCGCAATACCAACCTTACGCCCGCCAAGTAGTGATCGAATTAGATCAGAATTATGTAAACATGTCTACCTATGAAAAAACTATTTTTTCGTTTTAAACAAAACCAAAGACACTATGCAATAGATATTAGTATCAAAGACAAAGATATGCTCTTTTATTTTAAACCATAACCTGGCAATGTTTCTTAGAAAAAAAAAAAAAGAAATCACTCTGAACTTCCGGCGTTCCACGTGTCACTTTGATGAAGGTCCGTCCGTCTTTTTTATAGAATTTTATATTTGTGTCTGGACTAAAAACGAAAGTATTATACTTTTTTATATTCCTTGTAATATAGTCAACACGTAGATATGTAATTTGTGGTATAAAAAGTGAAAAGTAAATTGCCAAAAGTACTTCAAATTCCGAAAGGCCTGTTTTGGCGGGCGGGTTATAAATGTGTTATTTTTCAAATTCTCATTTATTTTTAGTGTAAAATGTAAGTAAAAATAGTTTTCCTACATATTTTGAAATAACATGACGTTGTATTTATTTCAAATTCACACGAACATATTTTAGAAATATTGTTCGAAATGTCACAGATAAAATATTATTTTATTTTTTTTTTTTAATTTTTTTATATTTTAATATTTTGGTATGAGTAACGAATGGAAACACATAAAACATAAAATATACATATTTCCAAACAATTTCATATAAATTTCTACAAAAACAAAGGTGTAGAATTCAAATTAGTAGTAATTTTGTCACTAAAATTGAAGTTTATACTACTATTATGCTATACAGTGTAATTTATATACTTTATTACAATTTCTAGCAACCAAAAATAATTTTATTCGATAGTTTATACATTCAACAAGACTTCCTGTAAGTTTTATCCATAAATATTGTCTCAAAGTGAAAATATAGCAAAATTTGCAATATTGCAAAAAATTTCCTAACCTAGAAATTTTCCCGCCAAAAAGGTCCCGAGTGAACGGGAGTGTAACATGGCGCGCGCTCGCTTGGCGTACAGGTTAATATAGGTGTGATAATAAAAAAGTTATCCATGTTTTTTCTTTAAGAGCTTCTCCTGTAAACCTACAAAATCCGAGTTGGCGTAGTGTAAATTGGAGGTATCGAGATTTAGTCGCTTCCATTCCGAGACTTTTTTCAATAAAGTCTCGACTTCAGACACAAGTTTGTCCTAGCACTCAGCGACGTTTTGCCAAGGCATATTGGCATGGTCGGTGCATGAAGTCATCACATCACCAGTGCTGTCGTCTGCATAGCAATGAATGTTATCGGTTTGCAACATATCATTGATATGCAGAGAAAACAGCGTTGGTGATAGCACGCAGCCTTGTGGAACACCAGCGTTAATGGGCTTGTAATTGGAGCATGCATGAGGCCTTCACTGTGTTTCAAACTAACGGCCAACGCCTCCCATGGACTCTACTGACTTCGTCCATTTATGAGTTAGGTAACCCAGAAGACTACCAGCTGAGTGACGATAAAGTACTCTAAGATAAATCTATAGAAGAAATTTACACCTTGTAATTTTCCATTGCCACTTACTAATTTAAGATGAAATTATCTTAAATTATGTATGTGTAACTAAGCTATTTTATAAAGCAGTAGTGACAAACGAACTTAGAGTCCCATCTGTGGCCACTGCAACCTATTGGACACCTGCAAACAACTTCCAACAAAGAAGTGCAAGCACTGCTATTTGACACCAGAAATAGGTAATAGGGTGCAACCTATACGAATTTCTATCCAGAAATGGAGTCCTGCTAGGAGTTCATCAGGGTCAGTTCCTTCAAAACAAAAAGCTAAAATGTATATAAAGTTTGTAATACGTATCCTTTTAGGCAAAAACGGCAAATTTTACTTCAGTCAGTCCAATTATATGTAAAGCTGGTTATTCATATGTATATGTGTATTGTATATTATGAATTTTCGGATAACAATCGCGAGCGTGCACTCAGCCACCCGAGCTGCCTCTGAGTAAGGGCTGGACCGAAAACCAGTGCTATTACTAAGTCCGATCCGTTTTGCAGTTTCAAAACGGACCGGTTTTTAAAATGTTTTTTCTGAAATTTATAATGAAGTTAAACTACTTTTAATTTGGTTTTATTTATCTTTTGAAATTTAGTTACTTTTTACTTGTTATGCTGCATGCTTGAACTGAAATAAAATGCATTTCTTTCTAATAATGACCAATGAAAACACAACTTTGTTCTTCACAGCTGCTCACAGTTGCTCAACTATGTGACGGCGTTTTATCGAAGTTCCTCTGCGTGGAAATCCGTAACGGGTTTATCCGCAATAGATCTACATAACTGATAAAGCTCAAAAATCAATATAAGCAACAACGACTGGCCATATATCTTGAAGAACTGACAAGAGATGAGGAAAATCAAACGTGTAGCCTGATACCTGATAGCAAACGCAGTGTATTGCAACTCCCAATGGTATGCAAGAAGTTGATCGAAAGTTCTTTCTTCAATGGCAGATTAATTACTATGAAACTATACTCTAATGCTTAATCAGAAAAATTTATTATTAACTAATTACGTAAATTTTTTTCACTATAACAAGCCAGTACTTGACTAATATCCCATCAGATGGTAAGTGGTGATGTAGCCGAAGATGGTAAAATGCAATGACTAAGCTAAACGAAACACCCACATTGTAATTTGATAGGAAGACAGAACTTGGCAAATTATTTCCAACCCTTTTACATTACGAAAAAAAGGAAGGGAGCTAAATCAATAACCTTTTACGTGGTAGAGCCAAGCTGTAGCTGTATTATAGTTTTAGCACGAATGTTTCGGATCGACTGGGCAGGACCACTCTCTCACAGACCAGCGTCAAATAGCAGCGTAATACTGATGTGTTTTGTATGGTGAGTGTAGAGAACTGGAGACCATTTTACTGGAATCGAGGCATTCCATCTTAGTCCTTAGGAGTGGCAACGCAATTGCATTTTGAATCTTAATTGAAGAAAAGAAATGTCGATGGGCCACAGCATCCAGGTATCATCAGGTGAACTGTATGTTCGTTTGTTACCCAATGATATAAAAAACGTCTTCCTTTCTTAAAGCCATTTAAATATATGATGACATCATAGTTTTAAAATTCAAAATTGTATCGTATGTAATTGTACATTGTACCCAGAATATATAACAAAATAAAATGGTTAAGAGAAAAGCCTCCAAATAAAAATAAAAATAAATTAAGCAAAAATTTATTAAAATCCTCTCTGAAAAGGACATTATTAGCAGAGCTATAACACATACATTGTTGCATACTTTTGTTAATCGTTTTTTATGTTTGATTTATTTGATTTGTGTATTGCTGTTGTTGTTTATTTTTTAGTTTAATAATTTCTAAATATTGTGAAATTGTAGTAAGGTAAGGTTATATTTTTTTTTGTAGTAATTAATTGTGTTTTTGTAGGTGATGGTGTATAATGATATTATATAGTTTTAAGAGCGTGTACTCGCCGACAAACTGATTGCAGTTTGGCGAGATAATAGTAAAAATAATGTACTTACATTTGAATGAATAAATAAATAAAAAAAAATCTTCGTTTTCTACTTCTTCAGCTTCAGCCCACAAAAATCCATTGCTGGTCATAGGCTTCGCTCGTGTTAAACATGTTTATTCAAGTATTCCATTTCTAATTTATTGAAAAAAATGGAAGGTAAGTTATTTATTCACCTCCTTAAGTTAATGAGAAGCATTATATGAAAATTCCATAATTTCTACCAATTTTTGTATGTATTAAGTACAAGGACAACTTGAGCAATGTTTGTTATTATTTTACTTATAATATTTACCTATTACTCAATTATGAGAAACTAATTTAATGGATTTTATTTGTACTTGACATAAAAAAATGAAATCCGAAAATTTTGTCTAAACACACATAACAAAATTAAATAGAATAACCATAAATGCGATAATCTCATTAAGATTAGTTTTATTCAATAAAATACTACTCGCGTGATGACAAAACCACTTGCGTTTAATATTTATTTCTTATCGTATAAAATTCATATTTCTTCGCTAAGTACCAAATAAGTAAGGGTTCGAACATTAAATATAAATGTTATATCATTACATTTATATTTAATGTTCGAACAAACTTATTTCGTTTCACGTTATCGCGTTTAACATTACACACATATGTCGTCATTATCAACCGCTAGCAAAAAAAATTGTTTAAACTATTTCTAAACTATTATAAGCAATTATTGTTTTTGTGCCACTTCTAAGATTCAGTGTTTAGTTCGCCACGCTTCTTCGATGCGGGATGTCAGATTTCATGACCGTAAAATATTTTATGTTCTCACTAAGATTTCTTTATTCTTCGAGAACACGATAAGTCAGCGCTTGAAATTTTAATTATCAGTTTTGTTGATGTCGCCAGTAGTCGCATTCGGGTCGCTCCCGTCGTTAATTTACATCGAACTTATGGCCCTAATTCTGGAGCTATGTGCTAATCCAAGGCTATACTAATGACACTCTTTCACATAAAATACTATCGTAGTTTCGGAAGCGGTAGCCTTTACAGGCTCCTGATGAATTTCCACTCCTTCTTCATATAAGAGCGCACGGAAACTCGCCGTCCTCGCCACCTCGAGGCATTTTGTTTAAGACGTTGACAAAGTAAAAGGCTTAAAGGGCAGGAACCCACTATCTTCAAATGTCGATATATCCGTATCCTTAACCAACTTAATCCTTAGCTACACTTGTTTGTAGTCGGTTATTAATGTTATATAACAGTATAATCATATATAATAGTATTGCAATCATAAAAAATATCAATATTTAATTTTCACACGGTGTACATGTTAATTAATTACTTAATTTCATACCAGTCGATATTTGATTCATGATACAAAGGTAAAAGGACTTGCTCCCCGAGCTAATGACCTTTATATATCTTATGGGTCAGGGATATATTACTATAACCTTTTTCAATACTAATATGTAATCATTCTTGTGCACTCTTTTTATGAAATTGAATTGACATACTAACAGTCTACCTAATGGTAAGTAAACGAGAAAGAGCCATGCTACAGCTTCATTACGATTATTACACGAATAGGTCGGCTCTACCGGAAAAGGGCCACGCTCTCACAGAATACCAGCGTGAAATGGCAGCTTAATACTGCTGTGTTTCGTATAGTAAATGTAGAGAACCAGACACCCTTTTCACTGGAAACGAGGCATTTCATCTTAGTCCTCAGGAGTGACAACTCATCTGCATTGGAATTCTTAATTAAGGATACGTGTATATGAGCCACCGCATCTACTTACCATCAGGTCGACTGTGTGTTCCTTTGTCAAACTTATTTCATAAAAAAACAGGTGGCTTCTTGAGAACGGAACACAGCTGTGCAAGTAGTGCCATTTGGTAACAAAAATAGGTAATAGGTTCAGAGAAGAGGAGACCTTTTGCCTAGTATAGCACTCGCCGTGTAGTGACGGTCTAAGATAATCCATTATCCCATATCATCCCGTGGATGTCGTAAAAGGAACAAAGGGAAATAAAAACGGAAAACATGCCTCTATATGTTAGAGCCATACATTATGTTGCATGAACGAATCGGCTAGACCGACGAAAGATAAAAAAATAGCAACTCCATGTTTCACATGGTGTGTGTGGAGAACCGGAGACTCTATTTACTGGAATTGAGGCATTCCATCTTAGTCACCAGGGGTAACCACGCATCTGCATTTTGATTCTTAATAAATATATATATATATATATATATATATATATATATATATATATATATATATATATATATATATATATATATAGATGTCTAATGGCTACAGCATCCACTTACCATCATTTATATTCTACAAAATGTATCCTACATTACATTAGAGAATTTTACCTTGTTATTGTATTTTAAAAGAAATGATAAAAAACAGGATACCTGAGGAGCAGTAATAGTAGTAGTGCAAGAGTTCTTTTTCGATTGTACCTGATTTCATGATGGTAGTAGATTTTTAAAAATAACATTTTTGCGTCGAATAATTAAGCATAATGTTACATTTAATAAAATTTTCACCAGATAAGGCATTCCCGTTCCCTGTATTCACCTTAATTCGTGGTTATATTCGAGAATATGTACGATTGACACTTTTATAAGCGATATTTTCGATAGTAAGTAATTTTGAAATATGTTTATGATAGTAATATTAAAATATTAAATGATGTAATGTTGGCAAATTTTCATTTCATACATATTTTTTCGAAATGAGTAATGAACGTAAGCAATTCGTATCAAGTAAAAATACAAAATCGTTGGCTTTCACCTTTGGCTCCGTGGCGGAGTGACTTGGTAATGAGTTGTAGCGCTGAGCGCCGCGGTTTCGAATCACACATGGAACAAAAATTTGTATTACCTACAAATAATTGTTCCAGGTCTGGATGTTTGTCCTTGTGAAATTGATGTATTTAAACTGCCCCCGCGATATACTTAGGAAAAATTCCTAGTGTGGAGATAACGTTATAATTAAACAAAGACATGCCATCAAAAACATAACTTGTAAAATAACCAAGTCTCGCAATGATGCCGTGCCGCTGTTTTGCTCGACTTGGCGGGGGCACTACCGTGCCCCCAGATATCTCGCCGTAAATGCGAACGATCCGGGTTCGATCCCCGCTAGTGTTGCCAGGTGTCCCGATTTGCGCGGGACGTCCCGATTTTCAAGGGTCTAGTGACACGCCCCGATTCACCCTTAATCGGGACGCCAAATGTCCCGATTTTCACTAACCTTCTTATTCTATACTTTAATCCATAATTTTGACAGCAAAAATGATTACATCTGTTAGCTACTACCACATTAAAATATTTTTACTACGACATTGTCTCACCAGTCGAAAAAAACACAAAAGTTTTAAACAGAATTATATTAAAATGAGAGATTTGAAAAATTCACGGACTGCAAAAAAAACAAATAGTTCAAAAATGTTTTAATTTGCCTAAATTGACAAAAATTCAGTTTTTACGATGTTTGGATGAAAAGTTATTCGTTCGTGAGATCAGAACCGAATAATAATTATAAAGCACAAAAGTAAAGTAAAGTTACAGTCACAATTTCTCGCATTACTCGCATACTGTGATATTTACAGTGAGTGTTGACCATCTGAGCTACCGGGGCTCTCAATAAAGCACAAAAAGCTACAAAGAAACCTATATTTTGTAGTCATTGTAGGTGTCCGGATATGAAAACCAAATCCCCGATTATTTTTACCGTCCGTCCCGAAATTTTACTTGCTAGACTGGCAACACTAATCCCCGCCAACACTAATGAAATTGTTAGTTTGATGAATTATGTTTACATTATGAAATAGAATAAAAGTTTATCAAATGATATATATTTTATACAATACATATTTTTCAATCAGAACATAATATGTTATATATTATATATTATAATATACTCAATAGGGTGAAAATGTAAAGCCGACTTCAATTTACTAAAAGAATAAAACAATTTCCACATATTAGCCTCCGATTTCCATACACTATATAACCCATTATATGGAAATTATTTTTTTATTATTTTAGTTCCAATAGTATCAAAGACAGGTATATAATCAAAGATCAAACTGATTCGTGCAACTAAAAGCAAATATTATAGCCTCACGGTCGTTCTGACACGCACGCAGTGATAACATTGTAGTGTGCGTCAATATTACGTCGTTCCAAAGCGACCGCGTAGATTTCGACTTGGACATATTTGAATATGCGCTCTTGCAAAAATCTCACAATAAGCGTTTTGTTCAAAATTTTATATATATATATAATATACTTTTTTTATGGTTGAACATGTTACGCGTAGCTGGTGAAATGTATGTCTTTCCTTTATGGCCATGGGGAAATTACCCATTACGCGCACGGATGGACTTCGTGTTACTCACACTTTAACAACCATTAGTTACTGGCATAACGTGGCGCATCGAGTAAAAGGTAAAGTATAAAACGAAAAGGTTAAAAAGATTCAGTTGCTCGTCTGCAATTACGAATTTAAATATAAGTGACAATTTTAATTAAAATAATATTAACTTAAAAAAAACTTACACAGCACGTCTTGACCATGAGCTGAGTGAGCATGTTCAAAATCAAGAAATTATTGTATTTTTTATTTATTTAATTTTTTTATTTATTTTCTCTCAGAAATGAGAGACCTGTGCCCAGTAGTGGGTCGAAGTACTTTATCTTTATGTTAAATGTCTGTTTTGTATGGCTGTAGCTTTAATTTTAACTATCAAATATAAATTATTATTTGTAAATTTACAGATTTATGAACAAATCACTATATTAATGAAATAAATTAAAGTTAAATAAGTAGATCATTAAATATACAATATAAAGTAAATATTTTTATCACCTTAAAACTATAGTATATTAAACTAACCTTTAATATACTTTACATAATCTATTATACCGCACACCTTCTTATTTGATTTGAAACTCTTTCAGAGTTCTTTAATTTTTTTTACAGTATAATATTTGATCCGGTAATACATTTGCACGATTTCACATTTACATTCCCAAAACGTTCTAAAGCTAATAAATAGACCACTGTCATTTAAATTCTTATTATTCATATATTTAGCCCTGTGGTTTTTTTTTAAAACTAGTTTTTACGGATTTTATCATCTATATTAACTCATTTTAGAAGTTTCGAGCACTTTACAGCACCCATAATCACAAGGGAGACGGAGGTGTTCGACATCCCAATTTCATAGATATCCCGGCTATCTTCAGTTTTTAAAATTAATTTTTGGTCTGATATACGCAAAACCAGCTTACAGTATATCTTGAAATCTTGCAGTGTATGATTGGGTTGGGATTTAATTTTATTAATTATAGGATCCCAAGCAGATGGTAGCGCCCAGCCCTCTTCTCTGTTAAAATTAGGTTTTTTTTTTATTTCAATAGCCTCGCGAATCATCCTGGGAAGGAATCAAAAGAAAGGCATCCTTTTATCTCTGCAATTTGGAGGTGCTGTAATTATAATTGTAATTGTTTTGTTTCAAAAACTTCACTTCACGTATTTTCTTATTATGTTAGAATTTTCGAAAAAACTTATTCGACAAATGGAATCCGTTATCAGATTTGATTTCAAAGTACCAATTTTCTGACGTATAATGGCATCGTTCGACAAGGAAAGTCCGATAATAATACTCAACGAAAGAAGTTACATTAGCTTCGTATTACAAACGCCTTGTTTCTAGCATTTTTACGAACAATAAGAAAATATTGTTAAAGAGTACATAGCATTTTTTCTCTTTATAAGTTATCATATTTCTTAAACCCTATTTGGTACTTCTTTTTCAATAACCCGTAAAAACCTACCGTTGGATGAAATATCTTCCACTGTAATAATATAATATCTTCCGCTGTTATTAACTTAACAAGGTCATCTCTACAACGGGAGAGGCAATTATAATCGAATCATTATTATTAATCAATCAAACAAGAAAAATCAACTTAAACACTTTGATCAAAACCATCGTTCGCATCGTTACCTCGCCTCGTTTACATCATCAGCATACCAATAAAGTAGAAGGACTAACAAGTAGTACAACTAACTTAAATGTAAATAAAATGAGAACATCATCAATGTAGTCGAAGTCAATTTAATACTTAAGGATAACTCAAAAACTACCGGTCAGATCTTGATCAAATTTATACAGGATCACATGAGGAGCATGATCTTTCAAATAAAAAATTATAAAAACCAGTTCACCTAAAGAAAAGTCCTGAGCTAACAAGCACACAAAAAAACACTGTCGAATTGAGTACCTCCGTCATTTTTGAAGTCGGTTAAAATGTAACTAATGATGTTAAACAACTTTGCCAGTATACCTCAAAACTTGAAATCAAGAGTATATAACAAATGAGTGCTGCCAGTGATGATATATGGATTAGAAAATGTGTCCTTCACTGCCGAACGTATGAGGAAGCTCAAGGTCACTCTACGAGCTATGGTGAGAGCAGATTATTGGAGTTTTTATTTAAGAAACATTTCAATTTATCCTAGTAGAAAGCTCGAAAGATTTATCTTCTTTCTGAAATAAAATATTTCAACCGAACAAAGATCACGTGCACACAGAAACTTAAGTGAAATAGCAGCATAATACTGCTGTGCTTCTTCCCGCCACCCCCTGTTCGGGCGGCCGTTAGATAACTCACCCAAGTGTATTGCATACTGTCATAGGAGTCATCGTTACGCAAGTAACGATGCGGCATGTTTCAAATTCACATTTTTACAGTCCACGGTCGCGGGCCCTGAGACCTATGGACCTATAAAAGGCTGTTGTGGTTCATCCTGTAAGTGACGAGAAACGGAGACTCTTTTTACTAGTACGAAGCATTACATCTTGATCTTCAGGGACGATGAACGTAATTGCATTTTCAAAGTGTAAGTCAAGGTCAAAAAAATTTGATCAACTTAAGCTTGCAAACTAAAAAAACACTTAAAAACCTACATTTTTAACAAGAAAATAATGAAATAATTGTCAAGAAACTCTGTGGTAATTTTAATGCCATCTTACAATAATTTATTTAACAAATAAATAATTCAATAAACTAGTGTTTAACAAAATTTCTTATATATATATATATATATATATATATATATATATATATATATATATATATATATATATATATATATATACATGCTTTACAGGCAACAGTTCATTTACAGTCACAACATTATATTACATATTTATAGATTTTTTTTCTAGGATACGGTGACAAATGAACAAACAGTCCACCTGATGGTAAGTGGTTGATGTGGCCCGTGGACATCTACATCTATCTTCGATGCAGATGCGTTGTCACCCGTGAGGACTAAGGTGTAATGCCTCATTTCCAGTAAAAAGGGTCTCCGGTTTTCTACACTCACCATACGAAACACAGCAGCATCAAGCTACCATTTCACGCTGGTATTTTGTGAGAGCGTGGTCCTTCCCCGGTCGAGCCGACCGATTCATGCTACAACTATACTACTAATATAACTGCAGCATGACTCTACCACGTATAATATATGGATAGTCAAAATATTTGTTTACTTGAAAAGATAGCGTAGGCGAGAAGTTATAGATTGTCCTTATTGCTTGTTTTTGCAAAATAATTATTGTTTCCAACCCAATCCAGATATGATACTGTGGAAGGAAACAAAGCAGGTACATTAATTAAGCATTTGGAAGGATGAGAAAGCTGTCTGATGACATTTTGCTTTCGAATCCTTCTAATATGTAGTATAAACAGCAGAACTATATTTTGCTCTCCAAGGAAAGAGGTCAAACTTATAAAATCATATTATTGTTTTGTTAATTAATTAATTTGTAAACATTTCGCAATATATAGTTGGGTCGTATCGACACAAAGTCGTTTCCTATCTCAGACATTTGAGTACCATACGAGAAAGATCAAAAGGGTCAAGCTCCTAACCCCGAGGGAAACCCACTTTTATCGCAAGTTCCGACGAAACTATACTGTTAAGTACAACCTTTTGCTCTCAGCTTGAGGGATATGATAATAGGAATTTTTACTCTAAATCTAGGATCAATGTAAGTCTACACATAGCGTCCACTTACTGAGTGGATAACGTGTGCCAGCATCAGATGTTTGCTCTTTTCTCACCCTTACAAAACGTTTTTATTGATTACCTTACGTACATATTTTATAGGACTATTCTTATATGTAGTACCTTTGATATAAGAGTGTGTTGTAAGATGGTAATTAATCGATCATGCATTAACGCATTTCGCTTTAAAAAAATTTAACATGAAACTATACAAAATGCCGCTCTATATAATATATTTTTCTTATGTCATAATTTAGTTTAATCAACGGAGGATAGCCATCGGCGCAGGACAAGATTATAGTGCCCAAGTGTAAGCGCAAGCACAGGTGCACTCTCTATTCCCTCACTCTCGTAATCCGATGGGACGGTAAATCGACGTGACCGGGAGAGATCAGGTGCAGGACCAAAGGCTTTACGTGCTTTCCGAGGCACGGGGGTGAGACACCGCCAACTTCCTGACTCCGGAAGACTGACTGCGAATAATGAGAATTTTTGAATTTTTTTGAATTACTGAGAATTACTTGACAGAAAAACTCAATAATTGATTTTTTGGCCTGACCCGGGACACGAACCTAGGACCTCATGATCAGCAGTCGCACTACTATAACCACTAGACCAGCGAGGCAGTCATAATTTATTTTATACCTACACTCGTTATTATCGATCTCAGAATTTAACAACGCAAATCAACAGTGGGACGTGTGCAAGCCAATTTTTAATTTACTTTTAGTCTTATCTTCTAAAAAACTAAATACCTATTGTTAGTTTTTGGCTCTGAATGATCTCAAATGAAATGAAATCTATGGAGGGGGCTGTGCTTGAGGTTTCTCCGCGTGATAAGCTTAGAAATGAGGACATCCACAGTAGAACCAGAGTGACCGACATAGCCCAACGGATTAGTAAGCTGAAGTGGCAATGGGACGGCCATATAGCTCGAAGAACCGACAACTGATAGGGAGAAAATGTTCTCGAGTGGCAGCCACGTATCGGTACGCGTAGTGTAGGGTGACGCCTAACTAGATGCAGTGACGACCTGGTAAGACATGCAGAAAGTCGATAGATGCAGGGGCTCAGGAGAGTGTATGTCCAGCGCAGTCTGGACTATTATATATTAACTTATTCCGATTTTCACCCAGACCGCGTGACCGAGTGAGGTGTTTGGGTGTTTTAGTAACAATATGACTAATTTCGCAAAATCTTTGCGCCTTATTTTTAGGCGACACGCAATTCGACTGAATGTATTTTTAAGCTATTGCATAGCTTCTATCGCGGGCCTTGAGCGCGGGGACCGAATCCAGAAATTTATTCCGCCGTAACGAAAAAACCTCACGCCCCCACTCCGACGGGCACGGGGGTGTGGCTTGAAGGCCGTGCATTGTCTAACGTCGCGTCGTTTCCTTTCGGCTAGACATGTGTAGATCACTCATTTCTAGCGACCGAATCATTCTAGTCTATTTCGTCACGCGTACCGGTACATTCGGATCGATCATTCAAATGGATCCTTTCTGGCTCCAGTACTCTGTGTCTGTAAGATCCATTGGGAACAAATGGGAAAAAAATATTTATGACTTTGTAATGCTATCATCGCCATCTACTGCATGTTATAGGTAATAAAGCATTTTATCGAAAAAAAATTTATGGATTTTCAAGGTGGTAAGTCCAAAAGATGCTAGATGGCATAAACATTAAACACAAAAACTGCAATTGATTTAATTTAATTGATAACTTTATTCAAGATTATTATTATATGTTTTATTAATTTAATAATTTTTTTTATTTTTAAATTTCATTCATAACTATACTTAATTTTATCGATTCTTATAAATTTACATTTAGGCCATCTAGCATCTATTGAGCGTACCACCTTGAGTCTCATCCATTTTGGTTTGATTTCGATAAAATGAGAAATGACTTTAACTATAGATCGAATAAGATGGCGCTATTTATTACAAAGCAAAGCATTGAAAGCAATTTTAGTAAAAATAAGATATTGTTTTCATCTAATATTATAAAATTTAGACTTCACACGTCTAAAAATAAGGATTGTAATGTTTATTTGCTACAAAGTACTTAATATGATGATTTTCTTATAAGATAAACTTTTATCTTATAAGAAAATCATCATATTAAATAAATAATTTGCCTTGAAATCTTTTGAAGTGTTATTTTTAGTAAACCCCACGAAACTTAGGTGTTTTTAATGTCCTTTTTTATACGCCTTTGCCACGAAATGATATTTTTAACTCATAGATGCAACAATCAAATGTAATAAATAATTAAATGTAAAATATTTTTTTTTTATTTTACTTATATAGTAACAAAATAACCCTTAATAATAAATACTCTACAATATTTTTTATTACCAGTGTGGGTGTAGCTACTTGATAAAAATAAAGTGCTTCCTTATGACACATAAAGAACTTTCCACGTTTGCACTTTGCAGCTTCTCTGAACTGAGCTACTTCAATCTTGCACAATTATAAAAGAACGTTAAATTAATCCTATCCTCCATCTACGAGTACACTTCATCGTCAGATCGCCACAGAGACCAGACCGGGGAATCCAGAATCCAGATTCCAGAGATCTAACTTTGATTCCGATTTAATTTGTTTGACGTATCGTATTTCATTGTTCATTTCATCTTTATACCTCTCGCGTCTCGCCAGAGATTAGTTAGTATTTAATAATAGTACCTATGTTCCGTTTCCTTGCTCTGTACGAATAGTGTAGTGTTACCTATTCTAGCCGAATCCAAGTCGCCAAAAAGTTGACGCAGAGTAAAAGTTGAAAGTCTTAAAAAGTCACCCAATTTTATAAGAAATATTTTAAGAAAATGCTTTAATTTAAACTTATGTTAGGTACCTTTAGTGTTATATTATTCATCAGAAGTAATAAGGATTGTAAGCGTAGAAGTAGACTACAAAGGTATTAAAAATACTTAAGAAGTCAGTTGCAATATCTACATTTTATTATTTTCTAATAAAAGGGTTATAGAATAAATAATATCCTTTACAATCGCCTTCTTTCTGAGATAGCCTACTCGGAGACTAGTAGAAAATCACAATTTTGGTCGCTCCGATTACTTTAAAACTAGCCTAAATAGCTAGAAATCGCCTAACTTGGCAACATTTCCGAATGCATGCACTGATTATACCGCACTGGTATACCTTACATTAAAAACAATTCATTCAGATCTTTCGGGATTCGGTCGGTTTGCGGCTCATTCTCAATTCAAACAAATCACGGGTTAAAAAGGTACCGTCAATTGTTTGTGATTGGTTGTACTGGTACATTCAAAAACAAATGAATGAACCATCAATACTTTCAAGTGTACCAGCTCAAACTAACGAATCATGCATGATTGACACAAGTCTATTTTCGGCAGTCTTCGACACGGTGTTTGTGTATAAAGTGTTTTGAATATGAATGAACAAAGTGCATTTATTATTAATGAAGAAAGTCACGAAATAATAGTGAAAGAAAATGAGTGAGTACTCTATATACATACATTTTATTATTATCACAAATGCAGTACTAATTTTGAATTGAAAATATAATACTGCTATAAAGATAACCTAAATTTTTGATATAAAAATGAGCGATATTAAAAGTAACCCTCTTTTTATACACACAAACACACACACGCGTATTGTTTAAATTCTCAATTTAGATTCTCAATATATATATATATATATTAGGGATGGGCCGAAATTCGGTTCGGAAAAATAATATCTACTCGCACTTATTTTAACTGAAATATAAGGTGCTTCTAAACTACAATATGCCATGGCTGCAACTGGTGGTTCTACTCATGATACTGTACCACTTTCCCCAAGGAACCCATAGTCAATTCTCAAAAAAAATTGCACCTTGTATGGAAATCGGTCAGCTGATTGGCCAAGTCTCCATACAAACAACCGTGGCATATATTTTAGAAGCACCTTATATAACAACATTAGATACTGTAAAATAAAAGATATTATTTTTACTCACTCATGGTCAATTATTTATTTATTTATTTCGGAACATTGTAAATGTAAACCTTATATTAAATCAGTTCCTATCTTATCATTAATCTTAATCTTAGTTCTTAACCTTAATCTTAGTTAATTGGTTATTAATCTTAGAAATCCCCGCCTAATTAATAATT
Organism: Parnassius smintheus behrii; assembly: GCA_036936625.1. Taxonomy (NCBI): domain Eukaryota; kingdom Metazoa; phylum Arthropoda; class Insecta; order Lepidoptera; family Papilionidae; genus Parnassius; species Parnassius smintheus. The sequence continues at coordinate 38,400,971 of JAUPFT010000011.1, forward strand.
AGCCATATTACAAAAATGAAATAAACTTTGTATTCTCCTAGTAAACATCTGGATAGGAGTCCGTAAATTAAATAAAAAAATAATGTTTTTGATTCAACATTCATTAACCTCAAGTATTTTTCATTACAATTAAAGGGTATTTGTTTTCAACAATTATATTTAAACCAACTGTTCTTATCTATCTAGTCATATTTAAAATTTACCGGAGTCAGGTTATGGTGCAAAAACACCAAAGATCTTATCAAGCCTTATTTGGCAGAAGTTTGTTACGTTTTTTTTTTCGTAGGTATATGTTTCCTGCGGTGTGCGGGCTGGGTATTTGAAGTAAATGCGTAAACAAGTCACGACGCGTCGCTCTCGAGAAAGCGTGCGAAAATGAACCGAAGTGAAATTTGTCATCTATGAGAGTGAATTTTATCTGTGTACTCTGTAACAAATAACTATATAGAAAAAAATGTGAAAATGACATTTCGCCATTTTTGTTTGTGTACTGGTTAGGAACTCGATCAAAAATTTGATAATTTTTCTGTTTTTATACGTTATTTCTAAAAAAATGTGAAAATGACTATTCGCCATTTTTGTTTGTGTGCTGGTTAGGAACTCGATCAAAAATTTGATAATTTCTCCGTTTTCATACGTTATTTCTAATGTTATTTTACATCAAATTAATTGTGAAGATATTTTCTTTAGGAAATATGTATCATTACGACGATTCAAAAACGTTTACATATAATAATTTACCTCGAAATTCACTATACGCGATTATCGTTTATTGATTATATGTTGTTTAAAAAGTATTCTTATCAGTTTTTGTGTTAAATGGATGCTAAATATAAAAGAATGCTTCAGTATTGATAGCAATTTATTAACGAAATATCTGTTGAGATGTGTCTAGAAATTATTAATACTTATTTTTATTTATTTATTAAAATAATAAATAAATAAAATTAAGTATACATTTATCTATATTGAGTACTAGTTGTTCCCCGCGATCTCGCCCGCGTGGAATATGAATTTCATGGGTTTTAATTTTTTTGCGCGGAACCCTAATTCTTTTTCTAAAACAAAAGTAGTTCAAGTTATTCCTTATATCATCAGCTATCCGCCAGTGAAAGTCCCGTCAAAATAGATCCAGCTGTTTCGGAGATTAGCTGGAACAAACAGACAGACAGACAGACAGATAAAAATTTTAAAAATTGTGTTTTTGTTACTAGTACTTTCATATGCATTTAATAAAAAGCTGTTGTTTTAACATTACAAACAGACGCTTCAATTTTATTTATTTGTAGATATAGATATAAGATATTATTCACATTGGTGTCATTTTAAAGGGAATATTATGTACTATTATAATAATAAAATAATTGTCTCCAGTAAATATTATACTTTTCTTGTAAAACTCGAAATAAAAAATAAATACGATTTATTTTTATATTCCCATATGCTTTATTTTCATCCTTTATTTTTTATTTGACCAATTTTCTTCTAATAAAATTAAATTATGAATTCATTGAGCTATTTGAGAATATTTTTATTTGAATGTTAGGTAGGTACCTATATTATTTTTTCAGTAGTAATCGTTTTTGTTGCGACAGTCTCGCGCGGTCGTAAAGAAAAGATACTGCGCGGACAGGTGGGACGAGAATCACTTGCGCGGCGCTTGAAGGCCGTGCATATTCTAACGTCGTTTCTTTTCGGCAATCTTCGACACGGTGTTTGTGTGCGTGCAACTAGACGTATTATACGACTCTACGAAGCTCGCACGAATCGAGACGAGCTGCTCCGAAATCGGACGAATACATAAGCAGCTGTTTATGAGAAAGTATATAGGTGTATAGGTATTTATGTACAACAGTGAATAACTGTACTTGTAAAATTTGTGTATAAAGTGTTTTGAATATGAATGAACAAAGTGCATTTATTATTTATTTATTTAATAAAAGAAAAAAAATTGTTTTCTTATCGGTCACCACGCTCAAAAAGTGTAACTTGAATTAATATCAAAGAAAAAAAAATACTGCATAAATAAAATAAATAAATAATTATAATTGCATAAGTTGATACAAAATGCTATGCAATAGCTTTACCGCGGCAGTCCCCGAGTGCCACACGTCTTTTTTTTTTAAATATGTTCGTGCATAACTTTTGTTTATGAATCTATTTTAATAATTTTTCTCTTATTGAAAATAACTTATACTTCTTTATACAACAATTAAGTTTTTAATTTGACTTGTGATATTAGTTACCTTGGACTTGCTATATTCGTTAGTCCACTAAAAAGGGTAAAAATAAACGTAAAAATAAAGTCAAAAACAACTTCAAAACTTCAAATACTAAAATAATGATATAATTTTCACATAATGGCTTCTGAATTCGGAGCTTTAACTCTCCGATATACTGTTTTAGCACCGTTTTAGCACTAAATGTATTCATTGAAATCACAAATGAAATCGTTTGAACACGTATAATTTTTACCCAAGTCACAAAGTAAAAATACATTAAACCGTCTACTCAATATTCATTATTACATAGGTACTGAAATTACAGAAATGGAGTGCTTAAAACACGCAATTCGTTATAATGTTAATTAGGTTAGTTAACTTTGGATTGAAGTTTAAATCTTGTTGAAAAATCTAAAAAATTGTTCTGAATGTTGCTGTTACGGATTTAGAAAAAAAATTTCGACTACAACCTTTAATATGTACATTATAAAACACTTTCGTTAGTAATGCTAGCGTGATTAAATGCAAATTTAACTTTTTAATCTGAGCTCGCCCTTTTCACTGGTTATTACCCAGTCCTTACAATAGAGTAAGATAACGCAATTTACAATGTCTTTTGAATAATAGCGAAATATGACGATCACCCTGAATAAATTATTCCAGTCTTTACATTGTTTCTTTGTTCACCATCTATATTGCGTCACGCGATGTATGAATACAGCAAAGTTTTAATAAGCTCGAGTAACGGCCTAGTCTTGGCGACATCGAATTGTGCCCGGATGGTTATCGGAACTGGACGCGGGGTGTGTAATTCATGATTTTGTTTCCAAAAGGAAGTAAAACATTTAACGTAGTTTCCACTTAATGATTTCTTATATTTACGCGAACACTACACATGATTAAAACTACTTTTACGGATTTTATCGCGTTTATTTTTACTTTTTATTTTTAATTCCCGACGTTTCGGGCGCTTTCCAGCACCCATGGTCACGGGGGACTGAGATGACTGACGTCCCGATGTCATTGTTAAGCTGAAGATACTCCGGGTTTAACAATGACATCGGGACGTCAGTCATCTCAGTCCCCCGTGACCATGGGTGCTGGAAACCCCCCGAAACGTCGGGAATTAAAAATAAAAAGTAAAAATAAACGCGATAAAATCCGTAAAAGTAGTTTTAATCATGTGTAGTTTCCACTTGTTAACTTCAATCTGGAAATAAAAAGAATTTTCTAAAGGAGATTAACGTTTCATTCACACTAGACAAACGTGCGATTCAGATAAGATTTAATATTATAATATTTTTTAAACTTCGTTCGCTAAGAATAAATAAGAGGCGTATATTCACAAAAAAAATTATACTTTACTTAAAAATAATACATTTTTCATTTTTTGATCTGATAGTATGTTGTATTAAATTTTTCCAACCGGAGACGACGATAATTGAAACAACTTTACCGCTACCCTTTAAGAAATTGGCGTGGGTCCGTAAAGTATACAACAAAAGAAAATTTACTCACCTCCAAATAATTGACGAAAACCCAAAAATTTTACTGAAATCGAGGCATTACATCTTAGTCTTCAGGGGTGACAACGCATTTGCATTTTGATTCTTAATTGAGGATAAATTTGGATTAGAAATGTTTATGGGCCACAGCTCGTATGCTCGTTTGTCACCCAATTATATATAGAAAAACCTTTTCTTTTTTTAAATCCAGTTAAATATATGATAACATCATAGCTTTAAAATTCAAAATTGTATCGATCTATCTTCTTTTTATACTCCTTCAGCTTCAGCCCACAAAAATCCACTGCTGGTAATTGGCCTCGCCCGTGTTGAACATATAATGTTTATTCAAGTATTCCATTTCTAATTTATTGAAAAAATGGAAGGTAAGTTATTGTGTCACCTCATTAAGTTAATGCAAAGCGTTATATGGAAATTACATAATTAAAACCAATTTTTGTATATATTAAGTACAAGGACAACTTGAGCAATATTTGTTATTATTTTAAGCAATAAATAATGTATTAATTGTTAATAAATTGTTAAAATGTTAAATAACGTATTCAGAGATGTGTAAAACATTGTCATAAATTAAACTCCATTCCTTAAAATAATATTATTCGACGGCCGCATGTGCCCATCAGATGTCCGTATATTGCAATTAAGCGTCCGTATTGCATATTGTATATTGCAAATATGCTATCAGACGTCCGTATATTGTGTTGGTGATATATAAAAATGTTGCGTATTAACGTTATAATTATTGATTAAACGAACTGACCTTGAGTGAAGTTCTATCATAATTATACAAGGTGTTTTGTCCGAATAGATTAGTAACTGGCACTTATTAAACACAGGTAGGGTCACGTTTAGGATTCAACACTCGCGCTATAGTTGAGAATCTAAAATTAAAAAACAACCTTACCCCTTCTTCTTCCGGTCACAGGATATGTCATTAAGTTTAGAGCTGGACACAAAAATCTTGATATTTCCTACATAATTAGGTACCAGAAGGCCGGGCGGCAGTGAGTTACTAATCTCTTCGGACGAAGCACCTCGTATAATTATGATATAATTTCACTTAAGGTGAGTTCGTTTAGTCATTAATTGTACTTTCTACTTCGTCGTCTAGGTATTAACTGGAACTTGTTAAACAGAACGAGAACAGGAAATATCAAAGTTCATTTGAGGAGGGTAAGATTATTTTGTATTTACTTGATGCATGTATTTATCATGAAAGATTTGATAAATACATGCCTGGTATTATTTATACTATATACTATAAATTTAATACCTTACTATTGTATAGGTATATTACATTAAACTAAGACAAACGATAAAAATTTACTTTAGTAAGAAAAATCTTTATGAATAATAAAGTAATCAATATTACCTCAATACTTAGAGGGTGGCTATTTTGTAAATTTGACACATCTCACTCATAAAACTTATACTTATGTAGTCTTTTTGAATCTTAATCGTATCTTAATTAATCTGATTATAAAGCCGAAGTGAAATAATTTTTTAAATTCTAAAAAAGTACTTTGTAATGTTAGGTACCATTACAGTAACCATACAAGAGGATAGAGATTACGTGTTCATTGAGTAATACAATGTACTCAACATCGTATTATTTTATGATTTCATTAGTTACGGACGACACTTGCGAACATTTACTAATCATCGTTGTTATATTCCTATTACTAAATTTACAAAAAGATGTGAAACTACTACTCCATCCGGCCGTCTTATCAGCGTTTATCCTGGAGATAACTGGTACGCGATGTGGCGTCGCAGACGACATGTCGTATGTGCCGTAAATATTATGGAAATATCAAAACCGAAATATTTTAGTGTATCTCTGATCCAACGACTTAGCATTTGCGTAGAGGCTGACCGGCGTGTTTTTTTTTATATAGGATGGGTTGACAAACGAGCACACAGTCCACCTGATGGTAAGTGGTTGCCTTGGCCCATAGACAACTACATCTATCCTCGATTACGAATCAAAATACGAATGCGTTGTCACTCGTGATGACTAAAACGGAATGCCTTGTTTCCAGATTATTCTCCGGTTCTCTACACTCAACATGCGAAACACAGCAGCATTAAGCTACTATTTTCCGCTATTATTCTATGAGAGCGTGTTCCTTCCCCGGTCGAGCCGACATGAGTGCTACAACTATACTACTAATATAATTGCGGCATGGCTGTACCACGTGGAAAAACGTCATGGTTTCTTAAACGTCAATAAAAAGGCATTATGTTGATAAAACTGGGACATTTTTTCAAAAGACACCTGAGCTAGACAAATTACGGATTTTTATCGAAATTAAATATGTCCACTATGGGCTGATTTGTTCCAACACCAGAAATGTTAATTAGATCGGGAATTTTTATAATGTTATTATCGATGTTGCCGTTCAATGTTTTCACTATTTATTTTAATACTAGTGATCCGCTCCGGTTTAGCACGGGTAATTTCTGTATCTCGACAACAGTGCCACGTACCAGGTGCAAATGGAAATCTAAAAAATCTAGGCCCATTTTAACACACAAAAAATTCCATCAAAATCGGTCGAGTCGCTCTTGAGTTCTATCGAGACCTACGAAGAGCAGCTAATTTTTATATACTTAAAGAGATATTTAATATTATTTATAAGAGACAAAATGAAACACATTTTTTGTCTTTATTGCAAGCGAGTTATTGTTATTTACAGCTTTGAAGTATTTTGAACGAATGATGTCATCATCGTATTTTGGTTAAGGCGATCTTGATCTATAGACACACGTGATCTATAGACACAGTTTTTGCGTATTTCATGGCCTATTAGCATTTAACAAAGAGAATACAAGTGCCGATGCTGTAGGTATGAATTAAATGTACTATACTATATACTCTGCACCTATTTCACATTACTTATAGTAAGATAACTACTATTTTTAGGAATTTAAATCTTAAACTAATTCCTTAAAATACTTGTACGAAGGTGCGTTAGTTTTCTTAGGTTAGTCGCATCGCATAGCGATTGTTCCTAAGTTCTCCGTCTTCTGGAATGAAGTACTCATAAAAAAAGTTGCAACAAAAGCGGATTATTTCTAAAGTTAACACTTTGTTAAAATAGATAATTAAGGCTGAGTTGGCCGCATAGGTACAACAACAAAGCCGTTAGGTTAGTCTGATATAATTTAGAAATTTATATTTAAATATGTATTATAATATCTTTATAAAAAAATTATAAGCAAGCAATTGGACAATCAACTCCAATCTCGCTCCGAAATTTCACAAAGATATATAAATGCCTAAGTACGAGTATACATTTATTTTTATGTTTAACGATATCGACTGCTTGAATCCCTTCGAAGCCTTTTAGCGGTTCTTTCTAACATTCACGGCAATGATATTACATTTATATTTAATGTCCGAACCTTTACTTATTAGATACTTAGCGAAGAAGTATGAATTTTATACGATAAGAAATAAATATTAAATGCAAGTGGTTATGTTATCACGCGAGTAGTTATTAAATAAAAATAATCTTATTGATTTTATCACGTTTAGGATTATTCTATTTAATTTTGTTATGTGTAGATCCGAATAAATATTATTATTTAATAGCTGAAGGTAGCCCAGGTAAACTACGACATCAAGATGTTGAACACTAGACACCGGATAACGAGTGCTATTAGACAAAATTTTCGGATTTCATTTCTTTATGTCAAGCACAAATAAAACCCGTTAAATTAGTTTCTCGTCAATTGCCAATCTCGCGACGTCGCGTGTTCCCAATACTCTACAATTTGGCCCTTCACGCGACGTCGCGTGAAGTGTCCGACGAGTTTTGTATGAAGCGTATTGCCTGGGCCGGAGCGTTATTGCAATAGTGTTTTTTATGGGCCTCTAGAGAAAGGACTGAGCTATCCTAAAGTGGGCGTGGCCTTCCGAATCATGCGATAGTTTTAGTGCTACATAATTGGTTAGTTAGGTTAGTTCGCTTAGCATCGCCGCTCGAGCCGGACGGCTTTCTTGTTTGTTTTTAGTTAGTTATGGACAAATAATACGTATTTTTTCTAGTATAAAGTGATAATAATTATAATAAAACAAAATTTATAATGAGTGATTGTCAACCTGGTACCTCTAGGGGTACGAAACGATCAAACGAGATACCTTTGCGAGCGCAATCAAAACGTGTTTTGTTGCACGAATCGGATATTCTTAAATCGGAAGCTTTAGGAAACTCTGATGAGGATGATTTTGTGGGAAGTGATGAAGACGAAGATTTTTTATTGGGTGATGATGACGGAGACAGCTCAACTCTGGAGTCGGAAGAAGGAGTTATATCACCGCTACCACCTAGTGAAATTCGATTTTCATCTGCAGAAAGGGAGGAGTTGAATGAAACGATTGAAGAGTCAGCTATGCCACATGAGTCTCCTGAACCTGCCACCGAAGGATCAACCTCACACTGGAGTACTTCTTGCTTGTCTATGAAACAAATACCATTCGTTCGAGAGTCAAAGCTGCATGTAGTACCGCCATCACATCCAATAGATTATTTTTGTTTATTGTTCAATGAAGAATATTTGAGAATGATCGTGGAGTGCACAAATAGATACGCCGCACGTATGAAAAGCTCCAGTGAACATCGTCATGCACGTATTTCAAGATGGAAAGAGTTGACCGTTGAAGAGTTCAAAACATTTCTGGGCCTTCTGTTACATACTGGCACTGCAAAAATGAACCGATTGACAGATTATTGGAAGGATCACTGGTTATATAAATCATGCTTTTCGAAATACATGTCAAGAAATAGATTTTTTTATTATTTTACGTTGTATACGATGAAGAAGAAGACGCCACTGCTAGGCGTCTAATATAAATGTCAAAAAATAGTCGACAATTTCAATAATAAAATGAATAATCTAAAATGAATAAATATCCAGTCCAGAACCTATCTTTAGACGAGTCGATGGTTTTATGGCGTGGCCGCCTATTTTTCCGACAATACATCAAATTAAAACGCCACAAGTATGGCTCGCAGAACCGGATGGCTTGATTTTAAATTTCCACGTGTTTGCCAGCACAGAAGATGAAACAGCCGGAAAGAGCCACACCAAAAAAATTGTTGAAAAATTGATGCAAAATAAATTGGACGTTGGCCACTCTATCTATATGGATAATTTTTATAATTCATATACCTTAGCTAGTAAACTTTTGGGTCGACTTACTTATTGTACTGGCTAGCTCTAAAATATTTAGAAGATTTTTTTATGTTGCATGTTTCTTTGATATTTTGTTATTTTTTGTGTTATATAATTCAAATAAAAATTATTGATACTAAAAATATTTAATTTTATTACATTTGAACTCATAATTGCACAAAAGTGCTAAGGTATCCCAAAACTCGACGTCGCGTGATGGGGCCCCTAAGGATAAATGTACTCCACATGGCCCATCACGCGACGTCGAGTGATATATAACTATATTATGTAAAATATTAAATATATATATATATATATATATATATATATATATATATATATATATATATATATATATACTAAAACCATAAACACACTCGCAAATAGTATTTGCTGTACTTAAGAGTAATTTTATTAAAAAAATTTTGGGCCACCAGCAGAAAACTCCAATTTTAGCTTTGGCAATGAACGTGTTAATGGAGTAATAGGTAAGTTTTATACGTAAAATAACCATTAAACTTATTTTGTATGTTTCTAATTACACACATATATCGTCATTATCAATCACTAGCAAAAAATTGTTTATACTATTTCTAAATTATTATAACCAATTATTGTTTTTGTGCCACTTCTAAGATTCAATGTTTAGTTCGCCACGCTTCTTCAATGCGGGATACAAGACTTCATGTCCGTAAAATATTTTATGTTCTTACTAAGATTTCTTTAACCGTCGAGAACACGATAAATCAGCGCTTGAAATTTTAATTATCAATGTCGTTGATGACGCCAGTAATCGCATTCAGGTCGCTCCCGTCGTCAATTTACGCTGACACATATCCCTAATTCTGGAGCTATATGCTAATCCAAGGCTATGCTAGGGTACATAGTTCATAGCTTCGCCGTTTGCCGGGACTATTGGAACTCTTTCACAAATAATACTACCGTAGTTTCGAAAGCGGTATACAGAAAGAGAAAGAAGAGTGTCTTGAAAGACGCTGACAAAGTAAAAGGCTTAAAGGGTAAGAACCCACTATTATCAAGGGTCGATATGTCCGTATCCTTAACTAACTTAATCCTTAGCTACACTTGTTTATAGTCGGTTAATAATATTATATAACAGTATAATCATATATAATAGTATAACAATCATAAAAAATATCAATATTTAATTTTCACACGGTGTACATGTTAATTAATTACTTAATTTCATGCCAGTCGATATTTTATTCATGATACAAAGGTAAAAGACCTAATGACCTTTATATACCTTATGAGTCAGGGATATAGTACTACAACCTTTTTCAATACTAACACAATTTACCTAATGGTAAGTAAACGTGGAAGAGCCATGCTACAGGTTCATTATGAACGTTACACGAATGTGTCGGCTCTACCGGAGAAGAGCCACGCTCTCACAGAATACCATCTAACAATGTGTAATAAGTCCAGGGGACTAAATAAAGGGCACTGAAGCCAAATTAGTGGTTTTTAGAATTCTCTCTGTGTATTATAGATTCACGCAAAAACTACGGAACAGATTTCTATGAAATTTTGTGTATAGGTAGTTATGGACCCGGGGCTACTTATAGGCTACTTTTCATCTGACTACAGAATATAAAAAAGGAGGGTTAAGTATTTTCCTTTCTATAGATGTTAATTGATGTGTTTTATTAAAGTAAATAAAATATTTATAAATAAATCCCAAAATTGGTTTTAACCGTTGATAAATTGAACTACGCCAACCATCTATGATTTTTATATTCCCTTTTTCAAGACAGTCCCATCTAACGTAAAATACAAAAAGGACTGACATTTTGCCACATTTGCCATTATAAAGTTCTTTAATTGAATTCATAATTGATTTAAAATTCTTATGTAATTTTTTTAGTATTTGTTATTTCATTTTAGTAGATATGAATAAATTTTAAAGTAACTAAAGACTACTTAAATAGATAGTCGTGACATCTATCGAAAATCATAATATTATGGATGTTTTTAAGTTTAATTTCTAATCTATAAAAAGTTATAGTAGGTAGTTTTTTATCTATAAATAAACATAAAAATTGCAATTGGTATACACAAAACTCTTATTATCCTTATAGTTTAAATAAAAAGAGTTTAATATATGTATAAGTCAGATCTAATAATTTATAATATCATAAATTAATCGATTATTGTAAGTAAAATGGCGGTATTTCATAAAGTTTACCAGTGTTTGCTGACTATATCATGATATAGCTTCACCAAATCAATGAATAGAGATTTTTTGACGATATTAACAACTAGACACGACAATAATATTTATAGATGTTATTGTTAAATCGTAAAATAATTTTATCACACACCGCTAGCGGCACTGATTGGATATATTTGATATTTGATAAAAGCAGAATTTATACCAAAATTATGTATTATATAATTATTAGCGTCTTTGTCGTGCGATAGAGCCACTCCAGTCGCACCTCAACTTGTTGAGTCTGAGTACTAGTGGGTAAAGTTTTGGTGGTCATAGTTTTAAAATAATAATAGCGCCATCTACTTCATGTTAAATAAACTAATAATAAGTACATAACTGGTCTAATAAAATAAAATTCTATTAAATATGTACTTATTGTGGCAGCATCAAAAATTTTCAGACCGGTATAGACCTGTGGCCACTCTATGTATGTTATATCATAATTGTCAATTTTAGCAAAATTACTAACAAAACTGTGTACACAAAACTTTGATTAAGAGAGAAGGTCTTTAGTTGAATATGCTGTGCGTCTATCGGCATAGCAATATTTCACTAATTTCTTTTTGTATAAATAACTGAAAATTAAATGCACTATGAGATTTATATCCATAATTGGTGGAATAGTTCGTGATACCGTTTATGAAGCCTTTTTTACCTTAAATGGGATTTATAAAGTAGTTTGTCATATATTAAAATAGCTTTCATATTTTCAGACATAACTATTAAAATTTTTGTGACAGTCCCGGTTGCATAGCTCGCACAATGATTTGTAATATATAAGTCAATGAGCTCACATGAGTAAACGAACAGGTTCTTATGAAAAGTACTATAAATATCAAAGAAAGCAAAATTTAAATACGGGTTTATTTTAATTTTTACTCTGAGTAGAACTGCACTGATCTTCTTCTTGAGAATCTTGAAAGGTATCTGTATAAGACTGTAATCAATTTGATCTAAATGTAAATTTCTTAGTTGGTACGTAAGCAACTCAAATTAGATCCGCGCTGACTCCACTCATATTTTAACCGCAATTTGAAGTTTCGATTTACCAATTTTTTGGCGGTGAAGAAAAACATCGCAAATATTTCGGAAATCATTTTTAGGAGTATGTGAAGTTGGTCATCCAGCGTTGGATTCAACTTAATCAACTCCTTTGTGACCTAAAACCCGCTGTGGCCTGTGCCCATAGTGGGATGTATTTAGGCTCCTACTTTTTTACTTTTAATAGGGCTTTCCACTGCTGATCATAGACTCCCGCCATTGTTTGACAAATAGACCGGGTGTTTGCAGAAGTATTCACGCTTGCTAAGCGGGTTGGCAACCACAGCTATTTATTAATTTGCGCTGCCAAGAAGATGCTACCCATCTCTTGTTTCAGTTTCCTATTGTCTCCTCTCAAGATACCCACGGGATGAAATGGGGTGGTGGATATCAATATTCAATGGGGCCAATATTAATAAAGACCACGAAATTAAACCCTATTTTATCAATACTATATCAATTTTAATAACGAATATTATGTAAATAAAGCATTTCCGATTCCAGGCCCATTTTCCGTAAATAAAGACACATCGGAAGCCCAATATAAAAGAAGTGTTGCTTGACGTCTGATGTTTATGCGATTCTGATAAACTAACTTATGTGTTTCTATAGCCGATAATATTTCCAATACAGACACAGATATTGATATGTTTCTACAAGTGATAAAGTTTTGCTAATTTTAGTACTAAATAGTATTATCCATGTTTCTAAATTCAAGCCCACGTGAGTGAAACCGCGGGTAAAAAGCTAGTCATACAATAAAATAAATGACAAAAATCAGCATACCTGCGGAGCAGTAAAAGTAGAGAGTTCTTTTTCGATTGTACCTCATTTGAAAACGTCATTTTTACTTCCAAAAATTAAGCATAATGTTACATTTAATTAAATTTTCACGAGACAAGGCATTTCCGTTCCCTTTATTCACATTAATTCGTGGTTATATTCGAGAATATATCCTTTTTCTTCAAACAGTTCTACCCTAAGGATATAATATCTATCAAATTAATGAACGCATTCAAATACCGTAGATACTAATATTAATAATATGGCAGAGAGAAATTGCTTGAATTTGCTTAGTTAAAATATCGAAGTAATATAAAAAAAGAAATACGTGACCAGGTTAAGTCAATGTTACTTCACTCATGCAAAAATCTCACAATAAGCGTTTTGCTCAAAAATGTACTTTTTTATGGTTGAACGTGTTACGCGTCGCTGGTGAAATGTATGCCTTCCCTTTATGGCCATGGGGAAATTACCCATTACGCGCACGGATGGACTTCGTGTTACTCATACTTTAACTAAAAGAATAAAACGAAAAGGTTAAAAAGATTCAGTTGCTCGTCTTCCATTACGAATTTGAATATAAGTGACAATTTTAATTAAAATAATATTAGCTTTAAAAAAACTTACACAACACTTCTCGATCACGAGCTGAGCGAGCACACATGTTCATAGTCAAGAAATTATAGTATTTTTTATTTATTTAATTTTTTTAAACTGATACCCATTAAAGAAAAATTTACCCCCCTCCCGAAACCACGCGTGATTTAGTTGCTTGCTCAAAAATAATATATTTGCGCCGTGGTAGCCAAATGGTTAGTGCTCGCTGTAAAATTCATATTACGCGAACAACCCGGGTTTGATCCCCACCAGCTACAACGAAATTGTTAGTTGCAATTTTAAATGCTGATTTACTACGTGCTGGGCGGTGAAGGAAAACATCGTGAGAAAACCTGCAAGTCCGAGAAATAAGAAAAAAAATTTCGAAGACATGTGAAGTTCGCCAACACGCATTGGGGCAGCGCGGGGACATTTCCTTGTCCTAGAATCCTCTCAGAAATGAGAGCCCTGTGCCCAGCTGTGGGTCGAAGTATTTTAATTTTATGTTGAATGTCCGTGTTGTATGGCTGAAGCTTTAATTTTAACTATCAAAAATATAAAGTACTATAGGTAAAGTTATAGATTTATTAACAAGCCCTGTGCCCTATACTACACTATATGAATAAAGTAAATTAAAGATAAATTATGTAGGTCATCAAATATGTAATATAAAGTAAATATTTGTATCACCATAAAACTATAATATATTAGCTTGCCAGGCAGACGTTGTTCTGCCCTTTTCGACCACCCTTTGTCACGTCCTATTAAAAATCCTAAAATTCGCAAAAAAATATGGGTCACTCATGGGCAAAAAAACTATCCTATCTCTCAATTTGGACCAAACTGCACACGATGCGAAAATTTTATTAAAGTCAGTTGAGTAGTTTAGAAGTCCATCGCGGACAAACAACGTGACACGTAATTGCACCAACCTGTAATATACTTCACATAACCTATTATACCGCACACCTACTTATTTGATTTGAAACTCTTTCAGAGTTCTTTTAACTTTTTTTACACTGTAATATTTGATGAGGTAATACATTTGCACGATTTCACAATGACGTTCCTGCAATGTTCTAAAGCTAATAAATGGACCACTATCATTTAAATTCTTATTATTCATATATTTAGCCCTGTGGTTGTTTAAATAAAACTAGTTTTTACATTTTAGACGTTTCGAGCACTTACAGTTCCCATGGTCACGGGGGGACAGGTGTCGACAACCCAATGTCCTAGTTGTCCCAGCTATCTTCAGATTACAACATCAATTTTTGGTCCGATCTACGCAAAAACAGCTTACAGTATCTTGAAATCTTGCAGTGTATGATTGGTTTATCACTATATTTATTTTTCGTTGGGGTATCACTCTCCGGTTACGACTGTCGAAGATGCAAGATTGATAATGGTGACAATATAAGTTTTAAAAGTGTTGTACGCAATGTCCCTTTGAAATTCCCTTTTTATCGCTGCAATTTGGTGTTGTTGTAATTACAATTGTTTTGATTCAAAAACTTCACCATCGATTTTAATAAAACATAAACAGTTACTTATTAAGTAATAAATAATTTAATTAAATTAGTTTTGTGACGATATCATCAGTGCGCTACAATATCGTACGAACGTACACTCTTACAGACATTTGTATAACAGTATAAAACAGTAAAGTGATTTCTTATAAAGTTAGAATTTTCGAAAAAACTTATTCCACAAATCGAATCTCTTATCTGATTTGATTTCAAAGTACCAATTATCTGACGTATAATGGCATCGTTCGAAAAAGCAAGTCCGATAATAATACTCAACGAAATAAGTTACATTCGCTTCGTATTACAAACGCCTTGTTTCTAACATTTTTTACGATCAATAAAAAATATTGTTAAAGAGAGTACATAGCATTTTTTCCCTTTATAAGTTCTCATATTCCTTAAACCCTCTTTGGTACTTCTTTTTCGATAACCCGTAAAAACCTACCGTTGGCTGGAATATCTTCCGCTGTTATTAACTAAACAAGGTCATCTAAATCAAATCTCATCATACATCATCAGCATACCAATAAAGTAAAAGGACTAACAAGTAGTACAAGTGACTTAAATGTAAATAAAATCAGAACATCATCAATGTAGTCGAAGTCAAATAAATACTTAATATTAAGGATAACTCTACTCTAAACTGCCGATCAGATCTTGATCAAATTTATATGGGATCACATGAGAAGCGTAATCTTTCAAATACAAATCATCAAGATCGGTTCACCTAGAGAAAAGTTCTGAGGTAACAAACATACAAAAAACACAGTCGAATTGAGTACCTCCTCCTTTTTGAAGTCTGTTAAAATGTAACTAATGATGTTGAACAACCTTGCTAGTATACCTCAAAACTTAAAGTCAAGAGTATATAACCAGTGAGTGCTGCCAGTGATTATATATGGATTAGAAAATGTGTCCTTCACTGCCGGCCGTATGAGGAAGCTCAAGGTCACTCTACGAGCTGTGGTGAGAGCGGATTATTGGAGTTTTTATTTAAGAAATATTTTAATTTATCCTAGTAGAAAGCTCAAAAGTTTTATCTTCTTTCTGAAATAAAATATCTCAACCGGACAAAGATCACGTGCACACAGAATACTTAAGTGAAATAGCAGCATAATACTGCTGTGCTTCTTCCCGCCACCCCCTGTTCGGGCGGCCGTTAGATAACTCACCCAAGTGTATTGTATACTGTCATAGGAGTGATCGTTACGCAAGTAACGATGCAGAATGTTTCAAATTTACCTTTTTACACCTATGGACCTAAGACCTATGAACCTGTAAAAGGCAAAAAGCTAACAGCATTAACACCGCGAACGAATTTACGCGAACACTACACATTGATTAAAATGTGTAGTGTTCGCGTAAATATAAGAAATCATTAAGCATTAACACTATCAGAAACCAGAGATTCTGTGTTTCACTCAAGTGACGAGGAACGGAGGCCCTTTTTATTAGTACGAAGCATTACATCTTGATCTTCAGGGATGATGAACGTAATTGCATTTTCGAAGTTTAAGTCAATGTCAAAAAAAATTATTCAACTTAGGCTTGCAAACTAAAAAAATATTATATTTAAAAAAATATTTTCTTGTTAAAAATGTAGGTTTTCAAGTATTTTTTTAGTTCGCAAGCCTAAGTTGAATAATTTTTTTGACCTTGACTTAAACTTTGAAAATGCAATTACGTACATTCATCATCCCTGAAAATTTGTCAAGAAACTCTGTGGTATTTTTTATTGCCATCTTACAATAAATTCTTTAACAAATAAATAATTCAATAAACAAGTGTCTATTAATGTTTATATATATATATATATATATATATATATATATATATATATATATAAAATTTATTTTTAAAATATATAAAAATATATTTTTATAAATATATTTATATTTATTTTATAAAATTTAGGATATCACTTCGACATGTTTTACAGGCGACAGTTCATTTACAGTCACAACATTATATTACATATTTTTATTTTTTTATAGGATATGGTGACGAACGAGCACACAGTCCACCTGATGGTAAGTGGTTGCTGTGGCCCATAGACATCTACATCTGTCTTCGATTAAGAATTAAAATACAGATTCGTTGTCACCCGTGAGGACTAAGATGGAATGCCTCATTTCCAGTAAAAAGGGTCTCCGGTTCTCTGCACTCACCGTACGAATAACTACCCTTTCACGCTAGTATTCTGTGAGAGCATGGTCCTTCCCCGGCCGAGCTGACTCATTCGTGCTACAACTATACTCTTAATATATTTGCAGCATGGCTCTACCGCGTATAATATATAGATAGTCAAAACATTTGTTTACTTGAAAAGATCGCGTAGGCGAGAAGTTAAGATTGCCCGTATTGCTTGTTTTTGCGAAATAATTATTGTTAATCCAATCCAGATATGATACTGCGGAAGTAAACAACGTAGGTACATTAATTTAGCATTTGGAAGGATGAGAAAGCTGTCTAATGACCTTTTGCTTTCTAATCCTTCTAATATGTAATATAAACAGCGAAGTACATATATTTTGCTCTCCAAGGAAATAGGTCAAACTTACAAAATCTAAATTATTGTTTTGTTAAATAATTAATTTATAAATATTTCGCAATATATAGTTGGGTCGTTTCGGCACAAAGTCGTTTCCTATCTCAGATATTTGAGTACCATACGAGAAAGATCAAAAGGGTCAAGCTCCTATCCCCGAAGGAAACCCACTTTTATCGCAAATTCCGGTGAAACTATACAGTTAAGTGCAACCTTTTGCCCTCAGCTTGAGGGATATGATGATAGGAATTTACTCTAAATCTAGGATCAATGTAAGTCTACACATAGCATCCACTTAATGACGTGCCAGCATTAGATGTTTGCTCTTTTCTCACCCTTACAAAACGTTATTTATTGAACTTTACATACATATTTTATAAGACTCTTCTTATATGATCATGCATTAACGCATTGCACTTAATATATTACGCTTTTTAACGCGAAAAAAATTTAACACGAAACTACACAAAATTCCGCTCGATATAATATATATATATATATATATATATATATATATATATATATATATATATATATATTTTCTTATGTTATAATTTCTTTTATATATCGCCGGACAGCTTAATATTTATGACCATGTAATAGGACGCGCTTAAGTAGATTTGCGTTAATTTAGTCAATCTAGAGGCGTTGTAACATCATACCTAGGTTTCCTATTCAACGAACACACGAGCAAACAGTTCATCTTTTGGTAAGTGGATGCTGTGGTCCATGGATATCTACATCTCTCCTCGTTTGTCAAACATGAACAAACATGCAGATGCGATGTCACCCGTGAAGACTAAGATGCCTCGTTTCTAGTAAAAAAGGGTCTTCGGCCCTCTACACTCACCATACGAAATACAGCAACATTTCGCTTCTACTTTACGCTGGTAATCAGTGAGAGTGTTGTCCTTTCCCGGTCGAGCCGACCTATTCATATGGCTAGGTTCTATCACGTATAGTAGTGACGGTTATAATTACTAGTTCAGTACCGAAAAATAACTACATGTAGATGAAACGAAAGAAAACAAATATATAAATCGATAATGACTGTATGCGCACAACCTTCGACCAAACAGTTTTAACGTCATGAAATCGTTACAAATACAACTCGACTAAACAGTTTAAGGGGTTTAACAATTTTTATGTATGCGTTGTGTAGTTATAATATGCGGGTTTTAGGTATCTAAGAGTATATAAGTGAACTTTTTCGCAAAATTCAATATCGCATACACATGGACCAAACTGACTAGCGGTCGAGTTTGTACCGATCGTGTGATGGCAGAAAACCTTTAAAAATTCGTTACATTATTTTACACAGATGGGTGATTAACTAATACGATGGTATCTACGCTGCGCTCTCTAATCCGGGTACCCAGGTACATGGTGAAATATAAGATTTTTTTTGATGTATGTGTGATATATGTTTATTAAAACCTTTAAAAATTCTCATGATGTAGATTTTTATTTTCTTTAATGTTCGTTACAGTCCATCAAATATCCACTGCTGCACAGCCTCTCAATAGATTGCCTCAAAGGGGAGATTTACCAAAGATCTCATGCAGGTGGATAACCGCAGTTTTGTTATTATTAATATCGAGACGACGCTGATGCCTATCTTCTATTTCAGTTTCCCTCTAAGGAGTAGTAGATTCCCTTAAGCCAGCACTATTTGGCAGAAGTTTTATTAATCGTCAAATTCTAATTGAAATGAAAAAATTACGTAAGGATTAAAACAATCAATGAGATTGCAATCAAAATTGCTTACCAAATGCATTCATTGAAATCACGAATGAAATCGTTTCAACACGTATAATTTTTACCTAAGTCACAAAGTAAAAATACATTAAACCGTCCACTCAATATTCATTATTACATAGGTACTAAAATTACAGAAATGGAGGGCTTAAAACACGCAATTCGTTATAATGTAAATTAGGTTAATTAACTTTGGATTGAAGTTTAAATCTTGTTGAAAAATCTAAAAAATTGTTCTGTATGTAGCTATTACGGATTAAGAAAAAAATGTCGACTACACCCTTTATTATGAACATTATAAAACACTTTCGTGGGTAACTAAATTGAAGTGCATTTAATCATGATTAAATGCAAATTTAACTTTTTAATCTGGGCTCGCCATTTTCGCTGGTTATTACGCAGTCCTTACAATAGAGTAAGATAACGCAATTTACAATGTCGTTTGAATAATAGCGAAATATGATGATCACCCTGAATAAAATATCCCAGTCCTTACATTGTTTCTTTGTTCACCATCTATATTGCGTCACGCGATGTGTGGGGTACAGCAAAGTTTTAATAAGCTCGAGTAAGGGTGACATCTCGAGTAACGGTGGCATCAGGTGGCATTGTACCCGGATGGTATTCGGAACTGAACGCGGAGTGTGTAATTCATGATTTTGTTTCCAAAAGGAAGTAAAATATATAAATAATATTTATAATAATATATATTTAACTTTTTGTAACGTGGTACAGCCATGCTGCAGTTATATTAGTAGTATAGCTGTAGCATGTACGGGTCGGCTCGACGGGGAAGGACCACGCTCTCACAGAATACCAGCGACAAATAGTAGCTTTATGCTGCTGTGTTTCGTATGGTGAGTGTAGAGAACCAGTGACCCGTTTTACTGGAAACGAAGCATTCCACCTAAGTCTCACGGATGACAACGCATCTGCTTTTGATTCGTAATCGAGGATAGACGTAGATGTATATGGGCCACAGCAATCACTTACCATCAGGTGGACTGTGTGCTCGTTTGTCATCCTATCCTATAAAAAAAAGTTTCCACTTGTCAACTTCAATCTGGAAATAAAAAGAGTTTTCCAAAGGATATTAACGTTTCATTCCAAGGAAAGTACTAACACCAACATTTTATTACAATATTTTTTAATATTATTATATTTTTTAAACTTCTTTCGCCATTAATAAAAAAGAGGTATAAGTTCACAAAAAAATTATACCTCACTTAAAAATAATACATTTTTAATTTTTTGATGAAGTTCGTTATTATGTAGCATTAAATTTTTCCAACCGGAGACCTGTGTTAGTTAAAAAAATTCACACAAAAAGCTCAACAAATTGAATTTTTTAATTATTTCCAATATCAATAATTGAAACAGCTTTACCCTTTAAGAAGCTACCTTTTAAGAAATTGCCTTGAGTCTGTAAAGTATACAACAAAAGAAAATTTACTCACCTCCAAATAACTGACGAAACCCCAAAAAGGCGCGGCCTTGTAAGTTCTGATTAGTGTATAGTAGGCGGTAGAGGCGAGTGAGGGCGCAACAGGCGGCGAACCACACGCGTTACACACAATTAATGAACTAGCATTTTTTCACACAAGATTTTGCACTGTTTTGTAATTTTACTCTTCTGAGGGAACGGCGGCCGGAGGTCCGTCTGGCGTTCGCCCGCTTCAGTCGCGCGCTTGACTCTGGGCATCGCGCTACCCCTCGCACCTCAGTACACCCCCACACTCCCCACGCTTTCTGAAGCCTCCATTCGTTTAGTATTCGCGCCCTTTGTAGCACTTGAAACCATTGTTCACAAACGATCTTTTGATAACTTTAGCCCACAATACGTAGATGGTTGCTAGGACTTGTGATGGTAAAGAATAATGCAGTTATTTCGACAGATTTACACTGACTACTTTCTCCTTATTATAGTATCTATTGTGACTATGAGAAGTTATTTGGTAAATCGAAACTGTATTCCATATTCAAAAAATTGTATTAAAACAAATCTAAATACATTTGCATGAGCTCCGGTATATAGTAGTATAAGATATTATATTACGATTAAAATATTTAATATGCGAAGATTATATATAATACCTACTAACTGAAAGTCATTTTCAGTCATATTTAGTTCGGAAAATACCTCTATTGCGTGAATCAGCAAGAAACCTAGCAAGATGTTTTTAAAAATTAAACAACACATTTCATAATCTCCAATTATCTAATCAAATATATAAAAATTAATTTTAAGTTAAGTAATGTGTGTTTGTTTGCATTTTATGCGCCGCCATACAGTTCATTAGATTGCGTTAAAAATCTGCTGTTGCTGAATGAATTTCAATCGGGGTTTAGCTCTGATCACAGCACTACCACTTCGCTTATCAAAGTCAAAGACGATATAAGAAAGGGCTTGGATGAGCAGAAATTAACAGTGGTGGTGCTTATTGACTTTTCAAACGCTTTCAACACAGTGGATCACGGTATCCTCTAACACTCTATAAATCTATCCTTAAACACCTTAAGTTTTCATTCCCACCCTTGGAATGGTTTTCTTCATATATTCGCGGTCGCCAGCAATCAGTTCGCTCAGGTCAGCGGTTTTCTGCATGGGCTGAAATTGAATCTGGTGTACCACAAGACGGAATACTTTCTCCCACTATGTTTTCCATATTTATAAATTCTATATCCTCAGTTTTGGATTGTTCGTACCATCTGTATGCGGATGATTTTCAGCTCTATGTACAATCAGGCTTAAATTATCTTAACTTTGTAATACACAAACTAAATGATAACCTGGAATAAGAGAATGGTCATTTAAATATGGCGTTTCTGTTAATGCTGCCAAATGCCTGCCAAATGCAATATATCTTCGGAAATTCGCAATTATTGGCTGAGGTTGATTATGAAAATCTCTCTCCTGTAATTTATAATGGAACTTTGATTCCATATTGTGATTCAATAAAATATCTTGACCTGTACATGGATAAAACTATGACCTGGAAGTTGCGGATATCTGAAGTTAGTCGAAAAGTTGTTGCTATCTTGCTATCGTCTTAAAAATTTCCCACCTTTCAAAACCAAGCTTACGCTGGTTCATTCCCTCATTCTACCTATTATCGACTATGCAGATGTATTTTACCAGATCTATCAGAAAATCTTCTAAACAAGTTGGAGCACCTTTTTAATAATTCCACAAGGTTTATTTTTGGTTTACGTTAGTACGACCACATATTATCCTATTGTTCAAAGCTTAAATGGTTACCTATACGTCAAAGCGATGCTCTAGAATTTTACTTGTACTTTATTCAATTTTAAACGATCCAAGGTAGACTTCTTATCTTAAGGATAGTTTTCATTTTTTTAATTCGATCGACGGTCGAATATCCCGACAGTCAAACCGACTGAGGTTAAGGTTTCCACAGCATAAGTCTAACTTTTTTAGGTCGTCTTTTACGCTATACAACTTTGGAACAACCCCCCAATGATATTAAGGATGCCACAAATAAGGAAGTTTTCAAAGTTCTTCTCCGAGAACATTACCTGAGGGCAACTACTAATTGATATTATTTTTCCTTAATTCTTGTCTTTCTTTTTCTTCTTTTTTTTACTTCAAATATTTTATTTCATTATATAATATTCAAACATTATATTATGTATATCATTCATATGGATATTTATTTACGTATGTATGTATGTATTATTGTACGTATATTTATACTATATGTGTATATTTAAATGTGTATGTATGTACTTTTTAAATATGTATATTTTAATGTATGTGTATTTATGTACACTTAGTTATGTATAATGGTCGCACCTGCCAACAATTGTCCTTGGCACCCAGGGTTGACTGGCAGAGAATGCCACATGGCATTAAGTCCCCCCTATGTACCCTTTAGCTTAAGGTGTTACATGTAAGTTAAAAATAAATGAATAAATAAAACTTTGTCAACATATTGCTTGCGCTTGCATAGTACAATTGACTTATATATAGTAGATGACGCGCGTATCGTACCGACAAATTTATTATTAGTCAATGAATATATTATCAATCCTTATTAAAAAAATATAACTCTTCCAAATTTAAAACGATATTTCCACAATTATTTCCTCTGCGGCAGCAACCCGCTGGGTACCAGCTAACGTTATATAAATAATTGTACAAATCATATTAGAAATTATAGCTTGGTAGCGATCACTTGATTCCGAGGGGTTATTGTTATTCATTAATATTACAAAAACACATGTGTGTCAGATGTGATATATTAAGTCCTTCTGTTAATATTAATATTAAGGTTTTTAATATTAGGTATAAGGTTTACAATATTAAGGTCTTCTGGTGCTGCAGTCGCCAAAGTAATCGCCAGTAAATCGTGGTTGCCGTCACAGTATATTAAAGTCCACTGTAGAAAATAGGTCTTCCCCGTAAATAGCCTCATTGGAAGCATATTTGCCATAGATGCCACACTTGGCAAGCGGGTTGATAACTACAGTTTTTTTATTTAGTCGTTAAGAGGACGCTGCTGCCCATCCCTGATTTGTTTCCCTCTGTCACCCATTACGACACCCACGGGATTATGTGGACTATCGGATATTCTTACATCGCCACTACACGATGATAAATCGTGGTAAAAATGCCGAATTCTACCTATGTAAATTTTCCATGTCTGATCATATATAAATGTAGTAAATTAAGCTTAAAATTGAGGTGAATTTCAATGACATTCTTATGGCAGAAATCGAATTCGGTTTGTACGCATACTCTGAAATTAAAAAGCGAGTGCCAAAACCAAGTTCTCCTAGACTCTTTTGTACGTTTTACTTTATATTTAAATTATGTTTGTATACAATTTTGTAGATCACACAAGATTCGATTGGCTGAAAATGTTACTTCTGCAAAGACAAAATATTTAATGAAGTGTGTGCCAATACAAATAAAATAAAGAAGAGCGCATCTGGTTTTCCAAGTTTTTAAGTTTACAAAATACAAAGGGACGCCATTTTTTATTTTTCAATAGCGATTCTGAAACAGTGCCACCTACCGGGTGCAACTATGCCTATAACTATTGCAGAAGAGCAGGCAAAATGTTGACAAAGTTTTACCGCAATCTGATGAACGGTTTTTTTTAGAAGAGGGGGCAAACGAGCATTTGGCTCACCTGATGTTAAGTGACTACCGCCGCCCATGATCAACCGCAACACCAGGGGAATTGCAGGTGCGTTGCCGGCCCTTTAGAAAGGAGTAAGCTCTTTTATTGAAGGTCCCCAGGTCGTATCGGTCCGGAAAAATCGCCGGTGGTAAATTATTATACAGAGAGGTTGAACGCGGAAGAAAACTCCTTTTGAAATGTACAGTGGTGGACCGCCAAGCATCCAGATGGTGTGGATGGTATCGGGACGTTTGCCGCGTAGTGCGTTTACGAAACTTGGCGGCTGGGATTAATCCGAACAATTCCTCAGAGCACTCTCCATGGTATATGCGAAAGAAAATGGAAAGGGATGCAACATCTCTTCGCAGTGCCAGTGAATCGAGCCGATCGGAAAGCACTCGGTCGTCGACGATTCGAGCCGCTCTGCGCTGGATGCGACCAAGTGGAAAGCGCTGGTACTGGGACAGACCCAGCCCAGAGATGGGAACAGTATACCATGTGCGGCCGAACCTGCGCCTTGTAAAGTTGCAGGCGGTGTGCTGGCATGAAATACTGTCCCGCTCTGCTGAGCACGCCAAGCTTTTTAGAGGCCAATTTGGCCTTCCCTTCCAATTGACCACGAAACTGCACGTCACTCGATATATCGACGCCGAGGATTCCGACACTGGCTGAGGCAACAAGGGGCGTGCTTTGAAACTGAGGGGATACAACAAAGGGGTTCTTTTTAGCAGTTAACGCGCAAACTTGTGTCTTCTGGGGGTTAAACTGGACTAGATTTAGTCAATCCGAGACTCTGTCCAGTAGAGACTCGACTTCAGACACAAGTTTGTCCCGGCACTCAGAGACGTTTTCCCGAGAAATATTGGCTCGGCCGGTGTAAAGACCATCACCAGTGCTGTCATCTGCATAGCAATGAATGTTACGGGTTTGCAACATATCATTGATATGCGGAAGAAACAGCGTTGGCGATAGCACGCAGCCCTGTGGAACACCAGCATTGATAGGCTTGCAATCAGAGCTTGCACCGTCTACAACGACCTTGATGCTCAAATCTGCAAGAAAACTGGTGATCCAATGGCACAATTTCTCGGAAAGCCCATAGGAAGGGAGGTTCGAAAGAAGCGCTTTGTGCAAAACCCGATCGAAGGCCTTCGCAATATCCAAACTAACGGCCAATGCCTCCCCCTTGAACTCTACTGCCTCCGCCCATCTGTGAGTTAGGTAGACCAGAAGATCACCAGTTGACCGACCACGGCGAAAACCGTATTGGCGGTCAGTAATCAGCTGGTGATCCTCAAGGTACCTCATGAGCTGGAAGTTTACAATGGACTCCATTGTTTTGGAGAACAAGGACGTGATGGCGATAGGCCAGTAGTTGGACGGGTTTGAGCGGTCGCCTTTTTTAGGGATCGGGTGGACGAAAGCCGTCTTTCATGATTTTGGGACTACGCCTAAGGAGTAGGTACCGGAAAAGACGCGTAAAACCGGTGCCAACTCTGGAGCACACGTCCTCAGCACAATTGAGGGGATTCCGTCAGGCCATCTCGACTTGTGGATGTCTAGGGAGAGGAGTGCTTTGTGAACCGAGCGCTGAGTGAACTGCACTTCCGGCATGCAGCACTCACACCGCGGGATGGTCAGCGACGTACTTCCCCCGTCATCGAGAGTCGAGTTAGACGCAAAGAAAGCGCATAGAAGATCGGCTTTTTCCTTTGCGATATGGGCCAGTGAGTCGTCCTCCCTGTGCAGAGATGGAAGAGATGGCTGACAGAAATTCCCCTGGACAGCCTTGGCGAGAGACCAGAATTCACGGGTTCCAGAAGGAAGGCGAACTAGTTTCTCGCCAATTCTGCCTATGTGCTCTGACTTTTCCTAGGCAATGACTCTTTTGAAGGACCTAGAGGCGGAATTAAACTTCCTTTTTAGAGCGCTGGTGTTTACAACCCGGGACGCTGATGCGTCAGCCCAGGCTTGGTAGCACTCCTGATTATAGCATGATGCTATTTTACAGGAGCGACCAAACCATGGCTGAGATTTGCCTCCAATGGGCACCACAGAGGAAGGAATATAAAGTTCCATACCCTGAAGTACCACATCAGCGACAGAATCCGCAACAACGTTGGGATCGTCTGGCGAGAAGCAAACCCGCCCCCAAGGGTAGGATGCAAAGAAAGACCGCATCCCATCCAAATCGGCTGACCTATAGTGCCAAACACGGCGGCAGCCTGCAGAATGCAACCGCGATTTCAGCGTGAGTAGCATCACACTTCGGACAAGACAATGGTCCGAGGAGCCTTTAGGGGTGTCGACGGAAATCTGATATCCGTCCGAGTGAGAGGTCAGCAGAAGGTACAACAGTGAAGGTGCATGATCCTCCACAGCTGGAATCCGCGTAGGCAAAGTAACCAGTTGAGTCAGACCATATACCAAGGCAAAATCATGAACAGATCTCTCCGCATGATCGGTTAAATGTGAACCAAGCCATTCGGCGTGATGGGTGTTAAATTCGCCGAGTATCACGATCTCTGCGGAGGGGATCTGCTGTAGCAACGAATCTGCAGCCATTTGGACGTGGTCGAAGAGTCGGTCTGTTTCGGCATTACCGCTATGGGACCTATAGAGGCACCCGTAGACGCGCGGATGATCGTCGCTGTCTACGCGTAGCCTAAGGATGGACAGGTCCGAACCTTCAAGTCTGTCGAGGCGGTAAAACAACGCATAAAATAAGAAAAAACAAAAAATAATTTTTATACATTAGTAGTTCTAGTTTTGTTTTCTCTTTCAAAATAATTAGTGTCGTTGGATGCAATAGCCTAAAATAGCATTTCTACAACAATAACACTCTGACAACCAATGGGGGATAAAAGTTTTAGAATAGCAGCCTTGAACAGTGAGTGGATCATAAGATAAGTCCGTAATAGACAAAGTGGCTCCCCAGTAAGACATAAAATAGTCGATGGATGTAGGTGGCTCAGGACCATGCTTTTTGGCATTGCTTTGGGGGTTTCTATGATCAACAGTGGATTTATAAATGGCTTTAGTGATAATGAAATAAGAAGAGTATTATTTCCAAAGAAAAATTGCATATTAACGTGATCAAGAAAGGTAAGGCAACGTCATCCAGATTAAATTTCGGTCACCGCGGCCAGTCTCAACGGAGATTTGTCATCTGTGCAGGACAGGATTAGGATCGACGATCGACCGAGAAGTCGTCACGGCCTGAGCTTTCTTGACAGAAAAACGCAATAACTAATTTCAGCCCGATCCAGGATTCGAATCCGGAACCTCATGATCGTCAATTGCGTTTACGACCACTAGATCAGTAGGGCAGTCAAAAAAGGTTACAAACCTATTGCAGAACTAGTTATCGATTTACTACCTGCGTCTACAAACTGTTGGAACCCTAATATATTGTCTCTCAGAGGGCTTATGTCGGAGTTTCCCTGCGTGATAAAATCGTAACAAAGATATGTGCAGAATAATAAAGGTAACTGACAAAGGCAATGGCATTGTAAATTGATGTAGCAGTGAGCCCGAAGTTTGTATAATCGATGGGTAATAAAGGTTAAAAGCGATAGAGGTAGCCGTACTGGTAAGCGCAATGTTCAGAAGCTCATCTATAGTATATAAAGTGATGATCATTAAGAAACATGTAGAAACCAATGAATTCAGGTGGTTCAGGGTATTGTATTGTAGCAATTGTTGGGGCAGGCACAATTATACTTCATCATGGCCCTTCAGATGGGGCATAATGATGACGATTAATATAAATGTTCATTAAAAGAAAACAAACTCATAATATTTAAAACTCATAAAATTAGGTTTGAAACCAGTAGTATATTCGACTACACGCCGAATGCGGGCTTTTTGGTCTAATAGTCGAATATTACATAAAAGTATTCGGTCGGAAAGGAAGTACTTTTTTTATTCAGAGCACCTATTCGCGGAAGCTGGAATTGCTTACGAGAAAAGAATTAGTAAACTACTGCCTGAAAATGCAGAGAAATTAGTCTTTTTGCACCATAATCTTCCACTTTAATAACGATAATTCAAGTGCATAGACATTTATCCGATAGTTTTTTTTTCATTATACGGAAGAAGATTATGAACCTGTGATTATAATATAATATACATCATTATAAAATAAATCAACATTTTTATTTTACGAATGGGATGAAATTAGTCGAATATTCAGAATACCAAATAATAGCTGAATATTTGTTGCAAGTCTAATATAAATATAGAAGTCGTAAATACAAAACACTAACTTTAAGCTTTAGTCTATACAAAATATATTAAATTTTTTATAGTATAGGGTGACAAACGAGCACACAGTCCACCTGATGGTAAGTGGTTGCCGTGGCCCATAGACATCTACATCTATCCTCGATTACAAATCAAAATACAGATGCGTTGTCACCCATCAGGACCAAGATGGAATGTCTCTTTTCCCGTAAAAAGGGTCTTCGGTTCTCTACTCTCACCATCTGAAATACAGCAGCATTAAGCTACTTTTATGTGTACTACTATATTTCTTATTTCTCAGACATGCAGGTTTCCTCACGATGTTTTCGTTCACCGCCGAACACGTGGTATATCAGCACTTAAAATTGCAATTAACAATTTCATTGGTGCCGGCGGGGATCGAACCTGGGTTACTCGCGTTCTGTTATATTTACAGCGAGCGTTAACCATCTGAGCTACGACGGCTTCTTCTGCTTTCTTCTTTCTTAACTCTGTTTACTGACAGATTTTAACGTTGTAGAGCCACATTCTACAACGTTAAATCTACTAAGGCTCGACCGGAAAAGGCCCTTGCTTGCACAGAATACCAGCGTACAATAGTAGCTTAATGCTGATGCATGTGCATTGGCTCATAAATAAGTTACAGCGTATAGGGATGCGGGTTCGATCCCGCACGGAACGTATAGCTTGTATGGCCTACACTAAATTGTTCCTTGTTTTTGTGCAATTTATGCATGTATGTAGTTTGCCTCCATGATACAGGAGAAATTTCTAGAGTGGGGGCAACGTTTAAAAAAATGCTTAGAATTCGTCTCACTCTTCGCAAACGGATTGGAAATCGTAGTAAATTTTACGCTGCTCCCGTCCATGGTCTAGGTACAAGTTTGAAACGATAACTAGAGACTTGGTAGACTTTTAGTAGTAGATTCTCTTACGCACATCCCATGGTGAGGGTTCTAACGATAACCACTTTTCAGCTTCGGCTTTTGTAAGCATCTGCATGCGCCAGTTCGACGACGCAACGTCTATCACTGTCGCCATCATCATCGTGGTGACTGTCGCCTTCGTTCAGGAGTACCGATCGGAGAAGTCATTGGAGGAGCTTAATAAGCTCGTGCCACCATCATGCAACTGGTAAGGAATGTTTTCTTTAATCTCATGTTATAGTAGGTCTCCTGTCTAGGAGACCGTCTTTTGGTTTATACCATCATTCTCTTGGTAGAACCTCGCTGCAGCCGTATTACGGGCAGACCGCATTCTCACGGTATGCCATATACACTGGTATTCTGTGAGAGTGTGGTTCTCTCCCGGTCGAGCCGACCCATTTGTGCTACAACTATACTACTAATATAACTGCAGCATGACTCTACCACGTATAATCACACATACTAATCTTTTATATAAAATCAGCCTTCTTTTTATATATTCCACACGATGAATCAAAATATTATTTTAGGTTGTAAGTACTAAACCAAATTCAATCATCTATGTGAAACACTTTCAAAGAAAAACATTCAAACCAGACAAGCAGAGAGGTCAACATCGACTAAATTTCATAAGTTGTGCTGAATTTGGCATGGAACACTGATGACGAGTATAATATACTGTTATTTTAGACGTTTATATTACGTGGTAAATTATGTTTATATCTATAAAATGGTGTTTACGAGGTAAAGCCATGCTTCAGCTTTATTGTAGTTGTAGCACGAATGGGTCGAGGCCGAGGAAGGCACGCCTTTCAAAAAATATAAGTAGGAGCTTAATAATGCTGTATTTTGTATGATGATTATGGGGAATTGGAAATATACACTATATATAATAAGGCATTTCACCTTGGCCCTCAGAGCATTTGAGCCGACCCATTCATGCTACAACCGTAATATAACTGCAACATGGCTCTACCACTATTTTAAAATCACATCCATGTGGCACAGGTCAAACACTGGAACAGATGCCGCGCGCACCAGGTGCGCTTAGTTGATATGCTTGGAAAATTTGGAACGCGTTCCGTGGAACGCAATAATCGGCGCGGTCATTAATGGCGTGCGCGCCAGGAGCGCGTAATCGATACGCAACTTTAGGGTAACAAACGGGTACACAGTCCACCTGATGGTAAACGGCTATTGTGGTCAACACATATCTACATTTACCCTTAAGATTCAAAATGCAGATGCGTTGTCTCCCCTGAGGAATATGATGGAATGCCTCGTATCCAGGAAAAAGGGTCTCCGGTTCTCTTTTTATATAGAATAAAGGTAAATAAATGTGAAAAGTAAATGCTGTGGCCCATAGACACTAATATTTAACCTCGATTAAGAATCAAAATGCAGATGCGTTGTCACCCCTGAGAACTAAGATGGAACGCCTCGATTCCAGTAAAACGGGTCTCCAGTTCTCTACAATCACCATACGAAACACAGCAGCATTTAGCTGCTGTTTTACGCTGGTTTTCTGTGAGAGCGTAATCCTTCCCCAGTTGAGCTGATTCACTCAGGCAACAACCATAATATAGCTGCAGTATGGCTCTACGACGTACGTCTATGGGCCACAGCAACCACTCACCATTAGATGAACAGTATGCTCGTTTGTCTTATTATATTAAAAAAACATTTAATCACATGTTAATATAACTTAAATATTTTACTTAAATTCAAATGAAAAGAGTAACAACAATATATAAATCCTGACGCGCTATAGCGCTACCCTCAATTTGTAATTGAATAAAATTGTACAAAGAAAAGAATAGAATAAAGAGAGCTCGTGCCTTTTCATATATACTTATTCACGGCTTTCCCTCGCGCCGCCGCTCCTACGTCAATATAAAAAGGCACGTATTAAGGAATAGAGATACAGATAATAGGTAACTGGAGCAAGTCTCCGGGTAAACTAATATCTCTACATATAAAAGTACTAAAGAAACATTCGAGAGAACTGGTCACTAATATTCTCAGTTATTGCTTTCAAGATTAGTCGTAATTGTGGTAGCGTCTGCACGTCATTCTTCTTTTATATAATAATAAAAAAAATGTCCTTCATATCGAATATCGGTTACGGTGGCCAGTTTCAATGTAGAATAGAATTATGCACAGGACAAGATCATAGTGTCTGAGTGTATCGCAAGCCCAGATGCACTCTCATTCTGGTAATTCAATGAGACGATAATCCGACACACCGCCATCTAATTGACTTCAGGCTGCTACCGAGAGTTTTTGATAGAAATCTCAAGAACTGAGGCCCGACACAGGAGTAGCAAACGAGTTCACGACCACTTGACCAAAGAGGCAGTCAAGACCAAAAATTTTTCTTTTAAATAATAAGTACCGGGGCTATCGAGTCTCAACTATTACATGTCGAATTCTCCCAGGGTTGACTGGTAGAGAATGCCATAAGACTTAGTCCGCCCATTATAACCTTTAGATTAAGATGTAAAACAATAAAGATTAAATAAATAAATACCTGGGCTATCGAGTTTCGGTTTTTTAAAAAAACTCAAAGATGACACCTGTATTAGAAAAAATTTAAAGTAAAATCTATCTAACCCATGAAATCTCTTACCGATAAAATTTCGGGTTTGCTAGTCTTCCTCTTTCTGCTCTTATCCTAAGTTATTAGGGCGTGACTATACATACATCCAAAGAATACATTAAAGCAAGGTATTCCTATATTCAAAATTAGTTATTAATGTGTTATTAATAAATTTTCACATGTACTCGTAAAACGGCAAAAAAAAAACTCCACTACTATCTTGTACTCGTACTTCTGACGTGAGATAGCAATTGCATACACAGCTCCATACGTAACTGTCGATGTCCTTCCAATACTCAACCCGAAATTTATATTTTCGTACTTTTTCTAAAGCAGATTTCATTCTAATCTCGCTCAGAATAACGTCCAGGATATAATTAGAATAGTGTCGGATAGGATTTACTCTTGGATCGTTACTCACACTTGCGTGAAAGTAACAATCCATCCTTATTTTTCTACGAAGTTGCGAGCTGCTGGCCCCGTAGGTTCTGTTACCCTGTCCTAAAATTCCCTAGGTTCAGCTCACCATTCTTTCTTGTGCCTAGTTTTGCGTCTCCCATTAACAGCGTATAATGGGTTTTGATTATGAGCAGCATGCAAAAATAAAATCGAGAGATTCACCCAAATTGTTTCAAGAGCACCGGCCTTACCTCGAATAAAAAACGTTTCATCATCAGGTAAGAATAGCTAACCGCTGACAGAACCAACCACAACTGAATCGGCGATACTAAAAATAACACTCTTTGTTAACAATAATATCAAAGCCTTTTTTTCTTTCCACTTAGATAATTTCATGTTTGCTCATGTGGTAATAAAAACTAACACGAGAATAACGTACTTTGTTAGGTGTTTTGCTTTAATTGCTACGTACGGCTCAGTGAAGTAAATAAACCCCAAGAGCGCTTGTATGGAGCGTTTTGTGACACCAATTTTTTTGTTCCTTTATATTACAGATATAATATTGAAAAGGGAAGTTGTTTTTATTTTTCAATAAACAAGGTTTAAATTCATCAACCTTATTTTTATATCCTTTAATAAATTTAGTATACGTAGCACTAAATAAATAAAAAATAATTAAAATTATTATATTTATTACACAGACACTAACAAATTAAACGTTTGATTTTGTTTTCGTTGAGAAAGACTAACTGTGGACTTATTAGTTTTATGTTGATGTTTTGTTATATCCTGTTTCTGTATTTACTTGTATAATAGTGTATTTTAATGTTCTATTAATTTAAGGTTATTTTTAAAAAAACAATGATTGTTATCTTTATCAGTCAACTGATGGGATAGAGCAGTGATAGTGGAGTAGTTGATTTTCTGGTTTATACGTATAGCGTTGTAGATATTTTATACTTAGACTTTGTTTTATCTCTTAATATATTTAATATTTTATTATTTATTATTATCTAATATACATATTATATATAAATCTATTTAGAAGTTAATAATGTCTGATGAAGAATCTTTTTATTCCATTTATAGTTCAGATTCCTCATACGCCTTAAGCTAAAGATTCCCTTACGCGATCAGTTAAGTAATATTTTTCTGCCTCATAAAAAATATTTTAATGTTTGTCATATTAATGCACAGAGCATTCCAAGTCATTTTTCCTACTTAGAAGAAGCATTCTCACTAGACTGTGTCGATGCTATCTTAATATCTGAGAGTTAGCTTAAACCATCTATTATGTCGAGTTTGTACCCATTACCCAATTTCATTCTTATAAGCAATGATCGGACTGAGAAGGGGGGAGGTGGTGTCGCTATATACCTACGAAAAAATATTCCTTATAAAGTTGTTCTATCTTCCCCCTCCCATTTTCTGCCACTGCTGAGTTTTTATTTCTAGAAATAAACATTATGGGTGCTAGAGCAGTTTTAGGTGTTGTATATTGTCCTCCTTCTGTGGATTATTTTACCTCACTTGAGACGGCTCTTGACACCATTGGATCTGAGTACATACATTGCATAATAATGGGTGATTTCAACCCTGATTTGTTAAAAAATACTTCTCGCTCCCAAAAACTTCGATCAATCATTGAATAAGTCGAACTCTGCATTCTACTATTGGCGGCAACTCATAGAAATACTGACACTGATGATTCGTTGATTGACCTCATCATTACTTCCTCTTCTGAGCGCGTGGTTCAGTTTGGGCAGCTCTCTGCTCCTTATTTCTCACGTCACGACTTGATTTATTTTTCATATAAACTTAAACCTCCAAAACAGAAACCTATTTTTCTGCAGTTACGCAATTTTTCAAGAATAAATATTGAGAATCCCAGGAGAGACGCATCTTCAATTGATTTTGGCCCTTTGGTGGCAGCTTCTAACGTCGATGATAAAATATCCTTTCTAAATAATAGCATCCTGAATCTGTATAATATTCATGCCCCGGTACATTATGTAAAAGTTAGGCGTCCTCCTGCTCCCTGGATGAATAAAGGGGTACAAGTGGCAATATCACGACGAGATCGGGCTTTCCAGAAGTTTAAAAAGAATCGCTCAGAAAAAAATTGGTCTAACTTTAAAACGCTAAGAAACAGATGCAATCAGGTGGTACGAAATGCTAAACGCCGCTACATTCATGACAAAATAACTAATTCTTCTCCCACTGATTTGTGGAAATTCCTGAAGTCTATCGGAATTAATATATCTAATTCTCCAGAATATGGCGCCTCTCTCAATTTGAATGACATTAATCGTCACTTTGTTTTTATTACTTCATTGGACCCTCAAGTCCGTTCTCAAACTATTGCTTCTATAGAATCAATGCAGCCTCCCCGGATCCCTGACTTTTGTTTCTCCCCTGTTACTCAGGATGAAATTAAAAAGGCTCTGTTAGCTATTAAATCCAAGGCTGTGGGTTTTGATGAAATTAGTAAGCAAATGGTGTCTATGATTCTTGAGTACCTTACTCCAGCTATAACACACATTATATATTATTCTCTGGACTCAGGTCAATACCCTTCTGCATGGAAAAAGGCTTTTGTAAGACCTCTTCCTAAAATACCTAATCCTGTTTCCCCTAACCATTTTCATCCTATTTCAATTCTCCCATACCTCTCTAAAGTTCTGGAAGCCTGTGTTTTTAAGCAAATATCTGTATTCGCTGCAAAACATAACCTGCTGAATGAATTTCAATCGGGGTTTCGCTCAGGTCACAGTACTACCACTTCGCTTATCAAAGTCACAGACGATATAAGAAAGGGCTTAGATGAGCAAAAATTAACAGTGGTGGTGCTTATTGACTTTTCAAGCGCTTTCAACACAGTGGATCATGGAATCCTCCTATCCATCCTTAAACACCTTAAATTTTCATCCCCAGCCTTGGAATGGTTATCTTCTTATATTCGCGGTCGCCAGCAATCGGTTCGCTCAGGTCAGCGGTTTTCTGCATGGGCTGAAATTGAATCTGGTGTGCCGCAAGGCAGAATACTTTATCCTATTATGTTTTCCTTTTTATAAATTTTATCTCTTCAGTTTTAGATTGTTCGTACCATCTGTATGCGGATGATTTCCAGCTTTATGTACAGTCAAGCTTAAATAATCTTAACTTTGTAATACACAAACTAAATGATAACCTGGAAGCCATAAGAGAATGGTCATGTAAATATGGCGTTTCTGTTAATCCTGCCAAATGCAAAGTTATAATATTCGGAAGTTCGCAATTATTGGCTTAGGTTGATTATGGAAATCTCTCTCCTGTAATTTATAATGGAAGTTTGATTCCATATTGTGATTCCATAAAAAATCTTGGCCTGTACATGGATAAAACTATGACCTGGAAATTGCAGATCTCTGAAGTTAGTCGCAAAGTTGTTGCTACCTTGCGTTCCCTTTATCGTCTTAAAAACTTCCTACCTTTCAAAACCAACCTTACGCTGGTTCATTCCCTTATTCTACCTATTATCGACTATGCCGATGTATGTTACCCAGATCTATCAGAAAATCTTCTAAACAGGTTGGAGCGCCTTCTTAATAATTCCATAAGATTTATTTTTGGTTTACGTAAGTATGACCACATATCATCCTATCGTTCAAAGCTTAAATGGTCGACTGGCCTGTTGGTCTAGTGGTTAGTGACCCTGACTGCTATGCCGGAGGTCGTGGGTTCGATTCCCACCCAGGACAAATGTTTGTGTGATGAGCACGATCATTTGTTCTGCGTCTGGGTGTAATTTATCTATAATATTTATGTATTTAGAAATATATAAGTATGTTTATCAGTTGTCTAGTACCCATAACACAAGCTCTGCTTAGCTTGGGACTAGATGGCGTTGTGTGATAGTTGTGGAATATATTATATTATATTATTATTAAATGGCTACCTATACGTCAAAGGCAATGCTCTAGAATTTTACTTGTACTTTATTAAATTTTAAACGATCCAAGGTCGCCTTCTTATCTTAAGGATAATTTTCATTTTTTTTCATCCGATCGACGGTCGAACATCCCGACAGTCAAACGAAGGAAACTACTAATTAACATTATTTTCCTTAATTTTTGTCTTTCTTTTCTTCTTTTTTACTTCAGATATTTATTTCATTATATATTATTCAAACATCATATTATATATACCTATATATATATATATATATATATATATATATATATATATATATATATATATATATATATATATATATATATATACATGTATATTAATGTAATTATTTACGTATAATGGTCGCACCTGCCAACAATTGTCCTTGGCACCCAGGGTTGACTGGCAGAGAATGCCACATGGCATTAAGTCCGCCCTATGTACCCTTTAGCTTAAGGTGTTACGTTTAAGTTTTTAAATAAATAAATAAATATTTACAATTAATATTAATTATACACAATATAAAAAAGAAACTATAATATAGAAAAACTAACACTAAAAATTTAAATTGTCAAAAAGTCCTGCTCCCGTGGTGTAGTGCCAAGAACACTGGCTGCGTCTCCTCGCTGAATAGCTATACTAAGCCTTTGAGCGAGGAAAGAACCAGCCCTCTTATCACCAGCAGCGACGACCAGCCGTGGATACAGTACCTTTAGGAACTTGTCACTGCACGCAAAGCAAGGTTTAAATATTTTAATCCTTGCTTTAAATGATAGTTAAAAACATTTTAAAAATTTAGTTTCGTAATCAAAATGGATGAATAATTAAACCATTTTTTTTATTCTGGTTTTATTTAGGGATTTTTGTTCGTTAACATGTCAATCCCATTAAAGCTAACTTAAAATCTATACATATGTTATTAACCTGCACATACTTAATGCAATATCTGAGGTGGGGGCATGTAGGATGCCCTGAGCAACACCTATATTGTACACATTTATATTATATGTTCTTACAAATAATTCCCTTGCCCCTCGGTTGCGCTCACATTCCATTAAAAAATGATGTATGTCTTCAATTACTCCACAAATTTCACAGTTAGGTGAATCAGCTCTTTTCATCAAGTAAGAAATTTTTTTTGATGGAATGTGACCTGCTCTTAATCTAAATATTAATTTAATAGTATTTCTGTTTAATTTTGTGTCTATAAACCAAGGTATTCGAGGCGGTTCACTCTGTATCGTTTTATACCAAATACCTTTCGTTTTAGAACGTTCATTGAAAAATTCTTTCCATTTATTATAACATGAATTTTTTAATTTTGGTAATATTTCTGAGTAGCAAGGATCAATATAATACTCTACACCATTTATGCAAGCAGAATTCGCTAACCTATCCACCTCCTCGTTACCCAATAAACCAATGTGTGCTGGAATCCATTGCACCCTTACACCGATGCCGCATAGACTGATCTGATTTATTTGCGAAAGTATGTCATAGGCTATCGAAACACCTCTGATTCCAGAGGCGGATCGAGCCAAATGTTGGATAGCAGTTTTGCTGTCCGAGTATATGATAATTTTGTTCCAGTTACAGCTTGCGGCATATCTTAGGGTTTCGGATATTGCAATGAGTTCAAGGGTCATAATACAAACGTCATTTGTAACTTTATACGATCTAGAAACTGCTTGAGATGGGTCAAGAAAAGCTGCCCCTTGTAATTTAGCACTCTTTGATCCGTCTGTGTAGATTTTATGCCAATCGTGATATTTATTGTCAAGTTCTTTAATAATATTGACTTTAAGAGAATTTATTTCATAGAATTTTTTGGATTGTGTAACAGACTCTAATTCACTTAATATTATATTTTCAATATCAATGCGAGACAGCCAAGTGTTAAGCGAAAATGATTCGAGAAAAGGAGATGAATGTATTTTCATAACTTTGATCTTGTTGTAAGATTTAACTAAGAGTGGGATTTTCTTGCGTTGCCAATATCTTGTCTCACAGAGACTGCTAAGTTGCTTCAACAAATCAATTGCAACATTATTCGAAAAAGAGCTGGCTTTTAAGACATATTTATAAGCTAGATATAATCTTCTAATATACAATGGAGGTATACTAAGTTCACTTTCCATTACATGTATTGGAGAGCTTTTGATAAAACCACCAATAACCCTTAACGATTTATTTTGTATTTTATCTAATTTTGATAAGTGAACATTAGCACAATTATCAAATAAAAAACTACCGTAGTCGATTCTACTTCTTATTAACGAAATATACAGCTGACGAATATGTTTAGGATGAACTCCCCACGATGACCCAGATAGTACCATTAGTATATTTAAAAACTTATTACATTTTTCTGTAATCTCATTAATGTGTTTGTTCCAGAGTAGGTTACTATCTAGCCACAATCCCAAATATTTAAAGTAATTTAAGGAAGTCAGTGAGCGTTCGTTAACTGTTACCTTAGGCAGGACTCGTCTACGTCCTCGACTAAACAGGCATAACTTTGTTTTTTCAGTTGACAGCTGTAAACCTAGATCGTTTAATATTTCTAGTATACAATATAACGCGTTTTTGATCTTTGACTCACAAATTTTTAAATCTTTGTCTTTTATATAAATAACAAAGTCATCAGCATATTGAATAATATTTACGTTGTGTTGTGATATTAAATGCCAGACTCTATAAGTCGCTATATTGAATAGGAAAGGGGATATTGGGTCTCCTTGTGCTAATCCTTTATTTGTGCTTCTTTTAAGTACTTTATTTTCAATTTGAGATTTTACCCGTAAATTTCTTTTGCTTAGGAATGACCATAAATATGTACAAAACCTGCTACCAACTTGTAGGTTATCTAATATTTTTAAGACACTATTTATATCAACATTATTGTAAGCATTTTCAATATCCAAAAAGCAAGCTAAAGTGGGCATATTTTGTGTAAATCCAATTTGTATAAATGTTATCAAGCGAGAGTGACAGTCTAAGCAAGATTGTGATTTCCTAAATCCAATTGTCGATGGCGAAAATATGCACTTTTTTTCAATGAACCATTCTAGTCGCTTGAGCATCATAATGTGGAAAGTTTTACAAAGACATGACACTAAGGAAATTGGTCTCAGCTTAACATCAGAATTAGATGGGCCACTATTTTTTGGTATAGGTATAACCAGCACATTACGCCATTGACTTGGTATATTTCCAGACCTGAACACAAGGTTATAAAGAATTAAAAGAAATTTTTTGGCGATATCGGGAAGATTATATATCAATCTATATGTGATTTCGTCATCTCCGGGAGCAGTATCTTTTTTTTTTTAAGACAACTTTTCAATTCGGCCATTGTAAAATCAGTCTCTAATGAAGGATTTTTAGACATAAAATTGGGACATACGTCGGTAGCAGTATCCGGTGTGAGTGAAAGTAGAAGCTTTTCTTGCTGATCTAATGGAATGAATGATTTTTGTTTGCGAATACCCTTCATCCACCGCATGCGCTGCCACATGTTTGATATGGAAGTTTCTCCATCTATCGAATCGCAAAAGTTCTGCCAATGTTTACGTCTTGCATCTACTATAAGTTTACTAGCTTCTTTAGTTTTTACTTCTAAGTGAGTCAAATTGTTGGGAGTTGGATTATGTCTAAAATTCCTAAGGGCTAATCTTCTTTGAGCAACTGCTCTAGACAGGGCTGGATTCCAATAATTTCGGGGTTTAAATTTTGTTGCTGGATCAATGCGTACTTTTATAGTAGGTATACTAGCATCGGCCGCTTTATCAAGTTGAGAAAGTAGAAAATTATACATTTCTTGAATACAAGTTTCATCATGTATACCAATATCTAATAAATCATCGCTAAAGGATTCTTTAATTATGTTACTATATGCTACCCAATCAATTTTCTTAAAATTACGTTTCTGAATGCCATTATAGTGTTTTGGGATTTTAGTACTTAATTTAATTAATAGATGATCGCTGCCTAGATTTTCATTGAGCACCTTCCAATCGAAATTTATAGCAATATCATTTGATACAAAAGAAATATCTGGGGAAGTTTCTTGTAAAGACCCATTGACAAGTTTAACTCTTGTTGGCATTCCATTATTAAGAGAAAAATAACCATGTTCTACCGATGCGTCTACTAATTGCACCCCTCGTGCATCGTTTTTGTACGACCAATTGCTGTGGTGCCCATTAAAATCACCTGCTATTAACGATTTTTTTGGGAAGAGGGAAAATAGCTCCTCCCAGTCTGATACCTGAGTTCTAACTGAAGACGGACAATAGATTGATATAATATTTTGTAAGAAATCACAATTGTGCAATTTAACACATACGGTTTCTATGCCTGGGTTAGTTAATCGAATTATACTTACTTCGCTTTTAAGTGAGTTGTGTGTAACGATTGCAACTCCACCATAAGAGTCATATCTGTCTCGTCTATAGATATTATAACCTTTAATATTAATATTATCATCGTTATCTAACCATGTTTCACTTAGTATGGCTATGTGTATTTTTTCTTTTACCAAAAGCTCCCCAAGATCTATCAATTTTGGTTTCAAACTTTGTGTATTCCACTGTAATATATTAATAGCGATATTTTTGTTATTTGTACTATCCATTATTCATATAATTTAAAACTGTTTCATAAATTTTTCGTCCTGATATTAAACTACTCAGAAATGTTTTAATTACTTCAAAAATAGCCATGAAAACCGCAATAACTTTATGCTCTAATCTTTTTCTAGAGTACCAAATAGAATGAATTTTTAATAAGAGTCCCTTAAAATCAAATGTTTTTTGTCTTATTTCTTCTTCATCTGAAGTACTTTTTTGGCTTTCTTCTTCTGCTTCCTTAAACTGCGTATCATTTTCTATTGTATTTATTTTTTTTCTTCCTTTTCTTTGCCTTTGTTTTGTCTTCTCCTTTTTATTTGTTTCTATAGGTATTGTTCCTTCATCTGAGGCTAATTCTTGATTATTTTCCTTATGAACTTGAGCGTTAGTAACAACCTGACTATAACTTCGAGCTCCACGGTTTTCCAAAACTTGTGTCGGCTGTTCTGTCCTCTCTTGATTGACAAAAGTATCTTTAGAGTGTATATTTAAGTTATTGCTCATTTCTATTTGATTTTTATTTATAATCATCTGAAGAGCTTTTCTATAAGGTATATTTTCCTTACTCATAGTGATACGTATTTCTTTTTCTTTGAGATACATAGGACATCTTTTATCTAAAACGAAATGTAATCCTTTACAATTGAGGCACTTGTATGTTTTTAGATCACCGTTTATGTGTTCCGTACTACCACATTTTGGACATAATTTTTTTTTGTCGGGCATACTTTAATAATATGTCCGAATTTCCAGCATCCGGTACATTGTGTTACCGGAAAAGTGTAGTTTTCTACCTTAAAATTATACTCATATGCCGTGACATAAAGAGGTAAAACAGTGCCTTGAAAGCATATCCTTACAGTTTCACTTTCGACCCACTTGCTGTTTAAATCAAGTCGTTTAAGTCGTCTTACTGCCAATGTTTTGGTATCACATTTCAAAATTGCTAAAATCTCTTGTTCTGTAAACTCCAAATCCACACCTCTAATCAATCCATAAGAAACCGTGGTTTCAAAAGTTTTTTGACATTTGTACTCTAATTCTTGAAATTTTTTACAACTTATTAATTTTTCCGCATCATTATTACTTTGAAAGCAAATCAAAACTTTGAAAGGAGACTTATATTTGATTGTTTCAATATTCAGAATATTCTCACTTCGTAATAATTTAGCTAAAGCCATTTGCTTTGGTAATTCTTTAAATGATGTAACACAAACCTCATATTTAGATCCGATCTCTGTCGATGTTGTCTTTTGTCCCTGTCCTGTTGAAATACTTCTTAAGAGACGTTTCGGTCTTCTTTTTTCAACTGTCACATAACCATCTTCGCTGTTTGTATCTTCTTCACATGCTTTTCTCTTCTCCGATCTCACTTCAGGCTTTCGAGTTGTGAACCCAGTGTTTGCATGTTCCATTTCAGACTCACGAGTGATTCTTCGATCCTCCATTTGGCATTATTTTTCGTATAAGGGCTAACCGATATTGGCTATTTATTCATTAACAACGCATAACGTAGGCAGTATAAGCCTATTATGAAGAAAAAAAAAACGATTAAAAAACTTCCAGTCAATCAATCAATAAATCTATGTACGATATGACCCGCCTGCTTACATTCTAAACTTACATATAAATTTTAAAATTACCAATATTCTTTCTTATTTTATCTATTTAATTATTGTAAATCAATTGAATTCAGTACTAAATGTTTGTTATATACTTAATAATATTATTTAATAAATGCCTAAAGAATGATATTATGTAAACTCTATGAAATGGTAAATTATAATTGTAGGAAAATGATAACATTTTACAGCACGGAGTATTATGTAATCCACGATGTAGGAATTTCACTGTAGCACTTTGTTTGACGCTGCAAAGCTTGCCTTTATCGGCTTACTGTCACCAATCTGTTGAGTAATTTCCCTAGCCATCAATGATCTAATCCTTCCTCATGAAAATGTTTTCAGGGGAGGTAGAGAATTCAAAAAGAAAAAGTTGCCTGCAGTATTTTTTAGGTTAA
Organism: Parnassius smintheus behrii; assembly: GCA_036936625.1. Classification (NCBI taxonomy): domain Eukaryota; kingdom Metazoa; phylum Arthropoda; class Insecta; order Lepidoptera; family Papilionidae; genus Parnassius; species Parnassius smintheus. Next base: position 38,444,292 of record JAUPFT010000011.1, read on the forward strand.
TTGGAAATAGAGATCTACAAAACAAAATATCACAGATACAAAGATAAAAGTCCACAATTGGAAAGATAGTCGGAAAAGAAAAGACGTGCACATAATCAATATCGCCACGATTATTATGTGGATGTGAATGTGTGTGGATGGAAATATCAGTTATTTACCACATGCTATCGTACTATATCGATAGTGACATCGATAGCGATATCGATAGTGCCTGTGTTGGTTATTAGCATCAGTATTTTAATTAAAAATTTGATACACCTTTACATAAGTACCTAATTTAACACAATTTATATAATACGTCTTACCTGGATTTCTCACATATTGCATTTATTGGTGCTTGGTAAGATTTTTTTACAATACTTTTAACTTAAAATAAATAAATAATATTATATATTTATTAATAATTTCTTGAAAATCCCTTGCAAACTATTCCTTAACAAGAACAAAGTAACAAAATATTTCATAGTCTTTAAATAATCAGAAAACACCGAATATTAGTTTCGAGGCATAACCTTTAGTCGCGGCACCTGACCCTTCAAATCTCCAGGTACCAGTAATTCTATAATATACAGTGAATAATATTTATGTGGCCCCAAATAGAATTATATTTCATCTGAAACGGTATGTGCTATAATAAAGGTTGCGGTCGGTATCGGTAGTCGTTAGGATAAATAAAAGAAATACTTTTTTGGAATTACTTGTATTTCGTTTTGTTGTTTATATAAAATTGTCTCTTTTTACTAGCTCTGATCCTCGTCAACCTGGGTATTAATATCTGGCCCATACTAGATGGTATCACCGACATATAATGAAAGATATGAGACTTCCTTAGTATTTTTTAGAGTGAAACTAGTGACGAATTAACCCTAGCCGATATTATGCCTTATAAAATTAGAGCGGAGGAAGATGTCTGTCATTTTCCCATGGTGATGAAGTGCCTACCAATTCTTGTTCAACATGTAAAAGGCCCGCAATTAGCAATGGTGTTCCAATGTCGTAATATCTTCATTAAATATTTCGCTATTTATTTTTATTTTATTTAACAGTTTGTGTAAGTGGAAAGTGGTAAAAAAAACATTATTATGTACAATGGCACTGTTTATTCACGATAAAATTTCTTCAAGCATGCCTATTGGATAATAGTTGAAGGTAATAGAGGTAGTAAAAGTTTGCGATAATTAAAATATACGTACACAATTCAAATATACATATACATGTATACATACAAATATATAATTCAGTATACTATATTTTTAATGTAACAATGTATACCTACACGTTACTATTAATAATTATGAAGGGAAAGATAGTGCTCTTTAAAAGTCTTTTAAACATGGACACGGATTTAGAATCACAAATCCTAAAGAGAAGTAACTTCCACAATCGTACTGCGTTAATAGAAAAAGAATAAGAATAGAGCATGGTATTTATAGACGCAAATCTTAACAGTGTTCTGACAGAAACAGAAACTTTTTAATTCAATATGGATTATAAATAATCAAGTCAAGAAGAAGGATGAAAATAGACTGCATGCGAATGAAATGAGAATGTTACGATGGATGTGTGGTGTGACAAGGATGGATAAGATAAGGAATGAGTATATAAGAGGAAGCCTGAAAGTAGCGCCAGTGGTAGAAAAGGTGAGAGGAAGCAGATTGGCATGGTTTGGGCATGTGATGCGGAGGGATGAAAGTCATGTCACAAAACGAGTGTTGAATATGAATGTGGAGGGACACACGGGCAGAGGAAGGCCGAATAAAAGATGGGTCGATTGTGTGAAGAGTGATATGAGAATGAAAGGAGTAAGTATGGAAATGACGGCTGATAGAGAGGAATGGAACAAGAAGGTTTACTGCGCCGACCCCAGATAATGGGAAATGGTTTAGAGAATGATGATGATGGATTATAAATAATACTTATTAAAAGTCACTTTTTTATTTACCACCAGTTCGCATAAAAAACCTCTGTCCTGGGAAGAACCACCAAGAAACCAAGCGAGACAATTTTTTTAAATAATAGCTAACAAGCATGTATGTTACAATTAACAACACAAAACAAATTAGAATTTGCTTTGTAGCAATCACCCTTCGGGGTTAGTGTCATCCATAAATTCCCTAATATTATAATAACTTTTATATACAAATTTAGTTTAATAAAGCTTTTGAAGTTTGGTAATTTCAAATTTTGTTTATTTTTTGGGATTTTGTTGTAAAAGCGTATACATCGCCCCAAGAATGAATTACTGACTCGGTGGAGTCGAATAACTGGTACAACTAGCTTGTGTCTGTTCCTAGTATTTACAGATGAATATTACTTATTTTTGCAAAATACTTTTATTTTTATGTACGTACATTACATTACATTTTTATAAATGTGTTGCGAGGCCAAAGATAATATATATTTATTCCCTTAAATTTTTGTCTGAGCGATTCTTTAGGTTTTAAATCATATATTGCTCTAATGGCCCTCTTTTGTGAAACAAATATAATTTCAGTGTCAGTCGCGTGTCCCCGTAGTAAAATACTATACGACATTATGCTATGGAAATAACTAAAGTAAACTAGTCTAGCTGTTTCAACACTGGTAACAGTTCTAATCTGTTTTACGGCATATGCTGAAGTCTGCTAGCTAGTTTTGATAAATGGGTGTCCCATTAAAACTTCGCGTCTCGTGTGATTCCAAGACAATGGTGGTATCAACAAGACTCAGCTCCTCTCCATTTAAAATTACATTAGTGTTAACATGTTTGACATTCGGGGTTACGAATTTCATACATTTATGTAGTTTTAGTTCCATTTAAATGCAAATTATTAACATTAAACCAATTGAATAACTTAGCTATAGCATTATTTAAGTCGTCGTAATTTATTAACTGTCGTTTTAATTTGAAAATTAATGAAGTGTCATCAGCAAACAATACTATGTTTATCCCCTACTATGTAAGGTAAGCCATTAATATATACAAGAAATAGAAAGGGGCCGAAAATTGAGCCCTGAAGCATGACCATATGTACTATCGACCTGGAAGAAATAATACTATTAATGACAACATTTTACGTTCTGTTACCTAAATATGAAATAACTAATTAAGGAGTATCACTTCTTACATAGTAGTGTTGAAATTTCCTGATTAATGTTTCATGGTTAACACAATCGAAGGCTTTCACAGAATCTACAGGAAGCATTCTGTGAATTCTCTCACGCATTGAAGATATACCAGCATCAGTTGTCGAGCGACCCTTTGGAACCGATTTGGTTTTTAGGAAGTAAATTATTTACATTAAAAAAATTTAACATCTATCAAGAATAATTTTTTTAAAAATTTTACCAAGTGTTGACAGTACAGAAGTAGTTCAAAATATCGGGGTCCCAATGTACTACCAGGTTTAAATAAAAGTATTACTTTAATATGCTTAATAAAATCAGGAAATACACCAGATTCAATACTAGTATTAAAATAATAAGTAGTTGAGGTGCGATTGTATCTAAATATTATGGACGCAATAACTTTAATGAAATTCACCTACAGATCTGCGGTTTTCTTAATATTGTTACGAGCTTGAGGTTCGTGACAGTAAAAATTGCCGATAAAATTACCTAAATTAACACTTTAATTTACTTTACACAAATTAAAGTTAAAAACACTAATAATTAAACACACTAATTCACTTTATTCCGCTCCGAAGCTTCGCTTGTCTCGCCCAAATGCAATACTGCCCCGATCGCATCTTGCAGCGCCTATATATACAAATTAGCAATCAAGCATCCGGAATATTCAAGTAAATGCGCGCAAAGCGACGAGTGTCCGACTGTAGATTTTCTAGAAACTTAGTTCTTCGGATGGCGCTGTCGGTTGAAAGATTTGTGATGTCATTTTCTGCAAATCTCCCCTCGCTCTCGTTCCTCACACTAGATGGCGCTAGTGTATGACGTTGACTTATTCACGCAACAATATCAATAGTCTTAAAATATTTTACAATATCTTTTGATGATAATTTATGAAATGTAAAGTTCTTTGTACACGTATTTACATTACGTTTAAGTATTTCTAGTATTTGATGTACGTTGTACATCTGGAGAATGAACAAAATAGTACGATTTTTTAGATATAGCGGAATAGTAGGATTACGTAGAATATTGAAAAGAAGACAGAGGATTCGAGTGTTCCTGCGGATGCACTTTGGAAATCTTTCTATATTTTTTATCAATATCAATCTATTACAGTCTATAAAAGTCCACTGATGAACATGAGCCTCCTTTTAATCACCTCATAAGACAAATATAACCCATAGCAGCAATGCTGAGCAGTGGTGTTGGCAACCGCAGTTTTTATCTTCTAGTTGTTATTAGAAAGACGCTGCTAAAGAGGCCCGCTGTCACCTCGTACGACACATACATAACGATACACGGTAATTGATATTCCTACACCGATAATCAATAAGTTTGCGGAGCCGAGGGATTAGAGTAGGTTAATGGTTTTTAACCGTCACTACTTGGTGACTTAATACATCTATAAATGCCAAGTTTCAGCTATATCGGTTGATTAACCTTACCGGAGATATCGCGGGATAAACAAGTCAATTGGGAAGTGAGCACTACCTATAGCGTTTCGTGCAGTAATTAAGTTCCTTATTTAGCAAGAAAAAATGCCACATGTCATTATGGAAGAGATATTATCTATTTACAGCAACTTTTGCCCTGGAAAAACGATGATTTACAAGTGGCATTGCCTTATCAAGTAAGGCGGATACTCAATTGAGGACAAGCAATCGCGCTAGTTTTTGGAGCTGTGTAGTGAGAATAGGGACGAAATCATGAACCGAATTGTGACTTAATATGAAACTAAGGTTCATTACTATCAACGTGAGTTAAAGAAGGAGTCCACGCAGTAGCATAAACAGGCGCAACACCACCAAAGAAGTTCTAGGTGTCACAATCGGCTGGATAGAATATGGCTTCAGTCTTTTGGGATTCAGAGGGATTTTGTTGATCGATTATAATGACGAAGGTGTCAATATTATGTAACAGTATTCCGCTACGCTATTATATAAAAGGTGTGATTAAAGAATAAAGAGGAGGAAAGTGATTTCGAGGTATGGTCATTTTACACAACAAAACACCCTTTCACAAGAGTAATGTGAAGGCTTCCTTACAAAGTCAGGCTTCAATATCCTCTCTTTAGACCAAATTAGGCCACTTTGGATTATAATTTGTTCCTATAAGTGAAAAAAGAGCTTCGGTGAAAGAAATTTACGTTCAGCCATTTTGAAGGCCTTGACCAAACATTTTTTTTCGAAGGTAAAAATTAATTATTTGACAGTTTGCGAATTATTTTAGGAATAATTGATAATAAATCCGAGAATAGGAGCCGTAGTAGCTCAGATGGTTAACGCTCGCTGTAAATATAACAGAATGCGTGTAACCTGGTTTCGATCCCCGCCGGCACCAATAAAATTGTTAACTGAAATTTTAAGTGCTGATTTACCACGTGCTCGGCGGTGAAGGAGAACATCGTGAGAAAGCCTGCATGTGTGAGGAATAAGAAAAAAATTTATTTCGAAGACATGTGAAGTTCGCCAACACGCATTGGGGCAGGGTGTCGGACACTTCCGTGCCCTAAAACCCTCTCCCCTAAACCTATGAGGGGAGGCCTGTGCCCAGCAGTGGGACGTATATAGGCTGTAACTTTACTTTACTTTACTTTAGAGAATAAATGAAAAAGTAAAAATAATTTCACGTTTAATTTCACCGCCTTTCCCGTTCATTCCCCTATCTTTTCGACCTCCACTCGTATCATCAATATCAACCCGCAATCAAGCCACTATAGACAGCTATTAACGTTTTTGCTACGCTCGTACGATATAATCAATGTCTTCATTTTGGCCTAAGGCATACTTTTCCCACTAACTATTTATACGTCACTAAAATGGTAATACAATCTGTTTTATTATAAGAAAAACTAGCGGATACCCGGCGTGTGCTACTACGTTAAAAAAAGAAATAAATTTTGTTTATTTGATGGAAAAAAGAAAATTTTGTTAATGTTTTTTTTCTTCATATTAGTGCCTGTATACATAAAAGTGGTCTAATACTATTTTCGTATTCGCCTTTCTAATGATACCGGTTTGGAGAACATCGGTTGGCTGGTTTTAAAGTCTGTAACGAACATAGGTAAAACCATTTTTGTGTTTTATATAGATCGCACTAGCAATCCATCCCAGCTTTGCAAGTGTGATTTTTTGGATCTCATCAACAGCGCCACCTACCGGGTCTTTCATAATAATACCGAGTTTCATTTATACTTCAATCTATACAAATAAATAGGATTGAAATGTCTGTTTGTTATGTCAAAATATGAATAAATGAATAATATAACAGTTCTTGTAACAAAAGACAATCTTTATAATGTTTAAATTATAAATATAAATGTTTTAAAAAGGGTTATTATAATATTAGGGAATTTATGGATGATAATAACCTCTCGGTAGGGTGATCGCTACCAAGCTATTTTTAATTTGTCTTGTGTTGTTAATTGTAAACATGATTGTAAGCTATTATTGGAAAAAAATAGTCCCGCTGGGTTTCTTGCTGGTTCTTCGCAGGACAGAGGTTTTTTTTGCGAACCAGTGGTAAACGAAAAAAGTAACTTTCAGTAGGTATTGTTATAATCTACATTTAATAAAAAAGTTTCTGTTTCTGTTTGTCTATCTATCTGTCTGTTTGTTACAGCCTATCTCCGAAACGGCTCGACGGATTTTGACGTGATTTTCATTGGCAGATACTTTAGAAAAAGAATTAGACCTACGTGTAAAAAGACCCATGAAATCCAATAGTAATAAAATCCACGTGGATACAGTTGCAGGAACAGCTAGTTTTTTTTATAAAAAATTTAAATGGTTAATTTATAGAACTACGTAGGAAGATTTATGTAACATAATTTAACAGGCCACATTCACAAATGTTAGCGATTAGTATGTTTTTATAAAACACTTACTGTCTTATTAATAAAAATTGCTTATTCCAAGCTTAATTTGAAGTTAAACTTGGACTAGCTAATCTCAGAGTAACTGACTATTTACTTCGTTATTACAATGTTAATCATAAACATGGAGTAACCTCAGACTAACTATACATTCCTTACGCCGGGATTAACGCTTGGGCTATGGTAACCCACTTATTTTAAAAGTAAAAAAAGTGAGTCAGTGAATGAACTCAATGCTTGATGATGACATTAATGACAGTGACAGGCAATATTTTGAGTTTGACAAGAGATATGGTGTTACGTGTTGTTCCTTGTTCCCCGTGCTGTTTTCAGACTCGGTGGAAAAATTAAGTTCTAAATATAATCATATTTAATATTATTTGTAACAAAATTTTAGAATTAAGAAAAGAGCGTGAAGGGCAAAATTAAATTAAATAACCATTTTTGTTTTATTTTTGGGGATAAATAAAATCTTTTGTACATGTAATTTTTGTATATTTATTTTAAAAAAATCGTTAATAAATGCTGCCCGAACAGAATTTCCTCTAACGGAGTTATTTACTAATTGTGTGACTGGTACATTTTCATCATCTCCTTATACTACATCCTCAAGAAGATCTTGTTTTTGCATTGCAATGTATATAGCTTTGTATGCTCTTATTTAGTATTTAGTTCTCGCAGTAAACACCGAAACCTTTGCTTCCCTCCAAAGCATTGTTCTAAAGTGTTACGGGCCCAGATGTGCGATCGGTTGTACATTTCTTCCTTTTGTTTATTAGGACGCAATATAGGAGTGAATAAATAAGGAGTACAGGCATAACCAGAATCTCCGAGAAGTCTGCCTTTAAATTCTGACTGCTCAAACGTGTTTTATAATGCGATTTTCATTAAATATTCTTGAGCCATGTGTGCTGTCTTACCAATGTGCCACTGTATTCATGAACTCTAAATTTGCATTTGACACAACCTGGAACAAAGCACTCATAACTTATTTAATATGAAATAATAGATTGAGGTGATTGTATTGAATCTAAGAAAATAACTAAGTACCTATAGGGCAAAGATGTGCTAGCTAGGTGCTATAAAACTTACTTGTACATTTATTGAACTGTATCCTTTCCTGCTTATGTAGTATTGTCCGATGTTTCCAGTGACTTTCGGGATTAGAATATGTGATAATCAATAGCCCCAATCCCTTGTTTAAATTCACATAATGAATAAAAACCTGCAATCACTTTGTTCTGCTCCACATCACTTCTTAGCATTTTAATCCATTATGCTGTTCTTGTTACTAGTGCTTACAACTTATGAATTTAACAACGTAAAGTTTTACAAAATGTCTAAATACGCGACTAGTCTATGCTTACTCAGTCGTTAAACTAGGTATCGCTAAGGATTAACTTTTATTCCGAGAGTAGATTCGGATAAGTTTACTCCGTCCTTACTCTATGTTTATTAATACTGAAATTAGATATTTTAAGCTTTAAACTGGGAGTAAAGTTAATCTCGAGCAAGTCTGTGTTTATTAATAGGGCTGTTATTGTATAATGTTGACCTATAAATGAACTGACCTTAAAACAAAGTCTTTTTTAAAATATAGTATCCATTTTTAAAATATAAGAGCATTAAACTGTTTGGTGCAAAGCGTCGATTTGTCTTTCTTCCGGTAATTTTCTATTGGACCCCGCTCGGATGTCATAAAACCTGATCCCGAAGCCCGTTTTACTCGCTACGTTTATGTCATTATCTCAACCATCCACTGCAATTACTCGTGCTCAAAGAGAGGAAAAATGTAAGGGGAGGATAGTAAAATTTAAAGACATTTAAACATATCTCTTTGGTATGGTCCCTGCTTAAAAGTATTATATATACTTAAATATTTTTTTATGCTTAATTAATAACACTTTATTTGTGAGTTTCATTTCGTAATCGCATATACTTGCAAGCAATTTTTTTAATTTTTTTTAAATAAAGTAAGTGATAAACGAATTATGAGGTCACCAACCACCAACCAAGAGGAAATTTGTTAAATAAGTGATAGGTGGCCAGTTCATCACCTACACAGTCACAAATCCAATCTCCATTAGCCGCCATCTAACACAAGCTGGGCAAGTAACACTGTCAGCACATTCTTTTTTAATATATCGTATATATTATGACTAGATATTGGACCTGCAAATGTATAACCAACATGGGACATAATATGTAGCATAGATTAAATTGGAAAATTATCAGATTTGCATTATTTTATTTTTTAAAAGAGTAAAATTATTTATTTTCACAAAATATAAAAATTAAACATAATTCTCGTAACAAATTAATTTTAACTATACGCCAAGCTTTTGTTTACTGCGCCGTTTCCGCGACTGAAATGTCAATTACTCAGTGAGCACGGCTTTTGTCCGCGCAAAGGTGACATTAAGAACTCGATTGGTAGATTATATTAAAAAATAACTTTTATGCCTATATCATTAAGAAACATATTAAAAAATATATAACCTACTAATTGTTAGGTATAAAAGTATATGTTTCTATCACAATAAACATTTTATATCATATAGCAAAATAACTACTGAAATTTAAATATGCTTAAATTAATATATTTCATTTTTTTCACTTTGGGCTATGTTGGCGCGACTTCTAACGCCGCCTAGCGACGCGTCGGAACACCAAACTTTTATCTACGAATCAGAGCTCGTCATAGTTAGCAACCAATCACAGCACGTCGTGCAATTAGTTATAAGATTTGTCTGTTTTAAATTTTGATTACTCGTATTACCTGATACACACTGTTAGCAATAAAACGACTTAAATATAACCAACAAACGTTCAATAAATCAATCATTGAAGAGCACCTGCCTCCCGTTCCTGTACATAAAGTGGTCCTATCGAGCCGAATAAGGAGTTCAAGCTTGGAATCTCCGAAGATTCGTCGCATCAAAATACGAAGAGGAGATTCACGTATCGAGCGAAGAGCTGCAACGTTAAGGCATCGACAGACAGGAGTGGCAGGTTTGAACTTCCCGTCCGTTTCCCCATCTCATCCCTCGATAGGTGTTGATTTCGTGCTGATATTCCATTTCCAGTGCTCAAGTGGCGGTACCTACCTGCGCAACGGCACCCACCTTGGTTCGCACGCATCTACAAATTGGCAACTGTAAGTACTCTTGATTTCCTTAATTCCCAAAATGAGTGATCCCAAATTGACAGATTTAATTAAGAAAAGAGGAGTTTTAAAAGGTCGATTAACTCTGTTTGAAAATTATGTTAAAAAGTGCACTTTACCCTTGACTGAACAACAGTCATTAGAATTAAATTTACGTGTCGAGAGTACTTCGAGTTTGATAGAGATGTATAGTGAAATACAGACTAAAATTGAAGAAGAGGTAGCGGAAGATCTCGATCTTGTAAAACAGCTGGAAGAGAGAGCTCGTTTCGAAAATCAATTTTATTGTGCTATAGCTTCTGCAAAACTTTTATTGAGAAAGGAAGTAGCTGAAAAGTCTAGTATTTCAACATGTAAGCCGATAGGCGTAAAGTTACCCGATATTAAAATACCTTCCTTTGACGGTTCATACGATTGCTGGCTAGAGTTTAAAAATTCTTACGTTAGTATGATTCATGATCGCGATGATTTAGGTCCTGTTCAAGAATTTCATTATTTAAAATCGTCATTGTCCGGTACCGCGGCACACGTCATAGGTGCATTAGAATTTACGGCTCACAACTACTCTCACGCATGGGAGCTAATAGAGAATAGATTTAATAATCCGCGACTATTGGTTCATAATCATGTGAAGGCATTATTTAAAATTCCATCGTTAAATAAAGAGTCCGCTTCCCAGATTAGGAACTTAATAGATATTGTTTTGAGAAATTTGCGTGCCTTTAAAACGTTAGGTGAACCAACAGATTCTTGGGACACTTTAATCATTTACATGGTCGTTTCCAAATTAGATCAGGCCACTGAACGCTAATGGGAAAATTTTTAAGGTACAGCTAGTTCGTTAATTGAATCAAGGTCAGCTTTGAAACTGGATGACTTACTTAAATTTCTTAAGGACCACGCCGACGTTTTAGAAATGATAAAAGTGAACCATAACAAATCCCACGAGAACAAAGGTGGCGAAAAAACGCGCTCTAAGAAACAATATACACATACTCATATTGCTACGAACGTTACTAACAATAACAATAAGGGTTATACGAAACTAAAACAAAGCCGCGTGTGTGTGATGTGTCATGGTAATCACGCGATTTATTCCTGTTCAAGGTTTCTTAATTCGTCTATCCAAGAAAGGAATAAGATAGTTAAAACGCATCAGCTGTGCATCAATTGTTTACGCGCAACCCACCTACTTGAAGAATGCAAGTTTGGGCCATGTAGGTTGTGTGATAAAAGGCACAACAGTTTGCTTCACATTGATGGGCAGGTAGACGGCGCATCACAGGTGAGCGGGTTGAGTGCATCAGCACAGCCGGTCACCGCTAACGTCTCCACTGTCTCGTCATCTTTACACGTTACGGCTAACCATTCAGAATCGCAAAACAGTAATCAGGAATATTCGTTATTACCCAACGTTTTGCTGTCCATAGCGTTAGTGGACTTAACAGATTATAATAACAAATATCACACTGTACGCATTCTGAATGGTAGTCAACATTGTTTCATAAAGAAATTGTTATGTGAAACATTAAATGCACCATTAATACAGTCCACTTATCACGTTGCTGGGGTAGGTCAAACAATTTCGCAGTCCACCCACATTTGTAAAATAAAATTACGTTCAAGGTTAAATTCGTTTGTATGAACATTGATTGTTTAGTGTTGCCGTGCATTACAAATCAATTACCCACATTTAGTGTCGATGTAAATAATATGAGTTTACCTGATAATATTCAACTTGCGGATCCGAACTTTCACTCACCGTCAGACATCGATATACTGATAGGCGAGGATAAGTTCTGGGAATTATTGTGTGATGGCAAAATTAAGTTGAATAAAGGACCTTATTTACAAAATACAAAATTGGGTTGGATAATGTCGGGACCTTTACATAATAACCCACTTCCCGTTAAGAGTGTGCAATGTAATTTCTCCCAAACAATTGACACACAGTTGAAATTGTTTTGGGAACTCGAAGAGATAAACAACAACGTTAATAAAAACATCCTTAGTGCTGACGAACGTGCGTGCGAAGACATTTTTGTCAAAACGACGAAACGTATGAAAGATGGCAGGTTTTCCGTACGCATTCCTTTAAAGAAATCAGCTGATGTGCTCGGAGACAGTTACACAGCGGCTGAAAAACGTTTGTTGTCGTTAGAACGAAAATTCGCTCGTTCGTCACAATTTAGGGAAAAATACGTAGAGTTTGTGGGAGAATATAAAAGGCTCGGTCATATGAGTTGCGTTGAAACTTATGAGTCACCCCACTATTTTTTGCCGCATCACGGCGTTATTAATGAAAATAGCATTACGACTAAACTGCGCACTGTTTTCGATGCAAGCGCAGCGACGTCGTCCGGTAAGTCGTTGAACGATATTCAACATATTGATCCACCACTTCAGAATGACATTTTTAGCATTTTAATACGCTTTAGGCAATATAAATACGTGGGTTGTGCGGACGTTGAGAAAATGTTTCGGAATTTCCTTGTACAACCAGATCAACGAGATTTACAATTGATATTATGGCGTAAACTTCCATACCGACCCAATACGTGTATATCGCCTAAACACCGTGACGTATGGCACTGCGTCTGCGCCATACCTTAGTATGAGATGTTTACGCCAGCTTGCGCTGGAATGTAAGGATCAGCAGGTTGCGAGAGTAATCCGAGAGGATTTTTTCGTTGATGACGTCATCCTTGGTGACAATGATTTAAATAGCTTACTCGATACCTGTGAGAAGTTACGAAATACTTTAAACTCGGCTTGTTTACCGTTGCGTAAGTGGTTGTTTAACGTTGATATCAGTGACCACGACATATCTAAAGATTTGTCATTAGGCGAACATTGCGAAACTAAGACTTTAGGAGTGGGTTGGTATAATAAAAGTGACGAACTTCATTTTACCACACGAGTAGTTAGACCGAATTTACTAAATAAACGTACAATGTTGTCGATAATCGCACAAATATAAGTAGCTAAAATGTTGATGCAAAAAGTGTGGTTGTGCAAGATAAATTGGGATGATCCCGTTCCCAGTGATGTTGCGTTATCCTGGGAAAAATTTATTGACACACTGCAATATTTGCATAACCTAAGTATTTCGCGTCATGTTATGAGTGCACACACACAGTTTATAGAATTACACGTAGTCACGGACGCGTCGCAGAGTGCGTATGGTGCATGTGCATATGTTCGCACCTACTCTGATGACTCATCGGTGACTATTAGATTATTGTGTGCAAAGAGTAAAGTTGCACCAATTAAACCAGTCAGCATACCCCGACCAGAACTGTGCGGGGCTTTAATAGGCGCACGATTATATAGGAAAATTATCGAGTCATTGCGTGTTAATTTCCACAAAATTTACTTTTGGACAGACTCAACTATTGTCCTTGGATGGCTACGTACGTCACCACATTCGTTAAAAACATTCGTTCAAAATAGGATAGTGGAGATTAATGAAATAACAAGTAATGCGTTGTGGTTACATGTAGGAACCAAAAATAACCCAGCGGATCTGGTCTCGCGCGGTCTTAGTCATGATGTACTCATTGACAGTAATCTGTGGTGGAGCGGACCTGAGTTCTTAAAAAATTCTGAGTCGGCATGGTCACAGCAATCTTCGACTACACACTCCTATTTACCAGAACTAAAATCACAAACGACAACGGTTATGGTTTGTGATGTAACAAAGAATAAAATTATTAATTTTGAAAGGTTTCGTTCTTATCAGCGTATCGTGCGCGCCGGCGCTTACCTGTTGCGATACATACATAACTTACGCACACCAAAGAAAGATCGTACACAAGGGCCGTTATCAGTAGATGAATTGAATGACTCATTACAGTCGTTAGCGCGTCTTGCTCAACGCGAATCGTTTCCGATGGAATATGATAAGTTAAAACGTAACTTACCAGTAAAAACTTCAGGTTCGATTTCTAGGCTTAATATATTTCTAGATGAAAGGGATATAATTAGAGTAGGTGGCCGTCTTAGTAACTCGCCTGACTTTAATTACGACAAGAAGCAACCGATACTTTTATCAGGTAAACACAACTTCACACAATTGTTGTTTCAACATCAACACAAAGAGCTTCTTCATGCTGGTCCCCAGCTGCTATTGGCGACCGTGCGTGAGAATTGGTGGCCGTTAGGGGGTAGAAACCTAGCTAGAAAGGTTGTCCACCAATGTGTCCGCTGCACTCGAATGAAAGGTAAAACCCTAACGCCAATCATGGGCAACCTTCCGTCTGAACGAATAGAACCTGGTTTTCCATTCATTCGATGTGGAGTGGATTATGCGGGTCCCATAAACGTACTGAATCGCAAAGGAAGGGAAGCTAAATTGGAAAAGGGCTATATTTGCATATTCGTTTGTTTTGTTACCCGGGCCATTCATCTAGAACTTGTCAGTACGTTAGCTGCTCAAGAATTTATATTAGCACTTAAAAGATTTATCTCACGACGAGGTAAACCAGCTCAAATTTTCTCAGATAACGGTAGAACTTTCATTGGAGCCATGAAAGAGATTAACAAAATATTAGAGCGAAATTCAAAGCAAATAATTGATAAATTATCAACTGACAATATTGAATTTAAATTTATTCCCCCTTATGCTCCTCATTTTGGGGGATTGTGGGAAGCAGGAGTAAAATCCTGTAAGTTCCACCTTAAGCGTGTCGTGGGTACCGCTAACTTGACGTACGAAGAGTTCAGCACTGTGTTGGCACAGATCGAAGCAGTCCTAAACTCCCGTCCTATAAGTCCTATGTCCTCAGATCCACATGATCTTCGTCCACTAAGCCCAGCTCATTTCCTCATCGGCCGGCCACTCACTGCACCAGCCTGCAGAGACCTCACCGAAGCACGGACTCACAGCTTGAAACGGTTTCAAAGAGTGGAACAAATAAAACAGCACTTCTGGAAACGCTGGTCACAAGAGTACGTTGCTGAACTTCAGACAAGAACGAAGTGGAAGGCGAACAGTCAAGACATAGCATTAAACACGCTTGTCGTTATTAAGGAGGACAATTTACCACCCCTTAAATGGCGTATGGGCAGAGTTACCCATATTTTCCCCGGAAAAGACGGCTTGTCGCGTGTCGCCACCATCCAAACTGCTACGGGTCCTGTACAACGAGCGTTCTCGAAAATCTGCCCTCTGCCTGTATCATCAGCAGAGGACGACAACATGAATGCAGCCTACGGCGTCTCCAATCAAGCGGCAACGTAGATACATCATTGGAAGCTGGAGTTTCCAAGGCGGCCGGCGTGTTGGCGCGACTTCCTAACGCCGCCTAGCGACGCACCGGAACACCAAACTTTTATCTACGAATCAGAGCTCGTCATTGTTAGCAACCAATTACAGCACGTCGTGCAATTAGTTATAAAATCTGTCTGTTTTAAATTTTGATTATTACCTGATACACACTGTTAGCAATAAGACGACTTAAATATAACCAACAAACGTTCAATAAATCAATCATTGAAGAGCACCTGCCTCCCGTTCCTGTACAGACTACAACATAGGCCTGCCAATAAATTGCCTCATAAATACCTCCTCATACTTACCACAGTTGCCACAGCAACAGTTTGCAGTGCAGTTTTTATTTCTAGTTTTTCATTGTTACCATTCCTTGAGGGAGGCATATGTTCAGCAGTGAACTTGTGGTTTTAAAATTTTAAAATTAAAATTTAAATGGTTAATTTATAGAAGCACGTAGGAAGATTTATGTAATATAATTTAACAGGCCACATTCACACATGTTAGCGGTCAGTATGTTTTTATAAAACGCTTACTGTATAATGTTGACATATAAATGAACTGAACTTAAAACAAAGTCTTTTTTAAAATATAATATCCATTTTTAAAATATAAGAGCATTAAATTGTTTGGTGCAAAGCGTCAATTTGTCTTTCTTCCGGTAATTTTCTATAGGCCCCGCTCGAATGTCATAAAACTTGATCCTGTAGCCCGTTTTCCTCGCTACGTTTATGTCATTATCTCAACCATCCACTGCAATCACTCGTGCTCAGAGAGAGGGAAAATGCAAGCGGAGAACAGTAAAATTTAAAGACTTTTAAACATATCTCTATTGTATAAAATAGCAGCTTAATATTGATGTGTTTCGTATGGTGAGTGTAGAGATCCGGAGACTCTTTTTTACTGGAATTGAGGCATTCCATCTTAGTCCTCAGGGGTGAGAACGCATCTGCGCTTTGATTCTTAATCGAGAATAAATGTAGATGTCTATGGACTACAGCCACCAATTATCATCAGGTGGACTGTGTGCTAGTTTGTCACCCTCATACTATAAAAAATAATGAACATTGAACCTATAAATGTATAACAAACATGGGACACACTATGTAGTAAAGATTGAATTGGGAAATTATCAGATTTGTTTTATTTATTTTTTAAAAGAGTATATTTAATTTTCACAAAATATAAAAATAAAAACATAATTCTCGTAACAAATTCATTTTAAGCTGAGAATAAATATGCACACCGGCACAATTAGCGGAACACAAAAAAAGCAGGATTTCTTCTACGCTCTGACAGCGCGCGACATGTTACACTCCCGTTCACTCGGGACCTTTTTGGCGGGAAAATTTCTAGGTTAGGAAATTTTTTGCAATATTGCAAATTTTGCTATATTTTCACTTTGAGACAATATTTATGGATAAAACTTACAGGAAGTCTTGTTGAATGTATAAACTATCGAATAAAATTATTTTTGGTTGCTAGAAATTGTAATAAAGTATATAAATTACACT
The DNA here is from genome assembly GCA_036936625.1 of Parnassius smintheus behrii. Taxonomy (NCBI): domain Eukaryota; kingdom Metazoa; phylum Arthropoda; class Insecta; order Lepidoptera; family Papilionidae; genus Parnassius; species Parnassius smintheus. Next base: position 38,461,226 of record JAUPFT010000011.1, read on the forward strand.
GTATAGCATAATAGTAGTATAAACTTCAATTTTAGTGACAAAATTACTACTAATTTGAATTCTACACCTTTGTTTTTGGAGAAATTTATATGAAATTGTTTGGAAATATGTATATTTTATGTTTTATGTGTTTCCATTCGTTACTCATACCAAAATATTAAAATATTAAAAAATTAAAAAAAAAAAAATAATATTTTATCTGTGACATTTCGAACAATATTTCTAAAATATGTTCGTGTGAATTTGAAATAAATACAACGTCATGTTATTTCAAAATATGTAGGAAAACTATTTTTACTTACATTTTACACTAAAAATAAATGAGAATTTGAAAAATAACACATTTATAACCCGCCCGCCAAAACAGGCCTTTCGGAATTTGAAGTACTTTTGGCAATTTACTTTTCACTTTTTATACCACAAATTATATATCTACGTGTTGACTATATTACAAGAAATGTAAAAAGTATAATACTTTCGTTTTTAGTCCAGACACAAATATAAAATTCTATAAAAAAGACAGAGCAACTTCATCAAAGTGACACGTGGAACGCCGGAAGTTCAGAGTGATTTCTTTTTTTTTTTTTCTAAGAAACATTGCCAGGTTATGGTTTAAAATAAAAGAGCATATCTTTGTCTTTGATACTAATATCTATTGCATAGTGTCTTTGGTTTTGTTTAAAACGAAAAAATAGTTTTTTCATAGGTAGACATGTTTACATAATTCTGATCTAATTCGATCACTACTTGGCGGGCGTAAGGTTGGTATTGCGCGATCGAAAGTGAGCATGGCTTGGCGTACAGGTTAAAATCTTTTACTTGAGGAACTGGCCAGTTATGATATTTTTTAATTTATTGTCAAATTTGAAAATAGAAAATTAGATGACATACACTTTTTTCATTCTATGTTTTATTTTCCCGAACAATACGTTTTGTCAACTTGTTCGAGTAATAACTACGTAATTGTAATTTTTTTGAAAAATTGCACTTAATGGTTTTTTATAAATTTGTTAATCTATTGGCAATTTTGTTTATTAAAAGCTCTTTATTATGCCTGACTTAACATCACTGGAAATCATTAGGGCTGATGAAATGAGAAGAAATGGCCATACCTACAGATCGATTGCCTCAAGGCTTCGTCAACCAGTATCAACGATTCATCGCAGCATCCAGCGGTACAGATCGTCTAATTCTCTTGTGAGGGGTAGGGGTCAAGGTAGAAAAAAATGTACATCGAGGCGAGATGACAGTTTTTTACAACTTGGAGTTCGTAGGAATACGCGATTAACGGCTGTACAAGCTCGAAATGAACTGGAAGACGTTCGAGGAGTACGAGTAAGTGAGCATACAGTTCGCAGGAGATTTGAAGAATTTGGTTTAGGGTCGTATATACCTACCAAAGGCCCAAAACTTGAGAGACGTCACCGCGTAAACCGATTAAGCTATGCGCGAGAACATCGTCATTGGGATTTGAACGAATGGCAGCAGGTTCTCTTTACTGATGAGTGCAGAGTTCTTTTAAAACAGATCGATGGAAGACAGCGAATATGGAAACGTAAAGGAGAACGCCACATACAGTCTAATTTTGAACACACAGTGGCTTATGGTGGCGGCTCGATTATGGTTTGGGGAGGGATATGTTTGGGAGCTCGCACGGAGTTAGTGATAGTCACAGGAGGGACCATGACAGTAGATTGATACATCAGAGACATTTTAGAAGAACATGTTGTACCATTTGCCCCATTTATTGGTGACGACTTTATTCTAATGCAAGATAATGCTCGTGCTCATAGTGCACAATTGGTACAGGCATATCTGAGCCACGTAGGTATACCGGTGATGCAGTGGCCAGCAAATTCCCCCGATATGAGTCCCATAGAGCATGTCTGGGACTTACTAAAAAGAAGGGTAAAATCCAGAATGCCACCCCCCAACAATCTGAATGAACTGGGAAACGCATTACTTGAGGAGTGGGAGCGGTTGCCTCAAGAAATCATCGATAAAATAATCTGTAGCATGCCCAGACGAATGGAAACCGTAATAAGAGCAAGAGGGGGAAACACTCGTTATTAATTTTGCTTTAATTTTATTGTTAAATCATTTAATGCTTACTTTTTAGGCTTCCGTAGTCAACTAGGAACCCTTATAGTATCGGTACCAATATGTGTATTAATCTCGCCGACAAAGTGCTAAAATAAAACAAATGTTTTATTAGGGTAGCGCCCTATATGTAAAGTGGGAAGTGTTTTTTTTAATTTCAACCCTAACGTGTGATATATTGTTGGAAAGGTATTTAAAAATGAATAAGAGTTTACTAAAATCATTTTTTGATAACGTCAATAATTTCGGAAATAATCGCTCCAAAAGTAAAAGACCATATGCCCCCCTCTAACTTTTGAACCATAAGCTTAGAAAATATAAAAAAAATCTGAAAAGTAGAACTTTATAAGGACTTTCTAGGAAAATCATTTTAAACTTGGATGGAAAAAACAGTACCCACTACCGGGAGCAGTTGCAGGAGCGCGAACATAATGGATACCCACCTTTAAACTCATAAGTGGGAACACTTATTGTGACGGACGGGAAACTACGGAACCCTACACTGAGCGTGGCCCGACACGCTCTTGGCCGGTTTTTTTTTATTTTTTGTGATGGTTCATAATCATCTAAAAATTTCACTTATTTCAAATTTCTTTATTTTTCAATAAAAAATAACGAAGACTTTTCAAAATCGTTGTTAAAAGATGTTAATCAATTTGTTATTTTGTGTCTAATTACATTTTCGTCAAATATATGCGTTATTATCTCATAGTCTCACTTTTTTTTCTGTTCCGCTAATTGTGCCGGTGTGTATATGTAACTATATGCCAAGCTTTTTGTTTACTGCGCCGTTTCCGCGACCGATATGTCAATATTACTCAGCGAGCATGGCTTTTTTTCACGCAAAGGTGACATTACGAACTAGATTGGTAGATTGTATATAAAAATATATTTTATGCCTATATCGTTAAGAAATAAATTAAAAAATGCATATCTTACTAATTGATAGGTATAAAAGTATATGTATCTATCACTATAAACATTTTATATCATATAGCAAAATAACTACTTATATTTAAATATGCATAAATTAGCAACCCCAGTATTTTTTATAGTTTTCCAGATTTAACATTCCTTTAAGGAAGCCTATTTTCAGCAGTGGACTTGTGGTAATAATGATGATGATGTTATTAGAAAGGCGGTACTGCCCATCAGTACAGAATGAATTTTTTTATTCCATGAAAACCACTATGGTATTATGAAGAGAGCATTTACATGTAGTATGCGCATTGTTGATATGCTTTGTTAAACTCATAATTTTGCTACGAATTGCTGTTACTACGAAATATATGTTCAAAATCTTTAAAATTTAAAAGAATCGCGAAAATAATCATTTACAATGAATCACGAATAAACTATTGGCTGATAAGAGAAATATATTCGTTAAATACAAATTTTCATTTTAATATTTGAATTAAAATGAAAATATTATAGCATTACATGATTTTATATTTAAAAGAACCTAAAGGAATTTAAAGGAAACATCAGAAAAATTCCAGGCTTTGAGTCTAAAATTTGATACTTAAATAATAGACTCAAACAAGCTAATAGAAAGACTCAAGCAACGTGAATGGAAAACTGAGACTTAATGTACTATGGTTGGTAGGGTCTCGCAAATTTTCATTCATAGTTTCAATTAAGGCGGTAATCAAACATTTGTTCATGATAACACGAATTACACAGGTGACTGTAAAAACAATAGTAACTACTATTAACGCTACCGACGCGTTCAAAATTAGATTTTTACATCAGTTCTCTTTTGTTAGATTTTTTACAAAGGGAGGATTAGAAGAGGTGACCGTCCCCCTGTACTTCTCGCCTAAATTAGTCGTTTTCATTGGGTTTGAGGGATGAGTGGGAGGGGGAACATGTTTTCATCACGAGCCTAGTAAAAGCAAACTAAAAAATGATTTAAAATTCTTCGATTTTGACGGGCTCCGCTGCGGCACGCTCGTTTCACTCGCTCGGCTCGCGCGCTACGTTCACCATTAATATAAAGATCCCCCACGCTTCGTTCGTCGTCGTACCTAAGGTCTGCTATTACACGTTTCCACGTAAAAAGGGTGGGTATCATGACGTTATGGATTCAGACCGAAATTCACCAAAACATCATGTCGCAGGATACTAAAGCCATTGCCACTTCACTAACGTTAGTTATTTTGGGTAACAAGAAAGAAAGTTATCAAAAGGTCAAACATACACACAAACAATAGTACTACCTACTATTAACGCTACCGATCCGTTTTTATATAGATTTTCACATCATTTCTCTATTGTTAGATTTTTTACAGTTTTTTTACTGATATTTCCCGATTCCTAAGAAATCAAATTATGTAATATTGAGAAATTTTTAAAAAAGGCTATTAGTGTATGGGATGGAGAATATAGTTCAGGGAGCTGCTTTAGTATCATATGACAGAAGGTCAAATTTTACATAACACATAGAAATAGTAATAGCTCTGAATTTCAAGCACAGCTATAAAGAAGAACGACACGGCATAGTACGGCTTGCCAATGCACACTTGGGTATGCCGATTGATCTTGTGGCATCCCGCGGCATGCCAAACAAGTCAAAATGCGCTCATGTACCGAGTGCTTGCACGAGCCGCTGACATTACCGCCGCAACAGGCTAGATTCAACATTATTTCAATTATTTAGCAGTCACGTTCCTTTAACACCATGAAGTAACTTATGCGTTTCACATGATACAGCGGCATGCCGCAGCATATCGCGGTGTCGTGCGAGACGTTTCGGTCTGTTCGTCAAGGAACGTCAGTGCAAAATTTCATTAAAATTAGGTCGAAATCTTTTCTCCATTAAAATATCCCTTGACACGTTTTACCATGCTGTGATGTCCGTAAGCGCAGGCCCTAAACTAGTAAATCGGCTAGCAAGTTAATAAGCAAGTGAATTGTTAAATAAAACGACAAGTAAATACGAAAGTATAAAAACGTTCAAGTTACGAAAATAAACAAGTAAAAAAGTAAATATGCAAGTAAAAAGGGAAGAAAATAGGAAAGTTAAAATGCAGATAAATGGTCAAGTAAACAAGAAGGAAATTGTCAAGTAGATAGGCAAGTAGACGAGTAAGTACATAGGCCACTAAATAAGCAGGTAACCAATAAGGTGAATAAGCAAGTAAATTAAATAAATATGTAAAACATTTACACAAAATTTCACATAACTATTGGGCTTTGAAAATACTTTATAATGGTTTGTACTATATTATAATTGGTTGACCAACTGTCCAGCGTAAATAACATATTACCTTATATTAAAGATAATACGAAGTTTTTCGTAACTACGTTTTTCCTTTGTTCTTTGACTTCAACGAAGTTTACAAGCCATAAACCAGCTACAAGCCAAAGCCATAGCCCAGCTATCCGCATGTGTTTCGCATGTTACCTTAATTAATGAATAAAAGACTAAAATAAAAAACTAATACATTAAGGGGTTGTTGTTTTTATATAATAATATTGTGAGAGCAAATATTCACCTTGCTCTTTAACTTTCGCAATTAATCCTAATCAGCAATAATACAGCATACCGCTCTTCACGTTCAGTGTAGAGCAAATACAATTTGATCTTACCGTAATACGTGCCGGTCATAATCACACATGTAGTGTAACGTGATATACGTAATACTGATGAAAACCCTTATACTAATGATAACCCTTATACTGCACAATACAAACGAGTAAGAGTTTCGAGATATACCATCCCTTCCATTTATTTCCTTTATCATCTACCCTCTTATCTTTGGCAGATATATTTATTTTACATCTTATATTGAACGGACACTTTAAATATTTATTATGAAATGGTATTACCATTATATTAGCTAAGGGAACTAGGCTATGATACGAAGGGAAATTAAGAAAAAAAAGTCATGTAATTGATATTAACTTAGCGATAAAATAATTACCTTACCACTAAACCAAGAACTTCGTCGTCGTCATTCGCGTGATGGTTGCACAAGCCCTATTTTCAGCTGGATGGGTGTGGTAATTATGGTGGAGGTATACAATATCCTAATAATACCGCCTTTTTAATATGGTGTTCGCTAGTTATTGATTAATACACTTGCCTCCTTCTCATTTGAAACGTAGACCTTGTAGATAAGTGTAGTCAGTTTCAAGCCTAATATAACCGTTGCGTGGAAAAGAGCCATTCTTATTGAGTAACTGCCACCTCAATTTTGTATCAAATGAAAATTATGCCGGTATTTAGAGACAACCTCGAACTTAAACCTAAAGTTTGTATATTTATACAAACTTTAAAATGTCGACATTCTAAATTTTGACTTTAAGTTCGAGATCACAGAACAAATACTCTCTACTAAGAGCTCAAGATTGTGTCAATTCAGCCATTAAAGTCAACTAATAATATAGGTATCACGCAACTTCAAAGCACAATTATCCATTAGTTCAGTTTATTATTAAAAACTAAGAGGATACATAAGCAAGCTATGCAAATGTATATAGAGAACCAGCTGCTTTTTTTGCTGGTGTTCTATAAAAGCGTGTTCCTCCCTCAGCCAAGGTGACCTATTCGTGATGTGAACAAAATATAGCTGCAACATGGTTCTACCGTGTTTTTGTCTGTAGCTAAGCGAGATAAATGCAAAATATTTTGCTGTTTAACCTCTCAGGTCCCAAAACTTACACTGGATAATCAAATGACACCTTTGTAGACCTCTTCAAAGAGTATAGTTGAAAAGGAACCAGACAAACGTTAAACTAAGAAACAGAAGGGGGAATCGAGGCTTCTCTCGATCCAGCCTCCTATAACGCCTACGTTGGGTTCGGGAACAACGTATGTGATCTCCGCAACGGAGTAACACACAAGGGCGATAACCTCTTCCTTTTCAGAAAATAGGTTCAGGCGGGGATTACGGGTCTTCCGAAGTCGTCCCGGTCCCAACGCCTTAATTCTTCGATATGGACTGTATTATTTTAAGGGAAGAATTCCTTGGGAATAAAATAGCAATTATCTTCAAACCGTTCCGTGAGAGAGTAATTACTTTTCCCTATCACTTCCCTACACTTTTTCTTTCTTCTTCTTATTGACTGCTGGTCTTGCACTTTTCCCGAAGTTTCTCCGAACTTCCCCGAATGTTTCCCGAACGAATTGCAAGAAAACTCGTTTACTGAGCTACCCCAGAGCTATAGGCGAAAGTGAGCCGCGCCATTTGTGCGTTTGCGCAACTCAATTACATCAATTTGTACTATCACTCTCTCACGGTTTACTCAATAACTTTATTTGCATAAGACTTACATTTATACAATTTACTTATAAAGATAGCACAAAAAATATCTATACTACGATATACATTACATTTTCATATCACAAAAAACCTTTTATTTATTTAACAAAATATGCTTATTTTACTCACATATTCAAAGTTGAAATTTCTTAAACATCTAACATAAAAAGTTAAAACAATGCTTTCCACTTGAAATTATACATATCTTAACTAATACAATAGTTTAATTTACATTTTTCTTATACATTTCACTATTAAAACACTTTTAAATTTCTTATACAAATCTATCATTATTTCACTTATTCACAGGAATTTTCACATAAAAATAACACAAAATTCACCTCTTTTACACGTACAATCAATCTGAAATGTTTTCAAGTCATTTTTACATAAATTGCTGAAATTTGCAAATATTTAAATTTCTACATATTTGGCCTCCGAAGTACGTGGCTAGCGTGCGTCTATGAATTCACACTATTTGAACAACTAACTTTTGCACGGCTATCGACTATCAGTAAAAATGGAAAGTTTAGTATACACTAATATCAACAATACTAAGTGAATAAATGATTCTACACAATTCTCAAACGTTGAAAACTATTTCTAATCAGATTCTTATCAGTTGTCATGTTTCTTATCAAACAATATAAGTGAATGTTTTCATAAATCAATCATAGAAAATAGGCATTTGTTTTCATACAAAACATATCAAACTCATATAAGACAATACTTATGCAACCAATTTCCATTAATTCTACTTATGCACAGCGATCATCTCGACCGGGGAACAAATCCGGTAACATAATTTATATCTTAAAAAATCCCTATATGAATTTATTAAGAGATATTACTAAGAAAACGATAAAATATTCCGGCCTGGGAGTCGAACCCAAGACCTTCATATCATTAATTCGATACTTCTTTAAGTTTCAACTAAGCATTTTCTTATCGGAATATTGTTGCTTGATAATTTGCTTTTTAGAAGCTATTCGTAATCGGTTAACTAATAAATTGAAATATTCTTATAGGCGCGTCGCCAATAATAGTAATACTTAGAAGGGATCTCTTAGAACCAAATAATACATAATTACAACTTTATTAAAACCATAGTTAAGAGTGCGCAGAACGATTATTTTTTCAACCGACGAAAAAAACAGAGGAGGTTCTCAAGTCGACGCGTATATTTTTTCTTTTTTTTAAAATTGCAGAATATCTATAAGGAAGCTCACAACATGTTTACAATTATATATATATATATATATATATATATATATATATATATATATATATATATATATATATATATATATTAAGTAATTTTGAGTCGGCACCACACCACAAGCAAATTAATTAATTACTTAATTAAAATAATGCATTGTTAATTTGATTTGGTTATTTCTTTAAGGTAATTTAGTAGTTTTAGTAGTTTAGTATCTTTGTTCAGTGATTGCTTGGCGACGACTCAAAATACTTAGGTATACTAACCTTAATTTAAGAACTTAGTTACTAAGGTTAATTAAAAACTCATAATAATTAAAAAAAATATATACTTAGGTAGACTTACATTGGTTTAAGCAATTAGTTATTAAGGTAAAAGAAAAAGGTTTATTATTTTTTGCTTTTCAGTTTTTTTCGGCGGTTTTATTTTATTCGTTAAAAGTTTTTATTTTATAATTTCTTATGGATATAATCTACTAATTACTACATGCTTAATTTTTGATTACTTTTAAAACAGCTACTTACCTTACTTTACCTATTAACTGTTATATAGGCCTACTTTGACTATTATTTGCTTAAAGCTGTAATCGACCTCGGAAAGAAAGTGTTTACCAAAGGGCAGGCATATGTGGCACTGATTAGAGCAAACACATGTATGTATTTGCTTTATCTGATCTAGAGCCAAATAAGGTATTACACAAACCTCACGATGAACGAGCTTTAGCAGAAATGCAAAGACTGAGTGATCAATCATCGTGATTTTTTTTGTAATGTAATGTAATTATGATGTAATGTTGTAATACACAACTCGGCATTAAATCTGTGAGTAAACAATAAATCACCATTATTTTCCCACCGTTGGGGTAATTTATTTTTTCCAAATTTATATGGGACCAATTTCGACGTATACCCTATCCATTAAAAAAAAGGATTATCAAAACTTACTCTGTCATAAATCACACCTTTTTTCCACCCTTAGGGTAATAATTTTTTTCTCAAATTTTATGTGACCATTTTTGAGTTATACCCTTATCCATTAAAAAAAGAATAATCAAAATCGGACTACTCTGTAAAAGTTATGCGTGGTCATAGTTATATTTTGATCATACAACAATTTTTTTTTAAATTCCATTCGTTACTAAATTACGCTTCTCTAAATTAAGAGGATTTACTTCAAATGACAAGTCTCCCCGTTAACATTTCCATTATGTTTACTTCATATACTTCAGTCTATTTTCCTCGCCACGTGAATGCAAGAGACCACAATATTAATAAAAAAATATCAGGTACAAAAAAGTTTAAGTTTAAAAATGGTCTGTTTTAAAAACAATTTAAGTGCCTTTTTCGTGTGATTGACAGCGTGATGAATTCCAGAACTGTGTCGTCGGCCGTTGTTCCATTTTTAAATTGACACAGTATACTTGACACTAATTGACAAGAGAGTACGTCTTTTAACGTACCTGGACGTAAATTGAGATATTGTTACGTACCTAACGTTACTTCCTATCGATACTTTATTTTTATATTGTTCTTATATGACGACTAACTAAAGAATATAAGCCTCCTAACACAGAGAGCGAAGGTTTTATAAAATTCTTTTACGTAAAATTATATTAAAATGTTGTTCACCTGACTTTAATATAAATAAAATTAGAATATCATCAATGTATTCGAAGTTAATTAAATACGCATTATTGAGTATAACTCAAAAATTACTGGTCAGCTCTAGATCAAGTGTATATGGAACCACACGAGAAGCAACAGCTTTCAAAAAAAAAAAGAATCATCAAAATCGGTTAACCCAGAAAAGAAATTCTGGCCATATCTGCAACTTCAAATGTTCGCTCGAATAATATATAAAATTTTCAAGAGAAATTCAAGAGAAATTGTTGAACGATGAACCGATGTTGATGCGGTTAAATTGATTTCGTTTTTTTTGAGGTTAAGAGTTGATTAGATTTTGCAATCGATCGATACATTAGTTATTTTTTTAATTTAATTTATGAGATTTCTCAACATCTACCGATCCGAATTGCTTCAAATGCACATGAAATCTAATGACAACAGAATTCTTTCGAATGCTATGAACCGCGTTTCGATCGGTCAGGCCGACAAATACACACACATACACACACACACACACACACACACACATACACACACACACACACGCGCGCGCGCGCGCGCGCGCGCGCACACACACACACACGTACGCGCATATACATACGGAGGGAAATCCCCGTAGAATAGGCGGGTCTGTTTTATTATTATTATTTATTGCTGATTTGCCATGTACTCGGCAGAGAAGAAAAACATCCTAAGTATATAAGCTACCTCAACTTTCTCCAAAAACCAAAAAAATATTATGAGGACACGTCGAGTCCGTAAACACGCATTGGAGCATCGTGGTAAATTCTTCCCTATCCCAAATATTTAGAATGAAAACCTATGCTCAACAGTACCAAAAATAACAGCTTTTCCATCTGTTTATTTTTTATAGCGTAAAGGTAACAAACGAGCAAACAGTCCATCTGATGTTAAGTGGTTCCTGTGGCCCACAGATATCTACATCTATTCACGATTACGAATCAAAATGCAGATGCTTTGTCACCCGTGAGGACTAAGATGGACTGCCTCGTTTTCAGTAAAAAGGTTTCTAGATTTTATTCTAATCTATACAGATAAATAAAATTGAAGTGTCTGTTTGTAATATCAAAATACCAGCCTTTTATTAATTATAGTGCGTTTCACGAAAGGGTTCCTTTCGCCGTAATGTTGGTAGCACGGAAATCAGTGTTGCTATATTTTGAGACTGTGTAAAAAATATTTTTACATTTATGCAAAGGCGATCCGTTCCTTGGAAGACTTAGAAGTAATATTTTCGCATTGAAATTAAGCAATCGATGCTATAGCGATCGTGCGACTGCTCAGGAGAGTATTTATTCGTAGATGTAGGGTCTGCATCAGAGTTGGAAGCAGACATAAGGATTTCTTTTATATACGCAAACATTACACATTTAAATAAAACAAGTTTTTACGTATTTTATCGCGTTAATTTTTTTTATATTCCTGACGTTTCGAGTACTTTACGAGTTGTTCAAAGTAAAAATGTCACAGTTAACCGCTGTTACCCACAGATTAAAATTATTAATTTTTGTTCTGATCTACACAGTATGAACTTATGTATCTTGAAGTCTTGCATATGTGTGCTTGGGTTGGGATTTAATTTGGTTAATTAAAGGATCCAAAGCAGATGGTAGCAGCTAGTCTTCTCTATTGAAATTAGGATGTTTTTGCTTTCAGTGGAGACAGGACATCTGTTCTCGACGCCTCGGCAGACTTGAAAGTTCGGACCTGTCCATCCTTTGGCTACGCGTAGACGGCGACGACCATCCGCGCGTGACGGGTGCCTCTACAGGTCCCATAGCGGTAATACCGAAACAGACCAACTCTTCGACCACGTCCAAATGGCTACAGATTCGTTGCTACAGCAGATCCCCTCCGCAGAGATCGTGATCCTCGGCGACTTTAACACCCATCACGCCAAATGGCTTGGTTCACGTTCAACCGATCATGCGGGGAGATCAGTTCATGATTTTGCCTTGGCATATGGTCTGACATAACTGGTTACTTCACCTACGCTGATTCCAGATGTGGAGGATCATGCACCCTGTTAGATCTTCTGCTGACCTCTAGCCCGGACGGATATCAGATTTCCGTCAAAACCCCTTTAGGCTCCATGGACCATTGTCTTCTCCGAAGTGTGGTGCCACTCACGCTGAAATCGCAGTTGTATTCTGCAGGCTGCCGCCGTGTTTGGCACTATAGGTCAGCCGATTGGGATGGGATGCGCTCTTTCTTTGCATTCTACCCTTGGGGGCGGGTTTGCTTCTCGCCGGACGATCCCAACGTTGTTGCAGATTCTGTCGCTGATGTGGTACTTCAGGGTTTGGAACTTATTATTCCTTCCTCTGTGGTGCCCATTGGAGTCAAATCTCAGCCATGGTTTGGTCGCTCCTGTAAAATAGCATCATGCTATAAGCAGGAGTACTACCGAGCCTGGGCTGACGCATCAGCGTCTCGGGATGTAAACACCAGCGCTCTAAAAAAGAAGTATAATTCCGCCTCTAGGTCCTTCAAAAGAGTCATTGCCAAGGCAAAGTCAGAGCACACAGGCAGAATTAGCGAGAAACTAGTTCGCCTTCCTTCTGGAACCCGTGCATTCTGATCTCTCGCCAAGGCTGTCCAGGGTAATTTCTGTCAGCCATCTCTTCCATCTCTGCACAGGGAGGACGACTCACTGGCCCATACCGCAAAGGAGAAAGCCGATCTTCTAGGCTCTTTCTTTGCATCCAACTCGACTCTCGATGGCGGAGGGAGTACGCCGCCGACCATCCCGCGGTGCGAGCGCTCCATGCCGGAAGTGCAGTTCACACAGCGCTCGGTTCGCAAAGCACTCCTCTCCCTGGACATCCACAAGTCGAGTGGGCCTGACGGAATCCCCCCAATTGTGCTGAGGACGTGTGCTCCATAGTTGACACCGGTTTTAACGCGTCTTTTCCGGTACTCATACTCTCTACGCGTAGTCCCAAAATCATGGAAGACGGCTTTCGTCCACCCGATCCCTAAAAAAGGCGACCTCTCAGACCCGTCCAACTACCGGCCTATCGCCATTACCTCCTTGTTCCCCAAAACAATGGAGTCCATTGTAAACTGCCAGCTCATGAGGTGCCTTGAGGATCACCAGCTGATTAGTGACCGCCAATACAGTTTTCACCATGGTCGATCAGCTGGTAATCTTCTGGTCTACCTAACTCACAGATGGGCGGAGGCAGTAGAGTCCAAAGGGGAGGCATTGTTCGTTAGTTTGGACATTGCGAAGGCCTTCGATCGGGTTTGGCACAAAGCGATTCTTTCGAAGCTCCCTTCCTATGGGCTTCCCGAGAAATTGTGCGATTGGATCACCAGCTGCATCAAGGTCATTGTAGACGGTGCAGGCTCCGATTGCAAGCCTATTAATGCTGGTGTTCCACAAGAATGCGTGCTATCGCCAACGCTGTTTCTTCTGCATATCAATGATATGTTGCAAACCCGTAACATTCATTGCTATGCAGATGACAGCACCGGTGATGCTCTTTACACCGGCCGAGCCAATATTTTTTGGGAAAACGTCTCCGAGTGCCGGGACAAACTTGTGTCTGAAGTCGAGTCTTTGCTGAACAGAGTCTCGGATTGGGGGCGACTAAACCTAGTCCAGTTTAACCCCCAGAAGACACAAGTTTGCGCGTTAACCGCTAAAAAGAACCCCTTTGTCGTATCTCCTCAGTTTCAAGGCACTCCCCTTGTTGCCTCAGCCAGTATCGGAATCCTCGACGTCGACATAAAAAGTGACGTGCAGTTTCGTCGTCACTTGGAAAGGAAGGCCAAATTGGCCTCTAAAAAGCTTGGCGTGCTCAGCAGAGCTGGACAGTATTTCATGCCGGCACACCGCCTGCAACTTTACAAGGCGCAGGTTCGGCCGCACATGGAATACTGTTCCCATCTCTGGGTTGTGGCTCCCCAGTACCAGCTCTTTCCACTTGACCGCATCCAGCGCAGAGCGGCTCGAATCGTCGACGACCGAGTGCTTTCCGATCGGCTCGATTCACTGGCATTGCGAAGAGATATTGCATCTCTTTGCATTTTCTTTCGCATATACCATGGAGAGTGCACTGAGGATTTATTCGGACTAATCCTTGCCTCAAAATTTCGTGAACGCACAACGCGGCAAACGTCCCGATACCATCCACACCATCTGGATGCTTGGCGGTCCACCACTGTACGTTTCAAAAGGAGTTTTCTTCCGCGTACAACCTCTCTATGGAATAGTTTACCACCGACAATTTTTCCGGACCGATACGACCTGGGATCCTTCAAGAAAAGAGCTTACTCCTTTCTAAAGGGCCGGCAACGCACCTGCAATTCCCCTGGTGTTGCGGTTGATCATGGGCGGCGGTAGTCACTTAACATCAGGTGAGCCGCATGCTCGTTTGCTCCCTCTTCTATAAAAAAAATAAATAAAAAAATCTTATAATTGAAGGACTGGAAGTACAGAGGCTAATCGTTTGACTACCTGAGAAATTCCTAATGGGGAACTTTCTTTGAATGTTATAATACCATATGGGCCATTTAAAGTTGAAGCACAAGTTAAATACAAATGCTAATTAAGAAAATTATTTTTTTTGTTGTTCATTTGTAAAATGTTTTATTTTGATCTAAGGAGATTTGTTATTATAATTACTTTTTAAAAATGATATTGCGCAATGGCCACCTCTGGCCTTGGCAACCAAATGTGTCCTTTTTTCGGCGTTTTCAATCACGTTGGTCAATGTTTCGGCGGATATGGCGGCAATTTCTTGACGAATACTTTTCTTGAGGGCAGTTAGAGTCCTTGTTTTGTTAGCGTATACCTGGGATTTTAAATAACCCCACAAAAAAGTCTCGTGGCGTCAAATCAGGTGATCTCGGTGGCCAGTCAAAATCGCTATTTTTCGATATCGGTCGCCCAGGGAACAATGGTCGCAATAAATTGATTGTTGCGCGAGCTGTATGGCATGTGGCGCCGTATTATTGGAACCAGTAATCGTAAAATATCATTTTCACGAATAATTGGCATCAAAAAATCCGTTATCATGGCCCAATAACGCTCACCATTGACGGTTACCGTAACTCCATCATCGTCTTCAAAAAAATACGGCCCGACAACCATATCCGCGCAAATACCGCACCAAACAGTAACTTTTTGGTCGTAAAGACGCTGCCTTCGATTACTTGAGGGTTTTCGGTGGCATAAAACTGATACACCTGGAGCAATTTTCACTTAATTTTTTTTTTACGAAACGCACGTTTAGTTTTCACGATCGAAAAGTTATTTTGAATGTACAGCTGAACAATTTCAGCGCGTTCTTTTGGTGTGTACTGCTACATGGTTAAAATTCTACTGAAATGACGCTTCTAACACGGTATATCATTAATCGAACTGACAAATAATGTCAAAGATATAGGGTGGCCCGTGATTCCACTTTAAATGGCCCATCCTGTATTAATAAAATCTTCGATAGTTCCTATACTTATAAATAGATTAGCAGTAAGATTTTGAAAACAACATTTATAAGATTAAAGTTCCTTTTTTACCTAAATAAAGATAAAAAACAGACACAAAATCCTCCTGATGTTACCACCAGGACAGTAGACTCTATTACCAATAGAAATTTACTATCCTGGTTTAGGAATTAAAACGCAGTTGTGTTCCGGACTAAAATAGTATATAAATATAGTATATATTTTCTTACCAGTAAAATGACTCTCTGGTTCTGGTACTCATCATAAAAAAACACATTCATCCGACAGCCATAGCGCGCTACATCCTTATTCTATCACCTACCTAAAATTTTGAATGATCGTCTTGAAATAACATTAGGTTAAAATAATATTTAGTTATCCGCAGAACAATATATTATATTTTTTTTTTCAAAATGGTACTTAAAATATAGATTGAAGACATGATAATCGTTAATATCCCATTAAATACTCATATTTAACATCTTTTAAGTCTTTTTAATTTCTAGATACTTTACTACGCATGAAATTTAAATTATTCTTGTAGTAATTATAGGACAACATATTTATACATATTGACGTTCAATATATACCTACAAAACATAAATAATATGCCCCGTAACGCAGTACTTAATTTCCCAGCGTAGAAGTAATTGCCATGGGTGTGAAAATAATGACGTCGACGTAAGTCGTAAAGCGGAATATGAGCTAGTTCACAGCTCATTTTATGAATACGTAGACTTTTGTCTTATACCAAATTGTAATAAGATAACGGAGTGAGATTCATACAGAGGCAAAACAAGCCACTTATTGTTAATAGAAGTAAAATATAAAATGCCCATAAAAACTGTATATTATACTGCCTTTTAATTTCCTTAATTAATTTTTTATAAGTGATTAAAGATGATGTAAGGCAATCCATCACCCCATTTCGTTTGGTCGATCCCATAGTCCCGTAAAGGTTTTGTGGCTTCCGATAGAAATATAACCATATCTTTTCGTCAGCTGAAAAAAGCCCAGACCTATTGGAGGCAGCGTAATAATAAAGGAAAATCTTAACCAGAAACATAAATGTGAATAGTAGATATCAGTAAAAATTTCACAGAAAAAGTTCTAATTTCACTCTCATTAATCAAAATGAACACTTAGGTTCAAATATTTTCTTGTGTTTGTTGTTTTATATTTTTAATTTAAACTATCAGTACTGCTAACAGCACTTAGTTTCAAATTCAAAACTAGAAACAAACCACAGCAATAATTTTGTGGGCACCAAATATCGATTATAATAACGATACGAAATATATTGGCTATAATTCGTATTCAATCATTATTTTGCGCAGAACTAGGATAGTGTTATTAATTTGTTAAATATTGATCCAAGTAATTGACTTGAATTAAACATATATTTGCCATATATTTTTACGCTCCGTAATCAAAACAATTGCTTCAACTTAAATACCAAGTTACTTTTATTAGAAATGTTCCTCAACATTTCTAACGGTTTCCATTGTTTCATGGATAAATCACTTATAGTGAACACACAGTTGATGTGCTTTGAACAATGACACATCATTTTAAGAGGATTCTGAGGTTGTACATAAAAAAATAGGCAATAACATTTTCCCGCCCGTAAACATAGTCTAATTTACAAATTTTTGGAAATTTTATAGATATAATGGAAAAGTAGGTCCGTACGTTTTTATTTTAAAGAACTATTGCTTACGATATAAATTATTAGCATCTAAATATCCATATTTTTGACATAAAATCTTCCTGGGGCGTTTTTATTTTTTACTAAATAAATCTAAACTAATTTACTAAGCAAGATAGAGAGAGGTTAAGGTGTACTGAATCTACGAGACCAAAACTGTCTCAATTTGTAAAGATTTAGAGGGGTGAAAACGGAATCAATGGAAAAAATACTTAAAAATGGAAACGAAAAAAATGCCTCCTAGATTTGTAACATTCTGTCACGCAAGATACTGCGATACGGAGCGAGCAGTATGAAACAGATAATATTTTTTGAAAATACCTACTCGCGCCGCGAGTACATCCTTACAAAAATAGGAGGGCTATGAACCTCCCGAAATTCCGTGACAAACATCTATAAATTATTCCATCTTAGTTATCTGAACAGCAGTTTTTTATATTTTAAAATTCAATTCTCAATCCGATATAAGTTATGCACTGGGCAGAATGTATTGAAGCTGTCTGAGGCTGTCTCATAGGCCGTTTGCATGATGCAAATTTCTTGCTTGTTGCACACAATTAAATTGAAACAATAAATGACTTGCATGGTACATTTAACATTTTGATCTAAGAGACATGTCACGATTCAAAACATTTCTCGGTGTAAAATACCACATACAATAAATTCCTTATGCAATTCTTTTATTCAATTGTATTTTCTTCTTGTCTGCACCGTAAGTGCGGAGGATGTGTTTATCGTTGTTTCTGAAATATTTAGATAAAATGGTTAAAAACAGGTGTTGGATCAATAAATGTATAACAAGATGGGAGATTATCGGAGCATCTAACAGTCTTTGTATGAAGTTACAAATAGAAAACGAAGATAATTTCAAGGACACGTTTAGTTGGAGCATAATCTAGTTTTATTATTTGTTAGATAAAGTTGATTCTTCTATACAAAGCAAAATACAACAATGCGTAATGCTATTCCCGCACTGCTATTCACACACATAGGTACTACAAAAATACTTTTGCTGTAAAAAATAAAACATTCTAGGAATATACGTGGCTTGAGTAAGAAAGTGAAGAACATCGCGTGACCTATTTGTCCAAGGTTCCTGTTGCTACCATAATTAGACTAAGCGACACGACAAGATTTATTTCCTCAAACTTGACCTTCTCTACGAAATATATCGTTTGTATTAAAAAGACAGCTCTATACATTTACACTCAAACTGATTCACAATAATTAAACATTCATCATCATCAGCAGCATTATTATCAAAAGTCTACAGCTGGATATGGGTTTCTCCTACTTTGGGAGGGCTTTCCACCATTAACAGCGTGTTTTAAAAACACAAAGGCATTCAGTGACGCATTTTGCATTATCCTTCTTCGTGTTAACATTTGCTTAGACTAGAACCTGTGTGAACTTTTCTTAGATCCACGAGAAGTTTTACTGATTTCTTAACCGTGAATGTGTAAAAAAATAAAACACTATATTAACATCTTTTTCATTTTTTATCTCAACGAATCTACAGTATTAAATATTTCCACTGTAGTCTTTTTTCTAGTTTGTTTACATTGAATAAGATAACGCGTGATAAGAGATAAATGTGGTATGCAAGATGATTTTGTGACCAGGATTAAGAAAGGAATGCTTTGGTGGTTTGGTCACGTAGAAAGAATGAATGAGGAAAGAGTGACAAAGCAAATTTATATGGCAGATGTGAAAGGCAGAGTCGGGAAGGGACGCCCTAGAAAAAAGTTTATCGACCAAATTGACGATATTTTGAAAATGGGCCACGTTAAAAGTACCCTTAACCGACGAGCATGTTTGCGAAGATATATGGATGTAAAGGAGGCGAAAGAGGTATGTCAGAATCGTGTCAAATGGAAGTCCGTAGTCTCTGCCTACCCCTCTGGGTGACAGGCGTGAGTGTTTATGTTATGTTATGTTATGCTTACGGTAAACAAAAAGGGAAAATTACCCCCTCATTAATTTTAAATCAACCCCAGTAGCACTTTAGTACGCTAACTATTCACAGACCTCCGTAAACCTCAATTAATTTCACAATTTACCTCACATGACTTTAGAAGTGGCTCTGTTTTATTTTAATAACGACCTTAACTACAACGTAATTAAATACCCTTTTTTATTATTTGACTTCAAATTCATACAATCTACATTTCAGCTAGTTTTTCTTTGATTTTAACTTTTTATATAGAGAAGAGGGCAAAAAACATGCATACACTTGCAACACTAAAAGCATCTCAGGTGGAATTCTTTTTTAATAGGTAAGTACGTAGACAGGTAGAATATACACATCAACACGTTTAGGGGATATTTTTAATAACATTGACCAACTAAAAAGTACTGGCCCTTTAAAATGTTTTAATATCAAACTTTTCGTCATTCTTTCTAGATTTATTAAAAATTTAATAAAATAAAAAAATGAAATGTGTTGGCGGTAAAAATTGACTACTGCCTGGAAACAAGAGTGAGCGAATTTTGTATTTAGAGTATTTGTTATGGTTTTTTTTTTTGTTAAAAATCGCTAATTAAACATCTTTTTGATTCAATTTTGGTTGATTGTTATAATTTGAAATTTTATTGCAATGCAACGTCGACATTTAAGTGGAGAAAAGATGTCAAGAACAGTGGGAATGCTGCAGGATAGTGCTTTTCAACAACAGGTCCCTGCGGCAATAGGTGCCAGGCAAAATATGATTTCGAGATTGTGGTCACGCTATCATGTCACGAAGGAGGTGGCGGAAAGATATTCTGGACCAAAGCGTATTTTTACACCCAGACAAGGCCATCTTTGCAAATTGCCGCGAGAAGGCAACTAAATATTACAGCGATATAATTGGTCCAAAGGCTATTCTGAACACTAGGTGCTTGTGAGTAACCAGTACCTTTGAGAAGAAGGCTACACGAAGTCAACCTTTATGATCATAAATTACTTCGGGTTCCAGCTCTAGCAAAACAAAATCATGGACGAAGACAGCAATAGGCTAGAAAATAAGGGATCTGGGAACCCCATCAATGATCGTCGGTGCTTTTCACCGATGAATCCCGATTACGTTTTCACCTTGATTCGAAAAGAGTACAAATTAGCGAATTCCTGTTCGTACAAGCCGGCTTCAACACCCTCAAGAAGTTCATTAATGCTAATGTGGTACGGTACAATTATCATGTGGGCAGGAATTCGTTATGGTGAATGAACGGCACTCATTTGGATTTAGGGCACAATGACGGTTGAAAAATACCGTAATGAGAATGAATGCTAGAATCAATAGTCTTGCCACATCGAACACAAAGGGTCAAAATTTCATACTTATGCATAACAATGCCCTTTAAAATACCGTAACGGTTGTCTGGTTGCACGAACATGATGTCACGACCCTAGAATGGTAAAGCAAACCTTAGATTTAAATAGAATAGATTAGAATAGAAAAGGCGGTTACAGTAGAACAACTTTTTATGCATCTCAGTAGAACCTGTGACAATATTCCTCAACCAGGGCAGATGCGTTATGAATGTCATGGGTGTTTTTTCTGTAGCCGCCCTTAAAAGGTTTTTTTACTTTACTTATTTTTTATTTTATTTAGAAATTAATCTTTCATGATGTACAGTTTTCACACTTGCTTTTGATTTCTCTGCAATAAAAATGTTTTTTTTATAAAAATGGTAGATTATTAAATAAAATTTTTCTTGGTTAAATACATGTCAGAAAATATTATCTGATTATTAGAGTCAATGTAACCAAAAATGAACAAAATCCTATTTACCTTAACATGAGAACATCTACGGGTTCATCAGATGGAAGGACAAACACACTCAAATCATTCTACTATTTTAGTATATGTAAGCAAACCATTTTGTTCAAATGTGTGAAACTTCGGCAACAAGTGATGCTATTACCCATAGACGCTATATATATAGTGTCTATCTTATCAGCAGTGTAGTGATATCTGGTCAGTTCAACTGATCAGTTGGGTTGATCAGTTGAACTGACCGTGTGTGGCGACCATTACTTCTTTAATTACTACAAACCCAGTGTTTAGGTATTTATGCGGTTTACTTTGTTGGTCTAGTGGTCGTAGACACGATTATTAGTTACGAAATTCCTGGGACGAGTCCCGGTTCGGGCCAATATCAGTTATTATGTTATTCTTTCGATAAATTCTCAATAACAGACCGGATTAAGGAAATTTTTCTTTGTTTCATCACCGTGCCTCATATAGCGCCTGCGCCTGATCTCATTTCATTCATTGATCGTGTCAGATTGCCGTCGCATCAAACTATGAGAGTGAGGGAATAGCGATTGCACCTGTGTTTACGCATAGACATATATCATAGACTCAGACACTATAATCCTGTTCTACACAGATGGCTAGTCTTTTTTATGGAAAAAGGTACAAAAGAGCACGCGGCTCATTTGATGGTATGTGACTACCACCGTCCATGAACAACTGCAACACCAGGGGAATTGCAGATGCATTATTGGCCTTTTAAAAATAAGTAGGTTCTTTCCTTGAAAGTTCGGAAGACGTATCGGTCCGGACAAATCGCTGGTGGTAGATCCACAATGAAGTTGTGTGAGGAAGAAAACTTCTCCTAAACCGCACAGTGGCAGACCGCTATTCATCCAGACAGACAGATATTAATGGTGTCGCGGGTTTTGTCGCGATATGCGATGGTGAAACTGGACGACTGAAGTTAGTCCGAACAATTCCCTTGATTGTCTCGGTTACTGCCGGCTGCTGTGATCGGTGTGGAGGACATTATTTATGCTTACAGACGCTTTATCTGTATCGTACATGGTGCTAGTGCTACCATAACTAGGATTATAAGGCGACCGTTTTAGACATCGTAATGATATGATAAGAAGATAAATCTTCATTTGCAGCAGCCTCCGCTAAACCCAGATATGTAAAATTAATTTATTTTATTTTTATTTTACTACGTTGAAACCTCAACTGAATTTTACTAGCTTTGTAAAGCGCTGCTGCCATAAAATGTTTTACTACGGTACTCACTTTATTGTTCCTTATCTAATTATATTTTCATAATATATTTAATTATCTTCATTCAGTCACATACATAAGTTTTATACGATATCATTACAATTGTAAGATTTCATGGCGGTATAATCCGGGACATAAATGACTTTAGTTCAATGTTTTGCATTCGCGTAAATTTATAATAAATTATTACTACATTAGAACAGATTTCTTTTTCAGTATAGATTATATTTAATCCTTATTGAAAGTCATTTTCCAGTTTTACCAATGGTTAAAAAACAACCTCTATCCTGGAAAGAACCAGCAGTACACTCAGCGGGACTTTTTTCCAAAGTAAATTATACAATAAGAAGGTTGTACAAACTAATTACAAAATTTGCTTTAGAAACGTCTTGGAAGGACCACCTCATTTCCCCTCAATTCACCATGTATTAATTTACATTATAAAATCCCTTTTTATACAGTTTTTGTTTAATAAAATATTTAAAATTGGTAACAGAGCCGTTGTATATTTACTGGGACTTTGTATAATATATATACGAATTTTGTACTTTGTATAATATAAGTACGAATATAAGCTATATATATATATATATATATATATATATATATATATATATATATATATATATATATATATATATATATATATATATATATATATATATATATATATATATATATATATATAGCGAATATAGCTTATATTCGTACACTGCCCCATGAATAAATTACTGACTCTGTCAAAGATTTAAATAGTAAATCTTTCGATTCTGTAAAGTCGAGAAACTGGTATCATTACCTTGTGCTTTCAGAGAGTATATCACTTTTTTACATCTACCCACTCATTCATTCATGTTTTCCATCCAACTCCACCCATTCCAATCATCATTAAAAAAGCGGCCAAGAGCGTGTCGGGCCACGCTCAGTGTAGGGTTCCGTAGTTTCCCGTCCGTCACAATAAGTGTTCCCACTTATGAGTTTAAAGGTTCATCCATTATGTTCGCGCTCCAACAGCGCTCCGCGCTCCTGCAGCTGCTCCCGGTAGTGGGTACTGTTGATTCCATCCAAGTTCAAAATGATTTTCCTAGAAAGTCCTTATAAAGTTCTACTTTTCAGATTTTTTTCATATTTTCTAAACTTATGGTTCAAAAGTTAGAGGGGGGAGGACACATTGTTTTTTACTTTTGGAGCGATTATTTCCGAAATTATTGACATTATCAAAAAATGATTTTAGTAAACCCCTATTCACTTTTAAATACTTTCCAACAATATATCACACGTTAGGGTTGAAATTAAAAAAATATCACTTTCCACTTTACATATAAAAGGTACTACCCTAATAAAACATTTTTTCCAATTTTTATTTTACTACTTTGTCGGCGTGATTGATACACATATTGCTACCAAATTTCAGCTTTCTAGTGCTAACGGTCACAGAGATTCAGCGAGGACGGACAGACGGACAGACAGACATGGCGAAACTATAAGGGTTCCTAGTTACTACGGAACCCTAAAAACGTTAAAAAAGAGAAAAAAAAGGGAATTATTCAATTAACAAGAAAAAACAAGTTACAAGTGCCGCTTATCGTAAAATTTATAAGCAATTAGTTTATTGTCAAAAACAGTTGAACGCGTTGTAATGCTTTTTTAATATTAATGTCTATGTTTAGCTAGAAGAATTATTATTCTTCTAACTAAACATATACCCCGCAAATATATAATTTACTAAGTACTTTACGAGTTACAGTATTGTTCTTTTGATCTATTTCGAGATTTCGAACTCGGCCACCACTTCCAAATATTAACAGGGCGCTGTGCTGCTAAGGGTCCGTTTATGTACATTATACAAAGGCATTCACTCGACCCGACCTACTCATGCCCGATATCTAATAATTATACTTACCAATGATATTAAACAGTGGTCGCTACTAAAACGATGCATTTAACTAAGCAGAGCTTTTAAAAAAAAAAGTCTTGTGTGAAATTAGCGACTAATTTTACGATACATTTTGTCTTAGTACCGATTTTATAAGCTACAACTGGTTTAACTTATTATTATGAGGTTATTTTTTTCACATTACACAAAATTGACAAACCTAAGATCTGTATGCGCCTAAATCTGCGATGCGGCAGTAAGCAGCTACTGGAACCTTCATCAAACAAAGATGACCATAGGATGCGTTATCACCACTCAGAACCAAGGTAAATGCCACACAGCCTGTCCTGTGTAAAAAAAAAAAAACAGAACATAAGCGTGGTTGTAGGGCTGCTCGGCGACAAATAGGTAAGATAATGGTACCTACCTGGAGAAGACCCGGATGGATAAGGCGTCCTACCAATTAGTTTTAAATTAAAGTAGGTGGTTATCTTGGCTTTTACACTTGGATGAAATAATCAATTGCGTGGTCACTCTTCAAAATAGAAAACCTTGCTGTTTTTTGGTCATCATTCTTCATTATCGAACCGCACTAGTCCTATATTGGACATTAGCCTCTTCCGTTGAAAACGGGTTTATCGTGATCTCCAACTCATTGTGCTGTTTCATGCTCCCCTGTCCAAAAATAGGCATATTACATTTTGTATGTCATTGATAGTTACACCGCCATCTTTCAAAGGTAATAACATTTTTTGCCATTTTTATACAAACGCATTTCGTGGCTGGATTTCACTAACTCATCAACACACGTGTTAAAAACTACGATCTAATTATTACTAAAACGTAATGATTACGTTCTTTAGCGATTACCTAGCAATATAAATTAAATAGTAAGTAATAATTTTGGTAAATATACATGTAAAGCAAATGTATAATTATTTGTATATAATGTGAGTTGGGGTAAGGCTATCACCGGGGCAAGACAATCACTGTTTAGTTGCTCAATCTCAATAAGTATAGCTTGCAAAATTATCTTAGTCATAAGTAAAAGTTCACGGCTCAGATGTTACTACTGCAAATAATAATGGCTGAAGAAGTCATTAAAAATCTTAGAAGTGAAAACAATTTATCAAAATTTCCGGGTTTACGGATGTTTAAAAATTTTGGTGAAAATTGAGCAAAAATCGAAGTGCTCTCAACATTATTTCCTTTTAAGTAGTCATACCAATTTAAAGTAAAACAAATGTTTTTCTAAAATATTTAACTAAACAAAACTATAACCTAGAAATTGTAAGCTGGGGAAAGACTATCAGTTTAAAACAAACAGTCCTCCAGACGAAATTCGGCTACGGCGGCCTGCCTCAACGGAGGCTAGCCATCAGCGCAGGACAGGATTATAGTGCCCAAGTGTATGCGCAAGCACAGGTGCACTCTCTATTCCCTCACTCTCATAATCCGCTGGGACGGTAAACCGACACGACCGGAGAGAGATCAGGCGCAGGACCAACGGCTTTACGTGCTTTCCGAGGCACGGAGGTGAGACACCGCCAACTTCCTAACTCCGAGCTACTACTGAGAATTTCTTGACGGAAAAACTCAATAATTAATTTTTGGTCCAACCCGGGACTCGAACCCAGGACCTCATGATCAGCAGTCGCACTACTACAACCACTAGACTAACGAGTCCTTCTCGGAGTTCAAAGTATCGAACATTTTCTTGGTGGATAATTTTACTTCGGACTACTATGTAAAAACTCAAAAATATGAATGTAGGTACTGTATACGTGCGATCTAAGTTAATTCAGAAACGAAGGTAAAATGTTAAAATAAAAGTGTAAATTGTTATCTACCCAAATGGAAATAAATTTAAAACTTGGTTATAATTGTCATTGTAATTAAACAACATCATCATAATTAGCATCTTTATTACAGCCCTTCACAAGTCCACTGCTGAACATAGGCCTCATGATGATGACGATGATGATGATAATGTTTATGATTATACTTAACTATCATTTTTCATTCGTTTTTTACTCTTTCGTCCGTACCCAAAGCCAATCAGATTGCATGCATCGTTATCATAGACCTCCTACCCTAAACCCAATTTATTAAGGGTCAGCGAAGCATGTTGTCTTCTATGCATCCGGATTAGCCGTCATCGTTAATAACAAATATTACGCAATCACAATAGCTTAGATTTCATGCGGAATGCAAGTAGGGTGGGGGTTTGCAAAGAATGCAGTCTCCATAAAGTACACAGATAAAATTGGGTGACACTAAACTTAATTTTACCGAGGGGAAATTTACTTTAATTTAATCTAATTAATTTAATTTAGAAAGAACAAACTTTTAAGAGCAAAGCAATAAAGGGTTGGAATTGTATATACTTAACATATACAAAAGGATAAATATTTGGTACTCCTGATTTTGATTGTATGTTAGTCTTACCCCTTATTTATATTTACACAAATAACTCAAAAAGAAAAAACCTTTAACGCTATTAGACGCCATATAAAGGGTACTACTGTTAACATTTTGGATTTTTCTTCAGAAACTGCATAAAGTACGTTCGTAAAAGTAAGCACATTACTGTTAGTCTTACCCCAGGTGGCGGGGAAAGACTAACAGTTTTTCCTGTTTTACATTTTCTTTACCATTACCGTTTTAAAAACATTTATGCAAATATCTTTATAAAAATTTATTTAATCATTATATCAAACCTCACAAGTTACCTCAAATTAGGGCAAACAACTTCTTCATAGAAATCGTTTTGTTTTTCTGTCTGTTAGTAAACTATGTTAGTCTTAACCCACCTCACTCAAAACAACAAGTATAAATCTCATACAAAAGGTGTAAATATATCGTAGAGTAGTTAATAATTACAAAGAGTCTATTTGGCAATATGAACAATTACTATGATTATTTTAATTTGTTATCCTGAGTTATAAAAGGCATTCGGACCCGAATTCAAGTATTATTGGCATTATTTCTTCCTAGAACAACTTCTCTGTGGAATTGTTTACCACCAGCGACTTTTCCGGACCGGTACGACTTATGGAACTTCAAGAAAAGAGCTTACTCTTTTCTAAAAGGCCGGTAACGCATCTGCAATTGTCCTGGTATTGCGGTTGTTCATGGGCGGCCCTAGTCCCTTACCAACAGGTGATCCGCATGCTTGTTTGCCCCCTCTACTATAAAAAAATATTGTAGTAGACGTATAGAAGTAGTTTGTTCAATTAATAAGAGATTGGAGCATCAAGTTGAGTTTTTCTTAATCGTGCAACCCTCACTTCTGATACACGGCTAAATGCCAGTAATTGAATATCATTTTCCGATAATTCACGCCAATATGTTATGTTACTTTTTAATGCAGGTATTTTAAATTAATGTAGACATTTACTACACACAAACAGCAACCAGTTTTAACAAAGCGAATACAAATTTAAATATTCTAGTACTTCAGTTATATTATAAAACATTGCAGCTATAGCTACTAATACATTGTACATTGATGCTATTGATTTTAATTTCTGAGAGTGCAGGGTAGTTTAGTTAATGGTCGTCCGGTTTGTAACTTTAGTTTTTGAATGGAAAAATATGATTAAATATTGAAAATATCTATTCGTAAGCTCAATTTGTTGAATTTCGTATTATTTTATCTCTATCTATATATCTATATACACTGTAACGTCATCAATCGTAATCAGTCAATATTGTGTATTTTACTTGGGTAGTGGATACTGAAGTGGTACTTAAAACTTAAAGCGAACTAAAAAATATCAGCATACGTATTATATATGAATGTATTTTAGGTGATACAGTTCCCTAGGTGGCTATGGCTGAAAAAAGTTAGGTCTCTTTTTTATAAAATGGAAGTGACTAACTAACTTACAATCCATCATGTGAAGCTACTGAAATCCATGATCCAACATCAAACAAAAAAAGTTATACAGATACGTTACCTCTGAGGACTAAGATGGAACTTTATTTTTATTTCTCTTAAAAGGATACACAGACAGTAGTTATATAAAGTTCTAAAATTAAAAGTATATTGGTGTTGGTTGGTATTTTTTTGGATTGTAGTTTGGTGTTCCAAACTACAAAACTAAAAAGTGTACACAGCATAATAATATAACTGCAGTAGAATCTTAGTCGTAGCAAAAATAAACTAGATAAAATAATACATTAAATATTAAGAGAAAGACGTAATTTTTTTTTAAATCTAACAAGACTACTATCAATTGTATCTAGCTGTACGTTACTACGCGTAATCTCGTCTTAATCATGGCACATTTTGACAACGGAGTAAAAAAATGTATGTGTACTGGCTTCTTATAGCCTTTACACCACAGCAGTACAAGCACTATCGTTTAGCATCAGAAATAGATAAAAGGGTGGTACTGATGGACTCCTAGGCAGAAGAGAGAGGCGGCAGCCAACTTCTACCTACCACCTAGCATAAAGGTCTTCGTTGAGACTAGCGCTGCTTAAGTAGTCAACATGGTACGGCTGATAGGACTTTCTCATGGTCCACATATGCAAGACAAAGTGATAGATTGTGCTCTTTGATATTTCGTATAATTTCCCAACGTGTATGGGTATAGTCTATAATACTAAAGCATCTTCGTAACGTCGGGAGACTGGAATATTTCAAATTTACGTCTGAGGCGATTCGTAATGACTCTCGAAAACAATATGTAGACGCGTCTCGAAAGAGAAATGTGTATCTCTTCAGTAGAGCATTGTCACTTTTTTTGAATAAAATACCACTGCACTTTTGCCTGTGTCTCTGAAGAACTTTTCTATCCGCTTTCAGAAGGTCCGCTGTTTTTCTACCCTCACTCGGGATTCCGCCGTTTTAAGTTGCTAAAAAGCCATTACAACCTCGCTTAGACTTAGTATTATGGTTGCAGTTCGAATTGACCGGTTCGACCGGGATAGGACCACGCTCTCACAAAATATCAGTGTATAATAGCAGCCTAATGCTGCTAGTTTTCATATGGTGAGTGTAAAGAACGGAAGATTCATTTTTCTCGAAATGGCGCATTCCGTCTTAGACTTCAGAGGTGAGGACGCATCTGTATTTTGATCATTAATCAAGTATAAATTGCAGATATCTATGAGCCACAGAATCCATTTACCATCCACAGTCCCCCTGACTGTGTACCCGTTTGTCACCCCATAAAATCGCTTGACTAGTGAACTGGCAACTACAAGTAACTGATCGCTTTCAGTGTAGGCTCTGTTCTCCACCATTGTAGGTATATATATTTTTACGGGAAGAAATTTTATACAAATGGTCTAACTGCAACAAGATACCTCGACTGTGATCTATAATAAATAAAAATACACTTACAACGTTAGTCATTTTATAATAAATTAGTAATAATACCGGGTGTTTGTAAAACGCTCTCAAAAACGAAGACAGACAGTAGGATGGGACAGAAAAAGTATTGATCCCGATAAAAAAAATCATCTTTTCACGTTTTATTAGCTTTATTCACGCTCCATCATGTTAGTACAGCTAAATGAACCGATAATTTAAAAAAAAAAACATGAAAATACTTAGACATTAAAACCAGCAGTGGAACTTAAAATAAAACCAGCTAACAGTAGGGAACATATTCGCGCGGACGCCGAATTCACGCGGCCCGCAGTTTGCGATCGTACTTATACCTAATTTACAACACTTGTCTAATACCTAACTTATCTACTTAACCTACTATTTCGCCACTGTACTGGTCTCTACCTAACCATTTTAATTCGAATTCACATGTTAAAATAAATCTGGTTTGATTCCCCGATAATGAAAAATTTACTTAAATGAAACTTTAGCAGGGATGCTTTTTTATCCATCGTGTAGGTATATTATTATTCTAATGTATTCAGTTATAATATAATAAGTAATAAAGTAATAAGTTATTTAAAAAAATTAGGTATGAAACAGCTTACCGATCTAAATCCTCCGTGGCCTTATGAGACTGCTTCTAGTCCCATTAATTTCGAGGCAGATTTGGGCTTGGCGTTGTATCTCCTCATGCAGGTGGGGTATCATCGCGGGTCTTTGATACAGTCCATACGTATTTTGTCAAAAAAATCCGCGATCCTTTGGCGCATTTTGTCAATACTATCACACTCACAATTAAAAACCCTTTCTTTCACATATCCCCACAGAAATAAGTCTAACCGGGTCAGATCTGGTTAGCGAGGTGGCCAAGCATGTGGTCCTGTCTGCCGATTCAGCGATCATCAAATAGCTCGGTGAGGTGGTCATGGACGAACCTCACGACATGTGGAAGTGCAACATCATGCTGGAACCATGTGCGCCGATATTAAGCCAAAAAAAGGTCGTCTAAAATATCAACCAACCGTTCATTTATGATGTTTATATATTGCTGTCTGTTAAGTCGCTGTGGCAGAAACACTATTCCTAGTATGCCATCCTAAAATACACCTGCCCATTCGTTAACCGACCATCGGATTTGGTGCCCGGTTTGTCAAACAGCGTATGGGTTAACCTCGGAATACATGTGCGTATTTCTTCGTTTCCACAGGCTGTTTCTGGTCAATATCGACTCGTCCGTCCAGATGACGTAGTTAATGAAACCAGGCACACGTTGTTATTGGTCTCGTGATTGCCGGGAACTAAAGCTTTGCATGGGCGCATTCGGTTACGCTTTAAGACCTTGTGTCCTGTCCAGTATGACACACTTATTCCATCCCGATGCCTTTACAATTTAGCGATACTTCGTGTACCTAGGTTCGGATTCTGGCGAACGACATCAAAATGCGCTCCTCGGAGTAAACAGTCACTTGACTTCCATCTCCTACAGCTATGGGCCGATTTTCTAACACTCGCTGAAATGCTACTGTTATAAGAAGAGAGTCAGCTGGGTGTCGAGCGGTCGGGAATTTCTCTAGGTAGATTCGTAATGCGCGCGAAACATTAACGCAAGCTCCTCTAAGACACATTAACATGTTGCCGTGTAATGATTTCTTAAATTTTATTCAATGTTGCCGTGTATTCTGGAGCACTATAAACGTTAACGCATAGGTTTATGGTGCTCGTGAATACGCATTATAAAAAAAAGAAGAAACAAAAAACGTAACAACAAGAATAACAACAACAAGAATTAAACAAACAAAACTCTTTAACTATCGCTCACGTCAATACAGAACTGTCTCAAAAACTATAATTAATAATCAATCCAGCCAAAACAAATACCTACCGCTAAGTTCGTGCGTGCATACTTTTATTTTATAAGTTTAGTTATCCCTACGACTAGTCTTCGTGTGGAATTTAGAAGCAATAGCTGTCATTTTTAATACAATAAGACAGTTAATTGAAACCTGACGCAACAAGCAGTTCGTTACTACAACAATGATATTGAAATTAATAAATGTACATAATTTGGTACTCACCTACACAATTATAAACACTATTTCATCGTTGTCTTTGATTTTTACACGAAAATAAAATGGTACCAAATAATTTAATAGTTAAAATCAATTGCAAATTGTGATCGACAGTTCATTAATCTATCAGAGTTAATCCAGAAATTAATTATTTTAATTGACTTTCTGTTTTTAATCCGTCTAATACTTTGAATTTAAAAAGAGGTACCTCAAAACCATAAAAAATTACTTGCAGGTTTTATTGTGATTGCCGACTCTAATTCTTATGTCGTCCACAAATTTTAGTAGATAAATTTCATTGCAACATGTGCAGCAATGCCAACACCAGTTTGTCAAATTTCACGAAAATCCATATCAAACTCTGAAATTTAAGGACAAATCTTCAACAGATTTACACAAATTTGGTTTTTATTTTATAAATAAACCAATTTTTTAACTATTTTTACAATTTTTTTAACTAACATTTTTTCTTTTTACCGAATTTTTTGTCACACTTTCCATATTTTTCTGACAAGCATTTAGAGTGAGCGTAAGTGTAGTACAGTAATACAAGTAATACTCGTACCTAATGCATTTTTTCATACCGATCTAGATAAAAGAGTTTGGCGTCCGCGCGAATGTTAACCCTATTGTCAGCTGGTTTTATTTTAAGTTCTACTGCTGGTTTTATATTCTCAAACTTAAAACCATAAAATACTTATACTTATTTTTTTCATTATTTCTTTTACCTAATTATCGTTTTATTTAGCTGTACTAATAAAATAGAGCGTGAATAAAGCTAATAAAACTGTGAGAAGATGATATTTTTTTCATCGGGATTGATTTTCTTTCTGACCCATCATCTAAGGTATCGTTAATACTATCGTCTGTCTTAATCTTTGGGATCGTTTTACAAACACCCGCTTTTTTCTAATTTCTTAATTAGGGAAAAATATAAACATCTTCATCTGTGCGGGAGTCTGTCTGGGTTGAGACCTTTTTTCACGTTCTTTTCTTACTTTCTTTGTATTTCTACAGTATCACTATATACAGGGCAAGTCTTAAAGAGCAGCCAAATATAAATAATGATATACCGATATTACAGTTTTTGAAAATACGAGTAAATAAGGCTTTTACTTCTATTTGAAAACGAATATGTGAGTGCGTAGTGAAATAGTAGGTGTTAGATATTTATGAATGACAATCAGTTAAAATAATGCATCACCATGCACTTTCAATTTAAAAGGAAAACAGTACAGAATGTTTGAAATTTATTTAATTAATTTTACTGCGCTGGTTGAGCCCCAGCTAGATGGCTACAAAAGTAAATATAATCCAAAGACGTGACATATTAAATCTTGGTCCTCGGAGGTGAAAAAACACCTGAAAGTTTCCTTGTTCAAAGTAATAATGATAACAATAAAATCTATGAGACAAAAAGGAAATGAGGTAAAACATGTTGTCTTATATTGCCAATTTCTCGAACCATTTAATTTTCATTTCGGTGTGCAAGTAATTGCCTGGACGGCGAAGGTAAGGACATTAATGTTGCGCTTCATTTAGATCTATAACTTATTTCAAATAAAGGTCTGAGAAAATCAAACAATTTTATGCAGTTGTTAATTTTTTTAATGTGACTATTGTATTTAAATAAAGTTTAACGCCATAAATAAATTACATTTAAATTATTACCCTCGTAATAATACCCTTGATCGAGATTAATGCTTAAAACTAGCGATGTGCAAGTTGGATCATCTATGGTACAGAATTCGCTATTTTGATTATCTCTTATTACTTTCTGAAGATTTATTGCTACTTTGTTGGTTATAATATTATTTTAATCTTTTTATTATTTGAAAACCCGTAAAATCTTAATATTGGATCCTAGACATCTCGCAACCTTGATGCTGCTCCCTATCGCCGGGCTTTTTAAGTCTAGCGTAAAGTAGATGGTAACACCACCATCTATCGGAAGCAATGAAGAATTTCGCACATTTTCAATAGGCACTTTTTAGAGACTAAATAACCCCCCCGATCGGGTTCCCGCCTTGTCGTGGCGGGGGGGGCTTAGTAGCCGTGGCTTGGTCTCCCGCGGTGAACAAAGAGGAACCCAAATGGCTGGTCCGAGGTGGAGGGCCGGCCCGAGGTGGCCACTCCGAGTGGGCTTGGGAAGCCCGCTTCGGATGTGTGTTGGTGGACTGCGGTGAGAGGTGTGTCCTCCCCACCTACCGCTGCAGCCGAGGTGGAGTCGCGGAGGAAGAGGAGTGTTGGTATGGCGATGCGCCACTCGCCCTATCCTCCGTGACTCAAACGGGGCCGCACCGTTGATGCGGTGGTGGTGGTGCTGCGGGGGGAGAGGATTGTCGGTATTGCGAGGCGCCGCTCTCCCTACCCTCCGCAGCCGAATCTTGGTTGGCGGCGGAGCCATAGACCAGATCCGCCGCTGGGGTCGGGAAGGCTAGTACCTCTAAGTGCTCGTTTTTCCTGGCCCCATGGCCTTCTTGCATTGGACGCGGGGGCGTCCGTTGCGCAGATGAAATTGGAGGCCGAGAAGGAAGGCGCCCCATGTGTTCTGGTGCGCCTTACCTGTGAAGGAGAACGGGGAGGAATATTCCTCTCCCGAGGAGGTGCTGCCATGGGGCGGCAGGCGCTGGTGGGGCTGCGGATGTGTGCGAAAGCGTTCCCGTGGCCCTGCCAATAAGCGACAAAGGTGGAACACCATGGGGTTTTAGTCGGTGCGAGTCCGACATAACCCGTCCTTGCCCCTGCGAGGCGGGTATGCGTAGGCATTTCCCCATGTTAAAAAAAAAAAAAAAAAAAAAGAGACTAAATAAGGAAAGGGTCAAATACGAGCTTCAATTAAAACCACAATTATTTATAGACTTTGCGTTGAAGCATGCCGCGGATGAAAGGTCACTATAGTACGTGCCGAATCGATTGAGAAAAACGGACATTGACCTTTCGGTCCTTTAACCAGGGGTTAAACGACCGAAAACCTTAAACCTTCAGTGTATAGGCACATTTTATATGTAGTACTCTCTTTATTTATAATTATTTCTTTTATAATGATTGATATTATATATATATTTTTTTTAATTATTATTAACAATTTATGTAAAAGATCGATGTAGAAGAAAAATCATCTATTGTTATAAAGTACTTTATTTATTCATTTAACAACAAAAAGCATTAATTTAAAACACATAAAGTTTCGAGTGATAACGGCATCGAATAAGTACGTACTTATTTAGGCCGAACCTTAACAACTTAAAACTTGCAAAGACGCTCGTCTCGAGCGAAAAACTGGTTTGATGGTTTGCGAAGTGGCAGTCGATTTGCGGCCTGCGACCGTGCCATTTAGTCTGGAATAATCTATTGTCCGCGACGGCCGTGTCGGTTAGATGCCGGAAAGTTAGGTTAGAATCGTTAGGTCGCGTTGGGACCACACCCTTTGCGTGGTTTTATTTTGTTCGTATACGAGACAACAAGGCTCTCCTTGAGTTTGAGTGATTAATTTAACTTCGATTGCCGTTAATTTGCGTCGACGAGTTGCTTGTGTGTTATTTTAATATCGTACGAAGGAATTTTTGCTTTTTCGGGTGGAACGCTAAACTTTGTGATCCGAGAGGAGATCGTGTTCTTCTTCGATTATAGTTTTGTGCTAAGTGACGTTAGACTTGAGTTCAGATAACGGGTAACGCCCACTGTAGTGATTGCACCTTGTGGAGCAGGGCAACGCATGTGTCTGCTGGCCGATTACATCGGTGATGTCAGGTTGCGTTACACACCTTCTTACACCACTTACACCTACCATTTACTTGCCCCTGACGGTACCTTGTGGTCGACCCTACCTCCGGAACTCGGTAAGTTTGTGTTTGCTTATCCAGCCATTACATAATAATTATCCATAGGCCATTTGGGCCCGAACCCTCTGTTGCCCGTCGAGTTGGGTTACTGATGGACCCTAGCCCAGTCGACTTCTGTCGGGGCAACTGAGGGCCGTAAAATACTCTTTATTCAAAAGATAAAACTTTATTTTCAATATTATATAAGAACTTTATTTTTATTCAGTGCATGCGGACCGGCACAAAAAAGGTGACGCATCTCTGGCTGCCATTGTCACGTTTCTTATAGAACGAACTGACGTAACGCGTGTTTTATTTATTTTAAAGGGATGAATTTGTAAAAGCTCAATATGGTGATTATATTGCTTCAAATATATTTTTAATATGAAACTGTAAATAAATGAATTGCTACATTACTTACCATAAGCCATGTTTGAAAATGTTTGAGTTTGAGTTTAAATTGAAATATACACATTTTTTTCAATGTACCGTAGGATTTTACGGTGTTTATAGGAACCACAGACAATATTATTTAAGAAACAAAAAAACAAAACATAGGTGCTGACCTAGAAGTGTGAATAATATCAATATTTAAATATTGTTATCACATCTAAATTGAGGTTTTGTATGTTACGCCTTTTGACACTCGGTTCATATCTGAGGTCATTGTCCGTTTTTCTCAATCAATTTGGCACATACTATAGAACGTTACTTGCGTGAATTTGCAAGATACGTAAAATTTATTGAGTAAAAATTACACTGAATTTATTTTGGTAAATTTATCTGTTCTATTATGACTATTACATTAACACGAACTTCAAAAATCTTATCTACCTTAGTGTATTTAGTGATTTTATTACGAGATATGTGACTCATGACTCATGTAAAATGTGTAAAGCTAATACTATCGTTTGACAACAACAAGGTAAGATACTTCTATTTTAGTATGTATGGTGCAATACCGTCATATTTTTACTAAACGAGACGATCTAAAATTATACGAAGCGAAAGCCTAGTTTTGTACTAGTTGGAAGACAAAATACAATATAAAACCACTTTTTCCATTTGCCATTATTTTTGTGGTATATTATCTTAATCTCACCAAGAAATTCAACACTAATGGCGCTTAACTTTCAAAAATAATAACCTGTGACAAATAGCAGCGTCTTCTTTATGATTGTATGGGCGCCATCTTGTAAAACCATCAAAAACTTGGAATTACGTTTTTATCTTCAGCACATTATTTAGTTTGATTTATTCTCTTATTTTATTTTTAATAAAATCTCTGATTCTTTTACTTCGGCGTACAGACTTCGCCTGAAATAGACCGTCCCATTTAAGTAATTTACGATTATGTACTACAATAAATAACTTACTTACTTACTTACTTATCGTCACGCACAATCCCTAACGGGGTAGCCAGAGAGAACAGATCGCCAAGTGTCACGGTCCTTACATACTTCTTTCGCTTCTTTCAGGTTCATTAACTTCTTCATACATGCACGTCTAGGTATCCGAGTACTCTTGACCCTTCCCTCTTCGAGCAATTTGCTCACATGGTCTTCGAAAGTTAGTCTCGGTCTACCTCGACACCTTTTAATATTTACTTTCGCTCTATATATTTTCTTCACCATTCGGTCTTCACTCATTCGTTCAACGTGCCCAAACCATTGGAGTACGCCCCTATCAATTTTTGTGATAAGGTCATCTTTCAATCCTGCCATATTGCGAATCTCTTCGTTTCGCTTTCGGTCGGCTATGGTAACGCCACACATTTTACGAAGAGATCGCATCTCCAAATTCAAATTCATTTATTTATTTGTGAATACAGTAAGTTAGGTGTTTTAAAAATTTACAGTAGGTACCGTGTATTCTACCACAGTGTGGTGTACAAATATATTTCTTCACGTTATAGCCAATAACAGCAAAATGGAATACTTTTAAAATTGATTGCAAATTATAAAAATATAATAATCATATTTGTAGGTGGTATTAAATATTCACAGAAATGTTATACATTATAAGTGAAAAGCGTCTTGCAATGATACCCATGACAAATAACATATTTCGTAATGGCACCTTTACGTCTATATTGAAAAAAAAAAGAAATCAAAAATGTCGATGTCATCGGCTCAGACAAAATAAATATTTTGTCTGAGGTCATCGGGTTATCATAATATCATGTCAAATGTATAATATGTGGTATGTCAAATCAAATATAAATATTATAATATTATGTATACCAAAACAATCATTTAATTTCTATGTCATTAAGGTATTCATTAACAGAATAGTAAGATTTAGTAATTAATAATGTTTTTAATGATTTTTTGAAGCTTTGTATATTATTTATTTTCTTTATGTCATTAGGTATTTAATTATATATAGGTATGGATAGGCAAAATATACTTTTTCGCATTTTTGCTGACTTTGATTGTCGAAGTTTTAATCTCAGAGGATACCTTCTATTATTTAATTTTTCAAACAATGACAGGTTTCTATGGACAAACACAGCCGTCTCATAGATAATAAGACAGGGAAAAGTTAGAATTTGCAGCTCTTTAAAATGTGGTTTACAGCTGTCTGTCCAGTGTAGATTTTTGATTGCTCGAATACACCTTTTTTGAGCTTTGAATACCTTTTCCCGATCCACTGAGTTTCCCCAAAACATTACACCATACCTAAGTGTTGACTCAACGTATCCAAAATATGCTATACGAAGTGTTTGCGTATTTGCTCTTTTATTTAACTTATACAAGGCATATGAAAATTTATATAATTTACTGCAAGCACTATCGACCTGTGCCTTCCAGTTCAGTTGGTTATCAATGATAATTCCTAAAAATTTAGTTTCTATCGTTTCATAGATTGGTGAACCTTTATAATTAATATTAAAACTTGATAAACTATCTTTTTGCCAATTAAATTTCATAATTTTAGTTTTCTCTAAATTTATATTTAAGTTATTTTTTACGAGCCAATCAATTATAAGACCAATGGAATTGTTAATCTCAATTTCATAGCTTTGGGTATTATTGCCTTCATAAACGACCGTACAATCATCCGCAAAAAGGACCATAGATTGTTGTATCACCGATGGAAGGTCATTAATGTACAAAAGAAACAGGAGTGGACCCAAAACGCTTCCTTGTGGAATGCCGTAGTACACAGCTCGGGGTGTCGATCGATAAACCTTTTCTGTCAACTTTATAGGATATATTCTCCTTATTTCAGTAATCTGCGTCCTGTGTGTAAGATATGACTCAAAAAGATCTAAAACTGTCCCTCGCAATCCATATTGATGTAATTTTCTTATTAATATTTTGTGATCCACAAAGTCAAAAGCCTTAGTCATGTCCATGTATAGCGCGGCCACAGGTATTTTTTTGTCTATACATGTTATAATTTTGTTGAGCAGGTCATAAATTGCCGCGTTTACAGATTTATTTTTACGAAATCCTTTTTGCTCATTTACGAGTATCTTATTATCTTCGAGATATTTATTTAAACGTTTATATAAAACTTTTTCAAAAACTTTCGCAAATACAGTAATCAAAGCAACAGGGCGATAACATCCAACATCACATCTGTCGGTTTTTTTAAATAATGGATTTACTATTTACAGCTTTAGAGACTTAGGGAATTTGCCTTGCTCTATACATAAGTTTATTAAATGACATAAAATACCCGCAATCAAAAATGCTGTCTCTTTGACTACTTTAGTAGTTATTTCGTCATACCCTGTGCTTTGGGTATTTTTAAGTGACTTTATAGTTTCATATATTTCAACAGGAGTGACAGGGGCCTTAAACATTGACGAAGACTTATTAAATTGTATACAATAGTTACCTGCGTTCTCTTCATTAACCTGTTTCTTATGCTCCATTTGTACAAAGTGATCGTTAAAAGTTTGAGCTATTTCTTTCGGGTTTGTTATTATTCGATTATTATATATAATTTTGTCGATTTGTTTTATAGGGGCATTTGTTTGGTTATTCTTAATAACCTTCCACGTAGCTAAACATTTATTTTTTTCATTTGCTATGTAATAGTTATTCTGCGATCGTTTTGTGAGTTCAATAATTTTCTTTAATTTTTTAGTGTACCTTTTAAATTTATCTTTTGAGTCTTTATTAGGATTAAGGCGAAATTTCCATAACTGATTCCTTTTGTTTCGGCTACATAACTTAATTCCTTTTGTAATCCATTTCGGTTTTGTTTTTAAAGACATTCTTATCTTTATTTTCGGAAAGCATAAATCATAACATAATTTATAAATGTCAAAGAAATAATCAAAGGCGTCATTAGGATTATCTAAAGAAAATAGTTCATTGAATGTGAAAGAGTTTAGGCAATCTACAAGCTTTTTTAAATTTTTTTTGCAAAAGTCGCTTTTAAAAACATACCAATATGTCATTGCATGATGCTTCATTACTGGAATTTTCAGCAGTTGGGCTGTGTGATCTGAGAGTGCAAAATCTCGTATTTCGGTTTTTCATCATCATCATCATCATTACAGCCTTTCACAAGTCCACTGCTGAACATAGGCCTCCCCCAAGTAATGCCACAAAGCACGGTCCTGAGCCACCTGCATCCATCGACTTCCTGCATGTCTTACCAGGTCGTCACTCCATCTAGTGGGGGGTCGCCCTACACTACGCCTACCGGTACGAGGCTGCCACTCGAGAACCTTTCTTCCCCATCGGTTATCGGTTCTTCGAGCTATATGGCCGGCCCATTGCCACTTCAGCTTACTAATCCGTTGGGCTATGTCGGTCACTCTGGTTTTACTGCGGATATCCTCATTTCTGAGTCTATCACGCAGAGAAACTCCGAGCATAGCCCTCTCCATAGCTCGCTGAGCGACCTTAAGCGTCCTCATACGGCCAGCAGTGAAGGACCACGTCTCAGATCCATAAGTCATCACTGGCAACACGCACTGGTTGTACAATCTAGTTTTTAGAGATTGAGGTATACCTGACGAAAAGATATGTCGTAATTTCCCGAACGCTGCCCAGCCGAGTTGAATCCGTCGATTGACCTCTCGGTCGAAGTTGGACTTACCTAGTCGGACTATTTGTCCCAGGTAAACGTACTCGTCAACAACTTCGAGCATAGTGCTCCCAACAACTACCGGCATAGGTGTGACATGGACATTGAACATGATCTTTGTTTTGTCCATGTTCATCTTAAGACCTATCCGTTGGGAGGCACTATTGAGGTCATTGAGCATAGTGCTTAAGTCCTCCAGCGATTCTGCCATAAGGACTATATCGTCGGCAAATCGAAGGTGAGTGATGTACTCGCCATTGATGTCAATACCGTAT
This sequence comes from Parnassius smintheus behrii, assembly GCA_036936625.1. NCBI lineage: Eukaryota > Metazoa > Arthropoda > Insecta > Lepidoptera > Papilionidae > Parnassius > Parnassius smintheus. The sequence continues at coordinate 38,502,075 of JAUPFT010000011.1, forward strand.
CCTTTCCAGTCCAGTAGCTTGAAAACGTCTTCCAATGCAGCGGTGAAGAGTTTCGGGGATATAACGTCACCCTGTCTTACACCTCTCTGCAGTTGGATAGGTTTCGAGCTCTGGTTCTGTACTCGGATAGCCATCGTAGCCCTACTGTACAAACACTTCAGCACTTCGATATACCGACAGTCAACTTGGCACCGCTGAAGGGACTGTAGCACCGCCCAAATTTCGACGGAATCAAAGGCTTTCTCATAGTCCACATACGCCAGGCAAAGTGGCAGATTGTACTCTTCAGTCTTCTGTACAATCTGCCGCAGGGTATGTATGTGGTCTATGGTACTGAAGCCTTTTCGGAAACCGGCTTGTTCGGGAGGCTGGAAGTCGTCAAGTCTGCGTGCGAGACGATTCGTAATGACTCTCGAAAACAGCACGTAGACGCGGCTCAGAAGGGAAATCGGTCTGTAGTTCTTTAAGAGAGCGTTGTCGCCTTTCTTAAAGAACAAGACCACCGCACTTCTGCTCCACGCCTCTGGAGTAGTGCCACCATGGAGGACGGAATTGAAGAGCTTCTGAAGGACTATAAGTACCGGTGTTCCACCCGCTTTCAGAAGCTCCGCTGTAATTCCATCCTCGCCTGGGGCCCTGCCGTTTTTAAGGTGCTGGAGAGCCATTCTAATCTCGCTTAGACTGACGTCCGGGATATCATCGGAATAGTGTCGGATAAGACTTGCTCTTGGATCGTTACTCACACTTGCGTGTGGCTCCAACGATGATGTGTACAGCTGCCCATAGAACCTCTCAATCTCACTCAAAATCTCAGGTGTCCCGGAAACGATGTTGCCACACTCAGTCTTCAGCTTTGACAGTTGGCTCTTTCTGGCAGACAGATCTCTGGCAAAGACTTTGGAGCCCTGGTTCCGCTCGATCGCTTCTTTAATACGAGAAGTATTAAAGTTGCGATGAGTTGGGTTTTTAGTTTTGTGAAATTATGGAATGCATTATCTATGCAGGTACCACTACATAACCTTGTTGGTTCATTAAATTCAATTTTTAAATTGTAACTACTCAAAATTTGTGTTATGCTATTTGTCAAGATATTTGGCTTTAATATGTCAACATTGAAATCACCAACAATGACAAGTATTTTTGATTTAAAACAGTACTTGTGTAATATATTTTGCAATATATTTAAAAATGTATCAATATCCTTAGCAGAATTTTTAGGCACTCGGTACATGCATATTATAATTATTCCAAATTCAACAAGCTCAATTGCACAACATTCAACTTCGTTACTAATGGATAGAGCTTGAACTTCGTAAATTGTGTTATACTTAATATTATAGTCTACTAAAATACAAGCTCCACCTTTTCTATTTTTTCGCAAATAACTTGAAGCTAATTTGAAATTTGGTATACATAGATGTTTAATGTCACCTTCAACCATATTATGCTCGGTTATACAAATAATCCCAATTATTTTATTTTCATCTTTTAATTCCGATAAACACACAGCAAGTAAGTCGGATTTGTTAATAATTCCGTTTATGTTTTGATGCAAGAGATACAGATTATTTTGGACCACGAAAAAATTCTGAAGAATCATCGGTTTCATTACTCGCTGATCCTTCCATCGCTACATTACAAAACTCTGTTTGACATGATTTATCACATTTTGAATACAATTTTGAGTTCCCTGTTACGCAAGCAGCGTTCTTTATATAATTTAAATAATTTTGTCTGTAACTAATACTTAAAATCTCTTTCAGTAATGACCTCGATAAGTTCAAAGCAAACAGCTTTCTTCGCGGGACAGATTTGCAATAATCCATATCCAAAAACACCGCTCGCTTAAAATTGCTACATAAGAACTTTAGTTCGTAATTTAGCTTAATTAAGTTTAGGTAATTGTTATGTGGAACCTCCGATATTATTACATTTGTATTTTGGCACGAGGTGACCCAACTCATCAAGTTACATTTTAATTTAAAAGGATTACGATCATTAGATCCTGTAAGTACAACCACACAATCATTTAAAGTTAATGAAGATATTTCATGTTTCCAAACATTTAACACTTCGCTTGACTCGGCACCAGGCAGTAAACTTGATATTCCGGACCCAGAAGTTTTTTCCAATGAGTGTCTGACATTTTTCCCATACTGATCAGCAATAATTATGATTTTCTTTTTTGCAGATATACGATCCACCAATATTGACCGTTTATTAGTAATATTAGTAGATATGTTATCCTTGTCAATAACTTTATTTATAACATCTTGCTGCTGAACATTTAACGCTATTTCAGATTTGTTGCTAAAACTATTATTTCTTTTAGTGATCCGCATATTACTGTTTTCTTTTTTGTGCATGTTACTGTCAGAGTATGTATAAGTGTCTGTTGCAGTTTCCGTTTTACTGTGTTTAGTTAATATATAACCAGTAACTGTCAGTATACTACTATCAGCCGTAGAATCTTGATTTGTAGATTTTATATTATTAAGCAATGGTGACAGGATATCTTGTAGTGGTTTAAGTTTATTTTGTTTAGTTCCCTTTCTTCTCGGTGTTGAGTTTGTAGATCATGCTTCGTTATTTTGAGTTGAATTTAATTGTTTTAGTGTTTTAATTACCATTTGACAATTTTCCAACTCACGTTTAAGTTTAAAATTTTCTGTTATTAGATTTTCAATTTCTTTATGCGCTGACTGTAGTTTTAAGGCTAAATTATTATTATTTACTTTTAACTCAACTACTATAGGATTCTCAATTGTTGATAAATTCGGTAAACTGTCCATAGTATTCTCAAATAACATTGTCGACGATGATGTCATATCGATCTCTAGTTTCGTTAAGTCATTCTCCGAGTTACACTTAGCAGGTCTTCTTATAGTCACATTTTCTTGTGGTAATGAATTTCCGGTATTCATTTTTAGAAATAGTTATATCTAATCCTTAATATTATATATCTTAAATAATCACAAAATAAATCATAGTGTGTTGAGGGCCTTATCATATAGTTTTTTTTTTGTCATGCGTCGTATAATAATTATCTATGACATTTGTAGTGCGATTTTAAAATTTATTTAAAAGTTCAGACAGTTTATAAAGTCGTTTTGTCGTGTCTTAAGTTGTTCTGTTATAATCCACACAAATATTATTTTTTGTTCTAATCGTAGGTATAGTCAGATTCAGATTTATATTATAAATTGTAAATGTTTTAACTTTTGTTGTAAAACCAAAATTTATTCAATCTAAGAAAAAACGTAATTTTCACAATCGGATTGGATTCGATCTCACGACATACGGCGTTCGTGCAAGGGCATTAGACCATTGGACCAATTTATTGGCACTCATCACGATTCAAAAATGTCATTACTATATTTTAAATTTATGATTAGCGCTCAGCTGATTGGTTAACGCAGTGTTATCGATCATGGAAAGTTTTAGATATTCAAACGTTAACTGATTTTTAACAACAATTTTTCTTTTCACTTATTTTCTATCAACGATCAACACAACACATCTAGGGTAACTTGGTTTATACACTGTTATTGAATATGTTTATGAGTGTTTTATATTTACACTGACTTTTTATGCCGATTAAAAAGTTATGATTTAGATAAATACACTTTTAGAAAACACTATCACTTGGTAATCAGAATAGAGAGACTTGATATTTAACTTCTATCGATTGAAATAACTATGAAACAAATTTTAAGGATTTAAATCATGCGGAGCATACAGAGAATGTCTACCGTCCGTCTGCTTCGTACGCTGACTGTTCGCGAAGAACGAATAGGAAACGTATGTTAGCACTGTACTTGAAGAAACTTTTCCGAACGCTTCCACTGCATTCAACTTGCTTTTATGCTTCTTCTGGCATACCCAGGTTTCGCTGCCATATAACAAAGTCGATACCAACACTGCGTTATGTATTGCAAGGCGTGCACTCTTCACCACGCCTTGCCTTTTGACTAATGCATTCAGGGCACCATTGACTTTGTTTCCGGCAGCGACACGCCTATCCACATCTAAATCACATCTTCCATCCCGGCTGAAAGCACTCCCCAAGTATACAATTTCATTTACCTGTTCTAGACATTCCTGATTTACCCATATTTCACATTTCGTTCTCTCTTCGTCCTTTTCAAATACCAGAACCTTAGTTTTATTAGCATTCAAACGGAGACCTTTAATTTCACATTCCTCTTTCATACACGTGACTAATGCCTGCAGTTCTGCTTCTGATGGTGCAATAAGCACTGCATCATCAGCATACAGCAGACAATTAACTTTTATGTCACCCAATTTCACACCCAAACAGCTATCTTTCAGCTTCTGTAAACAGCTGTCGAGATACAGTATGAACAGCCAGGAAGACATGACACAACCCTGTTTTACGCCCGCTTGGACGCTAAACATGGGTGACAGGTCATGCCCTACCCGCACACAGGCTTTACAGTCATAGTAAAGGGACTGCACAGCCCTTAACAATCGACCATCCACACCATATTCCGGCAACAGTTCCCACATTTTCTTCCTTATAACCTTATCAAATGCTTTCTCCAGATCCACAAAAGCACAGAAAATCCTCTGGTTAACACTCAGAAGCTTCTCCGTGATCATGCGGAGAGAAAACATTTGATCCGTGCATCCTCTTCCAGGTCTAAATCCGCATTGTGCCTCCCATAAGAATCTTTCCGATTTCTCTTGCATCCTGCGTGTCAAAACCTTCGAATAAACTTTACTTGCTAAACTGGTCAAGCTGATCGCCCGATAGCTCCCGCAGTCAAAATGTGAACCTTTACCTTTATATAAAGGCACAATGACCGCGGATCGCCAATCATCCGGGACATCTCCCGTCCGCCAGCACAAATTGCACAGCAGATGAAAGCTGTCCCAGACGCGAGGCCCACCGTACTTGACCATTTCAGCAGTAACTCTGTCTAGTCCCGCAGCCTTACCACATTTCAAACTTCGAATCGCACCTTCAATCTCTTTCATGCTGATGACCTCAGTGTCATCGAGGTCCGTGTCTGGCGTGCCAGTCACGGCGTCACCCCCGGATCCTTCACTAAGATCATGACACGCATATAATTCTCTATAAAATTCACTCCATCGCTGCATGACGTCCGATTTTTCTGAGAGGACGTCATTGGTTCTCGAAAGCACTTTGTTCATTCTTAAAGCTGTCGCACCACTCCGGGACCTTCCAACCTCTTTCCAGAAGAGTTTGGAGTTTTCCCTAAAGTTGTGCGACAACCTCTCGTCCGCTTCTATTCTACACCTTTCACGTACTTCCTCAATCAATGTTTTCGCATGAACTTTCTGCAGCTTATATCTTTCTTTCATCTTCTCTCTCATATGCTCATCGTTACTAGAGGCCAAGTAGTCTAACCATGCTTTTTTCTTCTTTTTTACAGCTTCTTTCACTTCGTCATTCCACCATGCATCTCTTCTTTTACTACTACCTCTTTTTGTCGTACCACATACTTCTTCCGCTGCACTTACCATTCCATCCCTAAGGTTCTGCCATGTTCTCTCCACACATTCTTACCTGCCATCGATGGTGTCAAGCTTTTCGGCTACCCTCGTGTGATATTTGTCCCTAGTATTCGCTTCCTGAAGCTTCCAGCTTCGGATGCGACAGACCGACTGTGGTTCTGTTACTGCCGCCCGGTGGCGCCAACCCGCGAACAAATCCCTAAATCTAGTAATTACTAGATAATGATCCGTTCCCAGGTCAGCACCCCTGAACACTCGTGTATCCATCACCTGTTTTCGCAGTCGGTCATCCACCAGGAACAAATCAATCATACTTCTCTCATTCTTTCTTTCTCTAGTGTACATATGGATCTTCCTGTGATTAAACATAGTGTTTGTCACATGAAGACCCTTTTCCTTGCATACAGTCAGTATAAGCTTGCCAGCATCATTAACCCTTTTATCTCCAAACTTTCCAAGCACCGACTCGTATCCTGGTCGAGCGATACCTACCCATCCATTCAAATCACCACATACAACAGTTCTTTCGTTTCCCTTAACCAAATCTAGAACTTCTCTTACATTCTCCCAAAACTCCTCCAGCTCAGCCCTGGACGACGAAGCTACCGGCGCATAAACAGCTAAAAGGAATAACTTCGTCAGTCCCATTTTGAAGCGAACCCAGAGAAGTCTTGAGTTCACAACCTTGTATTCAGTCATAAGATCGACCAACCGGGACGACAACAGCACTCCCACTCCTTGGCAGGCGTTCTCGCTTTCCGGGACTCCGGACCATATAGCTAACGTCCCGCCAGGGAGCTCTTCAATACCACTGCCTTTCCGTTTGGTCTCCGACATACACACGACATCTAATTCTCTTTCTTTCATTATTTCGATCAACTCATTCGTCTTATCTCGCATGCCTCCTCTAACATTCCGCGTGCCAACTCTGCACTCCGTCCTCCACCTTCCGCCGTGTCGGGCTGTGCGTGACGGGTGGCGGTCCCCATCGCCGCTTTGCGCGCTGCATTCCACACCAACGGGGACGAGCTGGTGTGCGTCGCCTTGGGGGGACGCCCTAACCCACGTTCGCATGGGTGCGCAGCTGTGTAGAATTGCAGCCCTGAAAAGGGCTGGCAGGGGTCTCGACGAGCACGCTTCTACAATGACCCCCTAATACAATAAATAAAAAATAAATAAATGGAAAAGTTGGTGAAATAACATAAATAAATAAAATTAATTTATATTTATTACGCTATAATGTTGTTTTTACTCAAAGTAATATTGGATGCGAATCTAGTATCATCTAGTATCGAGTAGCAGAACTAGGAGAGCTTTCTAGAAAATTCCATGCTAGAACCTTCCCACTAGCGCCATATAGTATCGAGTGGCAGAACTAGGAGAGAACTTTCTACACTTAGTTGGTTAAGACCGGTAAGTGCTCGAACATTCTAGATATTTCAGTGGAAAAGGCCTATATAAGGCCAATAAAGACCGCGACCGAGTCAGTATTAAATTGGCGCATCAAGTGAATACTTCGAAGCGATTTAATTGCGAACTAAGTTTTAAGTGTGATTAATTATTAGTATGTTTTAAGTTGTAATTGGTGTTCGGTAATTAAAGTGTCAATTTTCAATCGGCATTTTTTATTGTCACGAACCCTAAGCTAGATAAAATCATGCTGATTTTACCTAAGGAAGACCGTTACCCGAAGTCAACGCTAGCAGGAAAGGGACCAGAAACGATTTGGTGGTGCAACGCCGCAGACGTCGAAGGGTTAGCTGCCGACCATGGGGGCCTGTCTGTCAGAAGCCTGCATCTGCAACACCTGACGTAGGTGCTCTGATGATAATGATGCAGGAGTAGGCCCGCCAACAGAAGGAACGGGCTTGCTGACAGGAGGAAATAGCCCGTCGGTTAAAAGAGCAGCTGCAGTGTGGACTAGAGGAACAAGCCCGCCGACAGTAAGAACAGGCCCGTCTGTTGGAAGAGCAGCTTCTCATGAAGGACCTTCACGCTACCTTCGGGAAAGAGATAAGGGAATCGAAGGATAGGGTTGCAACGTTGCGAACGGCTGGAATAAAAGTCAGGCTATTACTGCACTCACCCTAGGCCTGCGCGGTACCAAGCCCTACCTGTTCTGGAAGCTCTCGGTAATAAAGTGACTTGCGAGCAGCTCAATTATGGGAATGTTCTTAAAGTTATACTATTTTTACGTAAATATATGACTGATTCTTTTAGCTTACCTAGCAAATATATTGTTTCACCGGCTGCAACTAAACTTTCAGGTCTTCAATTTTTATATTTAAATTTCACAAGCTCCGAATACTTTCTAACTGCACATTTCTTGCATGGCTTCTCTTTTGACAGTATAACGCTCTTCATTCTGTGATGGTCTCATCATTGTTATGTAGGTCATATAAACACATCCTATTACTCCAGGAATATTATATTTTGTGAAGAATCTGTAATTTTTTTAAATGTTACTCTACATTGTATATATTTCCTGTATCGTGGGTGCATTTACAAACGTAGAATATTACATGCACTAATATACAGACTCACAGCAACTACCTATGGATCACACAAATGTTTGTTCCATGCGGGAATCGAATCCGTGATCCGCAGCGCTGCATTCGGGTGGTTCAGCCACCGCGCCAAACTTGCCATCAAAAATAATGTATAAATTTAAAAAATATATTTAAGTATATATTATTATGTTAAGGGGAAATATAACCTCAAATGGCTTAGCAAGATCCTCCGTTATGCCGAAAATATTGCAGCATTAATTTTGAAATAAATATATGGTAAAGTTGAGGATTAATGTTAAGTACTTTGTTAGACGAAAACACGATTCCGTAAAATTTTCTCGATAGAAAAAAAATCCAAAGTTACCTCCAAACTGAACAATAAGCCGCTGCTATTCATAAAATACTTTAAATTAGATCATGAAACGTTGCATACTAACAGAACCAACTATAAAGCAGGGCTTATGTTTTTTATTTTTTTTAATTACCATTATTTTTACAGTAAAAAGAAATTATCTAAACTATCGGCGTCTTGAAGCTTGTTTCCTGCCGCCCGGTCAGTGTCGCTTCGGCCTTTGAAGGGGGAAGATGTGTCATTTACGATCAGGATACACATTACGCAACAGGACGACGTAAAATTAAAATGGGAAAAAAAACCGTGATAAAAATAAGAAGGGTAAAATTGAAATGGGAAATAACCGTAATAAAAATAAAAAGCGACTGGGTTGGCGTAAATAAACAGGCATAAATATGATAAACCTAATGAAATAAGTATCTAACGACCTATACTTACAGTATTAGTGATAACAAACACGTCGGTACATAGCATACGATGCGCGGGGAAGTGAGGGCGAAATTAGAATTTGAGCTGAGTTACTATATCCCCTTGAAATAAAATATTTTAATGTGCCGTCAAGGCGCTATTTAAAGGCAAAGCCGTTCTTTTTGTTCTCGTAGGTTCCTACTTTTCCCTTAGTTAAAGCTTTTCTTAATTTTTGCGGGAATCGAATTAATTTTTGACAACACTCGAATGGTTAAGGGCATCCACAACCTCATGTACACCGCGGGACGTGCGGACATGAGCAAGGCTGCGACACAAGTGTTAATATTTTTGCCGCATATTCTTTGGTAACTACCACTACCAAGGCACGACATTGCACATAATACCTGAAAAATAAACCAATAATTTTATGAAACATCTGTATTTTTTTGTAAGCTAATATTATAGGGTCTCTCATTTAGATTGGTATGGTGGAGATCACTTGACTCCAGTGACGTCATAACTGCAGCTGCATATCCGAATAATGCCAAAGTACTTTTTAGTTTCATGGCAGCCACTTACGAGTATACATAGTTATGCTTAAAGAAGTTGGATTTATGTTCTGAAATACCAATGTTGTAAAATAAAAAAGACTTACCTTTAATTTAATTGACAATCCACGTCTTCGACGCTGCGGAGTTTTCAAAAGATATTTGATATCTTCTAACAAGTTATTAATGAGTTCTTTTTTTTATAGAAGAGGGGGCAAACGAGCATGCGGCTCACCTGGTGTTAAGTGACTACCGCCGCCCATGATCAACCGCAACACCAGGGGAATTGCAGGTTCAGTACCGGCCTTTTAGAAAGGTGCAAGCTCTTTTCTTGAAGGTCCTCAGGTCGTATCGGTCTGAAAAAATTGCCATTGGTGAACTATTCCACAGAGAGGTTGTATGCGGAAGAAAACTTCTTGTGATACGTACAGTGGTAGACGGCCAAGATGGTGTGGATGGTATCGGGACGTTTGCCGCATAGTGCGTTCACGAAATTTGGCGGCTGGGATTAATTCGAAAAATTCCTCAGAGCACTCCCCATAAGGCTAAGGTAACAAGGAGAGTGCATCGAAAATGAGGAGATACGACAAAGGGGTTCTTTTTAGCGGTTAACGCGCAAACTTGTGTCTTTTGGGGGTTAAACTGGACTAGATTTAGTCGCCCCCAATCCGAGACTCTGTTCAGCAAAGACTCGACTTCAGACACAAGTTTGTCCCGGTACTCGGAGACGCTTTCCCGAGAAATATTGGCACGGCCGGTGTACAGAGCATCACCAGTGCTGTCATCTGTATAGCAATGAAAGTTACAGTGAAAGTAAGTTTAGTTAATTGATATGCAGAAGAAACAGCGTTGGCGATAGCACGCAGCCTTGTGGAACACCAGCATTAATAGGCTTGTAATCGGAGCCTGCACCGTCTACAACGACGTTGATGCTCCAATCTGCAAGAAAACTGGAGATCCAATCACACAATTTCTCGGGAAGCCCATAGGAAAGGAGCTTCGAAAGGAGCGCTTTGTGCCAAAGCCAATCGAAGGCCTTCACAACGTCCAAACTAACGGCCAATGCCTCCCCTTTGGACTTTGGACCTTGGACTCTACTGCCTCAGCCCAACTGTGAGTTAGGTAGACCAGAAGATCACCAGCTGATCGACCACGGCGAAAACCGTATTGGCAGTCACTAATCAGCTGCTGATCCTCAAGGTACCTCGTGAGCTGGCAGTTAACAATGGACTCCATTGTTTTGGAGAACAAGGAGGTGATGGCGATAGGCCGGTAGTTCGATGGGTCAGAGCGGTCGCCTTTTTTAGGGATCGGGTGGACGAAAGCCGTCTTCCATTATTTTGGGACTACGCCTAGTGAGTAGGAGTACTGGTAAAGACGCATTAAAATCGGTGCCAACTCTGGAGCACACGTCCTCAGCACAATTGGAGGTATTCCGTCCGGCCCACTCGACTTGTGGATGTCCAGGGAGAGGAGTGCCTTACAAACCGAGCGCTGTGTGAACTGCACTTCTGGCATGGAGCACTCACACCACGAGATGGTCGGCGGCGTACTCCCCCCGTCATCGAGAGTCGAGTTGGACGCAAAAAAAGAGCCTAGAAGATAGGCTTTCTCCTTTGCGCTATGGACCAGTGAGTCGTCCTTCCTGTGCAGAGATGGAAGAGATGGCTGACAAGAATTCCCCTGGACAGCCTTGGCGAGAGACCAGAATGCACGGGTTCCAGAAGGAAGGCATTAACTAGTTAGTCTTGCCAATTCTGCCTATGTGCTTTAATCTTGCCTTGGCAATGACTCTTTTGAAGGACCTAGAGGCGGAATTACACTTCTTTTTTGCGCTGGTGTTTACATCCGAGACTTTGATGCATCAGGCCAGGCTTGGTAGCACTCCTGCCTATAGCATGATGCTATTATATAGGAGCGACCAAACCATTGCTGAGATTTGCCTTCAATGGGCACCACAGGGAAAGGAATAAAACGTTCCACACCCTGAAGTAACACATCAGAGACAGAATACGCAACAACGTTGGGATCGTCTGGCGAGATCATTTTCATCAAGGCTTAGTTATAGACGAGTTGAGGAGTACCTAAGTAAACCCAGAGCCGCCAGTTCGGAAGACACTTTAGAGTGGTGGAGCACGCATGAGACAGAATATCCGACTTTATCGAAGATGTCCCGTAATTTTCTTTCAATACCTGTTTACCTGGATTTAGACCTGGAAGAGGATGCACGGATCAAATGTTTTCTCTCCGCGTGATCACGGAGAAGCTTCTGAGTGTTAACCAGAGGATTTTCTGTGCTTATGTGGATCTGGAGAAAGCATTTGATAAAGTTATAAGGAAGAAAATGTGGGAACTGTTGCCGGGATATGGTGTGGATGGTCGATTGTTAAGGGCTGTGCAGTCACTTTACTATGACTGTAAAGCCTGTGTGCGGGTAGGGCATGACCTGTCACCCATGTTTAGCGTCCAAGCGGGCGTAAAACAGAGTTGTGTTATGTCTTCCTGGCTGTTCATACTGTATCTCGACAGCTGTTTACAGAAGCTGAAAAATAGCTGTTTGTGTGTGAAATTGGGTGACATAAAAGTTAATTGTCTGCTGTATGCTGATGATGCAGTGCTTATTGCACCATCAGAAGCAGAACTGCAGGCATTAGTCACGTGTATGAAAGAGGAATGTGAAATTAAAGGTCTCCGTTTGAATGCTAATAAAACTAAGGTTCTGGTATTTGAAAAGGACGAAGATAGAACGAAATGTGAAATATGGGTAAATCAGGAATGTCTAGAACAGGTAAATGAAATTGTATACTTGGGGAGTGCTTTCAACCGACATGGAAGATGTGATTTAGATGTGGATAGGCGTGTCGCTGCCGGAAACAAAGTCAATGGTGCCCTGAATGCATTAGTAAAAAGGCAAGGCGTGGTGAAGAGTGCACGCCTTGCAATACATAACGCAGTGTTGGTACCGACTTTGTTATATGGCAGCGAAACCTGGGTATGCCAGAAGAAGCATAAAAGCAAGTTGAATGCAGTGGAGATGCGATCTCTTCGTAAAATGTGTGGCGTTAGCATAGCCGACCGAAAGCGAAACGAAGAGATTCGCAATTTGGCAGGATTGAAAGATGACCTTATTACAAAAATTGATAGGGGCGTACTCCAATGGTTTGGGCACGTTGAACGAATGAGTGAAGACCGAATGGTGAAGAAAATATATAGAGCGAAAGTAAATATTAAAAGGTTTCGAGGTAGACCGAGACTAACTTTCGAAGACCATGTGAGCAAATTGCTCGAGGAGGGGAGGGTCAAGAGTACTCGGATACCTAGACGTGCATGTATGAAGAAGGTAATGAACCTGAAAGAAGCGAAAGAGGTATGTAAGGATCGTGACACTTGGCGATCTGTTCTCTCTGGCTACCCCGTTAGGGATTGTGCGTGAAGATAAGTAAGTAAGTAAGGAAGTAATAATCAAATCCTGAATAAGCTGTTTTACGAAATCCTAACCCTAAGGGGGTGAAATTGGGGTAAAATGGTTACATGCAAGTTCTATATTTTTAAAGTATAGATATGAAGATCGACATTTACTTTATTAGTTTTAAATAATAAATACTTGCATAGTTAAGCTTTACCTATATAGCCTCTTTATACTTAGGTTACCTAATACTTAATAATCATAAAATCATAAAAGACTTAATTTCAAAATCTCATAGGAAATCAGATATTGTACCCGGACGAAGTCGCAGGCGGCTGCTAGTTACATAATATATGTGTTACGCGTAATTGTGTGATAAGTATATTTGTTATTTTTTGTGTAGCTTGTGATATCTCTACTTAATTTTGGTTTTTCAGGAAGAAATATTTGTGATTCCTTTTTGTGGAAAGATATTAGATACTTCCTTAAGCCTGAAGTGTTTCTGTTTTTCATTTTTATTTCAACCTTTTTATGTTGGCATAATTTACACAAAGCAATATGGGATCCATGAATTATGTCGAAAAACTCACTACTCTGACTAGAACTATTCGACTCTTAGTCACTCATGTCAAATTGTAAACTTATCACTCCGAGAACAACAAGGATTAGAGTAAAAACAATTAATACATTAGACTCGAAGCAAAGCTCAATTGGGAATGACTGGAATTAAAATAAATACTACTATTTGTAACCACACGCCGAAAGACCGACAAAGGAAAGTTCGGCATCCTTTGATAAAATTAATGATTCTTCAGAAGATTAATAAAGTAGATGCGTTGCCAGATAGGTATAGTGTGCCTACGTAAAAATGAAATATAAATATGTAAATAAAATTGTGTATATTATGTTCTTCTTGTGATTGAATTAATCTACATTAATTAAATTAAATTTGCCTTCACTCGTTTGAAATTCAAAATTCAAATATATTTTATTCAAGTAGGCATTAAAAATACTTTTGAATAGTCATCATCATCATCATTATTAAATCCCTTTACAAGTCCACTGCTGAACATAGGCCTCCCCCAAGGTATGCCACAAAGCACGATCCTGAGCCACCGGCATCCATCGACTTCCTGCATGTCTTACCAGGTCGTCACTCCATCTAGTGGGGGGTCGCCCTACAGTTCATCTACCGGTACGAGGCCGCCACTCGAGAACATTTTTTCCCCAACGGTTGTCGGTTCTTCAAGCTATATGGGCGGCCCATTGCCACTTCAGCTTACTAATCTATTGGGCTATGTCGGTCACTCTGGTTCTACTGCGGATATCCTCATTTCTAAGTTTATCACGCAGAGAAACTCCGAGCATAGCCCTCTCCATAGCTCGCTGAGCGACATTGAGCGTCCTCATAAGGCAAGCAGTGAAGGACCACGTCTCAGTTCCATATATCATCACTTGCAACACGCACTGGTTGTACAACTTAGTTTTCAGGTTTTGAGGTATACAAGACGAGAGAATGCGTTGTAATTTCCCGAACGCTGCCCAGCCAAGTTGAATCCATCGATTGACCTCTCGGTCTAAGTTGGACTTACCTAGCCGGACTATTTGTCCCAGGTAAACGTACTCGTCAACAACTTCGAGCTTAGTGCTCCCAACAACTACCGGCATAGGTGTGACATGGACATTAAACATGATCTTTGTTTTGTCCATGTTCATCTTAAGACCTATCCGTTGGGAGGCACTATTGAGGTCATTAAGCATAGTGCTTAAGTCCTCCAGCGATTCTGCTATAATGACTATATCGTCGGCAAATCGAAGGTGAGTGATGTACTCGCCATTGATGTTAATACCGTATCTTTTACAGTCCAGTAGCTTGAAAACGTCTTCCAATGCAGCGGTGAAGGGTTTCGGAGAAATAACGTCACCCTGTCTTACATCTCTCTGCAGTTGGATAGGTTTCGTACTCTGATTCTGTACTCGGATAGCCGTAGCCCTACTGTACAAACACTTCAGCACTTCGATATACCGACAGTCAACTTGGCACCGCTGAAGAGACTGTAGCACCACCCAAATTTCGACGGAATCAAAGGCTTTCTCATAGTCCACATACGCCAGGCAAAGTAGCAGATTGTACTCTTCGGACTTCTGTAGAATTTGCCGAAGGGTATGTATGTGGTCTATGGTACTAAAGCCTTTTCGGAAACCGATTTGTTCGGGAGGCTGGAAGTCGTCGAGTCTGCGTGCGAGACGATTCGTAATGACTCTCGAAAACAGCACATAGACGCGGATCAGAAGGGATATCGGTCTGTATTTCCTCAAGAGGGCGTTGTCACCTTTCTTGAAGAACAATACCACCGCACTTCTGCTCCACGCCTCCGGAGTAGTGCCACCATGGAAGACGGAATTAAAGAGCCTCTGAAGGACTTCAAGTACCGGTTTTCCACCCGCTTTCAGAAGCTCCGCTGTATTTCCATCCTCGCCCGGGATCTTGCCGTTTTTAAGGTGCTGGAGAGCCATTCTAATTTCGCTCAGACTGACGTCCGGGATATCATCGGAATAGTGTCGGATAAGACCCGCTCTTGGATCGTTACTCACACTTGCGTGTGGCTCCAACGATGATGCGTACAGCTGCCTATAGAACCTCTCAATCTCACTCAGAATCTCAGGTGTCCCGGAAACGATGCTGTCACACTCAGTCTTCAGCTTTGACAGTTGGCTCTTACTGGCAGACAGATCTCTGGCAAAGACTTTGGAGCCCTGGTTCCGCTCAATCGCTTCATCAATACGAGCAGTATTAAATTTGCGTAAGTCTCGCCGCATGCATTTGGAGATCTGTCTGTTCAGTTGCCTGTATGCTGTCAAATCTGTTGACGATTGCAGCCTCATCTCCCGTCTAACAGCCATGAGATTAAGAGTGTGATCGGAGAGCTTTTGTGTTCTTCTGCGGCCGGTCTTGCAGAACTTAGCTACGACCGCATGGACAGTTTCCACGAGCTTGTCATTCATATCGTCCACTGCATTGCAATCTTCTAGGCATTGAAAGCGGTTACGTAACCCGAGCTGAAAGGTTTCGGGATTCTGGATTAGAGCACGTTGGGGACGGAGCGTTGACTTCATTAGACGAGACGTCTCCAACTTTACGTTTAGGTTCAGTGTGCCTCTAACCATTCGGTGATCGCTGGCAGTTTTCACCCTTGCGATCATTGAGACATCACTGAACAGTTGGTGTCTGGTCGTCATAATGAAGTCAATCTCATTTTTGTCGAACCGTCGGGGCTCGACCAGGTCCATTTCCTGTGGGGCCGCTTCTGGAAGAAAGAGTTCATCATAAAGAGTCCCTCTTTCTCCATAAAGTCGGCCAGTTGCTGGTCCCTACGGTTCCGTTTCCCTACCTTCATCTCACCGCTTTCTCTTGTGCCTAATTTTGCGTTGAAGTCTCCCGTTGAAAAGGAACCAGACAAAAGTTAAACTAAGAAACAGAAGGGGGGAATCGAGGCTTCTCTCGATCCGGCCTCCTATAACGCCTACGTTGGGTTCGGGAACAACGTATGTGATCTCCGCAACGGAGTAACACACAAGGGCGATAACCTCTTCCTTTTCAGAAAATAAGTTCAGGCGGGGATTACGGGTCTTCCGAAGTCGTCCCGGTCCCAACGCCTTAATTCTTCGATATGGACTGTATCACTTTAAGGGGAAAATTCCTTGGGAATAAAACAGCAATTATCTTCAAACCGTTCCGTGAGAGAATAATTACTTTTCCCTATCACTTCCTTATACCTTTTCCTTCTTCTTCTTATTGACTGCTGGTCTTGCACTTTTCCCGAACATTTCCCGAATTTTCTCCGAACTTCCCCGAACGATTTGCAAGCGTTAGCGTTAATTGTCATCTGCACGCACCTAAGTACGTGTAGGTATCGGGCCCCGGGGTATACCCCATTACCCGGATGTCATCATACCCCATTACTATGGGGCAGTCATTATTGAGCCTATCTTGGCATGGATGATGCTACATTAATATGTTAATGTAGCCGGATAAGAATGATTTTCCCGTAGTTCACCGACTACGGGAAAGGGAGGTAATCTATAGAGGTAGTCAAAGTTGGCCTATCAGCGGCATTGAGGGTTGTTACTCGACTCTCTAATCACATATAGAGAGGAGTTCTCTTGGAAGAGGTCGCCCGTCCGGTGGCCGGGTGTGCAACGGCGCAAAACCGTTGAGGTGTTCGTGTGGCCCGTTATCGGCACGGTCGTACATGCCGCGCGCTAAACGGGCCACAAAGTCGTAGATACTCTCGACCTTTAAGTCGGCCGCTATCACGTCATTCCGGACGTAGCGACCTGCTCCGACGATCGTTCTTAGTGTCAGGTTCTGCTGGGCCTGTAGTCGCCGCCTCAGAGGGTCGCTCAGAAGTGCGTACCAGGCCGGTGCAGCGTAAGTGATGATGGTCCGGATATACATCTTGTATATCCGGAGCTTGGTTCGTAGTGGCAGCTTGGATGCCAGGACCGGCAAGAGCGTCGCCCGCGCACATCGGGCCCGGCGGACGACGAAGTCGACGTGCGCGGTCATGCGCAGCGTCCTGTCGATCCTGCACCCAAGGTAGGTTACAGCCTTCTGGTACGCAATCTCCTGGCCGTTGAGGGTCAGCGGAGGTGGAAAATTCCTGAGACGGCGAGTGAGCAGAGCGGTCGTCTTACCAACGTTGACGACCATCCTCCACTCATCCAGCCATGGTGGCAGCAGGTCCAGCAGACGCTGCATCTTGGCAGTGGCTATGTAGGCTCTTCTGGACGAAGTGAAATAGGCGCTATCGTCCGCAAATAGCGCCAGCTCGACGTCGTCCTCCCACTCTTGAAGCCTGCCTGCCAGTGTCGGTATGTCGTTGGTGTAAGCCGCGTACAGGACTGGAGACAAACAGCTGCCCTGTGGGACGCCGGCTTTGAAGGATCTTGTTGCGGATTCGGCGTCCTCTACGCAGACGTAGAACTTCCTGTCTTCCAGGAAAGACGCTATTAACCGCAATATAGCAGGAGGGACACTGGTCTGTTGTTCCAGCTTATATAATAGTCCTACGTGCCACACCCGGTCGAACGCCTTCTCGATATCGAGAAAGACGCCCAACGATATGCGGCCGCGATTGTACTCTGCCACAAGCAGGTGCAGCACTCTAGTCAGTTGTGTAACTGTGGAGTGACCCCTCCTGAATCCGTGCTGCTCCGCCCGAAGTTGGGTGCACGGACGGAGACGTCTTAGCAGCAATCTTTCAAACAGTTTAGCTATATGTGGTAATAGCGTGATCGGCCTGTAGTTGGCAGCTCTACGCCTGTCCTTCCCGGGTTTCGGTAAAACGATGATTTTACCTTTTTTCCAGTCCTCCGGGAAGTGGGATGTCCGCAATATCCCATTGTAGAGTCGACCAAGCTCTACTATGACTCTATTGGGCAGCTGTCGGAGTGCAGCGTTGGTAATCCCGTCGTGCCCCGGCGCCTTCCTCGGTTGCAGGCAGGTTATTGTCCTCCGCAATTCAGCGGGGGAGATGAACCAGTCTCCTGCAAGAGTGGGCGCGGGCGACGACAGGAACTCCTGCACGCGACTTTCCTTCCGGGCATGAAGCTCCATGAACTCCGCACTTGCTGTGTTCGTCATAAATTGCTCCTCGAAGTGCTCGACTAGGATATCCGCTCTGCCCTTGGCATCGTAACATCGTTTGCCCGTGTTATCAGTCAGCGGGCAAACGGGAGGTTTGGCTTTGGTCAGCTGTCGGTTTAGTCTGTAAAGTGATACATCTTTCTCCTCAGCCTTCTGGATGCGCCGATCCCATGCGTCTCCTCTGAAGGCTTGGACTAAAACCGACAGTTCCTCCGTTAGGGTGTTCAACTGGGTTTTGATCCTGGGACAGCGAGTGCGCGCCCAGAGCTTTCTCAGCGCTCTTTTGCGCTTGATCTGCACGCATATCTCACGCGGCAGATCATCTCGCCTTGCTGTAATCGGGACGACAGTAGAAGCCGCGTGGAGGGCTTCCTTGATGTTATTGGTGATTCTAGTCGCAGCGGCCTCTACGTCGTCCGCTGTGCTAATAGGTTGGTGTGCTGGAGGTCTCTGCTGGAGGTGTTGACAGTAGAGCCTCCAGTCGACACGGGTTTTAAAAGCTCTAGGCGGCGTAGTCACTGCCTTTAGGCCAAGGGTTATCAGTAACGGGAGGTGCTGTGAAGGGAGGTCGTACAGCACTTCTACCACTATCGGATAGTTGACGTTCCTAGTGAGCACGATGTCTAATACATCCGGGTGCCTCCTTGGATCTGTAGGAACGTGAGTTGGTTCCTCAGGACCTAGAACGTCATACTGGTTCTTCTCAGCATCTTCGTATAGCTCACGACCCGGTGGGGTGATCACTCTGGACCCCCACGCCGGGTGTTTGGCGTTCAGGTCCCCGGCGATGATTACTGGTGCATCGCCTTCCATCACCGTCCGGATGTCTGAGGAGCAGAATGGAGTCCCTGGCGGGCGGTACGCTGCATATATCCTTAGTTCCTCACCCGCCGCCTCCATTCTTATGCCGATTGAGCGCATTGTCTGATAGGATGGTAGTTCCAGCTCCTGGTGGACGATGTCCCTCCTCACTAGAACCGCCGTCCCTCTGTAGGCGGCCCCTCGAGAAGTGACCTCGTCCCTTCTGTAAATGTGGTAGTTTGGCAGCTTTATGCGCGTCTTGGGGTTCAGTATTGTTTCGCCCAGCAGTATAATGTGTATGTCCTGTTGCTGGGCGACAGTGCGGAGTTCCTGCAGCTTCTGCTGTATTCCGTCCGGGTTCCAGTACATTAGGCGCAAGTTATTCTCCTCCATAGTGTCGGGCCAGGAGGTTTGCCAGCGCCTTCATAATTGCTGATATTGGGTCGGTCCCGGCTCTGATGTCGGCCAGGACTTGAGTGCCGACCTCGATGGCAATGCCAACTAATCGTTGGATTGCATCGGCTGTTTCGAGGTCGGCCGTAGGTGGTCTCCTTTCTGAAGGCGTTGGTGCTGGTCTCGGGCGTTGGCTTTCTAGTTTGTGGGCAGAGCGTGCTCTGTGTGAGGGTCGGGCTCTCTCTTCTGGTGGAGCCCTCTCCTGCACTCTACCCACGCCCTTTCTGGTAGTCTCCTTGATAACCTGCGCCTGAGGGGCTATTGGTCCAGGTGTCGGGGTAGAGGTGACAGCCGGAGGAGGCTGCGACTTCTTCCTCCTGCTTCTCTCCCGCCTCCTCTTTTTTGAGGGCTGCCGTTCTGTGGCAGGATTGGCGGGAGGCTGCAGAGTCGCCCCGGTGGTTGCCCTTTCCTGTTCGGGTTCCACCGTTTCCTTGTGTAGTACGGGTGGGGGGGGGGCTGGTTGTCTGCCCTTCCCCGTGACAGTAGCCCACCCATCCTTTTGAATGGTAATGGCTTTAGGGCGACTCTGGGGGATCCTTTTCGGGTCCTCCGGGAGTAGCCCCGGTAAGGTTATCCCCTGTCTTCGTGCAGTCCTCCTCAGGACTGGGCAGCGGCGGTCATTTGCCGTGTGGTTCTTACCACAGTTGGCACATTTGGGTTCCTCTTCCCTACCCCTAGGGCAAAGGCTTGCTATGTGCTCTCCGGCACAGCGCACATACCTCACTGGCCTGAAGCAGTTGGCAGAGGCATGCCCGAAGGCCTGGCATCTGTGGCATTGAGCCGGTCCTACCTTCCTTTGCCAGGCCTCGATGACGACTCCTCTCATATAGAGGAGTTCGTCGATGTTGTATAGGTTCTGGAGCTGCTCCAGGTTCAGGTGGTCTAATTGGGCGAAGTAGATGCAGCCAGGTCTGCCTCTACGTGGTGGAATTGCCTTGACATACTTGATTGGGAAGCCCTTTGCCCTTATGGCCTCCTCTATGTCCTTAGTATCCGTGCCCATAGGTAGCCCCCGGATGCCCACCTTCGTGGGCTTATCCTCCTCCGGGGTATAGCAATACCAGGACAGGGTTGGTGTCTCCTTGCTCAGCTCCACCATATAGCACTGAACTGTACGGAACTCGTTGGCGCTTTGCGGCGTGAACCGTACGCCTTTCCCGAACGGACGGGCATTCAAAGGGTGGCCCAACATTCTGTTGAGCTCCTTAAAATGCCTCGTCCAGTCCGGTAGGCATTCAGCTACTATCGGTGGATATCTAGCTTTTTCCTGGTCGGCAGGCTTCTCCACAGGCACTGCCACCGGTTGTGGTCTTGGCACTGCTGGTGCAGCTACCGTATGGGCATAGCTGGTAGATGGTCGTTGACCATCGTCCTGCGGAAGCCCGGACGGGTTTGTAGTAGCCACTGGCGATGATCGGCCAGCGGATGCAGCCAGGGTTGCATAGGTGGTTGACCCCCAGCTGAAGGACTCTTCGCCCCCCTGCTCATACTGAGCCGAATCACGGCTACGACGATCTGGTGATATAGAGCGAGGGGGGGGTTGTGGTGGAGAAGGCGACTTCGGCGGTGATCTAAGCACCTTCTTCGTTGTCACCACCTGGTGGTATATTTCATCATCAGATGAAGATGGAGTTTCGTCGGACGACTGCTGGGAGCCAATCCGTTGTCTCTTCTCGAATAGAGAGGCTTCAGTCTCGGGTGGTGTGTGGCGTCTGGCCGTTTTCTTGGCCCGCTGTTGTTGGGGCGACGGTTCCTGCCTGACCGTGTGCTCAGACACGGCTGGCGTGAGCGCGACGCTCGTTGCGGGCTCTTTCTGCGGCGAGACGGGCTTCCGCATAGGGATATGGGAGAACGCTGGCACCGTTCTGGTGCGCTCCGGGTTCATTATATCCCTAATTACAAGAGGTCTCTCCAACACTCCCTTCTTATCCGGTGGCTTTTTAGACTTGGGGGGTGGTTCCCCCTTGTCCCTACTCGACATGCTGGATTACTATCTAGCTTGTCAGTTGTAATCAACGTGGCCCTATCTATATAGATGGTGAGATTATGTAGGTGACTATCTTCACTTTGGGCACTGCCTACCCCTTTTGTCAACAAAAGGGTTGGGGGAAGTGCGACGGTGGCACTTTACACGCGACTAGGCACAGGATGCACGGAACGCATAAAGTGCCAAGAATCAACTAGGGGCCGGTGACCTCAACGCCTCACGGAATCGCGGGACTCAACGTGGGCGGAGTTTGTCGTACCGGCGGTTATTTGCAGCCACTGTAAAACTGCAAGTAACGCACACCTAGGAGATCCTTATTTGCAAGAAAAATCAATTTACTGAACTACCTCGAAGCGAAACGCGAAAGTGAGCCGCGCCATTTGTGCGCTTGCGCAACTCAATTACATCAATTTGTACTATCACTCTCTCACGCTTTGCTCAATAACTTTATTTGTATAAGACTTACATTTATACAATTTACTTATAAAGATAGCACAAAAAAATATCTATACTACGATATACATTACATTTTCATATCACAAAAAACCTTTTATTTATTTAACAAAATATGCTTATTTTACTCACATGTTCAAAGTTGGAATTTCTTAAATATTTAACATAGAAAGTTAAAACAATGTTTTCCACTTGAAATTATACATATCTTAACTAATACAATAGTTTAATTTACATTTTCTCTATACATTTGACTATTAAAACACTTTTAAATTTCTTATACAAAACTATCATTATTTCACTTATTCACAGGAATTTTCACATAGAAATAACACAGAATTCACCTCTTTTACACGTCCAATCAATCTGAAATGTTTTACAAGTAATTTTTACATAAATTGCTGAAATTTGCAAATATTTAAATTTCTACATATTTGGCCTCCTAAGTACGTGGCTAGCGTGCGTCTATGAACTCACACTATTTGAACAACTAACTTTTGCACGGCTATCGACTATCAGTAAAAATGGAAAGTTTAGTATACACTAATATCAACAATACTGGGTGAATAATGATTCTACACAATTCTCAAACGTTGAAAACTATTAATAATCAGATTCCCATCAGTTATCATGTCTCTTATCAAACAATATAAGTGAATGTTTTCATAAATCAATCATAGAAAATAGGCATTTGTTTTCATACAAAACATATCAAACTCATATAAGACAATACTTATGCAATTAATTTCCATTAATTCTACTTATGCACAGCGATCATCTCGACCGGGGAACAATCCTGGTCTCTAACTTTATTTTAATATTTCTTTAAATTAACATCATTGGAAACATGATTTCAACCGGGGAACAAATCCGGTAACATAATTTATATCTTAAAAATTCCCTATATGAATTTATTAAGAGATATTACTAAGAAAACGATAAACTATTCCGGCCTGGGAGTCGAACCCAAGACCTTCATATCATTAATTCGATATTTCTTTAAGATTCAACTAAGCATTTTCTTATCGGAATATTTTTGCTTGATAATTTGCTTTTTAGAAGGTATTCGTAATCGGTTAACTAATAAATTGAAATATTCTTATAGGCGCGTCGCCAACACCCATCAACACCGTGTAGTGGGTTTTGGAGGAATGCATGGCTCTGGAAATATCCTCATACATTTCCTCCACTTCCTCATCGGGATGTGCCGAGGTTGGTGCGTAAACCTGTATGACCTTCAGCGAATACCGTTTGGTGATTCTGAGTATCAGGTACGCGACCCTCGTCGAGACACTCCCAATCTTTACAAAGTTGTTGACGAGAGACTTGTGGACGATAAATCCGACACCTCCTTAGGACAGATGGTCGTCCTCCCGGTGATAGAACAAGTTGCCGGACTCGAGGATTACCGTGTCCTCCCCCTCTCTTCGGACCTCGGATAACCCAATAATATGCACAACTTGTCTACCTCTTCTTCCAACTCCAGTATCTTTTCGTCAGTCCTCAGGGTGCGTGCGTTATAGGTCGAGTCGTCGTAGGTGGCAACCGAACCTCCACAGGAGATTCTTAGCACCCCCTGCCCCGCCGTTACCATGGTCGCCACCGTAGTCAGGAATAGCGGGGCCGCCGGGGACTGGGGGTCGTTTGTTTGCGTCATTACTCATGGGGGGATATTTGCTATAGTTGCCACGCTTGGCGAGCGGGTTGGCAACCGCAGTTTTTTATTCCATCATTGCTGTTATCAGGAAGATGCTGCTGCCCATCTCCTGCCTGTCTCCCTCTGTCGCCTCTTACGATACCCACGGGAAGATATGGGGTAATGGATATTCTCAACCGCCACTCAACTCACTCAAACGCCACGGCATTGAATAGTCATATAATCACTGTTTTCCCCAATTTTTTTCTTTTCCATGTCCAGGGGTTTGATTCTACTGAGAAGAATCATGGAAGAAAGTAAGAAACTCAGTAGTTGCTCTTTTCAAAATATTTTTACAATAGTTCTATAATTATATAAAGCGATAAGTTAAACATAAAATGTCAAAAGTATATGTAGATACCAAATCGGTTTAGAAATTTCTAGTTAGTCCTGTGTAGTACGAGAGGTCAGTTCCAAGCATTTTTGTCTGACTTAAATTGAAAAGGTGAAAGATCTAACATTTCTTTTGGAATCTTATTATAAAAGCGTATATCGCTACCCAAGAACGCATTTTATACTTTGTGTTATTGTGATTTTATTTTTATTTCTACAATTAAAATTTTGCAAATCACCATTATTTACATCAATTCGATGCAATCAATTTCTTTAAACTGTTCTCTAAGAGATACTCGGGCTCCTTGAAAGTACATAGATCTTACTTTACGCTTTTTATTTAATATGCACACTTTTTATATGATTCGATTAGCATTGTACAAAATGTTTACACGTTTCAAGTGTGTTAAGAGTGTCTACAATATTTATCAAATGGGTGACGACATATTTGAACACTTTGTGTTCAAAAACACACACTTCCAAAAATCGAGATTTGCGGTGAACTTATTGAACATGTTTATCTATTAGGTAATAATAATAATAGTAAGTAATTAATATAAACCCATATAGTCAATATTATAATAATTACTTACTGGAATAAATTATTATGGTATCTACCTACCTATCCTTACTATTAACTAATTACAATATTCCTTGCGAGATCAGCATAATGTATTCGTGTCCATTCTAAACACCCGGAAACTTATTTTATTCTTTGGAACATGTACTCTGTGGCGGCATTCAACAGTGTCAAATGTAGTGCGTGCGGCGCGGCGGCGACGATTGAATGCGATATCAATAGAAGCCACCGGTGCGTGTATCTTGATCTTGTACTTCCGAATAGCTGCAAAATTTCTTTGACAGGTCAGTATTCGACCTTTGATGATGCCGACAACAAGACGCCGCGCACTGTTAAAGTGCCGATGGTTAAAACTAGGGATGCACTGTTTTTTCTTTTGATGGATATTTTCATCCGCTATGTATGTTTATGGTATTGTTCGTAATGCGCATAAGTCCAATTTTCCAATTTTTTTTAATATATTTTTTGCATTTCATAGAGTCCCTAAGCGTATACCCGAACTCCTATACTCCCTGAAACGACACTCATTCCTAACTGCAAGACGCAAGAGTCTCGCAGGTTTAGTCTTGTTCTTGCTCAAATCTTGCACGGTCAGTCTTGGTCTTGGTCCTGCTAAAATAAGGCGGTCTTGTTCTTGGTCTTGGTCTTGCAAAAATGCAAGAACAAGACCAAGACTGCAAGACCAAGACCGATTTTGGGCAACACTAGCAGAAATTCACGGATAGCGTGGTAGGGGTCGCTTTGGTCTTGTTGCTCCGTTTGCCCCGAGCAGTTGTAGTCTTGAGTGGAATTTTGCCTCCCTCCCCCCCGAATACGCGGGGCAGCCTGAGCACCCACGCTCAGGAGTGGAGTAACTTGGTCGTGGATGCTCAGCGAGGGATTCTCCAGAGGTGCTGGTACCCTCCTGGGATAGATCTTCACTTAATTCCGCTATCATGTTAGGGGAGAGGGGGGGATTTGGGCCTCCGTCCACCTACACTCACCAGACGAAACGTGGAAGCAGAGCTTCCACTTCATGCCGGTATTCTGTGAGGTCGTGGTACCACCCCAGTTTGGCCCGGCCCATATGTGCAACAGCAAAGCTGCCACGTGGCTCTACCACTGTTACTCTTTCGACAAACTGTTACTCTTTCGCTTCTTCGTAGGCAGCTACGGCTTCTTCGACGTTTGAAAAAAACTTGCATATAATTTTTTTATTTATATTTTTTTCTTTGACTCTAGGAAACAAGTGCTAGGAAACAAAAAAAAACATTTCAAGTGCTCTACAGTACCCATGGTCATGGAACGACTGAGGTATGATGACTTCCTGATGTTATAGTTGTCCAGAGTTACTTTCAGAATTCGAATACTAAGTTTTGGTCTGTCTTACAGAACCAGCTTAAACTATCGTAAAGCCCCACAGTAGTTTACTTGGTTTTGGATTTAATTTTATAAATTACTAGCTGTTCCTCACGACTTCACCCACCTCGGTTTTAATTCTTTTTTGCGCCGAACCCTAATATTTTTTCTAAAATAAAAGTAACCTTAGCTACTCCTTATAACATCAGCTATCTGCCAGTCAAAGTCCCGTCAAAATCGGTCCAGCCATCTCTGAGATTAGCCGGAACAAACGGACCGACAGACAAAACTTTAAAAAATATATGTAAAATATATACCGAATATTCTTTCGTTCGCATTTAGTAAAATGCAGTTATTTTGACATAACAAACAGACACTTCAATTTTATTTATTTGCATAGATGGGATCCAAAGAAGATTGTAGCAACCAGTCATCTCATCTATTGAAATGTGTTTCTGTTTTTATTTAACTAGCCTTACGAATCATCCTTGGTAGAAATTAATGTTCTTCTGATGTAATGGCAGGGACGAGGAACGAGTCCCAGTGACGCACTGAACTTCTATACAGGTCTAGCATACTTAAACCAATCTACAAGTTCTTTAATTGTAGCTTATGTAATCCTTTCCGTAGTACGTGGGACATTCACGAAGTTTTGAGATATAAAAAAGTATTCTAGATACTATTAATATTTATTTTACATCTTTTCAAAATATTCTCCATCATGATCTATAAAGCTCATATAAAGTTCCATTCGTCTGAACCAACTCTGAAAACACTTACCAGTCTTGATCTGACAGGTCGGCAATCGCTTCTTCGTAGACAGCCACGGCATCTTCGGCACTTGAAAAAAACTTGCCTTTTATTTTTTCTTTGACTCTTGGGAAATTATAAGAAGTTAAGTCAGAGCTTTAGGATGGTTGTCTTAGAGTTAATTGACACCAAATTTCTCAATAAATTCTTTTGTTCTAAGGGAGGTATGTCAAGAGGCGTTATAGTGATGCAGCATGATCCTCCGAAGCCCGGTCTTTGGTCTTCTCTCCCGCACAACTTAAAAAGCTTTGGGTAATTCCATTCAGAGTTGACTGACCTACAATTTTCCAGCATTGACGGCGACAAATGTCCGCTCCGCGAAAAAAAACTAGCCACCATTTTCTTGCCAACGTTGCGAGGTCTTTGCAGTTTTGTCGGTAACTGTCCTTCTGAGTAGACCCATACCGATGATTTCCTTTTATTTTCCGGATCATATTGACAGATCCACGTCTCATCACCGGTAAAGATTTCTGAAATACGCCTACATGCCCAGTTTTCAAAACATAGACGCATTTCACGGCACGAATCGACACGTGTCTGTTTTTCGCTTTCAGAGAGCAAACGAGAAATCCATCGATAACAAAGCTTCCTCACTCCAAGATGCTTATGCCTAAAACTTTTCGATGTATGTGATTAGCGGGTCGTCTCTCACCAACATTTCAGTAGTACATACATTCTCTGCCGTTACTGATGTTTGTGGGGCCCGGGTTTTTGGTCATCTTTAAGGTTAATTTTACCCCTTATGAATTCAGCAAGCCACCTAAAAGTTGCTGAGATGAATTGAGAGCTGATTCCCCTAATGGTGATTGTAACCGTTGTAAACTTAATTGTTCGTTTAAACCAAATTTAAAATCATAATAAATCATAGCGCGCAAATGTTCACGTTTAAGATCAATCGTTTTAAATGAAAGGCGCGGGAACCGTTGCAGGAAAATTAATAGAACTTTGCTTTTTTTTAGTAATGAGCAATTGGCTTATGGAGTTCTATTTTTAAATAAATTTGCGTTTTGGAGACATATAACACGGGTGCGTTCCATTTTCAAATTTCGATCATCTCGAAACTTATTGAGTGACCTACGTATATACCGCCAATTAAATCACAGATAATCAGATTGTTAGAAGATAATATTAAGATCTTGGTATCCGGGATAGGGATCTAGGAAGGTACCACCTATTACTGCTGCCAAGCAGTAGTGCGTGCATTGCTGAAAATATACTCTTTCAGTAAAGCTAGTATACTCGTACATTACAGGCAGTAAGGCATTTCATCTTAGACGACTTATCTATGAACTTATGTTTGAAGTTGGTTATCCGTAGGCTGCAATAGTCACTTACCATCAGGTGAAATGTACTTTTGTCACTATAATATCATAAAAACAATATTAGGTATTAGAATTACATTGAAGACTGAACATGTAAGTGACAAAAGTGGAGTGTGTAACTTTTGCTTTTGAAAGAAAACTTCAGACTTTTTAATGTATTAGAAATATTAATTAGAAGATTCGTCATGTATGTAGATTTAAAATAAGTGATATTTTTTATAGGATAGGGCGACAAACGAGCACACGGTCCACCTGATTGTAAGTGGTTGCTGTAGCCCATAGACATCTAAATCTATCCCCGATTACGCATCAAAATGCAGATGCGTTGTCAACTGTGAGGACTAAGGTGGAATGCCTAATTTCCAGTAAAAAGGGTCTCTGGTTCTCTACTCTCACAGCATCATTATACTACTATTATACGCTGGTGTTCTGTGAGAGCGTGGTCCTTACCCGGTCGTGCCGACCCGTTTGTGCTACTATATTATAAATATAACTGCAGCGTGGCTCTACTACGTAGGCAAATAGTAAATATTTCATGCTTATTTACTTATTTCTCCTACCTCAAGCTGCGAATACTTGAAAACGTCTAAATGACGATTTTTATTGTATAAAAATATTTTAGTACTAACTAATATAATTCCGACTTTAATATTCCGGTACTGTACTGCATCACTGTACATTTCCTAAGTGCCAACTGCAATGGATGAAGGCGGAATATCAACAAAAAATTACAGGATAACTATTGTATTACCTGACATATTTGTGATAAAAACTGAAATGTGAACTTATATAGCTACTGTTTAGATTACATCGGACATTAGCCACCTTATTAATTCTAGAGCTGGACGTAACGTATGTCTTTCCCACTAAAAAAAATTGTACAGCCGACTTCAATATAAATAAAATAAGAACAAAATCAATGTATTCGAAGTCAATTAAATACGCATTATTAAGGATAACTCAAAAATTACTAGTCAGATCTTGATCAAATTTATCTGGGACCACATGAGAAGTACCACCAGCTTTCAAATAAAAAAATAATCATTAAAATCGGTTCACCTAGAAAGAAGTCCTGAGATAAACATTTAAAAAATAGTCGAATTACGGATCTCCTCTTTTTTCGAAACCGGTTGAAAATATACCACTCAGCCAGTACATTTTTATTACATGGAAAATTTCTCAACAATCACCATGATAGCTTAACAATTTGATGAAGCTGAGCCCTCACTGCTCATAGACCTGCTCTCCATTACAAATACTTTAAATTTGGGTTCAGTGGTTTTAGAAAGGTTTCCGTCACCAGCTGATCGCCAGGAACTCGATTGCTAATCATCGAAATGTACCGCGTCAGTAGGATAGGATTATGGCATATTGCCTCGTAGACTTTTCTTACATATGTCAAAATATTTATGTATGCATGCCTTGCGAAGATAAGGACGGGTTATATCGGACTGGCATCAATAAAACTTCACATTATTTTACTCGTACCTTCGCGTATCAGCAGAGACGCGGGAATGTTTTCTTACACTTCCGTAGTCACACAAAGCGCCAGCCACACCTTGTTAGTCCCTCCTTGACCAAATACAACTTATCTCCACATTCCTCTCCACAACGCGCGCCGGAACACGTGGTAGATCACTCTGCTTTGTATTTTAGTTGTAGCACAAATGGATCAGCATGACTGCAGAAAGAAATCGAACAAAATACCAGTGTGTGGCATGACTTTACTATTTCAAATGGTAAGTATAGAGAACCGGAGACTGTTGTTAGTGCTAACCGAGCATACCACCTTAGTCCTCAGCTTGACAACGTATCCATATCTTAATTCGAAATTCAAGTGAATCCACCAGCCATGGTATCCACTTACAGATGGTAGTGTTTGTCACCCTTACATCTATAAAAAGTGTACTCTTATACACGTTCTTCATCTTCATCTTCACGCAAGACTTTCTCTAAATCATGAAATCAGGTGTAATATTTATTCGTTATCGTTAAGTCGAAATAAAATAAAAAATACCTTAACTTCCTGCTTTTGCCCTGTTGCTGTAGATGAGCTTCGCCAAACGATTTTATATAATCTTTACAATTTACAGAAACTTTCCAAAAAAGAATCGAGTTATATTATAATCAAATAAAACATATTGTTTATTATTGAGGTCAACACCGGCAATTTTTCCGGACCGATACGACCTGGGGACCTTCAAGAAAAGAGCTTACTCCTTTCTAAAGGGCCGGCAACGCACCTGCAATTCCCCTGGTGTTGCGGTTGATCATTGCCCCCTCTTCTATAATAAAAAAGCAAATTGTAATTTCGTTTTAAAATGAGGTTCAGTATTGAGTATAGAGCCGTGGTAGTTCAGATGGTTAACGCTCGCTGTAAATATAACAGAACGCGAGTAACCCGGGTTCGATCCCCGCCGGCACCAATGAAATTGTTAATTGCAATTTTAAGTGCTGATATACCACGTGCTCGGCGGTAAAGAAAAACATCTTGAGGAAACCTGCATGTCTGAGGAACAAGAAAAAAAATATTTCGTAGACATGTGAAGTTCGCCAACACGCATTGGAGCAGCGCGGTGGATACTTCCTTGCCCTAAAAACCCTCTCAGAAATGAGGGGAGGCCTGTGCCCAGCTGTGGGACGTACATAGGCTGTAACTTTACTTTACTTATTGAGTATCGACATATTAGCTGTGTGTGTGTTTTTCGCATAGCGAGTGCAGAGAACTGGAGATCCTTTTTCTGGTTTCGAGGCAAAATATCTTAGTCCTCAGGGATGTAAACGCATCTGCACTATGATCTTTATAACAGATATATGTAGGTGTCTATGGGCCACAGCCTTCACTTACCAACAGATGTTTTGTGCACACGTTTGTTATAAAAAAAAAATTAATCAAATGGGTTGATGAGTCAATATGTTTGTGCTTGTGATGCTCACTATCAGGATCCCGAGGAACGTTTTCGCAATTTTCGCAAGATATATGGACATTCATCGATCGCCAACCTCTTGTACGTCAATTTTAAGAAAAAGTTGTTATGTTATCCGCATTGCACCTTAATATTTGTTTTGAAATTCTTCATTTCAGGTATTTATTAATACCTGGGGGTTTCTTCGTATTTTGTTTGCATAAAAGTGAAGAAAAAACCCTTTGTTTGTATTATTTGTATTTGCTACTTTTCTTGCACTGTCTTTATTTGTAATGTTCGCAATGTATCAGATTTCTTCGTTAGATTCAAACTGAGTGAATCTTACGAAAAAATCGGATGCATTCTGAAGTTTTGTTACAAAAAAGGTAAAAATGCTACTAAAGCCGCGAAGAAATTTTTGTGGAGTTTATGGATCTAATGCAGTGTCAATAAGAGTAGAACAAAGTTGGTTCAAGTGTTTGCAGTCTGGGAATTTTGATGTCAAACATGCAGCTCAATTGGACAAAGTCAATACCATTTTTGAAAAAGTCGGCATATTAGTAGTTAGTGCCGTGTAGTGGCGGTTAAGAATATCCACTACCCCATATCTTCCCGTGGGTGTCGTAAGAGGCGACAGAGGGAGACAGGCAGGAGATGGGCAGCAGCATCTTCCTGATGAGAACTGTGACGTAATAAAAAACTGCGGTTGCCAACCCGCTCGCCAAGCGTGGCAACTACGGCAAATACCCCCCAATGAACAAATACACAAAAAGACGGCCCCCAGTCCCCGGCGGCCCCGCTATTCCTGGCTACGGTGGCGACCATGGTAACGGCGGGGCAGGGGGTGCTAAGAATCTCCGGTGGAGGTTCGGTTGCCACCTACGACGACTCGACCTGGCAACATATAACGCACGCACCCTGAGGACTGACGAGAAGATACTGGAGCTGGAAGAAGAGGTAGACAAGTTGCGCTGGCATATTATTGGATTATCCGAGGTCCGAAGAGAGGGGGAGGACACGGCAATCCTCGAGTCCGGCAACTTGTTCTATCACCGGGAGGGCGACCATCTGTCCCAAGGAGGTGTCGGATTTATCGTCCACAAGTCTCTCGTCAACAACGTTGTAAAGATTGGGAGTGTGTCGACGAGGGTCGCGTACCTGATACTCAGAATCACCAAACGGTATTCGCTGAAGGTCATTCAGGTTTACGCACCAACCTCGGCACACCCCGATGAGGAGGTGGAGGAAATGTATGAGGATATTTCCAGAGCCATACATTCCTCCAAAACCCACTACACGGTGTTGATGGGAGACTTCAACGCAAAACTAGGCACAAGAGAAAGCGGTGAGCTGAAGGTAGGGAAATTTGGATTAGGGCAACGGAACCGAAGGGGCCAGCAGCTGGCCGACTTTATGGAGAAAGAGGGACTCTTTATGATGAACTCTTTCTTCCAGAAGCGGCCCCACAGGAAGTGGACCTGGTCGAGCCCCGACGGTTCGACAAAAAATGAGATTGACTTCATTATGACGACCAGACGCCAACTGTTCAGTGATGTCTCAGTGATCGCAAGGGTGAAAACTGGCAGCGATCACCGAATGGTTAGAGGCACACTGAACCTAAACGTTAAGTTGGAGAGGTCTCGTCTAATGAAGTCAACGCTCCGTCCCCCTCGTGCTCTAATCCAGAATCCCGAAACCTTTCAGCTCGAGTTACGTAACCGCTTCCAGTGCCTAGAAGATTGCAATGCAGTGGACGATATGAACGACAAGCTCGTGGAAACTGTCCATGCGGTCGGAGCTAAGTTCTGCAAGACCCGCCGCAGAAGAACACAAAAACTCTCCGATCACACTCTTAATCTCATGGCTGTTAGACGGGAGATGAGGCTGCAATCGTCAACAGATTTGACAGCATACAGGCAACTGAACAGACAGATCTCCAAATGCATGCGGCGAGACTTACGCAACTTTAATACTTCTCGTATTAAAGAAGCGATCGAGCGGAACCAGGGCTCCAAAGTCTTTGCCAGAGATCTGTCTGCCAGAAAGAGCCAACTGTCAAAGCTGAAGACTGAGTGTGGCAACATCGTTTCCGGGACACCTGAGATTTTGAGTGAGATTGAGAGGTTCTATGGGCAGCTGTACACACCATCGTTGGAGCCACACGCAAGTGTGAGTAACGATCCAAGAGCAAGTCTTATCCGACACTATTCCGATGATATCCCGGACGTCAGTCTAAGCGAGATTAGAATGGCTCTCCAGCACCTTAAAAACGGCAGGGCCCCAGGCGAGGATGGAATTACAGCGGAGCTTCTGAAAGCGGGTGGAACACCGGTACTTGTAGTCCTTCAGAAGCTCTTCAATTCCGTCCTCCATGGTGGCACTACTCCAGAGGCGTGGAGCAGAAGTGCGGTGGTCTTGTTCTTTAAGAAAGGCGACAACGCTCTCTTAAAGAACTACAGACCGATTTCCCTTCTGAGCCGCGTCTACGTGCTGTTTTCGAGAGTCATTACGAATCGTCTCGCACGCAGACTTGACGACTTCCAGCCTCCCGAACAAGCCGGTTTCCGAAAAGGCTTCAGTACCATAGACCACATACATACCCTGCGGCAGATTGTACAGAAGACTGAAGAGTACAATCTGCCACTTTGCCTGGCGTATGTGGACTATGAGAAAGCCTTTGATTCCGTCGAAATTTGGGCGGTGCTACAGTCCCTTCAGCGGTGCCAAGTTGACTGTCGGTATATCGAAGTGCTGAAGTGTTTGTACAGTAGGGCTACGATGGCTATCCGAGTACAGAACCAGAGCTCGAAACCTATCCAACTGCAGAGAGGTGTAAGACAGGGTGACGTTATATCCCCGAAACTCTTCACCGCTGCATTGGAAGACGTTTTCAAGCTACTGGACTGGAAAGGATACGGCATTGACATCAATGGCGAGTACATCACTCACCTTCGATTTGCCGACGATATAGTCCTTATGGCAGAATCGCTGGAGGACTTAAGCACTATGCTCAATGACCTCAATAGTGCCTCCCAACGGATAGGTCTTAAGATGAACATGGACAAAACAAAGATCATGTTCAATGTCCATGTCACACCTATGCCGGTAGTTGTTGGGAGCACTATGCTCGAAGTTGTTGACGAGTACGTTTACCTGGGACAAATAGTCCGACTAGGTAAGTCCAACTTCGACCGAGAGGTCAATCGACGGATTCAACTCGGCTGGGCAGCGTTCGGGAAATTACGACATATCTTTTCGTCAGGTATACCTCAATCTCTAAAAACTAGATTGTACAACCAGTGCGTGTTGCCAGTGATGACTTATGGATCTGAGACGTGGTCCTTCACTGCTGGCCGTATGAGGACGCTTAAGGTCGCTCAGCGAGCTATGGAGAGGGCTATGCTCGGAGTTTCTCTGCGTGATAGACTCAGAAATGAGGATATCCGCAGTAAAACCAGAGTGACCGACATAGCCCAACGGATTAGTAAGCTGAAGTGGCAATGGGCCGGCCATATAGCTCGAAGAACCGATAACCGATGGGGAAGAAAGGTTCTCGAGTGGCAGCCTCGTACCGGATGATAATGATGATTAGTAGTTACGACATATCCTATGAATTAATTATTGACCACAAAACAGTTTTGACTCGTTTAAAAAAGTCTGACTATACAAAAAGTTCGATATTTGGGCCCACGAGCTCTCTGAAAGAAACCTAATGAACCGTGTACTCATTTACGATTCTCTATTGAAACGTAATGGAACCAAACCATTTTCGAAAAGCATTTTCGCTGGTGATGAAAAGTTGATCACCTACGACAAGAATGTGCGAAAAAGATTATGGTCAAAGGTCAGTCAAGCCCCACAGACAGTGGCAAAACTCGGATTAATACGTAATAAGGTGATGCTGTGTGTATAGTGGGATTGGAAGGGCAGCGTTTATTATGAGCTTTTACCGTCGGGCAAACCATCGATTCGGATCTTTACTGCCAACAACAATGAGACTCAAGCAAGAAATTGAGAAAAAATGACCGGAATAGATCAACAGCAAATGAGTGGTCTTTCATCGTGATAACGTCAGACCACACACATCTTTGCCCACTCAGCAAAAATTGAGAGCTTGGCTGGGAAGTATGAAGCACATCCACCATATAGTGCTGAACTTGTATCCTCAGATATTTACCTGTTTCGGTTCCTTCCGAATTATTTGGACAGTGTTGAGTTAACATCAAGAGAGGACTGTCAAAACCATTTGTCGCATTTTTAATCAAAAATGGCAAGATTTCTACAGCAACGGGATTATATCACTACCTACAAGACAGCAATAAGTTATTGAACAATATGTTATAGCACATATATATTATAGCTAAATGTAATTAAACTTTGGAATAAATTTGGAAAAAAAATATAAATACGGAAAAACTTTTTCTCCTAGATAAATTTTACATTTCTGCAAATAATTTCATCCAAATATGTTCATTAAAAAATAAGCATAATGTAGCGTCGAAATTCTCAGCCTTATGAACCTTGAAGAAATAAATTCTCAGGGCATCGTTACCACCAAGGTCACAACGGACGATAAGCAAAATTTCCTCCGGCCCCGTTTGTCACATTAAGGTATATTTGTCAAAACGAAGCGAATTTTTTAGCAGAATACTTAATGTCAAAAAATAAAACATGACATCAAAAATAAAATAATTTAAATTAATAAAAATAAATTTAATCAATTATTAAAATATATTTCTATCAATTGAAATCAATTTCTTACGTAATATTCCCTTCTTTTATGCTCTCGTTTCTTCTGTCATCCGCAGCACGTTGTAGGATGGTAGGTTCTCATTCAACACAACCCCATGGCATCTTATATATAATTTATTCGTAATCTATAAGAAATTTGGTCCTTTCAGATTTCTACGTTAGCAGAGAGAAAATAATTTTCCCAGATTTTACATTGCAGATTTTACAAAACCTTTAACAGGGTTTTCTCATACTATCGTACTTATGCATTATATGCTTATGCACATGAACAAACATTCAGACTCCGAAAAATCAAAAAAAAATCGAACCCAATGTCACAGAATAAATAATAATACAACGCACCAAACGTAGTATTATTATTTATTCTGTGACATTGGGTCACACAAACACGCCCCGTGCGGCTTCCAAACCCGCGACTCTCAGTGCCTCAACCCAATATTTGACCGCACTGCCGAGCCGTTTTTAATTAATGACTCTAATTTGGATTAAATAATTAACTGGCTTAGGTTCGTCTATTAACAAAATAATTCATCATCATCATCATCATCAGCCTGCGGCGCGGCAGGCGCCAAGGCCAAGGCGCGCCACCTAGACCGGTCTTCGGCTTCACGCATCCAGTTGCTGCCAGCCGCCTTGCGCAGATCGTCGCTCCATCTAGCCAGGGGGCGTCCCACACTACGTTTACCTAAACACGGTCTCCACTTTATGACACGCCTACTCCAACGGTTATCGCTTTTGCGACAAATGTGACCAGCCCATTGCCACTTTAGCCTACAAATACGGAAGGCTACATCGGTAACCTTGGTTCTCCGGCGGATTTCTTCGTTACGAATCTTATCAACCAGAGAAACTCTGACCAGACCAGAGTAACATCGCCCACTGGGTGACTTTGAGTTTGTGGAGTAGTCGTACCGTAAGTGTCCAGGTTTCGGCATCATATGTGAGTACTGTCGGGACGCACTGGTCGAAGACTTTCGTCTTCAAGCTTTGCGGTATGGGCGACGAGAAGACCTGACGAACCTTCTTTCTTGAAGTTGTTTTTATCTATCTGCATTATCTGACCCAGGTAGATATACTAACAAACAAAATAAATAAACTAACAAAATAAATATCAAGTATTAATTATATATTTTAACTTCCTGCTAAGAAAAGTGAAAATTGAAAAAAATCGGGATTATAGAAAATTCAAAGGTCACAGGAAGCCACCCTGACAATTTTTCGATGGTATATCTATGTCTGTACATGAATGTATATGTGTGTGTAGATGTATGTAAACCTCTTACACTTTTTGAACGGCTTGACCGATTAAAATGATTGAAATGAACTAAGCGAATTTTCAAAGTGTTTTATCAAACTTAGATTTCCTATGAATTTTAAATAATTCGGACTGGTAGATCTTGAGTAAATCTCAGAAATAAAAATTTGAAAAACTGTTATTTTTAAATACCTTTTAAACGGCTTTACCGAACGGTTCCAAAAACTAATCTGCTTTTAACTTTGAAAAACCACGTCGATCGCCGCCGCTCTGGGCAAAATCGATTGATTCGTTCGTGAGATATCGTTAACGAAAATTTTTTAAAAAATTTGGTTTTTTTAAATTACTCCGATATTTCTTACTCAACGTCATAATTTGGTTAAATTCGGAGTGCTTTGCATTGGAAATTAGCGGGAAGTTTCAGGGATGGCCTGTAGGGTCAAACAATTTTTTTTATAATATTTGAACAACAAATTGAAGCATCCTTCATCTGATGAAAATTACTCATAACGGGTACGTGCAATAAATATCATGGATACCTGTAATCAACTTTTTAACTATAATAAACCAGTGCTTAACTACCTTATAGTAAGTAAGTGGTGATGTTGCCAAAGATGGTAAGGAGCACCGACTTCGCTTAACATAAGCCCATTCGCACATGTCTTGAAGACACCCACATTTTAACCGGATGGAAAGACAGATATTTGCAAATTATTTCATTCTATTACTGTATGTATTACAAACAGGAGAGAACCATTTTGTTCGATTACGTGGTATGTCGACATTAAAAGGGTGAAGACTGATGGGGACTTGTCTCGCGTCTGGTCGCCTGATGATGGAAGGGAGAGGGACAAATTATGTCAACTAATTTCTGCACACATCCTCCACAACATAATATCTTGTAGAACACCGAAAATTTTGAAAATTTGCCTGTGTACAAAAGTGCCTCATAGATTATTATTTCTGGCTTTTGGATCCTTAAAACCGTAACTAGCAGAGTGTTTTAAGCTTAATAAGTTTACGAATATTAAAGAAGCTTTAATTCTAACGTTTAAATCGAAAAACCTATAACAATATATTAATATTGATTTACCCAGTTCACTTATTAAGTAATAATCGTCTATAAAATGTAAGAAAGAAAACAACACATTAATTTATGCATTAAAACCGAAAGATATAAAATTTTAAAATAATTATGGCTATCCTAATACTTAAAATATCTAGGCAAAAATTAACATATTTAGACTTGCACAACATGTCTCATGGCTGACCAGAGAGGTGTACAGATCGAGTTATTGTCAGGCTCCAATGCCTGATGTTAGTCTGAAAATCCGAGGTCTAGGTACAATCTGAAAAACCAAAATCGGTATAAACGCCAGAATTTGTGAAACTGCTTGTACTTTGTAATATTGATTTTATTTTTAATGGATACTTCAACAGTTGCGGCGGTTAAGTAAAACCTCTAAAACGTAGAAAAGACGACTTGTAATTTAAATATCTTCTGGTAAAAGAATCTGAAAGATAGAACACTTGGGAAATATAGTCACGTAGTAGGAAAATTCGATTACCTTGCAATATTCTTACGGGAACTTGTCTCAGAAATTGAATAATTTATCAAACTTTTTGCACGTTACTTCTCTTATAGAGCATCATCACTAACATTTTTACAGTTCTGATAATGTCATAATAAAAAAAACATTTATACGATCAATCGAACTAAGAATTAAACTTTAAAATTTATTGAATAAAACTTTACTGACTTTAACGTGCTTGAAATAAAGTTCATTTTTCTTTATTTTTATAGAATGACAGAATTAGTAATAACACAAATAAAACTGCACTCTTAAAAGTCTTATTGCCTTAAGTTACGGTCCATTTCAGTTTGTTTTAATTATTTTTGGGAAAATTACCTATATTAAAAACGATAGGAATCGATTCAGTAAACGATTCTGAACAAACTACTTTCTCAAAGTGCGTTAATTATGTTACATGTTGTATATATATATATATATATATATATATATATATATATATATGTGGATTCTATCGCGTTTAATTTACTTATTTTACGTTTCGGGTGCTTTACAGTACCCATGGTAACGGGGGGGGGGGGGGCTGAGATGTTTGACGTCCCAATGTAATAGTTAGCCCGGCTACCTTCACGTTTTTTAATATTAACTTTCGGTTCGATCTACACAGAACCAGCATACAGTATCTTGAAGTCCTTCCCTTAGCGAAGTTAATTTATGCAGATCTTTTATAAGTTTTTTTTTTTTTATAGAATAGGCTGACAATCGAGCACACAGTCCACCTGATGGTAAGTGGTTGCTGCGGCCCATAGACATCTACATCTATCTTCCATTACAAATCAAAATGTAGATGCGTTGTCACCCGTGAGGACTGAGATGGAATGCCTCATTTCCAGTAAAAAGGGTCTCCGGTTCTCTACACTCACCATACGAAATAGAGCAGCATTAAGCTACTATTTCACGCTGGTATTCTGTGAGAGCGTGGTCCTTCCCCGGTCGAGCCGACCCATTCGTGCTACAACTATACTACTAATATAACTGCAGCATGGCTCTACCACGTAAAAAAAGTAATAATGTAACATAAAATTTAACCTAATTATAAACACATTTAACGAACAGGCATCACTTTTGGCCGGATGGTTCCCAAAATACATCATTTTAAATTTTTTGGGCCAGGGGAATCAATAAAAAATGACAATGGATTCAAAATTGAAACAAGATATATAAGAAAATCAAGTTTTATTGTAATTTTACAGTAGGTCTATACTTCTATATAGTACTAATCAGTCTTTTGGTTGCAGAAATTAGCACTTTTTGGGCTTTGTTTGCGAGACGAACAAGGACATTAAGATATTCATAGAAATTGTTCATATTGATACAATTCGTAGTTTTCAAATAGTACGCAGGCTAGTCGCGTGAACTAATACAAATAAATGATTTTAATCTATAAGACGGGTATTTTTTTATAGGAGTGGGGGCAAACCAGCATACGGTGGATGGTAAGTGATTACCGCCATCCATGAACAACCGCAACACGAGGGGAGTTGCAGATGCGTTGTCGGCCTTTTAAAAAGGAGTAGGCCTTTTCTTGAAGGTTACTAAGTCGTATCGGTCCGGAAAAATCTTTTTTGATAGTCGATTCCACAAGGAAGTTGTGCGAGGAAGAAACCTTCTTCTAAATCGCTCAGTGGTAGTCCGCCTGTCATCCAGATGGTGTGGATGATATCAGAAGTTTTGTTGCGATAAGCGGTCATGTAATTTCACGGCTAGGATTATTCCGAACAATTTCTCAGAGCACTCCCCATGGTAAATGCGATAAAATACGCAAAGGGATGCAACATCTCTTCGCAGTGCCAGTGAGTCAAGCGGATCGGAAAGAGCTCGGTCGCCGACGATTATAAAAGTTCTGCGCTGAATGCGATCAATTGGAAGGAGATGGTACTGGGGAGCCCCAGCCCAGAGATGGGAACAGAATTTCATGTGCGGCCGAACCTGCGCCTTGTAAAGTTGCAAGCAGTGTGCTGGCATGAAATACTGTCCCACTCTGCCCATCACTTTTTAAAGGCCAATTTTACCTTCTCTTCCAAGTGACCATGAAACTGCACGTCACTCCAACTGAAAAATAAATATGAGTAAGAAATAATACGAAAACTTCCTTTTTTTCATAGAAAACTTTAAGCATTTTGATTTGTATCATGAATTTTGATAACTCTGGCGCAAATACCAAGGTAGTCAATGCCTACGGAATCAAAAGTAGAACGTTTTTATCGATTCTGATAAAAACAATACGTTTTAAGTAATAACATTGAAATAAACAAATACAAAAAAATACAAGAAAACTTTATGTTGACATAAAAAAAAATTACAATAAATGTTTCATTGAGTCCATAGGCTCCCAAACTAGTGTAAAACTGTGTTTCAGGAGCCTGTAGCTTCTCTCATAACGCTGCATTCTTAATTTATGCCGTAATATAAGGTACATTATAAGTTATTAAACAGAACTACTCAAAACAAGAAAATAAAAAATAACAAAGAAAGGCCTACTCACTAGCGCATATTTGTCATGTTTATGTGTGTGTGAGTGTGTCTGTGTTGTGTTTGCGTCAGTAATAAAAACCCGTTAACATGTTTTCTACATATTCACAATCGAGGTTTTCATAACAAAATAATTTTTTTCCTTAAAAAGTAAAAAATATTAACAATGCTATAAACATTACTAATATTCCCCTTAACTACTCGTGGTAAGCTTAAATTGCTTGTGTTAAGAGTGGTTCACGCCAGTAGTCGAATGGCGGATTGAACCCACGACCCTTTTGAGTTCGCGGTCCGCGTCCTGCCATTAGATTACTGTCGCTTTTATACTTCTTAATTGCAATTTTTACATTTTACATCTTATTTAATCTGTTATATATAGGTGTGGAACAATAACATCAAACAACTTCTGGCCGAATCTTGTTTTTACTCTGGGAATAGCACAACGGTTAATCCTTGCAGATGATTTAGGCAAGTAAGTAACATTTTTTTGTGATAATGGCGTAAACTTTCGTAAATAAAATTTTTTCTGGTACTAAGAACCTTGGCTTCATCATAGACATCTGTTGTGGGGTGTTTGAAGGGTAAGGAGAATAACACTTTCAGTACTGCACCTTGTGCACGTTGTGCAGTGATCAAGTAGGATTTTGCTGCAGTGCCCCAAGCACAGATACAACAGCTAATAATGCATTCACCGAGGGCTTTATAGGTTTGTAATGATAATTTAAAGTCAACAACTGTTCTTAGAGTTTTAAAAACATGGACGAGTTTTCTCAATATTGTATACAATGACATTATATACATTTACCATATTATTTTATCAGAAATTTCGACCTGACGGTTCCTTATTGAATCTACGCGCAACAAAAGGGAACTGATGTTGTCTTGCTATAGCATATGAACTTCGTTTTGTTGGCATTAAGGGATAAAAGGTTATTTTCTAGACATTTCGACACTATAGAAAGACAATCTTCTGCCAGGTCTGACACTTTTTGCCAATTTTTATCACGGATGATTAAGACTGTATCATCATTCGCAAACATGAGCAAGTCAAGATTAGGAAAATTAATTTTGCACAGATCATTTATATATAAGAGGAAGAGAGGAGGCCCCAGTACACTGCTCTGTGGAACGCCGTAGGTGCATCCTGCACTATCATTCTCAAGTCCTTCGACCCGTACACGTTGTGATCTTCCGACTAGATGATCTGCTAACCGATCACGAGCTATCCCCCTGATCCCCATATTCTCCAATTTAACCAATAGGATAGGAGTCGAAACGGTATCGAAAGCCTTTTGGAGATCTAAAAAGACACCTATGCACTTGTTTCCACCATCAAGGTATTTAGAGATTTTTCTCGTTAGCGTTAGAACTGCGTCTTTGGTTTATTTACCTTCTCTAAATCAAAATTGATATTAAACTAAAAATATCGCATGAGCCTCTTTTTAACCAACTTTTCTCAACACCTTAGACATAGTTAAAAGAATAAAGATAGGTCTATAATTTATAGGACTATGGGGTCACCTGCTTTATAAATAGGACACACAATAGCTTTTTTGAAAAGTGTGAGGGAAAAAAGTATCTTTCAATTCTCAAATTACATATATGTGTGATAGGATCTGCGAGGATTATTATAAATATCTTTAGTAATTTACCTGTAATATTATCCTATCCAAGAGCACTGTGTTTATTGAGTCCCATAAAAGCCTAGTTATTTGCAAAAACTATTGAGTTTATTATATATATATATAAATATATATATATATATATATATATATATATATATATATATATATATATATATATATATATATATATATATATATATATATATATATTTTATAAAAAAAAATATTAGTAATCCTATTAATTAACATTACTAATATTCCCTTTAACCACTCCTGGTAAGCTGAAAATGCTTGTGTTAGGAGTGGTTCACGACAGTAGTCAAATGGTGGATTCGAACCCGCGACCTTTTAAGTTCGCGGTCCGCGTCCTGCCACTAGGCTACTGTCGCTTAATATATATATATACAACATGTAACATGTTAACGCACTTTGAGAAAGTAGTTTGTTCAGAATCGTTTACTGAATCGATTCCTATCGTTTTTAATATAGGTAATTTTCCCAAAAATAATAAAAATATATAAGAAATTTATTTCTCATAAGAATAGAACATTTTATGAGAAATAAATTTCTTATATTAAGGGTAAAAACCTGGGGTTGTATCTTGACTCCTGTATGTCTTAGACCTCACAGGTTAATGAGGTCAGTAGAAAAATGTTTGCTGCGTTAAGCTCTTTACGTAGATTACGTAATTTCCTTCCCACAGCAACTAAAGTTACGCTTGCCCAGTCTCTTCTTCTGCCTATCCTTGACTATGCTGATATTTGCTATCTTGACATTACCGAGGAGCAGCTTAATAAGCTTGAGCGCATTCAAAATTTATGCATTAGATTTACATTTGGGCTTCGCAAATATGATCATATCTCCGAATTTCGCAAACAGCTCAAATGGCTCCCGATCCGCCTTCGCAGGAATACTCACATTCTCTCC
Organism: Parnassius smintheus behrii; assembly: GCA_036936625.1. Taxonomy (NCBI): domain Eukaryota; kingdom Metazoa; phylum Arthropoda; class Insecta; order Lepidoptera; family Papilionidae; genus Parnassius; species Parnassius smintheus. The sequence continues at coordinate 38,545,753 of JAUPFT010000011.1, forward strand.
GCGTTGTATAGTGTGCTGTTTAATTCTTCTACTCCTCTTTATTTAAAAAACCGTTTCCAGTATCTTTCTCTTACCCATAATCGGTTCCTTCGATCCTCCATCAATCTTTCTCTCTCTACACCTTTGCACTCTTCTTCCTTTTTCAAGAAATCCTTCACCGTAACCGCTGTGCGATTGTGGAACTCCTTACCTCTCCATATTCGTCGTGCTAAATCTCTTCACTCTTTCAAAATTCTTGTTAAATCGTATTATTTAGAACGCTATTAGATAAATTACTTTACCTTTCTCTTACTCTTTTCATTTAATCTATTATATGATATTTTATATATAACTTTCACTTACTTTTATTTGTATGTATTATTGTATTTTTTTATTATTATTTTGTATGCCCCCCTCCATTTGTAACTTTTGTTTGCATCATTCCTCTACGCAAAGGTTGTCTGGAAGAAATCACTTTCAGTGATAAGACCACCTATTGTACATACTTTAATTAGTTTTAACTATATTGATGTTTCTGTATTGTGTATATAAATAAAATAAATAAATAAACATTCATTTGTCTGAGAAACACAGGATTGACTTAAAATAGATAAATATGTTAACGGGAAAAAACATGTTTTTCAACAGTATCTTCTTATTTAGTAGCCATGGATCTTCTTGTCGCATTTCTCCTGGCTGGAAGAGGTCCACTTTCTCCCAAGGACTTTGTTAAATATGGCAAATGTTTAAGATCTTTATTTCTATGAACATATCCTGGATGCACTAAATACGTAGTACTACATACGCAACGAGTATATCCGGAGCAATATTGGAATACGTAACGTGGCGAATAAGCTTCAGGAAAATCGCTAAAAATGGTACGGATACTTCCTACGTAAGTCGTTAGAATAGGTTGAAAGGACATGTCTTGATACTGATGGGGCAGGGCAGGGCATTAAGTGCTGGCTCAAAGTCGTAAAGTCGTATACCAAAACACGTTCCCTAGAAATTGCAAGATAGCGTTTAATAAACTGGACGCATTACCGAGGACGCCTAGAACTGAGCAAAAAGGAGACGGATGAGCAAGAAAGAGTACCATGGTAGTAGTCGGGATGTCATGTAGCAGAACAAGAATAATAAACCATCCCTTTTCTAAAAAAGTTTTATAAACTTTCGTTTTGCGGAACACAGCAAATAAACTTCTTAAACCATAAAAATATATAATAAAAATATACTTACTACTTGCTACTACTAAGTATGTATAATTAAAAAAAACTTTTTGGCAAAAATGATTTTATTTTTAAATAAAGATCGTTTTTTACACAAACAAAATGCATATTTCACATAAACAAGGACGTTTCTATATAAAAAAAAATTACTTGGTTCTCAAACTTAAAATCACTAAGTAATAATAATAGTGCTTAAATAATATATGCACCTGTTAACTCATTACAACAGCCAAAAGCATGTCAGACGCTTACTAGCTTAAGTTAATTAAATTTATATTGCGTGCAATACAAAACATGGCTAGTCTAAAATGCCAAGCTTTACGTGCTGTTTACTGTACCAATAATTACATTAAGGACATCTATTAGAATATTATCAAGTATTTGTGCTCAGTCAATATGTCGCCCTACCCTAACACTATACACCATACCAATCGGGACTTATTTACCTGGTCTGTTGACAGCTGACTAGCGTTCCGGTCCTTGACAGGTGGTATGTGGACTTTATAGCCACAAGACTGTATATCACCAATGCTATCTCTAAAGTCCCTTTCTACTATAAAAACATCGCTACTGTTTAAAAACCAATGCAATGGATTTTCTTCGTACATTAATGTCTGCATAATGGTAGCATCAGATGTTGTAGCACGGAATGGACCGAGTACGTCTATTATGTAGCCACCACTTTTCACAATTATAAGAGGTTTATGATGGCTGTAAGATTGGCGCTGAAATAAAAAACTGGAGCTGTTTTCAATATATATGTACGTTCAATCAAATATCAAAATAGCTTTAGTATTTTTCTCATCACCAAACAACTCCTTAGGTATCAGTAAGTTCCTTTCTAATACATTTTCGCTAGAGAGATGATCTAGACCAAGATGTCTATTAACGAAATCTTGTGTTAAACATTCTCTCGTTTTTTTAAATGATCTCCAAATGTTCGACGTGATATCCCGTGGTAATGTTGCTAACCTTTAATTGCTTTCGCCAGTCCTTAATTTCGCCATATAGGCCTTAAGAACTCTCCGCGGATGTCTGTGTCTCTCAGCTAAGCTCGGCGTTTCCAATAGCATACTATTAAATTGCTCAATAGTTAGTCCAGTCAAAAAATGAAGCTCGTGGGCATCCAATCCAGTCACGGAGTCAAAGCTTAATCTAGGAGAATTCATGTCGTGAATTAACAGTGTTATCATGTCCAAAACAAGCGCAGCGTTAAAATAATTAGTCACGTTTAAATGATCCAGTAATTCGTCCCAAATAATATTAGATAAACGCTCTTCACACAGTCGTGCACTAGCAGGAAAATAAAAGCTCTAGTTACAAATAGCGAACAGCCTTATTGACGCGGGGATTCATCTCAGATTCAGATTTCAGCAATGTCTGTATAAACAGGTCCGTGAAGAATTAGGAGCTCTGCAGGTACGAATACTTCATTTGGTTGGGCGTCTTCTAGATTGTTGGTATCGACAACATTTTCATCGAGATGGTTTTGTCGATTGACGTCATTGTTGGCTCTTTACCAGCATCTGTGACAGACAGCCATAATGTTACTGAAAATAACCTGAAATAAAGCTTATAAACAACGACGGTGATATAATGAACTTACCACCCTACCTTATATTACATTGATTATTGTAACTAATCGTAAGCACTGTTTCCAAACCAAGCCAAAGAAAAAAAAATATTACTTACTAACACCTATTGGCCCATTTTGTGAAATATAGTCAGACACCACTCGTGAACTTTAAGGCAAAGTATCTTCCAAAATGTATCTTCCCTGCCTGAGGACAGAACGCGAACACATAACACATCGGCGTCCTGTATCCATAATTATGTCAAAATCAAAGTCCTTTAACGTGCCAAGGCGATATATTCTCACAGTCCAGTAAACAAGCAAAGTTCGTTGTGTGTCGTAAAGAAGCCGATATTGTTAACCACTAAAGTAGTAAATTACGAACGAGTGACTGCGACTACCTGGTTGGTGCGTGTGCAGCGATCCCCAGGGAGGTGAAGGCAGGGAAGGCGACGCAGGATCTGCGCGCACGTTCCAACAAGCTCAAACCTGCACTTTCATATTATGCGAATCTATTAGCGTATTTAATTTTTAATTTTTAATTTTTTATTGCGTAATGTAATTGCAATTGTTATGTGTTAGTATAAAAAATATTTATGTAATAAACAATATATTTTATAAAACCTAAATCCCACGTATTTAAAGTACGTCGCCATAGTAAAAGAATATCTGTCCTTCTAGACGCTTCAAATAACACTTATTTCAAACCTGTTGGATGGTGGGGACGTTTCTTCTCATTGTCATTTATCTCTTTTTCTGATAGATCTTACCACTCTTTTTGTTACCCATGGTTTGAGAGGTTGGTGCTTTTTAGTAATAGTTTTGATATGTAAGTTCTGTTTAGCCAATGAAAAAAGTTTATCCGTGAAAAGCTCACACGCAGTAGTGACTGCCCGACGTGATCCGAACACGCAATCAACAACCTTCGGAAACTTCAAGCTTCATCATCATCATAAAATACCCCACCCATGCGCTCCCGAGCAGATATCGTTTGCAGTCTTCATATCCTGAATGACATCTAGCTTCACAAGGTTTATCGCAGCACTAGAATAGTAATGCTTCCTATTCCTTCAAGCTACTCTCTGCACTACACAGTGTTCGGCACGGCTCTGAGCCTTACTGCTCGCCTCTGCTTCATGCCACTCTCGCAGATTACTTGCCTTCTTCTCGACTCACCGCAGATTACAGGGCAATCTTCTGGCACTTGCACATTCATCGGCAACGAGGCTGCACTATCGACCTCCGGTCTGAGCAGGGAGGTGATGTGGCGGAGCTGTCGTCGCACCACAAGCGCAACATGCCGAAGCCTAAATCACGCTATCAAAATTCCGAATTATAAACAGTATATATAGAACATCTCCGAACTATCACATGGAGCGTTGGCCGCTCTCTGGGCAGAACACCTTGCCCGGTGGGAGATCTTCCCTTTTCCTACCACGGCCACAGTGGTAGTGGCTTCAATATACTATAAATTCATACTGCGTAGATCGGAAAAAATTAAATATCTCCGGTTTTCTACACTCACCCTAAGAAACACAGCAGCATTAATCTATTTTACGCTGGTGTTCTGTGAGAGCGTGGTCCTACTCCGGTCAAGTCAACCCATTCGTGCTTAAACCATAAAATAGCTGCAGCAGCAGCTTGACTACACCACGTAAAGCCACGTAGGTTTATAAATTAGAAGTGAAATTCTTCCAAAGTATTACGTCGGTTTACCAGCGTCCCCAGTCCACGCCTAAATCGTAGACACGCCAATTGCCGCGTAATATTATTACATTTTTATTTATGAAAAAATATATTCCAAAAATGATAATGGTAGAATCATTCTAAAGAGCACGCTTTAGAATATTTATAATTTTTATTATTATTTTCATTTTGAATAAAACTAAAGAATTTATCATCAAATAAGATTATTTATCTACTCAACAAAACAACACATTAAGTTTCTAGTAGCAGTGTCATCTAAAGGAAATTCGAAAAACATGGCTAAATTTGTAAAAATGATTTAAAAAGGGTGACTTTCGGTTAAGATGGCCTTAACAGTATTCGAAAGATTGGTTCACGTAAAAAAATTAAACATCGTTTACATAAAAACTACGATTGCTGTATAAACAAAACAATCGCAGAATAAATAACAATAAGGAATTCGAAGTTTGCGTGAGTTGCAAGTAGCAGTTCAAAAGTGATTAGTGGCTTGCGATAGGCGACTTCCTGTATAGATACGCCCACACAAGGCCCCTCGTCAGGATTACCATAATTCACCATGACCTTGTCAGCCACAGTGACTAAGTACGTTCATCATTCATCAAAATAAAATGAACGAGTGCAGTTATTTAATTCCCTAAGTACAATAAAATAAAATAATTTTCCTTTAAAGGTTAATTTTCAATTTTGATATTTTAATAACTTATTCTTAAACGTTTTCAGTTACAGTCACCATAGGAAACAAATATCAGTATTAAAACTGCTGTTATTCCAGCTTAAGCTGCTATTTTACGGTAGTATTCTATGGGAGAATGGTCCTCCCTCGATCTAGCCGACCTGTTCGTGCTACAACTATTTATTAATTATTTATAAGATACATGCTTGCAAGCTAACAGATGATAGCATACAACACGCTTGTAACATTAGATACATTAAGTTAAAATGACTAAGGTGTTTATCGACCTGATGTCATAGTTAGCCCCTTTAGCTTTTGAGTGTAAATTTTTTGTCGTAGCTGCGCAGAACGAGCTTACAGTATCTTAAGGTCTTGCAGTGGTATACTTGGGTTCGGATTTAATTTTCTTAATATTTTCTGAAACACAGATCCCTTTTGGTCTCTGAAATTACTACGCTAGCTAACTCTTATGGGTGGTGGTAAGATAAATTATTTAACTATCTGTTGGTATGAGTGTTAATAATAAGCTTCGTTTCCTGTCCAACGTCACAGTGATAAAGGAGGCCACAGTTGAGCGGGTGCCTGCTGTACTATCATATGTCCGAGGAATCACAGACGAGATTGCCTACATCTTTAAGCGAGCTGCCATGAAAACCTACTACAAGCCAACGAAGAACATTAGTCAATTGTTGCATCGGTTAAGTGTAATATCCCTTTACAAGATGCAGGAATGTACCAACATGATTATGAAAGTGGTATCTCTTAAATAGACCAAGCAAAACAGCTTCCATACCGCATTACCACCAGGTGAACTATACGTTCGTTTGTCACCCTTTTTCTATAAAAAACGTATTGTAATTTCTTTAGTGTCTATTTAATTGTATCCTAGCTTGTATAGCTGCTGCACACAAGTTTATTATCATTACAGCCCTTCACAAGTCCACTGCTGAACATAGACCTCCCCCAAGTAATGCCACAAAGCACTGTCCCGAGCCACCTGCATCCATCGACTTTCTGTATGTCTTACCAGGTCATCTGTCCATCTAGTGGGGAGTCGCCCTACACTACGCCAACTGGTACGAGGCTGCCACTGGAGAATCTTTTTGCCCCATCGGTTATCGGTTTGGACTGGGTATACCGTCGGCAAATCGAAGGTGAGTGATGTACTCGCCATTGAGGCTAATACCGTATCCTTTCCAGTCCAGTAGCTTGAAAATGTCTTCCATTACAGCGGTAAAGAATTTCGGGAATATAACGTTACCCTGCCTTACAGCTCTCTGCAGTTGGATAGGTTTCGGTTCTGTACTCGAATAGCCAACGTAGCCATACTGTATAAACACTTCAGCACTTCGATATATCCGACAGTCAACTTGGAACCGCTGAAGGGACTGAAGCACCCCCCAAGTTTCGACGGAATCAAAGGCTTTCTCGTAGCCCACATACGCTAGGCAAAGTGGCAGATTGTACTCTTCGGTCTTCTGTACAATCTGCCACAGGGTATGTATGTGATCTATGGTGCTGAAGCCTTTTTGGAAACCGGCTTGTTCGGGAGGCTGGAAGTCGTCGAGTCCGCGTGTGAGACGATTCGTAATGACTCTTGAAAACCGCACGTAGACGCGACTGAGAAGGGAAATCGGACTTTAGTTCTTCAAGAGAGTGTTGTCGTCTTTCTTGAAAAACAAGACCACCACACTTCTGCTTCACGCCTCCGGAGTTGTGCCAAAATGAGATGGGGACGAGTATGATGGAATTGAAGAGCTTCTGAAGGACTTTAAGTACCGTTGTTCCACTCGCTTTCAGAAGCTCCGCTGTAATTCCATCCTTGCCTGGGGCCCTGCCGTTTTTAAGGTGCTGGAGAGCCATTCTGATCTCGCTCAGACTGACGTCCAGGATATCATAGTAATAGTGCCGCATAAGACTTGCTCTTGGATCAACGATGATGTGTACAGCCGCCCATAGAACCTCTCAATCTCACTCAAAATCTCAGGTGTCCCGGAAACGATGCTGACTTCATAAGACGAGACCTCTCCAACTTAACGTTTACGTTTAGTGTGCCCTAACTATTCGGTGATCGCTGGCAGTTTTCACCCTTGTGATCACTGAGACATCACTGAACAGTTGACGTCTGGTCATCAAAATGAAGTCAATCTCATTTTTTATTGAATCGTCGGGGCTTGACCAGGTCCACTTTCTGTGGGGCCGCTAAGAGTTCATCATAAAGAATCCCTCTTTCTCCATGAAGTCGTTCAGCTGCTGGCTCCTTGGGTTCCGTTGCCCTATCCCAAATTTCCCCATCTTCAGCTCACCGTTCTTTCTTGTGCCTAGTTTTGCGTTTAAGTCTCCCATTCACACCGTATAGTGAGTTTTGGAGGAATGCATGGCTCTAGGAATATCCTCATATATTTCCTCCACGTCCTCACCGGAATGTTCCGACGTTTGTGCGTAAACCTGTATGACCTTCAGCGAATACCGTTTGTTGATTCTAAGTATAAGGTACGCAATCCTCATCGACACACCGTCAATCTTTACAACGTTGTTAACTAGAGACTTGTGGACGATAAATCCAACACCTCCTTGGGATAGATGGCCGCCCTCCCGGTGACAGAACAAGTATTGCCAGATTCGAGAATCACCGCGTCCTCCCCTCTTTACGGACCTCGGATAATCCTACAATATTCCAGCGCAACTTGTCTATCACTTCTTCCAGCTCCAGGATTTTCTCGTCAGTCCCCAGGGTGAGTGCGTTATATGTTGCCAGGTCGAGTCATCGTAGGCGGCAACCGAACCTCCACCGGAGATTCTTAGCACCCCCTGCCGCGCCATTACCACGCCATCCACCGTAACCGGGAATAGCGAGGCTGTCGGGGACTGGGGACCATTTCTTCGTAACTATCATGGTGGGTATATTGCCATAGTTACCACGCTTGGCGAGCGGGTTGGCAACCGCAATTTTTTTTGTACAGTTGCTGCTATCAGGAAGATGCTGCTGCCCATCTCCTGTCTGTTTTCCTCTGTCGCCTTTTACGACATCTACGGGAATATATGGGGTAGTGGTACAAAATCATGACCTGTGCCTTATTCTCACACCTATGGGGAGATGTCCCATATATAAATAAACGATGTGTACATAAATAAGTGCTGCTGTGTTTCGTATCTTGAGTGTTGAGAACCGGAGACCCCTTACAATGGAAATGAGGCATTCCATCTTAGTCTAACTCGATAAAATTACTTTTGTTCAATTTTAGCTGCTTCTTCACGCTATTCAGTGACGTTTATGAGTATTGCCTACGTCCAGTCGAGCCGAATCATTCGAGCTGTATCTATATTATAACTGTAGCGTGACTCTACTATGTCTATCACATTTAGAACCGAAGCTTACAATTTGTGTCTCTACTCACCTTAATATATTATACCGAACGAATAGAATTCGAATCTACAGTCTTCATTACCCTCCAGTTAAAGAATCATGCAACCATAATAAGAAAGCTAAAATGAACAATATTGTTTGTTTTTCAAAGGCCGAAACTGTTGAGTAAAAACAACGTATTCTTACATGCTGGTACAAAACAACAGGCTACTGGTACAAAATTTGATTGTAAGGTAAATAGCAAAGTTATTTACCATACACTCGATAATCCACGCACAAAAACGCTTCAGGCGAAATTACATACTTATCAACTTTCCAAAATATTACTATAAATATTTTTATAAGCTACGTGTTCAATCTATGATATAATTAACACCTGGATAAATCAAAGATGCATTCGTCGCACAACAATTTGAACCTAACTGTTAAGTGGTAATAAAACACTTGACGTACTTACTTAAATTAACAGAATAATACTCTTCACAAGCACATAAGAACGCACTCCCAATCGCCGAAAAAGTGAAAGTTGGTCGAATGACAACTTAAAACAAGTTCCCTTTACAATGAAGCAAAAAAATTACTCAATACGCCTGTGATTGAACAATGGGTAAGATGAATTGCTAAAATGCCTGTCGAATTTAAATAATGTATGTTTAAATGATCATTTCAAGTTTTTTTTACCTCTCAACATTAAAGTTTTTATGATTATTCATCGTCAACATCACGCCCATCATAATCACTAGATAATACACTAAAAACTCATAATAAAGAATATTTGTTGTGCAAGTGAATTGCTGATAACAGTACCAACCGTCTTGCACACACAAAGCTATTCCCGCAACGGGAATACATATTAAAACATTATACCTTTTAGGCTTTACCTGCAACTACATTTGTGTAGTAGTCGGTAGATAACAATATTTTTGTTGGCACAACGCAACATTGAATTTCATAATTTCAAGAAGTTACTTGTCTATGATTTCTTTCGCGTTGAATCCAAATTACTTACGTATAACAAATGAAATGCATAATTTAATATTGGGTCCTTACATACGAAATTAGCGTTTTGTCGTACTGACCACTTTGATCTGAAAAATCTCCTCTTTGGTTAGGAATTCAAAATTCAAATTTATAAATTAATTTAGCTTATACATTTGAGTTTTGAAAACAGTCATTCATTAGTTTTTTTCTCATTATTTTTTTCTTTGGCGTCGCTTATTAGCGCACAATGGAAAACATGAAATATCGGTATATTTACGAGTACGATTTCTACCGTGGCACTAGTGCTCCAGAAACTGCTTGTAGGCTTAAGGATGTATAAGGCGCTGGTGTCGCAAAAGAAAGCACGGTGCGTTTTTGGTTTCAACGTTTTCGTTCTGGAAATTTCGACCTTCAGAACCAACTCCGTGGACGGCCGGAGACCAAAGTAGAAAATGAAGAATTAAAGGATATTGTGGAAGCGGATCCATCACAAAGCACTTCAGAGATAGCTGCAGACTTCGGGAGAAATGATAAAACTGTTTTAATCCACTTGAAGTATATCGGGAAAGTAAAAAACCATGGGTACCTCATGAATTGAGTGAATAGAACTTGCAAACACGCGTCGACTGCTGTGTTACTTTGCTCAACCGACGCAAAAATAAAGGGATTTTAAATCGAATCATTACTTGTGATGAAAAGTGGATACTGTACGATAATTGGAAGTGCTCGTCGCAATGGCTGAACCCTGGAGACCCAGACAAATCCTGCCCTAAGCGAAAATTGACTCAGAAAAAGTTACCTATTTGTGAGAATTTGGGGGATTAGCGCCGGTGTCGGTCACTACAGCCTTCTAAAATCTGGCCAAACTATTACGGCAGATATCTTTTGTCAGCAACTGCAAACCATGAAGGAAGAACTAGCTGCTAAATAACCGAGATTGGTCAATCGCTCTAGGCCACTGCTGCTTCACGACAACCCAAGACCACACACTGCACCACAAACAACCACTAAGTTAGATGAGCTACAATTGGAATGTCTGCGACATCCACCGTACTCCACGGGCCTTGCTCCAACAGATCACCTTTTTTCCGGAATTCAGACAACTTCTTACAAGGAAAAAATTCAACTCCGATGCAGCAGTCCAACCCGCTTTCAAAGAGTTTGTTGGTTCTCGCCCCCGTGGTTTTTTTTAGTAAAGGGATCAATGAACAACCTATGAGATGGCAAAAGTACATAGATAACAACGGTGCATACTTTGATTAATTAAATATATTTTCCAAAAAAAAATACACTTTATATTCCTCCAGTACAAAACGCCAATTTCATACGTAGGGACCTATTATAATAGGTATATTAGCTATAGATAAGAAAAATTAATCTGATATCGAATCTATCTGCCACTTAAATATAATATTAATTTCCAATGTTAGGTACTAATACTAATAATAAGGAGTCGTGATAGCTCAAATGGTTAGCATTCGCGGTAAATTTCACAGTAAGCGAGCAACCCGGGTTCGATCCCCGTGGGCACCAATAACATTGTTAATTGCAATTTTAAGTGTACGAGTACATGATAAATCAACAGATTTATCATGTACTCGTCGGTGACGGAAATCATCGTTCGGAAATAAGAAAAAAATATTTTGAAGACATGTGAAGTTTGCCAACACGCAGTAGGGTAGCGCGACGGACACGACTTATGTATAACGTTTGTTGCACAGAACATTAAACCAAGAGTATATTACTTACTTTGATAAATGTTAATACCTTATTATTAATTTGTTAGGATTACGCTTTCATCCAAGATACGTATGACTAAGTCTTATGAATAATTTAAGAATTAAAGATTGAAGATTACGAGTAAGTAGATATTGAAATAGTATAAGTATTAATTACTTTTCTATCTAAGGACATGAAGAGTAGGCGTTTTTTTTCAACTATTTATAATGAATTTCACAGATTGCCGTTAACTACTCTAAGTAACCTTAAAATTCTTGTCTTTGGAGTGGTTAACTACAGTTACGTACATTCGATTTCCGAGTTCCTTCGAGTTCCGAGTCCTTAATTATTGAACTACTGTCGCTTTTTATGTGTTTTACAACTTAAGGATTTTTCACTACTTACCCTCACATGGGATCATAGTTAAGTACTATAAAAAAAATTGTATAAAAACGGGCCTTACAACAGGAGAAGCAGAGTACGAATCATTTCGACTGGGTAAGAACTCTCTTACACAAAATACCAAGTAAAAGCCAACCAACATAATGCTGTTGTGTTTCATATAGATAGTGACAAAAACCGGAGAACACGTTCGTTGGTAGCGGAGTACTCCTCAATGTCTACAGGGGGCTAACATGTCTGCATTTTAATTCTTAATCTATGATAGCTGGAAGTTTCTATGGCTCCACTCAACATCAAGTGGACTGTGTGTAACTTGTATAAAAATCGACATGACGAAAGCATATTTCGCTTACTCTTATATTATGTGTAGTTTAGCTTATATTTTTTTCATACTACCCAATATCAACGGCACATAACTTTTTTATAGAATAAGCACAGCACACAGTCCATCCATCTGATGATAAGTGAATGCTATGATCTATCAACACCGACATCTATCTTCGGTTAAGGATCAAAATAAAGGTGCATTCTCACCCCTTGAGGACTAAGATGGTATACCTCGTTACTTGTAAAATGGGTCTCCGGTTTTCTAACCCTATGCATAACACATCGACATTGGGCTTCTATTTCACGCTGGTATTCTGTAGGAGCGTGGTTCTTTCCCATCCAATCCAACTCATTTGTTATCCCACATTAATATAGTATACTCTACTATATTAGAGAGAGAAACGCAGCGAGCGTAATTGACACTAAACCGCGGGGAGTTGGACTATATGTCATGTCATAAAGTGTATATAATTTAGGTTTTTTTGTATTAGTATTTTCTCGGTAATTAATATTGTAAATAATATCGTAATGTTACGTATATAGAGGAAATAATTATTAAAAAAATATATGTAATATTTGTTCTACTTTTAAATTAAGTATACAGAATGCATATTCAACTTTTAGTACACATCATGGTGCTAACGCCTATAATAAATAACTACCGATTTCCAACTAATTTTTTTTTTAATTTGAAATACGTATTAATTTGAATATTATAAATCAAACAAAGTTCACTAAAAGTAAATATACATTAAAATAATACTAGTTTTTACGGAATTTATCGCGTATATTTAACTTTTTAATACCCGACGTTTCGAGAGCTTTACAGCACCCATGGTCACGGGAAGGACTGAGATGTTTAACGTCCAGATGTCATAGTTAACCGCGGTTACCATAGATTAAAATTTAACTTTTGTTCCGATCTACACAGTATGTACTTATGGTATCATGAAGCCTTGCAGTTGTATGCTTGGGTTGGGATTTAATTTTATTTATTGTAGGATCCCAAGCAGATGGTAGCACCCAGCCATCTTCTTAAGCGGGTTTTAATTGATCTTTTATAAAAGATCAATTAAAACCCGCGTCAAAGAACATATAGCTGATGTGAGGAATCGACGCTCCGGGAAGTCTGCAGTCTGTGAACATGTACAGGATCGCCCCGTCACTACATCAGATTTGATAGACCACAAATCCTCGCTAAAGAACACCGATTCCTTCCAAGGATGATTCGCGAGGCTATTGAAATCAAAAAACACCCTAATTTCAATAGAGAAGATGGCTGGGTGCTACCATCTGCTTGGGATCCTATAATAAATAAAATTAAATCCCAACCCAAGCATACAACTGCAAGGCTTCATGATACCATAAGTACATACTGTGTAGATCGGAACAAAAGTTAAATTTTAATCTATGGTAACCGCGGTTAACTATGACATCTGGACGTTAAACATCTCAGTCCTTCCCGTGACCATGGGTGCTGTAAAGCTCTCGAAACGTCGGGTATTAAAAAGTTAAATATACGCGATAAATTCCGTAAAAACTAGTATTATTTCAATGTGTAGTGTTCGCGTAAATATAAGAAATCATTAAATATACATTATATTATATTTACTCTTTATTATGTACTAAAGGCCAATAGGTAGGCATAGGCACTATTGATAAAAATAATCATATAGATGTGAGCTTAGAAAGTTATGTACAGTGTATTATTTGAACCCTCCTTTTTTTGCATTTTGTCGACTTAATATAACGTTACTGTTATCGATCGTGCCAATACCGTTTGATATGGTCATAACTATAAAAAACACAAAACGAAACTTTAAAATCGTTAAGAATAACAGTGGAGTCTTCTTTTTTATTTGACAAACGAAGTAGTATTTTCAAAAATAATAATAAAACGAAGAGAAATTCTTAATACGAATTTATATACCTTTTTCATATATTAACTATAAAAGATTTTTTTATCATCTTTTAAGCACGGACCTTAAAGGATTTTAAGCTAATGTACAAAATTTCGTAAAGTTACACGGACAACATTTTTGATATATTAAGCTTTCGGTGTTGCTTTACGTTCAATTTTTATGCCAAAACCGTAATTTCAAACTGTTTTTTATATTTTACTAGCTTGCCAGGCAGACGTCGATCTGCCCTTTTCGATGACCCTTAGTCATGTCCTATTAAAAATCCTTAAATTCGCAAAAAAAATTGTGGGCAAAAAACCTATCCTATCTCTCAAGTTGGACCAAACTGCACATGGTGCGTAAACTTCATTAAAATCTGTCGCGGACATACAATGTGAAACGTAATTTATATATATATATATATATATATATATATATATATATATATATATATATAAGTAAGTATTATAGACTGCCTTTGTCGAAGCTGCTTATGTCGTCTACAAACTGCAATATTATTTTGCTAAGATTTTGCTAAGTGTGTTAATAGTCCATTCTGTTAAAGTGGCTACACCTTATTGGGACGACGGCACTTATGCTATTGCAGTTTGTGTTTTTAAAAGCACCCTTAGTATCCAACATGGTCCCGAAATGCCAGACTAGATCATGAGATACTACAGTCTAATGCTAATTAAGTAATTTCTAGTAAACATTAGTAGCTAAGTTATCAGAGCTCGATTAATAAACTAGCCATAATAAAATCTTAGACTCACAATATAAATGAAAATATAGGACAAATGCTTAACATTACAAACAACGGATATATTTCGTTAGTGTCAAAAATTGCTAATTACACAAGCAAATAATTTAATGTTTGCTCATCATGTTCATATTTAAGTTATATCTACATTAATTTTATATAATATTATCAACTTATATAGGTAAAGTCATAGAATAAATACTATAATACACAATAGAATGACTGTCAACCTTATTTTGTACTAGGATCGGTGTCACCGGGAGCACGCATACAAGCAATTACGTCGTATTATCACTACTACAAACCCGATTCACTGTATTGACCGTACAGAGAAACCGATAGACAAATTGACGCCTTCTTTCTCATTCGCACACAAGAAAGATAGATTTTATGCATACGTCATGCATAGAAATGAGACAGAGCGGTGTGATTCTTTGTCCCTTTCCCTTTGTCCGTGCCGGTTTTTTTGTTTAGCTAACTACACTTTGCTAAACAACTTTGACAGTTCGTAGCAATATAAGGAGTTTATAAGTTGGTTTAAGTGAGAAAAAAGCGTTTTGTGAGCTTAAGATTGGTGAATCTTATTCAATTCAGTTCTTAGAACAATTAAAATTTTTGTCGATATATGTTTAAAAGTCATAAAGATTATTGTATAACCTAAAATTATGTTATGGTCCTTTCTCACTCTAGGCCACGCTAATCATTAGTCTATAGGTTTCTCTGTCTACGGTATTGACAGATTTGTTCTTTTTGACACATCAATATTTCTTTGTTTTTGTTTCTAATATTTACAAAATATAAATGGTTTCGACTTACTCGTTGTATGATATGTCTCCTTTATTTAAATTTCATTTCCCAATGTTTTTTCGACACCTAATTATTGCACAATTAGCTATTTTTTAAATAATTTGCATGCAGCGGCGCTTGACACAAAAATTGAAAACGATTGATTGTGTTGACATTTATAGGTGTGAATTGACATGTTAGTGAAATGTTAGTAGCTACACGGACTACGCCCACTCTCCCGTTCTATTATATATGTATTATAGTATTCTATGGGTAAAATACCTGATTTGATAAAACGCATAACCGACATTAACTGAGCATAAAAATAAATCAGAGTATATGCAGATTTGCGATTTAAACTGTAGATATAGGTATATAAACTACCGACACTTTTGACTTAGCACAATGTTTTAGTTGTAGGTTAATATCAAAAATCGCATTTAAATATTAAGAATTATAACCCATTCAATATATCTAAACGCATGAAAGGGCTCATCTTTTCCACAATACACATTACGTATTTATGTACTTTGTACAAAAGACAGTAAAAATCCCATCAAATGGGATGGTATTGTTACGAGTTTGAGGTTCGTGACAATAAGAACAGCCGATTGAATTACCAAAATTTACACTTTTATTACCGAACACCAATTAAAACTTAAAAAACACTAATAATTAAGAACACTGATTCACTTTATTTCGCTCCGAAGCTTCGCTTGTTTTGCCAAATTCAATACTGCCCCGATCGCGGCTTGCAGTGGCTTTAAATACACCTTTTAAACCGAAACATCCAGAATATTCCAGTAAATACGGGTGCCGACCGACCAGACGCAGAAAGTTCGAGTGCGCTGTTGGTCGAAAGTTCAAGATTGACATTTTCTAGGAAGCCCTCCTCGCTCTGGTCCCCGACGCTAGATGGCGTTAGTGCCAGGTACCTGACGTCGACTTAGGCGCGCAGTATAATTCATTATGGAACAAAAGTCCAACTTCAACTCTCACAGAATACCATAGTAAAATAGGAACGTAATACTGCTGTGTTTGATGAATTAACGGAGCGACATATTCACATTGGAATTAAGCTCATTTTATAAAGAAATAAAAAATGCTGCTGTGTTTTTTTTTATTTTTTTTATTATTTATTTATTTATTTATTTAAGAAATTTATGATTACAAAGATGAATAGTTTTAGTGTAAACATATACTCATTAGAGTTTTTCCGTACACCATTACTGTCGACACATTATTCTACATAATTAACACTTTATACATTATACATTACATTACCAAAGTTACATTAATATTATTACCAACTTAAATTAGGTGCATTAAATGTTATGTTTCTAATTGACAAAACTATTTATGGGAACAAAAATACAAAATAGTCTTAGGCGATGAGCGTAAAATCACATGGTGAACTTATTACATTCTGTGAATAATCGTGACACAGGAACGTATATTTTTATAAATTTATAATAAGATAATATGTTGGTAAAGTAAACCAATAATATAGAACGAGAAGTTGTTTAAAGTGTTACGAGTATTTAGTAAGAGTTAATTGTATATAAAAAAATTTTAGTTTATATTTTATGTTTTTACGTGTAATGACGTCTTTCAAAGATTTAGGTAACTGATTGATTAGATTAGGTATAACATAGTTTAATGTTCTTTTTCCGTATAAGTTATTATATCTAGGTAATTGCAGTTTTAGATGATCAGTTCTGCGTGTGGAGTATAATAACTTATCTACCTTTTTAAAATGATCAGTAAAGTAATTTTCGGTTAGTAATGTTAGTTCAACTTTGTCGTGAATAGGTATAATTTTACAAAATGCAAATAGTTTTCGATAATCATCTTTAAAATTAATTTTGAGATTATTAGGGACTATCTGTTTTAAAATGCGCAGCTGAAGTGAGTATATTCGATCTAGATATGTTTTGTAGGTTCTACCATAGCTTGACAAGCCATATTGTATAACAGATTCAGCTAAGGATTTATAGAGCATTAAAGAGGTTTTGTAAGGTATTTTTTGTTTGATTAATGTAAATTTCGCTAATATTCCTCTTAATATATCACAAACACGATTTACATGCTCTTTCCAGTTTAGCCGATCGTCAATTATTAGACCAAGATAGGTGTGCTTATTTACAATTTCTATGGCATCGCAATTACAGGGTGTCGAATTGTTAGTATTTTGTATATGAAGGCAGTGATGTGTGTGCGCTATTAGTTTAGGTATAAAAGAACTTCTGTTGTGGCTTGTACTTATATACATAAGTTTAGTTTTGGCAGCATTGAGTACTAAACCGACGTCGTGTGACCACTTCGTCAGTGTGTCAAATTCTTTTTGAAGTTTCATTAGTACCTCCTGTATACTACGCCCAGCAGCTACTAAACAGGTATCATCTGCAAACTGATAGATCTCACACTGTTTAATTAAATTAGAAAGATTGTTTACGTAGGTGAGAAAGTGTAAAGGTCCAAGAACTGAGCCCTGTGCTGTGCCTTCAGTTACCTGGACAGGGAAACTAAGAGCATCACCAACTTTTACTCGATAAGATCTTTCATGGAGATAATTTTCACACCACGCTAGTAATTTTCCTCTAATTCCGCTATCATTTAAGCTTTCAATTAATTTGTTGTGTCTTAGCGTGTCAAAAGCTTTGCTATAATCAATGAAAACGACTAAAATGTGCTCTTTAGAGTCAATATGCGTGTACAAACTGTCTGTGAATGCAGAAAGTAGTTGTGAGGTATTCTTTTGAGGTTGGAAACCATATTGTTTGCTAGTTAATATATTATTACTTTCATAGTACCTATGGATTTGTGCGCTTATATATTTTTCGACTATTTTGTCTATGGTAGGTAATATCGTTATTGGTATATAATTCTCATACTCAGTCCTACTACCTTTTTTGTATATTGGTCGAACGATTCCATTTTTTAATAGGGGAGGATATTTTCCCGTAATAACGCTTGCATTTATTAATTTAGCAATAACTGTTTTGATTTTTCCGCACAGCAGCTTTATATCAATGGCTCTTATCCTGTCTGCCCCAGGGGCTTTGTTACTGCTTATTGATTTAATTATATTTTCCACAGCTTTAGAATCGGCAGGGATAAATCGCATGGTTACATTTGCAGTAGATTCGTAGATTGCTTTGTCAAGCAATAATTCCGAACATTGCGGAATTATTTGTTTCACACTATTGTTGAATGTACTAGCAAATTTGTTCGCAATGTCTTTACTAGTGCAGCCATCATTACCAAAATAATTATGAAGTGCATCATCAATTGAAGACTTAATCTTGCCCGTCAGCCTATTTAAAATCTCCCAAAGATTTTTAGAGCTTTGTTTATTTGAAATAATATCAGATTTTGTATTTTTATTTTTAGATTTGTTAATTAGCTTATTTGCGTAGTTTCTAGCCTTATTATATTGTAGTTTATTTACTGAATTACTAGTGTTTTTTATCCATTTTAAAAATAACTCGTCCCTATACTCACATGCTCTAATAATTTTCTTATTTATCCAGTTATTATTTCTTGTATTATTTGTTTTAATTTTTACAGTGTAAGCCGAATTTCTATAACAATCCGTGAAGTTTGTGTATAAAGAATTGTACATATTAATTGGGCATGTCATATTGCACGTAGACTCCCAATCAATTTTTTCTAATAATGTAAATAGCTTTTGGTTATTAATGCAAGTTTTATATTTTGAGACAGGCTGTGTACGTGCTCCAAGACAAGCCAGTATTATAGTCCGATGATCGGCTAGTGTTGTTCCAACTGCTGCAGTATATAGGTCTTGTGTGCGGAATCGAGCGTAAATATGATCTATACATGATTTACTTAGTTTTTTATTACATAATTCGATCCTAGTATGTGCTGTAATCCCACATAGAAGGCCTAAATAGTGCAGCATATTATTGTATTTATGAGTTATAGGGTTTTCCGATTTCAGGTTTATGTTAATGTCTCCTAGTAAGTATAAGTCAATAGATTTTGAGCATTTTTTGATAGTATTTTGGAGTTCGTCGATAAAGTGATTTTTGCTACAACTCGGGGGACGGTAAATTGCACAAATGTTCGCAGTATAATTAAAATGAGTGGTGATATTTAGTAAAATGTTTTCAAAATGTGTAGTTTTTGTTGTTATTATGTTACATTTATGTTTGTTACTTACGTATAAGATGATACCACCACCCTTTCTTGTCTTTCTTAGGGCTGTGAACATTTGGTAACCATTTATATGATACAAGCAACTAATACTATCCGTTATGTTAGCCTCCGTTAGAATAATGACGTCTATGTTTTTATTAGCAGTAAGTATACATTGTTCGAGCGTGGAGAAGTTTTTTACGATTGACCTTATGTTAATATGGATACATAGTAAGTTTATATGCATATTAGGAATATTACACAGGAAATTATTTATGTTTAAACAATCTGACAGTTCATTAATATCGTCTTGTACGATGTCCAGTGTAATAACTATAATTTTTGTTTAAATAAATGAGTAATAACTACATATTATTAGGGCTTAATAGATGGTTTGTAATTATTATTAATAGTTAAAGCTTGTACGTCCTTCATTGTTCTTAAGGTATGGATTTTTGATTTCTCATCCTTTCGTGCCTTTACAAATCCCTTTTTAAACCATACATACTTGAAGTTTTGGTTGATTTTTAGCTCCTGTTTAGCTTCCCATAGTATAGCCTTGTTAGCTTTTGTCATGGCCTCTCGTATGTATAAAACATTATTATTGTTTCTGTCGGAGGGGCATATGTCACCTACCGTGGTTTTGATAGTTTTCGCTGCGGTCATCCATTTTTCTCGGGCTTCTTCGTCCTGCAACTCTACTTCAATATTGAATGGTTGGTCTTTTCTTCCAGGTAATCTCCGAGAACTTTTGATTGCTTCGAGGGGCTGTTTGAGCTTCAAAGCAACATTTTCCACTAATTTATTGACCACTTCTGAGCTTTGATAAGGAACGTTGGCTATTTCTATATATTTTATGAGCTTTTCTTGTTCAATTTCTTGCAAACGTTGTTCAAGGGCACCGACACGGATTTCTAGATTAATATTCTTGTTAGTTAGCTCCAAATTCTTCCGTTCAAGGGCTTTTATTGTCTGCTTGAAAGCATCAATACATTCGACTACTTCGTCTAATTTCGCACTATGAAATTGAAAAGATTCATTTAAGTCGCGCAATTCATTTTTGATAGTTTTTTCAACTTCCTTAGTTATATTATTCAGCAACTTTTTGGCGTTTATTTGAACAGGCGTATCATCTTCTTCCACGTCTTCTTCAGGAATGATTATGGATGAGTTTCGCCTCGGTGATTCTCGCTGGCATTGGAGGCAAGTCCACTCCAGACTCGAGGCCGCCTTTAATGCAGAAATCTGTTTCGTAGTTAAACCACTGCATCTGGTGTTAAGATGCACAATCCTTTCACACTTGCTACATTCCAGTCCAGGCATGGATTTCGTAACCGTTTTTTTACACACATCGCACTTTGACATTTTCTGTAAGAATATATTGTAACAGGGAAGTCAATAAAGACTGAGACTGAAAGATCTCTAGGAACAGAGTTATCCAGATAAGAAAATAAATCACTGAGAGCGATCCGTATTGTGTGTCTTATCCGACACTAATTCCAATCAACAACTACTAAATTTATAAATATAAATCAATTTATAAATTAATTTATAAATATATTGTCATGACAGCTTGACAGATACATTTTTTTTTATGACATATTTGTTTCGTATGGTGAATGTAGAGAACCAGATACCCTTTCTACTGGAATCGAGGCATTCCATCCTAGTACTCAGAGGTGACTACGCATTTGCATTTTAATTCTTAATTGAGGATAAACGTGAATGTCTATGGGCCTCATCATCCACTTACTATCAGGTAGATTTTGTGCTCGTTTGTCACGCAATGTGTATTTAAAAAAAGGTAGCGACACATACATTTACTATAGCCGTCTGTTGGCGACGCGCCTATAAGAATGTTTCAGTTTATTAAATCAACCGATGACGCATAGTCATGAAAAGCAAATTATCGAGCCACGACGCTCTGATAAGAAAATGCTTAGTTAAATCTTAAAGAAATGTCGAATTAATGATAAGAAGGTCTTGGGTTCGACTCCCAGGCCGGACTAGTTTGTTTGTTTTCCTAGGTAATATCGCCTAATAAATTCGTAAGGAATTTAAGATATAAATTATGTTACCGGATTTGTTCCCCGGTTGAAATCATCTTTCTAATGATGTAAATTCATAAGAATATTAAAGTAAAGTTAAAGATCGGATTGGTTCCCCGGTCGAGATAATCACTCTGTGCATAGACAGAATTAAAGGAAATTAATTGCATAAGTATTGTCTTGTATAAGTTTGATACGTTTGTACGAAAACAAATGCCTATTTGTTATGATTGATTAATGAAAACATTCACTTGTATTGTTATCTGATAAGAAGCATGATAACAAGTAAGAATCTTATCAGAAATAGTTTCCTACTGTTTGAAAATTATGTAGAAACACTTGTCTATTTAATATTGTTAAAATTAAGTGTATTTCAGACTTTCATTTTTTCTGATAGTCGAGAGTCGTGCAAAGTTAGTTGTTCAAATAGTGTGAGTTCACGGAAGCACGCTGACCACGCCCTTAGGAGGCCGAATATGTAAAAATTTAAAATGTTTGAAATTTCAGCAATTTGTGTAAAAATGACTTGTAAACTATTTCAGGTTGATTGTACGTGCTAAAAAGGTGAATTCTGTGTTATTTTTATGTGAAAATTCATGTGCATAAGTGAAATAATGATAGTTTTGTATAAGAAATTTAAAAGTGTTTTAAATAGTGAAATGAATAGAGAAAATGTAAATTAAACTATTGTATTAGTTAACTTATGTATAAATTCAAGTAGGAAACATTGTTTTAACTTTCTGTGTTAAATATTCAAGAAGTTTGCATTTTGGATTTGTGAGTAAAATAGGTGGTTTTCGTTTAATAAATAAAAGGTTTTTTGTAATATGAAGATATAATGCATATCATAGTGTAGATATTGTTTTGTACTACCTATATTGACAAATTGTATTTGTATATGACTTGAGTAAATAAAGAAATTAAGTGAAACGTGAGAGAGTAATAGTACAAATTCATGTAATTAAGTTGCGCAGGCACGCGAATGGCGCGGCTCACTTTCGCGTTTAGCTCTGGGGGTAGCTTAGTAAACGGGTTTTATTGCAATTCGTTCGGGGAAGAAGATAATTCGGGAAAATAGTTCGGAAAAACAAGAAAATCCTTCGGGAAAAGTGAAAACCAGCAGTCAAGAAGAAAAGTATAGGGAAAAGTGATTACTCTCTCACGGAACGGTTTGAAGATAATTGCTGTTTCATTCCCAAGATCCCTTAAGTTATACAGTCCACATCGAAGAATTAAGGCGTCGGGACCGGGACGACTTCGGAAGACCCGTAATCCCCGTCTGAACCTACTTGCTGAAAAGGAAAGAGGTTATCGCCCTAGTGTGTTACTCCGTTGCGGAGATCACATACGTTGTTCCTGAACCCAACGTAGGCGCGATAGGAGGCTGGATCGAGAGAAGCCTCGATTCCTCCCTTCTGTTTCTTAGTATTATTTTCCGAATTCCGTTAGGTCCTTTTCAATTGGTCCTCGCGAGCCGAATTCCTTTTCAATTGGACCTTCGGAGCCGGATTAAAGACCACCCGAACCCCGCCAGCTGGATCAAGGAACCAGCTGTGGACTGCTGGTTGTGGAAAAAGAAGACCTTCGGAAGCCGAGTGAAGATCAGCAACCGAAGGAAGCCGGAGGTTTGAGCTGAAGCAATAGGACCAAAGGCCAGAAGACCAGGACGTCAGCGCTGAAGGACGGGACCTGGAACTACCGGAAGAAAGAAAACCGGGATTGCGGCCGGGAGCGTGTGCTCGCATGGGGCACGTATCGCAGCCGGGCGCAGGTGTCTTGTGAAGGCACTCATCGTGGCCAAGCAGGGCTTGGCATTTTTCCTGTCGGGCAAGCGTGCTCGGCATTTCCTGTCGGACAACTGTGTCCGGCATTTCCCGTCGGGTCATCAGGGTGCAAGAAGCATCCACCGCTGCTGCTGCCGGGCGAGGGTGCGCGTGGGCACCTGACTGCATCGCGGCCGGAGGAGGGCGCCTGGACGAGGCGTCACCGGCAACTGGGCGGCGAGCACAGTATACATCCCGACCACCTAACGGTGCCAAACGGTTGGGCTCTGGCATAACACCTTCGGGTGGAGCAGTTCTCTCGAACGAGACTGCGCTTGCACTACCGCTCGACTGTTTCGTCATATTCCTTGGCGGGACAGTTCCTGAACCTTTCCTCCATTCCATTCCTGCACGACTCCATCCCTGGACGGCTCACCTCGGTAGGCCCCGTTCAGGATTGATAGGGCTGTTAGGGCTGTTAGGGTGGTAGTAGGGTTGTAGGGTTGGGAGATAAGGGGGGGGAGGGGTAGTGGTGTTAGGTTGGGGTGTAGAAGGGTTGTAGGTAAGGGGTTGTAGGGACCGTAGGGACAGTTAGGGACCGTAGGCCAACAATCACCTTCCTGCAAGATGAAGAAAGCACAAGACCAGACAGGGAGAAGCGAAGGGAGCAGGACAAGGACAGGGCTCTCAAGAAAGGCTAAAGAAGCGGAATCATCTGGAGCGACCACAGCTGCTGCGTCGAATGGAGCAACTCCTTCAAGTGGAGCCACCACAGACACGTCCACATGCACGTGGGACACAGGGACGTCCGTGGCAACGACAAGCAACAGGACGGACACCAGTGGTACGCAAGCCAGCACCGCACAACAATCCGTTATATCCAGGAGTGAAACGGTGGTCGAAAAAGTAGGTCAAAGGACCGAAGAAGCGGCATCGTTAAGGACAGTAATCGGGCACACTAGTGATAAAGGGTCACAAAGAGGTAGTAGGTCATCGCGATCGGCGAGGCTGAAAGCCGAATTAGAGGCGCGGATTAAATTCGAACGCTCAGAGCTCGAACGAGCACAGGCAGCTGCTGCCTTAGCCAAGTCTCAATTGGAGTTGGCACGACTCAATCGAGAAGAGGAGATCGACTCGAGTGAGGATGACGAAGAGCGGAATACTCAGGTGGAACCTTTCGTAAGGAGTTGGGTTCAGCAGACCATAATGAGCGCGCCGGTTAGTGTAGCACAACCCGATGTTACTGATAAGGAAGCGTGTAAAGGATCGCGCCGCAAAGGGGCGGAGATCGAGCGCAACCAAGGAAATGCACAGAAAACACACGCGAGTGAGGTGTCAGAATTGACCGAAGCGATTGTGAGTGCAATAAAAATAGCTGGTAAAGATAAGTCTTCCCAGCTTCATTTCCTCCAGGAATTACCGGTGTTCGATGGAGACCCGGGTGAATGGATTATTTTCAAAACGGTGTTTGATGACACGAGAAGTCAATTTTCAGGGGTGCAAAATGTCGCACGCCTTAGGAGGGCATTAAAGGGCACCGCTAAGGAAGCGGTTAAGTCGTTGTTGTTTACTTTGTGTGAACCGGAAGAAATAATGAACGCTCTCGAAAGAAGATTCGGTAGGGTTGAGATGCTCATTCTAGCCGAAATCGAGAATGTAAAGCGTATGCCAAGATTGGCAGAAGATTGCCGGAATATAGGATCTTTTGCAAGTCGTATTACGAACGTGGTTGCCACGATACAAGCGTTGAATCAACCACAGTATTTGTACTCACCGGAGTTAGTGAGCCGCATAGTGGAGAAGCTCGGAACTATGATTAAATTTAAATGGTTTGAATATCGAGCTCAATATCCTTTGGAGCCAGAGTTACAAAAGATGGCCAAGTTTTTAAATTTATTGAGTGAACAATTTGGAGCGTCCTTAAACAACGAAAATGCGCCTGAAAAAAGGAAGCGTCCTGAATTCAGGAAGCAAACTGTACACACCGCAAAGGGAGGTGTACGCAGATGTGCCGTGAGCGAGCGCTATATGCGCCGAAGTAAATCGAGCGAGCGTTTAGAACGCCGAAATAGTAAAGGGCACAACCGACAGGTGGTTATGACAACCCAGGATAAGCCTGTAAGTCGGGTAACACATAAGTGTGTTATATGCAACAAGGAGCACTCTATAGTGAGTTGTTACAAGTTTAAGGACATGAATATTCACGAGAAATGGGAAGCGGTTAAAAAGGCGAAAGTATGTTTCCAATGTTTGTCACCTAACCATAGGAGGTTAGAGTGCAAAGCGAAAAAATGTGGTGTAGAGGGATGTAGAATGTCACATCATCGAATGCTACACCGATACCCCATTGAAAAAACCTCGCCACAAGGGGACGAGGGGGGTAAAGATGCTCAGATTACAACTGTTAGTACAGTGAATGCACTGGCATGTGCATACTTAAAGATTATACCGGTCGAGTTGTATGGACCTAGAGGAAAGGTCAAAACAACAGCTCTTCTGGATGAGGGATCGACCATGACACTCATAGAGGAGTGGATGGCTCAAAAATTAGCGCCTCGCGGACGTAAAGAGGGATTACGTATCGAAGCCGTGGGAGGAAAGCGAATTAACGATGACAGTTCGTATCGCTTAAACATTAAGATAAAAGGCATTTACTCGAGCGACTTAGAAGAGATAAGTGTACAAACAATTAAGTCACTTAACCTTTCTCCGCAGTCGGTAAGCCGAGAATTATTACAACGGTGTCCTCATTTGACACCGATTAAGGATGAGTTGATGTATGAGAGGTCCAAACCTACCATATTAATTGGTCAGGACAATTGGCATCTCATAGTTACTCGTGAATTAATTTCAGGAGGTAAGAACCTACCTGTAGCATCGCTCACCAAACTTGGATGGGTTTTACATGGTCACATATCGGGTGGTATTAAACCGATCAAGATCGTTAACCACATTTCCACCAAGAAGGAGGAAGATATGGATAAATTAATCAAGGATTACTTTAGCTTGGAATCTCTGGGAGTATCGGCTAGAAAACCCGTGAACGACCCAGAAGAACGAGCATTAAGTATTTTGAACAAAACGGTACGTCGTATACCTAATAATAGGTACGAGACTGCTTTGTTATGGCGCACAGACAATGAGTGCTTGCCGTCGAATAGAGCGCAGGTTGAAAGTCGCCTGTTTAATATTGAGAAAAAGCTCGACAAAAATAGCGAGTTGAAAAAGGAATATGAGAAGCAAATTGAAAATCTCATCGTTAACGGTTACGCAGAGAAAGCGAACCATATTTCCATTTCCCCACGTACGTGGTACCTTCCTCACTTCGCAGTGACTCACCCACAAAAGAAGAAAATAAGGATAGTTTTCGACGCCGCCGCAAAGACGGGCGGACGTTGTCTCAATGATGCATTGTTAACCGGACCGGACTTATTGAAGTCGTTGTTCGGAGTTCTGCTACGATTCAGAGAAGGAAGCGTGGCAGTAATGGCAGACATTAAAGAAATGTTCCTGCAAGTGAAAATCCGGGATGAAGACAGGGATAGCCTTCGATTCTTATGGCGGCACAATCGTGACGCGCCACCGGAAGAGTATAGAATGACGTCACTCATATTTGGAGCGGCATCATCACCTTGCATTGCTATATATGTAAAGAATAGGAATGCGCAGGACAACGCGCATATCTATCCAGAAGCAGCTTCCGCTACGGAAAGCAATTTCTATATGGATGACTATCTACAGGCATTTCCCGACGTGACGACGGCCGAAAGGATAGTAAACGATATGTATGAATTACATAAGCATGCTTCTTTCCAACTGAGGGGATGGGCTAGCAACCGACCCGAAGTTTTAAATAAAATGGAAAATAAATATAAGAGCGACAGTGCTTCGCTGGGAGATAAAGAGCATACAGAGCGCACGTTAGGTTTGATTTGGAATATCAAACGGGATATAATAAGTTTCTCCACAAGTCTTCGTAGCACACCGGAAGAGGTGATGGAAGGTTTGCGACCGCCTACGAAGAGGGAGATAACTAGCGCTGTGATGTCAGTTTTCGATCCTTTGGGACTCGCATCACCCATAACGATTCAAGGGAAGTCGTTGATCCAGCAAGTATGGAGGACAGGCATCTCTTGGGATGAAGAAGTTTCACACGAATTACACGTGTTATTTTGTAAATGGATATCGGAAGTGAAGAAATTAGGTCATTTAGAAGTACCTAGACCCGTTGCTGAAGGCATCGGCAAGGGAGAGTTGCATACATTCACGGATGCTAGTGAAAAAGCATACGCCGCCGCGGTGTATTACGTCACCACGGACGAGCAAGGAAGAAGGCGGATTACGTTGATCGCCGCAAAGGCAAGAGTAGCGCCGTTGAAACCAATTTCGATTCCAAGGCTTGAATTGCAAGCAGCTCTTATGGGCAGCAGACTGGCTGCTTCGGTTAGTGAAGAGAGCAAGTACGAGATGTCCGAGAGAGTATTTTGGACAGACTCACGTACAGTGTTAGCGTGGATTAAGTCAGATCCTCGCGCTTTTAAACCATTCGTTGCTCATCGATTGGCTGAGATCGAAGATCACAGTAAACCATGTGAATGGCGATGGGTTCCAACGTCACAAAATGTGGCAGATGACGCCACGAGAAATTTCCCTTCCACCTTCGATGTAAGTCATCGCTGGTTTCAAGGACCTGAATTCCTCAGGAAAAGTCCTGATTTATGGCCCAAACAAGTGGACACCATAAAAAACTTAGAAACAGGTGAAGAAAAATCGCCAAAGGGCGTAAATGCGTTAAGAAAGCAAGAACCGTTAAGTCTACCCGACTACGGACGATTTAGCAGCTTTAAGAAATTCCTTGGGGCAACTACACGCACCTTACAAGCGGTAGAAAAATTCAAGAGTTTAAGAAAGTCGGTTAAAGGACCCGACGACGCAGCCGAAAAGTCGGTTATGTGTTCCAACAAAGTTTTAGCAAAGTCGGTTAAAGGACCCGATGGCGCGTTGGACATAGCGCTCTTGAAAAAAGCGGAATTCTTAATTTGGAAGTTCGTTCAAGACGAATGTTTTTATTCGGAAATAAAATGTTTGAAAGCAGGCAAAAGCGTTGAAAGAAGTTCACGCTTAAGTAAATTATCTATGGAAATAGGAGAGGATAACTTACTCCGTTTAAATGGACGTTTACCTTTCAAGTCTAATTTGACCGAGGAAAGTAGAAAACCTGTCATATTAGACGGTAAACACGAAATCGTTAAAATGATGATTAGAGAAGTTCATCATCATTTTGGACATGCCAATCACCAGACGGTGATGAATGAGGTGAACCAGAAATTTTACGTCTTGAACTTACGTAATGTAGTACGAAGTGTGTCACATCACTGTCAGTGGTGCAGGACATACAGGTCAAAGCCGCAGAACGTGCCACAAGGAAATATTCCTCTGGAGAGAATAGCTCATCATGAGCCACCTTTTACATGCTCAGCTGTGGATTATTTCGGTCCTATGAGTGTGACTATAGGAAGGCGACACGAAAAACGTTGGGGTGTTTTATTCACGTGTCTGACTACCAGAGCAGTACATCTGGAATTAGCAGCCTCATTGACACCAGCGTCAATGATAATGGCGTTAAGGCGATTTATCGCCAGAAGAGGAAAACCAACCGTTATATACAGCGATAACGGGACGAATTTCAAAGCTGCAAATAAAGAATTATTAAAAGCATGCGAAGAATGCCATGAAGGCATGAAAAATGAGTCATTTAAGAAATACATTAAATGGAAATTTATACCTCCGGGAGCACCGCACATGGGTGGCGCCTGGGAGAGGTTAGTAAGGTCGATTAAAATTGCGTTGACCGCTACGCTCAAGGAAAAGAGCCCACGAGAGGAGGTTCTACATACGTTACTTTTAGAAGCAGAGCATACGGTAAATTCCAGGCCTCTGGTAACATTCAGTATGGATAGTCCTGAAGAGGGTTTGACACCCAATCATTTTCTTCTGGGACGCTCATGTGGTGATCGACCACCTGGATTATTTCTAGAGCGGCATCTGACGGGTCAACTCAATTGGAAAGCTGCACAGAGGTTAGCCGACCATTTTTGGACAAGGTGGCTGAAGGAATACATGCCTACCTTAATACCGCGAACAGGTAATAACGGAAAGTTCATGGAACCTAAAGAAGGCGATATTGTTTTGATAATAGATCATTCGTTGCCACGAAATACGTGGCCAAAAGGAAAAATTAGTAGAACGTTACCGGGACCAGACGGTCACACCAGAGTGGTTGACGTCATTACTAGCACAGGTATCTTGAGGAGACCTACATCCAGAATAATAGTCCTGGTACCCGCGACGCCTCCCAAATGATGGTGCTGACGCACGGGGGGGAGATTGTTGGCGACGCGCCTATAAGAATGTTTCAGTTTATTAAATCAACCGATGACGCATAGTCATGAAAAGCAAATTATCGAGCCACGACGCTCTGATAAGAAAATGCTTAGTTAAATCTTAAAGAAATGTCGAATTAATGATAAGAAGGTCTTGGGTTCGACTCCCAGGCCGGACTAGTTTGTTTGTTTTCCTAGGTAATATCGCCTAATAAATTCGTAAGGAATTTAAGATATAAATTATGTTACCGGATTTGTTCCCCGGTTGAAATCATCTTTCTAATGATGTAAATTCATAAGAATATTAAAGTAAAGTTAAAGATCGGATTGGTTCCCCGGTCGAGATAATCACTCTGTGCATAGACAGAATTAAAGGAAATTAATTGCATAAGTATTGTCTTGTATAAGTTTGATACGTTTGTACGAAAACAAATGCCTATTTGTTATGATTGATTAATGAAAACATTCACTTGTATTGTTATCTGATAAGAAGCATGATAACAAGTAAGAATCTTATCAGAAATAGTTTCCTACTGTTTGAAAATTATGTAGAAACACTTGTCTATTTAATATTGTTAAAATTAAGTGTATTTCAGACTTTCATTTTTTCTGATAGTCGAGAGTCGTGCAAAGTTAGTTGTTCAAATAGTGTGAGTTCACGGAAGCACGCTGACCACGCCCTTAGGAGGCCGAATATGTAAAAATTTAAAATGTTTGAAATTTCAGCAATTTATGTAAAAATGACTTGTAAACTATTTCAGGTTGATTGTACGTGCTAAAAAGGTGAATTCTGTGTTATTTTTATGTGAAAATTCATGTGCATAAGTGAAATAATGATAGTTTTGTATAAGAAATTTAAAAGTGTTTTAAATAGTGAAATGAATAGAGAAAATGTAAATTAAACTATTGTATTAGTTAACTTATGTATAAATTCAAGTAGGAAACATTGTTTTAACTTTCTGTGTTAAATATTCAAGAAGTTTGCATTTTGGATTTGTGAGTAAAATAGGTGGTTTTCGTTTAATAAATAAAAGGTTTTTTGTAATATGAAGATATAATGCATATCATAGTGTAGATATTGTTTTGTACTACCTATATTGACAAATTGTATTTGTATATGACTTGAGTAAATAAAGAAATTAAGTGAAACGTGAGAGAGTAATAGTACAAATTCATGTAATTAAGTTGCGCAGGCACGCGAATGGCGCGGCTCACTTTCGCGTTTAGCTCTGGGGGTAGCTTAGTAAACGGGTTTTATTGCAATTCGTTCGGGGAAGAAGATAATTCGGGAAAATAGTTCGGAAAAACAAGAAAATCCTTCGGGAAAAGTGAAAACCAGCAGTCAAGAAGAAAAGTATAGGGAAAAGTGATTACTCTCTCACGGAACGGTTTGAAGATAATTGCTGTTTCATTCCCAAGATCCCTTAAGTTATACAGTCCACATCGAAGAATTAAGGCGTCGGGACCGGGACGACTTCGGAAGACCCGTAATCCCCGTCTGAACCTACTTGCTGAAAAGGAAAGAGGTTATCGCCCTAGTGTGTTACTCCGTTGCGGAGATCACATACGTTGTTCCCGAACCCAACGTAGGCGCGATAGGAGGCTGGATCGAGAGAAGCCTCGATTCCTCCCTTCTGTTTCTTAGTATTATTTTCCGAATTCCGTTAGGTCCTTTTCAATTGGTCCTCGCGAGCCGAATTCCTTTTCACCGTCTGTTCACCGCAAGCCCGTCGCCCGAGCGCCGTCATCCCGGCCGCCAAAGTTTAGAGTAGATCATCACGACCGCTAGAACTCAGCCCGAGACCGTGACGGGCCAATGTACTGGCAATACAAAACTTGTCCATCAACTCCGAAACCGTGACGTCTCACTGCGACGGTTTTTGTTTTCAAGGTATTGTAATGCTTTAACTCTTTACATCAAAAATATTTTGTAATTAAAATGTAATTTTTTTTTAATACATTTATTCATTAATGGAACTTGTAGAAAGTATCTGAAGATAAAAGTTAGAGAATTGCCTACGCCTTTGAACGTACAGAAGCAGAACAAGAAGTTGTCACCGATTGAACGCAACCATTCCCTAGTTTGTTTTATTTCTACTTACCACCACGCACGACAGCTACAACAAACTGACTGAACCACCGAGATCGTGCCGGTGGGCAAATGATCGCCGTCACGTCATCCTGATCTCGTCGAGAAATAATCTCGCTCACGTTGACCAACCGGTGATGACGGCTGTGAACATTCGCTTTTAATCATGAAATTTGACATTTATTGTCAAATCGCCGCGGCTAAGTAACTTCCTTCATGAATAAGACTCGACGAATTATGTGATTTTATTTAATGCCTACCATACAAAATAACCATACACTTTTCATATCCCAATATTATTTACCTCTCAATTTGCATGCGTTGAGTGTCACGTTACGTCAAGCAGTTTTAGCTAAAAGATTTTTGTGACAAACATAAACCTATATTAATTCCTCAAGTGCTCCTTTTTGGCATGGAACCTTTTAAGAAACTGAACAAAAATCTTATTTTATCAGAAAAGCATTTTTCAATTATCATGAATCATGATGATGATTATTATATTATAATGGTTCACTAGTCCATTATTTACGCTTTCACCATTTAGACAGTTGCCTAAAACTGTTTCAACTATGTAACGCTTTTCGCGTTTTTATTTTTATCGAAACGAGAGCGTAAATATCACACGATTTGTCATTATCGTACGAGTTCAAAATGCTTTAGTGATATAAGGTACCTAACCTTGCATTCATGGAAAACAAGTATTAGAAATATTTACATTAGTTTATTCTACATACAAACAATTTATTTACATGTATAGATTTTAAATAAATTCTTTTAACATGGTAATACTTTTTAGTTCATTAACTTGTTTGTTAAATTCAAATGGCTAAGAGTACTAAAAACCTTTTCGAAGGATTTTTATTGTTATAGAAACTGAACAAATAGTTTATGAACGATTTTGCACTAGATACTTAAAAAATATACAATAGTTTTGATCATTCCATCCAATTTATGTAAATGAAACATTGGAAAAAAATATGAAAGAAACATCATTAAATGAGAAAACGAACACTTAATTTTTTTGTATTATTGCCATCAAATATAGTTTTATAATGTTACGCTTGCAATTATACACAATCTCCAACAAAACTGCATACCACATATTATCACAAATCGAATAAACATTGAGCAACTTTAGAGAACACTCTGGTAACTTCTTTTACTCACTTTATTACGTCTAAAAGCTAAATTAAAAAGTACTCTGGGCCGACATATGAGCCGCACTTCGGAAAGTCTGCTGGGGCTTGCACAAAATCACTTTCATCACCAACTTTTAATACGAAATCGAGACCTCTAGTCCAGTGCGCGGATCTCTCGTCCCTCATCATCCAATAACCAGGGTTATCCGCTTGGAACCGTAAAGCAACTACACCGAATTTCGGTATTACGATAGTATCTTTTACGACGGGATTTTTAAGATTTTTTGAAGCAAAAAGCGTTCCCTCCTCGTGCATCTGTTTTAGTTGATTGCTATCTACGCTTGTGTTGAACTCTCTCATACCAACCACGTAAAAACTGTAACCGTGAAGATGAAAAATATGGTCTGATTCGCCACCTGCAAAGAAAAAAGAAAATTTAGCTCAAAAATTTAATTTGGCAACAATCTGGCAACAATTATATAATTTTCCATCGTGAGTTAGTGGTTTTAAATTTCTATCCTATTTCATGTGGATATCGCAAAATGTGACTTGCCATGAAGATCTAGTGTGTAACTCACTAGTTGTGTTAAAGTCCAAGGCTATATAGAAAGCAGCAGTCACGCATCCGTAGCCTCATTTGTTTGAACTTAGTTACAGCTACCAACTTTGTATTTTAATGAGATATGTAATATCCAGACCGGCGACGAGAAGTGTCTACTCGTAGTTTCAAAGTTATGAGACATATGGTACTGCGAATATCTCTCGCCTACTAATGTATTTTTTGCGTCGAATTCATAGGAAGAGTCACAGATTATTGGTGAAGAAGTACCATTCTGCACTAAAGTTAAGTATGTAGGCATTATAATCAATCAACCAAAAACTAACGTGGAACTCTAACGTATGGCGTAAGGCTAAAATTGTTTTAAATACGTGCAGTCGTATCAGTCTGGTGTAATAGGCAACCAAAATATGACTGCGGACACACTAAATAGTCTACAAACGGTTGCCTGCTTAATAGCAACTGAAGCGATACGGTCGTCGTCTGGGGCGGTTTTTAATGCACTTCTATGCCTAATACATATTTATCTCCGACTCGAAACCAATATTTGAATACATATTATAATATTACTCTAATATTGACTTTGAAAGGGATTTAATGTGAAAAACTGTCCTTGCTATCGTAATATTTTCTTTCAATATTTCAGTTATATTTTTTTTCAATATTACAATAAATATGTCCTCCAGACTGAATTTCGATCACGATGGCCTATCTATAAAATACACAAACCAAAATTGACAATAATAAATACAAAACAAAACCATAAAACGTTAAACACAATCTCAAAATCAAAACAACAAAAACAAAAATACAAAATAATTACATAATGCGAACGTTTAAAGCACTTATCCTAGTTTGTAAAATCAAACTAATTTTAAACGTCTTTTTAACTTTCGGTCAAAACAAAAAACCTGGTCTGGCCTCCCTATTGCCTATGTGTGCACTATTCCGGTATCTCCAGGCGTCGTCGAGCTTATCAGCCACTTTTCTAAAAAAATATTGGTGCTACTCATTAACCTGCTAATCATAATTACGGAACGTTTGCGCATAATAAACATTGTCCCAACAGCAAACAGCATTACCCTGAGAACATTTTTGTACTGAACACGCAGGGCACTATAGTGTACGCAAAAGCACAGGTGTACTCATGCAGCAAACTCGCGGGACCTTGATAAACTTTGGATTTGATTTTAATAAGAATTATATAAACCGAATGTGGTTTAAAATTGTACAAATTTAACATAGACAAAAAAATATAACACAAAAAGAAATTTAAGGTAGAGTTATTGTAAATACGAATCAATGTAAATTCATATAAAATATATCTACGCGAAAATGTATTTATCGTAATTAATTTTGTTTACGTGTAGTTGTGTGGATTGATGTGTAACTTGTAAGTAGCATTTTGGGTAGCATTGTAGGTAGAGCACCCTAATGCAAAAATGGAAAATGACTATAATATAATGTCTCACTTTTTAGATTTGTTCGGGGATCCCCTTATTACCTTGTATTGTTGTCGATTGCTAGGCCATTTTATTACTTTTTTTATAATTCTTGTATGTACTTTTTTTCTTAGTATTTTTGACCTTTAGCTAGCTTTATTTCTATCTATTCACTTATATATTTATTTATTAGATATCGGGAATCGGAGTTTTCATTTACCTCATTCATATTTTATTTCGTGATATTTATAATTCATTCCCTCATTTACTTGGGTATTATATTTATTTCATTTTATTGGTACATAAATCATTTTGCACGCAAAAGCACAGGTTTTTTATAGGATAGGGTAACATAACCCGAGGCCTACTACCTTTACTCACATAGCCCGATGGAACAGTAGTTTGACACGACCGGAGTGATGTCAAGCAAACAGGAGGCCTGGAGATAAAACACTGCCAAATTCCTAGCGTCAGGCTGCTACTGAGAATTTCTTAATCAAAAAACTCAATAACTGGTTTTTTTTTTACAGGAGAGGAGTAAACGAGCAGGCGGCTCACCTGATGTTAAGTGACTGTTGAGGGCCGGTAACACAGGTGCGTTGCCGGCCCTTTAGAAAGGAGTAAGCTCTTTTCTTGAAGGTCCCTAGGTCGTATCGATCCGGAAAAATCGCCGGTGGTAAACTATTCCACAGAGAGGTCGTACGCGAAAGAAAACTCTTTTTGAAACGTACAGTGGTGGACCGCCAAGCATCCAGATGGTGTGGATGATATCGGAACGTTTGCCGCGTAGTGCGTTCACGAAATTTGGCGGCTGGGATTAATCCGAACAATTCCTCACCGGTTTCTATTATTTTGACGATTTAACACTCGCGTTCATTACCACTGCACCGACAAGACAGAGGCAGTTATTGACACATACGTTATCATGATAGAGACTCGCTGCAGCTATAAATGGCTGCGATGCGAAGGGGTCAGTACGATGGGGGTAGGAGTACTTAGAGTGTACTCCTACCCCCATCGTACTGACCCCTAGGCCACAATACCAGCGTGAAAGAGTATAGACCTTTTTTCTTGGTAACGAGGTATTTTATCTTAGTTCTCAGGAGTGACAACTCGGCCACATTTTAATTCTGAATCAAGAATAAATTTGGATGTTTATGGACCATAGTATACACTTTCTATCAGGTGTATAGTGTGTTTGCATATCAATCTTGTTCTATAAAAAATATACACATGCATACATCTTTACAGAAGGTATCAAAAGATTATACTTCTTTTGATCAGTCGGCCTACTTCGATTTGTTAGTAACGTAATACAAGCATTGCGACAGCGCTCTAAAAATATTATATAAGTTTATCAGACGTCGAAATCAACTATGCACGTACATATTATTATTTATGTAACGTTAATTTATGGTCTGCTACTTGTGTACTGCCTTGAGAGAGTTACGGATGCGTGAATTTTTATATAATGTATTGTGCCGATAATAGAACAGCTGTATCCCGGGCGTCCGTGAATAAATCAGAATGAATCTGAATATTTAACCAAGCTCTCTTCATTTCTGTTTGTTCCGTTTTCGCATTTTTTGAGTGATTTTACTAGATATATAAACTTAATTGGCAATTATTTTCGTTTAGTGTTTTAAAACAATTTATTATAGTAAATACAAACAGAAGTCGACAGTTAGAGAGAGATAGAGGTTGTCTCATAAGCGTTATATTGTATGCGGGTCAGTGTGGGCGAGTGAGTAAGTCGCAGTGTTTTTCTTTTTTTTTCTGAAAATGTTGTTGGCCCTGCGGCCTTTAGAGCTTCATCGAAATGGACTCGAGAGTGAGGATCCATGAGCTATTGAGTGCAACGATTGCATCCCGAGGCATGCTGATCCCTGTATTTGGACTGAGGCTCCTCTAGCTAAAGGGCTCGATGTGATTCTGGGCCCCTCTGAAGGAAATACGGATATCAGATTTCCGTCGACGCCCCTTTAGGCTCCTCGGACCATTGTCTTGTCCGGAGTGTGGTGCCACTCACGCTGAAATCGCGGTTGCATTATGCATGCTGCCGCCGTGTTTGGCACTATAGGTCAGCCGCCCTTGGGGGCGGGTTTGCTTCTCGCCGTACGATCCCAACGTTGTTGCGGATTCTGTCGCTGATGTGGTACTTCAGGGTATGGAACTTTTTATTCCTTCCTCAGTGGTGGCCATTGAAGGCAAATCTCAGCCATGGTTTGGTCGCTTCTGTAAAATAGCATCATGCTATAAGCAGGAGTGCTACCGGGCCTGGGCTGACGCATCAGCGTCCCGGGATGTAAATACCAGCGCTCTAAAAAAGAAGTATAATTCCGCCTCTAGGTCCTTCAAAAGAGTCATTGCCAAGGCAAAGTCAGAGCACATAGGCAGAATTGGCGAGACTAACTAGTTAATGCCTTCCTTCTGGAACCCGTGCATTCTGGTCTCTCGCCAAGGCTGTCCAGGGGAATTTCTGTCAGCCATCTCTTCCATCTCTGCACAGGGAGGACGACTCACTGGCCCATACCGCAAAGGAGAAAGCCGATCTTCTAGGCTCTTTCTTTGCGTCTAACTCGACTCTCGACGACGGGGGGAGTACGCCGCCGACCTTCCCGTGGTGTGAGTGCTCCATGCCGGAAGTGCAGTTCACACAGCGCTCGGTTCGCAAAGCACTCCCCTCCCTGGTCATCCACAAATCGAGTGGGCCTGACGGAATCCCCTCAATTGTGCTGAGGACGTGTGCTCCAGAGTTGGCACCGGTTTTAACGCGTCTTTTCCGGTACTCCTACTCCCTAGGCATAGTCCCAAAATCAAGGTCGTTGTTGACGGTGCAAGCTCCGATTGCAAGCCTATTAATGCTGGTGTTCCACAGGGCTGCGTGCTATTGCCAACGCTGTTTCATCTGCGTATCAATGATATGTTGCAAACCCGTAACATTCATTGCTATGCAGATGACATCACTGGTGATGCTCTTTACACCGGTCGAGCCAATATTTCTAGGGAAAACGTCTCCGAGTGCCGGAACAAACTTGTGTCTGAAGTCGAGTCTTTGCTGAACAGAGTCTCGGATTGGGGGCGACTAAATCTAGTCCAGTTTAACCCCCAGAAGACACAAGTTTGCGAGTTAACTGCTAAAAAGAACCCCTTTGTCGTATCCCCTCAGTTTCAAGGCACTCCCCTTGTTGCCTCAGCCAGTATCGGAATCCTCGGCGTCCACATATCGAGTGACGTGCAGTTTCGTGGTCACTTGGAAGGGAAGGCCAAATTGGCCTCTAAAAAGCTTGGCGTGCTCAGCAGAGTGGGACAGTTCGGCCGCACATGGAATACTGGTGCCATCTCTGGGCTGGGGCTCCCCAGTATCAGCTCCTTCCACTTGACCGCATCCAGCGCAGAGCGGCTCGAATCGTCGACGACCGAGTGCTTTCCGATCGGCTCGATTCACAGGCATTGCGAAGAGATGTTGCATCCCTTTGCATTTTCTTTCGCATATACCATGGAGAGTGCTCTGAGGAATTGTTCGGATTAATCCCAGCCGCCAAATTTCGTGAACGCACTACGCGGCAAACGTCCCGATACCATCCACACCATCTGGATGCTTGGCGGTCCACCACTGTACATTTCAAAAGGAGTTTTCTTCCGCGTACAACCTCTCTGTGGAATAGTTTACCACCGGCGATTTTTCCGGACCGATACGAACTGGGGACCTTCAAGAAAAGAGCTTACTCCTTTCTAAAGGGCCGGCAACGCAACTGCAATTCCCCTGGTGTTGCGGTTGATCATGGGCGGCGGTAATCACTTAACATCAGGTGAGCCGCATGTTCGTTTGCCCCCTCTTTTATAAAAAAAAACTCGGCTTAAATTACTGTCGTAATGATAGGAAGTCTCGTAACTAAAACGCCCCGTATCGCGGTTGTTAAACCTCGTATACGGGGTGTATATTTAACCTCACGATCGCCGGCGAGCGCGGTGTGCTTCTGTTGTGTCTATACGGGTTCCCTCTCTTATGAAGAGGGTGGAACGGGATAGATCTGTTCATCGAGGTTATTACGTCATCGGGGTCGAAAAGAACGTTCTTGGGACGTTTCCTGATGGGGGCAGCATCCCCCTCTGGGCAGTACGAACCCGCTTCCACCAACAACTAATTATGGTGCTCTTTGATCAACTCGAAGTATCTTAAGAATAATTCCTTAAGCTACAAAGAGATGGTGGGCATATTGAGGTCACGGTGGAGATCCACGTTCCTCACATGTAATGGAGCTCTGGAGTTTTTTTATAGGATAGAGTGACAAAAGAGCACATAGTCCACCTGATGGTTAGTAGTTGCTGTGGCCTTTTTTGCTGGATCAAAATGCAGATGCGTCGTCACCCGTGAGGACTAATATGGAATGCCCCGTTTTGAGCAAAAAGTGCCTACGGTTCTCTACACTCACCATACGAAACACAGTAATGTTACGCTGCTATTTTTGCGCTGGCATTCTGTAAGAGCATGGTCCTTCCATCGTCGAGCCGACCCTTTGTGCTACAGCTATACTACTTATAAAGCTGCTGCATGTAATAAAATATAATATAGTATCATACAATTATTTGACAGAATTTATTATGGCCGTGTAGTGGCGTCGCGTCGTTAGAAAATCCATCACCCCATTTCATTCGTGGGTGTCGTAATTTGTGGCTATGGGAAAAAATCTCATAGCTTCGGATATCTCTATCTCATATAGATCTCGTTTACGCTAACTACGCTGCAAACCGATTGTAAGCAGCTTAGTGATGCGAGAAGTATGAAACTGCTATCGCTAATAAATCTACACAAACGTGGCGGTTACGGCGAATCCTCCTTGCGACGGGAGAAGCCTATATCCAGTAGTGAACTCTTACGAGCTGATGAAGAAGGAGATATGATAAACTTACATAACACCTTGCTATAATCATGAGTAACTTTACACAACAATGCGTGTCAAGTTGTTGTTAAGTAACATTTAAGAATGAAAGGCGGCATACGAAATAAATGAGTCAGATTGTTCAAAATCGCAAACACACGCATTTATTTGGATATATCTATGCATTCTTATGACAACATACGCAATAATATGCCGAACTATGTCGATTTTTTGGCTATCAAGGAGTTTACTAACATCTACCATTCATATGTATAATTTCCGATACAATGGCAGAGTCAAAAATTACAGAATATAAATTCTACCCACTTATATAAATTCATTGAGATTCTACAAAGTAAAGTCTCTTCACTGCAGGGCGTATTAGGAAGCTCAAGGTCGTTCAGCAGGCTATGCTCAGAGTTTCTCTGAGAGATAAACTTTGTAACGGGGATGTCCGCAGAAAATCAAAAATAACCGAAATAGCTCAAAGGATCAGTACGGTTAATTTCTAATGGGTCAACCATATAGCCGACAACCGACGGTGAAGCAAGGCTGCCACTCGAGAGCAGGTGGTAAGATATGCAGAAAGTCGATGGATGCAGGTGGCTCAATGCCGTGCTTTTTAACATTCCTTGGGTGAGGCGAATAATAAGCAGCGAACTTGTGATAATGTGTATAATATAATAATATTGCATAGTAATAAAATATATGTATGAAGCCAATACTTTTTATATAAAATACATGCTAAAGACAAATTCAATCAAAATTTATAAAAAAAAGTTCGCAAAAGTGCCAGTATTGCGTTTGTTGACCTTTATTCATTCACCTTACAATCCGGAATTTAGGAAACGCAAATACTCCAATTTATCATACAATGGCCGCAAGGTTTGATTTAAATAACAAACATTTACTTTAACTTTAGTAACGTAAGTACATAAAATATTATTGTGTTTCAATTAAATTAAAAAGTAATTTAACAATTGAACAATTCTTTAAAAAAAACTACGTGAGTGCTAATAGTTGTAGGTAATATTTAAACGGTCATCTAATTAAAGAGGTTTTGGTCCGCTCAAAAATGTATTTTGTCAGCAAATAAAGTGAATTGAGTAGCTTCTAGTTGTCAACCATTACTAAATTGATCAGCAAGTAATGTGACATTAGGCAGCCTGAAATTGAATAACATAGGAAATAAAATACTTATATCTGTAGCAATATTAGTAGAATAGCAAACTTTGATTCGGATTTTATCAAATTTTGGCAAGCTGTAAAATTCATTTTGTTTTGCTAATTAATCTTATTTCTATAGCAACAATTTTATTACGTGGTAGAATCATGCTACAGTTATATTAGTAGTATAGTTGTAGCACGAATGGGTCGGCCCGACCGGGGAAGGACCATGCTCTCACAGAATACCAGCGTCAAATAGTAGCTTAATGCTGCTGTGTTTTGTATGGTGAGTGTAGAGAACCGGAGATCCTTTTTACTGGAAACGAGGCATTCCATCTTAGTCCTCACGGGTGACAACGCATCATCTGCATTTTGATTCGTAATCGAGGACAGATGTAGATGTCTATGGGCCACAGCAACCACTTATCATCAGGTGGACTGTGTGCTCGTTTGTCATCCTATCCTATAAAAAAAAAAACAAAAGTACGCAAGTCCTTGCTGCATTGAGTTGTAAAATTATTTATTACATTCATTATTGAAATGCCTACTCTATCTACTATTCGAAAGTAAATTTAAATAAAACCAGGATACCCAACCTTACCAATTATATAATCCTGCTAACCAAATAATTTATAGGCTAGGATGTCAAATGAGCACACAGTCCACCTGATGTGGATTTGTCCTATATGAGTGGTTGAAGTGGCCTATAGACATCTACAGCAATCCTCAATTACGAATCAAAATGCAGATGCGTTGTCACCCGTGAAGACTAAGATGGAATGCGTCGCTTCCAGTAAAAGGGTTTCCATTTCACTACACTCACCATACAAAACACAGCAGCCTTAAGCTGTGTTTTAATTATAATTTTGTATCAAGACTTTATTTGGCAAACATATACATTCATTAAGGTGACCAAATATCTACTTATCTTCTGACAATCCTTGATTTAGTTGCAGATCAGGTGACATTACTAGTAGCTCTTTTTACTGCGTACAAGTCAAAATAACTATTTAGCATAGTTTTCTTGCCAACCGAATATTTTAAAAAAACATTTAATTACTTGCCATATATTTTCATTCATGTTTAAGTCATTATTTATTTTTCAAAAGAAATTAAACAATTTACAAACAACAGAAAAGGAATCCATTACGATCATACAGCGTATTGACTATAGATGTGGGTAAAACGTAAACAATTAAAAAAACATAAAACATAGGTTTGAGCATCGCGCACAAATTGTAATGAACGAACAATTAATGCAACCGAAACAGAAATAAGATTGCGAACTAACTCATTTACATTTAATATCAATTCATATCAATAAAAACTCCAGGGGCTATATTTTTTGGTCTATACTAGTTTAGAGTTTTATAATCAGACCAATTGATGCTAAAAGGGTGTTTGATATAGAACTTGAGCCATACTGATGGTTAAGTAGTCACTAAGGCGCTTATGTAAAATATTCATTAAACTTTTGATGTGGTAGGAACCACCTAGTTTGGCTAGTAGTTGCCTGGCTCATTCTTAGGTCCCAATTTATAGACTGATGTAACTTTGCCGAGCTCCAGTAAATCAGGGAAATAGCCTTCATGAATACGTCTATTAATTCACTTTGTTAACCCTTAAATGGACAATGTTGTTTTTAAACAACATACTAAACATCACAGATAAAATTATCTTTATTTTATTTTTTTGTTAATTTTGACAACTAGTTCTTATTTCTGAACGAATTTTGTACTTTTTTTAATGTTGGCACTATCCAATATTTTTATGCATTAAAAATAAATGAATGTCAAATGTCACTTTGAAGAAAACTTTTCTAGTGGCACGAAACTAAGTTTTGAAGCTGTGTTCGGACTTTGATAAAATATAATGTAAGTATATAACATATTTTTATTTGCTTGATTATATCTTCAATTACATGTTCATGTTGTAAAACATTGAAAATTACTTGATGCTACTGTCGAATTACGCGAAATCTGGTATGTTGTAGGAAAAATACAATGCGCATTGCCTGCTAAATAAATGCATGTTTGGTGAAGGGTTTTTATTTTGCTTTTCAGCATGCCGCGATTACTAGAAAGCGAAATTACAAAGTATTTAGAAACTCTTGAAGATTCAGAAGATGGCTTAGACGGCTCGGACTCCGAAGTAGAGGATGAAGGTCACTATTATCAAACAGCTCGAGATGTTCTTCAGTACCTTGAAAATAGTGATGAAGGTGAGAATGCCCAGTCTGATGAAGTGGATGCTGATCCTCCTCTCGTAATTGACAACGATCAAAATATGCCAGACCCTCCTATTTTGGAAGCCGGAGAAGCAGTACCCCAGAGTAGATCACAAGGGATTTCTAAGCGACCTCTGGTTTGGCGAAAACGGAATCTTGTTACTGCTGAAGACAGCCTTATTTTTAGGGGAGAAACTCAGATAACGGAAGTATTGATGTCTTGTAACACGCCGTATGATTTTTTTTCATTTTATTTTACATCAGATCTAAAAAAGCAAATTGTAGAACAAAGTAACTTATACGCGGCCCAGAAACAAATATCCAATCCTGAAATTATAAATGAAAATATCCTAAATAAATTCCTAGGCATTCTGATTTACACCTCAGTCATAAAATTTCCAAACACCAGGGCTTACTGGAGTGATAAATTTGGTTATGATCACATAAAAAATAAGATGCCGTTAAAAAAATTTGAAAAAATAAGATCCACTCTCCATTTTGCCGACAATACGCTATGCTTACCCAAAGATCATCCAGACTATGACAGGCTATTCAAAATAAGACCTCTTGAGGAAATGCTCAACTGCCAGTTTGGAAAGGTTCCCTTAGACCAAAGGCTTTCCATAGACGAGCAGATGTGTGCAACCGAAATGAGCCACTACATAAAACAATACATGCCCAATAAACCCCACAAGTGGGGGTTCAAATTATATCTCATCTGCAGTCTACAAGGATATGCTCATAGATTTGAGGTTTACAGTGGAGGGGGCTCCAAAAATAACATCTTACCTGGTGAGCCAGATTTGGGAGAGTCTGGAAATACAGTCGTCAGGTTAGCTAGAATGGTACCACGCAATGTGAATCACATTATATACTTCGACAACTTCTATACTTCTGTGCCTCTCGTCACCTATTTAGCTAAGGAAGGAATTTTCTCACTGGGAACAGTAAGAGTAAACCGATTGAGAAACTGCAAATTGCCTGACAAAAACACTATAATGAAAAAGAACGTACCCAGAGGATTCTATGAGGAAAACGTGGCGACTGTGGATGATATTGACGTAAGTGCTGTTGTGTGGAAAGATAACAAGCCCGTTAACCTTCTTTCCACTTACGTAGGAGCAGAACCAGCAACCACAGTCACGCGCTTTGATAAATCGAAGAAAGAGAGAGTTGCTATTCCATGCCCCAAAGTCATCAAGGAGTACAATGCTCACATGGGGGGCGTGGACTTATTAGATTCATTTATAGGTCGTTATCACATCACAATGAAGAGCCGCAAGTGGACCATGCGCTTATTTTATCATTTCCTGGACCTCGCAGTTATAAATTCATGGGTTATGTTCAAGAAGGTAAATAATATAAAAGGAAATGATCAACTTCTCAATTTGGGTACATTTAGACTAGAACTTGCCGAAACCCTCTGCAAATTGGGTCTACCTGCAAATGGCGCTAAACGTGGTCGACCTAGTGGGAGCACAATACAAAGAGAACTTGTAATGAAGAAGTTCCGAGGACCAGCTCAAGCAATTCCTTTGAAAGACGTCAGATTGGATCAGAC
This sequence comes from Parnassius smintheus behrii, assembly GCA_036936625.1. Classification (NCBI taxonomy): domain Eukaryota; kingdom Metazoa; phylum Arthropoda; class Insecta; order Lepidoptera; family Papilionidae; genus Parnassius; species Parnassius smintheus. The sequence goes on from JAUPFT010000011.1 coordinate 38,590,579, forward strand.
ATGTCATTGGGCAGTTTGGCTGGATAAGCAGCAGAGGTGCAAATTCCCGAAATGTTCAGGATTTACGTTCAAAATGTGCCAAAAATGTCGTGTATCTTTATGTGATACGAAAAAAAGCAATTGTTTTTATAAATATCATAATTTAGAATAAATAAACACATTTCAAAAACAATATCCACTCTTATTTTACCCATACTTGCAAAATGTCATTGAATGCGCAATGTAGTTTATAAACAACACTCACATTATTGCAAAAAAAAAATAGTAAATTCATGTCTAGATTTTTTTACTCATTTTTCCTAGACAGTAATACATGTCTATTATACAAATATATTTTTTTAAAACGTAAAAAAAATCGTCCATTTAAGGGTTAAACAAACAGGAATAGGGTCTCTTATGTATTTAATAGTTTAGGAACTGATCCCGTCAACCCTTGTACTACTATTTAATTTGAGACTGTCTATGTTTTTTTAAACTTCCTCAACTGTAGCTGATTCAAATTGGTCAAGTATAATAATATTTATTTTCATTTTCTAGTATTTTAATATTTTGATTTATAAATCACGCAGTATACTGCGTATAATGAAGTAATATTAATATTTTATATTGAATTTTAAATGATTCATGAAAATAACAGAATAGCATATTTGAACCTATGACCTTTATCATCGTCATATTTTCTGATGCTCCTCTTTCATTAAACATGTTAATGGAATATTTGATTAATATTTATCAGAACTATTTGACCAAAGTTCTGATATAAAACAAAATTACACAAGCAATGCGTGTTTTGCAGGGATAACCGGTACTAGTTACGCGGTTCTTCGCTGCTAGCCGTGATAGTTGATCAAAAGTAAGATACTCGTTGCCAAAGGTCTTCAAAAATAAAAGAAATATCCAGTCAGTAAACTAAACTGACAGCCGAAGAGTTCTCGTTCCCGTTCTCGTTACGGGAAGTATGAAAACAAACATACAATACGGAACCATACTCTTTTTTATCAAAAAACGGTCCAAACAACTAAAAATAATGAGATATTTTTATAGTATATGACATGTTATTAACATACCACAAATAACAATGCATATTAAAGACTAGTTTTATTTATATCCAAGGTCTGTTTTGATGAAAACTTTGAGAATTTGTTTAAAAAAATGAAAAGAAAATGTATATACAAATGTATGTGTATAATAAGAAAGATGTTTTTGTGCACATGAAATGGGTGGTGATTATCTGAAATAAATATTTTTTTTATTTCGATATTAATTTTTTTATTTGATTGAAACAAAATTAGAAACAAAATGCGGACCGGATTTTTTTAAATGTTCTCCAAATGGCGACCATTGAACCTCACACACGCTTTGTATATAGCACGCATGTTTTGAAAGGACTCGTTTGCAGAGCGCCTGAGAAATCGTACGGATTTCACGGCTTTTAGTTCAGTCACAGTGAACGGATTGTTTTTATTAACAACATATTTTAACTTTAACGGATTGATAACTAAAGGACTTTTTATACGTGATAGAGCCATGCTGCAGTTTTATAAGTAGTATAGTTGTAGCAAGAATGGGTTGGCTCGACCGGGGAAGGACCACGCTCTCAGAGAATATCAGCGTAAAATAATAGCTTAATGCTATGCTATGTTTCGTATGGTGAGTGTAGAGAACCGGAGACCCTTTTTATTGGAAACGAGGCACTCAATCTTAGTCCTTACGGGCGACTACGCATCTGCATTTTGATTTGCAATCAAGGATGGATGTAGATGTCTATGGGCCGCAGCAACCACTTACCATCTGATGGACTGTGTGCTCATTTTGTCACCCTATCCTAAAAAAAATTTAATAAAAAACTAACCGAGTAAAAATTCACACGAAGGAAATTTAAGAAAAAACTGTTCTTACGGTTGAACTGCCTTTAAAAATGTGAATAAATTATAAGCACTGTTTAAAATTTATAAAAATGTGTCTATTGCAGTCCATGGACACCAGAAAACGACTTTATTCAAAAAAGCCTTCACTACAGACGCATTATTAACCCCACCCCCGAGTACTAAGATGGAATGTCTTACAGATATTATAACTATTATACTCACTCTCTTTAACCTTCAGACCGTTACACAGCAATGGTGGTTTCAGGTGCTGTGCATCGGTCTAAAAGTTTAAGATTCTGCTAATTGATAGCTGAAATAGACAAGTAATGATTTCTTATATTTACGCGAACACTACACATTTAAATAAAACTAGGTTTTACGGATTTTATCGCGTATATTAACTTGTTTTATATTCCCGACTTTTCGAGCACTTTACAAAGCCCGTGGTCACGGGGGGAACTGAGGTATTCAACGTCCCGATGTCATAGTACGAGAGTAAGAGAGTCTTGAATAGGACAAACTAAAAGATCAGCGTTAAAGAACATATAGTTGAATCGAGTGAACACGTACAGGATCGCCCCCGTCACTACATCAGATTTGATAAACCACTAATCCTCGCTAAAAAACACCATCCTCACCTCGCTAAATAACATTCCTTCCAAGGATGATTCGCGAGGCTACTGAAATTTCAGACGTCCAAATTTCAATAGAGAATATGGCTGGGTGCTACCATCTGCTTGGGATCCCATAATTAAAAATATTAAATCCTAATCCAAAAAGCGGTCTAGGTGCCACCCGAAAGGTCCACAAGACTAACATGCCAGTGGAAATAATAAAAAAATATCATATGTTTTAATACTTTATACAATTTTTCTTTCGGCACAAAAAATGACTTTCATTTTGCTGAGTTCTAAGTTATATAATTATACGTTAAATAAAACTGGTCCCATGTCAATATCAATCTTTGTTTCTCGAGATACGCGAGGCGAAAATTGAATCTGGACATACATACATACATGCATACATACATACTGACATACATACATACATATGTACGGACATCCTCTTAAAACCGTACTATTCGACTCTAAAGACCTTGAAACGTGGAGATATGTTAAAATTTTCAATTTGCAAAATCGGACACATTACAATAACTTTCCACTGGGAAGTTAAAAATACAACTGCAGAACTTCAAGATACTGTAAGTTTATTTAAAAGTAGGGTAGTACCTACCAGACTGACCCTCAAGCAGTAAACGAGTCCTTCCACCTAGTAGAAGTTACGCAATTAACGTTTTTAGATTCCACTTAACCACTCACTAACTTAAAAAAGCTAATTTTGAGCAACAGGTGTCTAATAGTGAATCCGAATGTACTTTTTAATCATCGTGGTCCATACTTTTAACAACTAGTTTGTAGTTCGTACCCATTTTGTTTAACCTAGATAAGGTAAAGGTTTTACATGATATCAAATTATTAAATCTACTATTTACATCATTCTTAAGAGTAACTTAAAACCGTGAAAGTTATCTAAGTACATATCTTGTTTCACAAGATTAGTTATGCATGATAATAAAATAATAAAATGAAGGTTGTGTTTATGAAAAGTTAGTATACGCCCGAATATAAATTTTAATTTAATTGAGAATCACTTTCCATTTAATTAAAAGTTTGTATTGCAACTTGGATAGGAAAACTTGGTAAAGACACTCCTTTGAAAAAGGTATGTGTGTATCATAGATGATGCGATTTTAAAATTCTTCGTTAACAATTTACGGTGTAATTTGTAGTCATTTACGAATAAATAAACGATGTCAGTTTCTTTTCATGTCATTAAACGTACTTGGATTTTAGTAAATAATTAGCGCCTATAATATCTACGAACATACTGTTCCTTTTGTTATTTTACCTTTTTTATCTCTTTATCACAATATTATATTAATTATATTTGGCCTCACCTACTGTTGTAACAATTTTCCGCAATGAGGACTAGTAACCTTCCGTACACCAGATGTCGCTAATTGACACTGAGGTGAAGTTTTTTGTTTCACAATGTCATTTAATTAAGAAGTTATCAGTTTCTGGAGTATTATTGCCTGAGTGGTTGTGAGTAATGTCTTTGTGGTTTGCTGTTTAATTTTTTGTGAAAACTTTTAACTCAAACTTTTTTTTACTTTTAGGTATATCTGTGGTTTGGTTTATTTATTTTGTATCTAGTTAATAAAAATACGACTCATAGTAAAAGGAACATTAACCTATCCATTTTTCGAACGAATTAATTCTCTGCCGAAATCTGTCAAATATTGACACCTCATTTTTAAGAGGTGCACGGGAATTGTTAACTCAATAAAACATCTATGTTAATCGCAAAAAAAATCTAGATTAAAATTCAAATTAATCTAGATAACATAGGACTACCTATACGCATATTAGATATATTTAATACCCTGAGAAATATTTCAGCTAGTCGCGCAAAAATAGGTCCAGTATTTTTATGTGCTAAATAACCTAATATAATAACCTCAGATTATCATCCAAAGGTGTGTTGTTACTCTATCGAGCGAAGGGGGAAGGAGGTTTGAGGGCTAGAAATTTTATAATATAATGGATAAAACAAATAAAATGTTGTAATAAAAAGTGTATACATACTATGACCAGCAAAAGATAATTTGATTACAATATACCTACGCGTAAAACGTAAAAAGGACTCAGAAAAATTAAATAAACCCAACATTAAAACGTAAAATTTTAGATGAAAAAGCTCACTAAGGATTGGTAAGATTTCCAGTCCGCTCACGAGACTGCAATCTAAACTTTGTGGAGATGGTACGTGACTGAGAAATAACATCGTTGAACAGATGTACTGAGAACAGAATTGTACAGGACATGTTCTGTAGTATATGTGAAGCTATGTACCTTTCAACACATAATTATCGTACGACCTTTTCCAGTTTTGTTGTAGGTTTTCTTATGACCTGTGTCTCTTCGAGTACTTGAATGTTAACTTTCTCAATATGAGCTCGTAGATTGTGACGCCGAATTAACTCGTTTGATCTTATTTTTACCTTCCCGCTAAGAAAATTGAAAATTTTAAAAATAGGGAAGTTATTGGTCCCCCCCCCCCCATTTTCAAAAATCGAGTTTTTATCAGATCTCGACGTTTTGAGATCCCAGGAAATTATTCTGACTAATTTCACGTAAGCATCCGTACGGATGTATGTAAGTGCGTGTGTGTGTGTGTGTGTGTGTGTGTGTGTGTGTGTGTGTGTGTGTGTGTGTGTGTGTGTGTGTGTGTGTGTGTGTGTGTATATAAGTATGTAAACCTTTCATAACTTTTGAATGTCTTGATCGATTGAGATGCGGTTTTCGGCATTCTAAAGATCTCAATGTGGTTGGTGATAATATGAACTGATTCGGACGAGTAGATTTTGAGGAATCTCAAAAATAAAAATGTCTAAAAACTGATTTTTGGAATAACTTTTAAACGGCTTTACCGATCGATTTCAAAAACTAATCAGCTCTTAACCTCGAAAAATGACGTCGCGTGCTGTTTGGAAAATAAAAATTCATTCGTTCGTGAGATATCGAAGGATAAAGAATTTGAAAAAAAAAACTTTTTTTACATAACTTCGAAATTTCGCAACATAATTTGGTAAAATTTGGAGCGCTTTGCATTTGAAATTAGCGGGAAGTACCAGGGATGGCCTGCAGGGTTAAACAATTTTTTTTTAGTATGTAAGCCAATGGGTGCGTTTGGCAGAAAAAAGCGCTAGCAAGCGCTTACAAGCGCTGAAATAGTTTTCGGCCAGGACACGATTGCTACTTCAGTAGCGCTGACACAATCCGCCATTTTGCTTATTTAATTTGTTTGTTCTGAAGTAGAGTTTATAAGTTGTTTTGTGCAATATTAGTTTTAAGTAATATATTGACATGAATAAACTAATACAGTCATGTTATTAAAAATTCATGATCGGTAAGTTTTTAATATGAATACTTTACAAACATATATTTAAATTAGGTTAGGTCCCCCGGTTAAAACTAACTTCGTGTCCTAGAGGAAAATAGCTACTTACGATTTGACAGCGCCTACCGCTTACGATCGCCATTTTGCTTACAAGCGCTTGCTAGCGCATTTTTCTGCCAAACGCACCCAATGATTGACTACTAGCGCACCGACTTAACAACAGCCTATTCACTCTTGTCTTAAAGAAAGAAAGAGACATATGACATATGAAAATGTTCAAGTTTAATTGAAGTATATGCATTTAATTGTTAATAGTAAACATAATAGTAAGCTATTATTTGAAAAAAAAAATAGTCCCGCTGAGTTTCTTGCTGGTTCTTCCCAAGACAGAGGTTTTTTTTTGCGAACCAGTGGTAAATGAAAAAAGTGACAATAAGTATTGTTTATAATCTAAATTGAATAAAAAAGTTTCTGTTTCTGTTTCTATTGCTATTATAATACGTCCGAAGTCGAACGGTCGAAACACGGTCGAAGTTAGATACCGTTCGTTCTGTTTGAAACAGAAGTTGATAATCGAGATTCCACTTTTTGCACTTAAGATACTTATCTCCGTCGTTGGCTCCTGGGCTTAGAATATCTTAGGTTTTGCAATTTGTATTGATTATTTCGTCCATCGTCTGTCGCATGACTCCACATATTTCAACATAACATAATATGGTATATTTTGATGATGAATTTTCTTTCATCACCACTACACGGCATATATAACAATTTTGCTAAAAATGTTAAAGTAAAATAAATACCATTACCGAGTACAGGCATATGTGTAATAAATTACACATATAGCACATATGCTTCCTATTTCTGAAAGCTTTTTCTAGCGGGGTAGGGGGAGGGCGAACTGCGTCTTTCTGATGAAGCTCTGTGTACTGAAAGGGGTCGAATTACTCTCATAATATAACATATAAACCGCGGGCCGAACCCTTAGTTTACCGCAGGTGCGGCTGCGATCTTGTCAAAAATAGTTAATCGTTTTAGACAAAAAATATTAAACCAAATAAAACTTAGACTGTCTAGTTATTGGCAAGTTAAAATATTTGGTTAATTATTTTTTACAATATCTCTCAATTTATGTTCTGATGTCTGTGATGATTATAATCCTCCTAAACGAGCGTAGCAAACGTAATTTTTGAATTGTGTTTATAAATAGATTCGAAATTTAGGTTTTCTTTGTAGATACAAAATTTTAATACAAAGGTTGTAAGTTGGCTATTGGTTTTAAATTGCATACGTGGTAGTTGTAGCACGAATGGGTCGGCTCGACCGGGGAAAGACCACGCTCTCACAGAATACCAGCGTAAAATAGCAGCTTAATACTGTTGTTTCGTATGGTGAGTGTAGAGATTCGGAGACCTTTTTTACTAGAAACGAAGCATTCCATTTTAGTCCTCGTGGGTGACAACGCATCTGCGTTTTTATTCTTAATCGAGGATAAATGTAGATGTATAATGTGTCACAGCACCCATTTATCATCAGGTGAACTGTATGCTCATTTGTCACCCTTATTCTATAAAAAACTAAGCCATAAAATGCTCTTTGTATGTAAACGGCCTTCAGTAAATCGCATTTAACTCAAACAAATTTAACCTCTTCGAAGGCGGTTAAATTTGTTTGAATAAGTATTTCCTTATGTTTTGTAAGTCGTAAAACTAAAACATTTACGGGTCACTACTATAAGTAAATGTACGCGCATTGAAAGTCTTACGAAACGATCCTTAGTAATAAGAAAGTTAAATGTAAAGCAACGACTAGGGTTTCGTAATTATATATTTCCCCAAAAATAAGAATCTAGCATTTATCGTAACAAAATGAGAAGTTATATGAAGCCGGAGGCCGATTCATCTTGTCTCAGATTCCTAACTATCTATTTTATTATTCATACCTCATTTAAAAATAACTTTAAAATTTAGAATGTAATCATTGCTAGCTTTTAAACTCCAATGCTGGATATATGCCTGTTAAATAAAATGCCTGAGGGCATGCTTTTCTAGAAATAGTTGTCTCTACAGGGTATGCGATTTGATGAGCGAAGTGCAAACACGTACGCCACCTTGAGATCGAAAATTATTATTTCGATTTTCATCGTCTTAAATTAGATATACTAATGACTGTGATTAGCACACCACTGAGAAAGGTAGGTGACTTGGAAGCATAAAAAACATGTGTACATTCACATGCACTCATCATGCATTTAGAAAATTGCGAGTGAAACTGCTTTGTAGTAATACCATCTGCTTTATTCTATAGGTATAGTCATTATATCAAATAAAAATTGACTCTTAAGGTGATACGTCTTATAGATGCTTAATGGCCTAAACAATACTAATTTAATATAAATCATATATATATATATATATATATATATATATATATATATATATATATATATATAAGTTATGAAAGCGTTGATTATTATGAATGATGAATTAGATATGATAATTTTATCTATATAGTTTCATTTATTTTTATAATTATATTATTATTTTTTGTATTTATTTATATATAATAGTTTAAAGTTATATTAACCATCTTAGAACACTGAACGAAGAGGAAACCGAGTTCGTAAGAAGCACTGTATACTGTATTCTATCTCATTGTCTCGCAGGTTAAATCCTATAGATAATATATGTTTGTCTCTTTTTAGTATCAATATTTCGATTCATCGAGTTTTAAATCAAATCGATTTTATAGAAGTTTTTATTTCATTAAAAAATATGAAAAAAAGTGACAGAAAAGCAGAGTTAAATAACAGAGTAGGCAAGTGCCGACATAGATGAAGGTTTATAGAAGATTGACGATATATAGAAGCTGGCCCAAATTAAGAGTACCCTTAACCGACGAGCATATATACGTAGACGTATGGGTGTAAAAGAAGCGAGAGAGGTGTGTCAGGAACGTGCCAAATGCAATCCGTGCTTTCCGATCGGCTCGATTCACTGGCGCTGCGAAATGCGATTAATCCCAGTCGCCAAATTTCATAAACGCACTACGCGGCAAACCTCCCGATACCATCCACACCATCTGGATGCTTGGCGGTCCACTACTGTACGTTTTACTAGGAGTTTTCTTTTGCGTACGACCTCTCTGTGGAATAGTTTACCACCGGCAATTTTTCCGGACCCATATGACCTGGGGACCTTCAAGAAAAGAGCTTACTCCTTTCTAAAGGGCCGGCAACTAACCTGCAATTCCTCTGGTATTGCGGATTTTCATGGGCTGCGGTAGTCACTTAACATCCGGTGAACCGTATGCTCGTTTGCCCTCTCGTCTATAAAAAAATCTCGTAGCACATGAGTAAAGAAGTCGGTTTCTTTTCTTATGCGCCCGTAATTCCTAGCCACAATACGATTCTAATCCAGCAAGTTGTAGATCTATGTGAGCTGCTAACGTGATGATATTCCTTTGAATATAGAATTACACTACGACAACATTTGAAATTATTTGCATATTAAACTCGAGATGAGGAAATAGTGACAAAGCAAAGTTATGTTTCAGAAGTGAACATCACTGTCGTAAAGGAATGTTATAGGCGAAAGTTTATCGAGCAAATTGGCGATATATTGAAAATGGGCCAAATTATGAGTACCTGGGTGATTGGCGTGAGTGTGTTATTTATTTATATTTATTTATTTTATATATATTTAACTCGTTTTTTTTTAATTTCATATATCTTATATCATAAACCGATCGTTATTGGAAATACAAAATAAATACCTTTGATCTTGGAAATGGATAACAGCAATAAATCTTAAATAAAAATGTATGTTAGATAAAACTCATTAATAAATGAAAATTGCTTTACCAATGAAATTGTTCATATTTACCCGAAAAGAAGTGAAATCTACAATTTGGAAATATATTTTGTTTGCTTTTCTGGAAAAACATAACTAACACCATTTTGTTTATATGGTCTCTATGGTTTTCTTTGGTCTATCAAATTATTTATTTTGTTATACGTTTAGTAAGTAATTGCATTTTACAGGTATTGTTATAAATATATTATGTAAGAGTGATGTACTCGCTATCCTTTCCAGTCCAGTAGCTTGTAAACGTCTTCCAACGCAGCGTTGAAGAGTTTTGGGGATACAACGCCATCCTATCTTACACCTCTCTGCAGTTAGATAGGTTTTGTACTCGGATAACCATTGTACTCTACTGTATAAATACTTCAACATTGCGATATACGATAAACCAGCAGTCAACTTGGCACTGCCGATAAATTTTTGACGGAACCAAAGGCTTTCTCATAGTCCACATATGCAAAACAAAGTGGCAGATTGTAGGTACTATTCGGTCTTCTGTATACGATCGGTCATTTGCCGAAGGATATGTATACGGTCTATTGTATTAATGCCTTTTCGGTAACCAGCTTGTCCTTTAGACTGGAAATTGGCGAGTTTGTGTGTAAGACGATTCGTAATGACTCTTGAAAACAGCACGTTGAAACGGCTCAGAAGCGATATCAGTCTGTAGTTCTTCAACAGAGCGTCACCTTTCTTGACTATCAAAACCACCACACTTGTGCTCCACGCCTCCGGAATAGTGGCACCATGTAGGATGAAATTGAAGTGCTTTTAAAGGACTTTAAGTACTGGTCTTCCACCAGTTTTCCGAATCCAGCTCCACTGAATTCGATCCTTGCCCAAGGAATTGCCGTTTTATGGGTGCTGGAGCACTATTCTCTACTCGCTCGGATTCACGTCCGGGATATCACCGGAATAGTATCGTATAACACTTTTCCCGTAGAACCCCTCAATTTAATTAAAATTTCAGGTGTCCCAGAAACGATGCTACCACGTTCGGTCTCTAACTTCAACAATTGGCCCTTTCTGGCAGACAGATCTCTGGCAAAGATACTCTCGGTCTTGTCACAAGGTTTTGTCAAACTTGTTTAGTCATTGAGAAAATGGAATTGACTCGAGAAAATTCAAGAGCGGTGGTTTATTATGACTTTCGAAGTGGTTTAACACAAAAAGAGTGTGTTAACCGGATGATTTCTGCATTTGGTGATGAAGCCCCATCCAAAGCCACAATTTATCGCTGGTTTGCTGAATTTCAACGTGGACGTGTCAAGCTCAGTGATGATCCCCGTCAAGGTCGTCTAAAAACTGCAGTCACCCAAGAAAACGTTGATGCTGTGCGTACGCTGATTGAGGAAGATCGACATGTGACATACCGCGAAATTCAGGCAACTTTAGACATTGGCATGAGTCAAATACAAATAATCTTGCATGATCATTTAGGTGTAAAAAAGTTGTTTTCCCGATGGATACCGCATTCGCTCTGTGAAGAGCAAAAAGCGGATCGCGTTATTTGGTGCGTCAGAACTCTCGAAAGATTCCACGCAGGATCCCCAAATGCTGTATACAACATCGTATCAGGTGATGTCCTGGATATATGCGTATGAACCCGAAACAAAAAACCAGTCACGAGTTTGGGTGTTCGAAAATGAGTTAAAACCTACAAAAATGTTCGTTCACGGAGTGTTGCAAAAAAAATGGTGACCACGTTTGTCTCCAAAACCGGCCATATTACGACTATTCCTCTTGAGGGACAAAGAACGGTTACTTCAAAATAGTATGCTAGCATTCGTTTGCCAGTGGTCGTTTCTGAACTCCGTAAAGAGAACTGCAACCGCCGCATCATCCTCCATTACGACAATGCGAGTTCTCACACCGCACATAGAACAAAAGAGTTTTTAGAGCAAGAAAACATAGAATTATTAGACCATACGCCGTACAGCCCCGATCTAAGCCCTAATGATTTCTATACTTTCCCTAAAATAAAGAATAAATGGCGTGGACAGAGATTTTCATCACCTGAAGAAGCTGTGGACCCCTACAAAATGGCCATATTGGAGACCCCAAGTTCCGAATGGAATGGTTGGTTCAATGATTGGTTATATCGTATGGAAAAATGTGTCAAATTTTGCGGAGAATACTTCGAAAAGCAATAAATACATTTTTAAATAGTAATGTTGTGTCACTTCCTTGATTCCCGAAATTTTCAGTGCCCTCGTATATATTATTATTTTATTAATTATTATAGAAAAAATTGGGTCTTGCAGAACTAAGCTCCGATCACATGGACAGTTTCCACAAGCTTGACACTTATACCGTCCACTGTATTGCAATCTTCTAGGCAATGAAAACGGCTTCATTTCCCAGCTAACGGCCATGATTTTCAGAGTGTGATCTACTGCAACGGTTCTTGGAAACTTTTTAAGTGGTAGAGCCATACTGCCGCTATATTAGTAGTATAGTTGTAGCACGAATGGGTCGGCTCGACCGGGGAAGGACCACTCTCTCACAGAATACCAGCGTAAAATAGTAGCTTGATGCTGCTGTGTTTCGTATGGTGAATGTAGAGAACCGGTGAACTTTTTTACTGAAAATGAGGCATTCCATCCCAGTCCTCATGGGTGACGACGCATCTCCTTTTTGATTCATAATCGATGTCTATGGGCCACAGCAACCACTTACCATCAGGTGGACTGTGTACTCGTATACTATCCTTATTCTATTAAAAATAAACTCCGACCGCATGGACAGTTTTTACGAGCTTGAGTTTCATACCGTCCACTGTATTGCAATTTTCTAGGCAATTTAAATGGTTTTATAATTTGAGCTAAAACTTTTCGGGCTTTAGTTTAGAGCACGAGGGAGACGGATCGTTGACTTTATTAGTCCATTGAATCTCAATGTTATATACATAATATATTAAGTATGAACCTGTGTATTTGCTAAAATATAGTATACACGTTTACTGAAAAGAGCAGGGTGCCAACGCTATTTGCAGCATTCTTATAAAACGTTTAAATCTCTATCAAAACCAATTTTTTTCGTGTTTCTCTAATCGTTGCTTAGAATAACTGTGTTAAAGGATAATTCCCACGCTTTCAAATGGCGTCTTATCTGAACCGTAATAACATATTATTTATTAATAAATAAACCATAATTATACGTAATATTTTGTAAATAATTTAAATAAAGGTGCCATCTATGTAGCAGCTACTCTAAGTTACTTATGACCTCCTTAATATTTTTTTTTTGAAAAATTTTATTCTTAATCTAGACATTTAATGACCTTTTAATCTAAACACATACCTCAATTATTTTAATCGTAGATTTAGTTCGTACTGACTTTACAATATATCTACGATTGTAATAGGTTATTACCCTCGACGTCACTTGCATATTTTCTATTAGGAATTGTAAACGGTTCTAAGGCCTTGCAAAAGTGAAAGCAATGTTTATTATTAATTACACAGTCAAAGGAGGCTAAAGTTAGTCCGATATTATATTCAATATGTAACGTGTGCCTTTTTTAACTGCACTGTCACACTGGTAAAACGTATAAAAGACATAGGTCATAAATATATTTTCAACGCCCAAATTTATACTTAAAAATATTTTGTTAAAATAAATGTAAGCAGACATAAATGATTTAATTAAATTATTCGTATGTTTGAACGTCGAAAGACCTAAGTTAATGATGATGATGGTAATTAATAATAAAAATAATTAATTAAATGTTTTACATAACATAATCATATTACCTGACGTTACCTTTACCGTTATAGGTATTATTAAATTACTAAATTTTACTACTGATCATAGGCCTCCCTCATAGATGGCTTCATAAGGAGATATTTACCCGCTTGCCAAGCGTGGTAGTTGCCATGCTTGGCGAGCGGGTTGGCAACTGCAGTTTTTTATTATCTCACAGTTGTCATCAGGAAGATGCTGCTGCCCATCTCCTGCCTGTCTCCCTCTGTCGCCTCTTACGACACCCACGGGAAGATATGGGGTAGTGGATATTCTCAACCGCCACTACACGATAAATTACTATTCTCTCTCACTTAAGTTAAAATAAATAATTCTTTTAAATTCTAATATATCAAAGAAAAAGTGTTAAAAATTAACACATGTCAAAACCACAATCTTTACAAGCTATCAATAATCTAGGAAAAGTCACCTACCCTGAGTTCGTAAAGTAAATAAAACAAAAATAAACGCAATGTATTCGTCGGAAATTTGCAATAGTTACAGGTAAACATACACAACCGAGACGGACGATAAGTTTGCCAATGGCCATAGTTACACAAGTTCCCATTGTAGCAAAGCGAATATTGACAAAGCAAAACATCTTCCGTCAGTTAAACTGCTAAGAAAATAAATGTTGCTTAGAACTTTCAAAGGAAAGCCGTCAAAACCTTTTAACTTTATACTTACACATTTCTATAAATCTTTAAAACCTTTGTAAAACCTAATTCGTTTATTATTCAATGCTCCATCGAAATATATTTAAATGAGACGCTTAGTCTATTTCAGATCTGAACATTAGTACATTTTCAAGTTCAACTATTTAGTTCAGGCACTCCCTGAGCTTTTGTTTAGTTCATCTTTTCACGTAATAACTATTCAAATGGAACAATTATACTAAACTATACTATCATAACGGCTTAAAAACGTTAATAATAGCAACCAGAAAATACATTTCATTTCTTTTACCAACCACTAAGAGCGTTGAGTTGATAAGAAATTAAATTGTTTTTAAATATGTCCTTAAAACAATAAAAGTGTTACATGTTTATAATATCATATGAAACATATAATTACTATCAAGAAATGTAGAGCCACAAGTTTATGTGATTGAGCATTATAAATTTATAGCATAGAAGAATGTTTTCGTTACCATTTTTAAGCTTTGTTGCATTATTGACTGCCAAAAGACAATATTGTTCATGCATAATTAACATGCAAAATAACATTTTAAAATCGTTATATTCGGAAGTTATTAATATATGTATGGTCAATGTACACGAAAAGTAATGCATTGCAATAAATAACTGAAAGTTTACGCTCATAGTGTAGGAGCTAAAAGCACAAGAAAGACTTATGGTGTGAAGAGATTCAAAGAAAATAATATGTAAAATTAGGACGATACAGGTTGTTACTACCTTCTAGTTCCAGTTTTATTCTGGGATACAACCATAAGCTTTATGCATGATCATGAGATTGTCACTCCATGTTATGAAGGATTATGCTTGCCCGTACTAAATTCGAGAATATTCCTTTATCATCGGTTGTCGGTTGTTATATATATATATATATAGCCGCCTATTGACTCTTCTGCCTGCAAATCCATTTGGTAATTCAGTCATTCCAGATCACAGAATGCAG
Organism: Parnassius smintheus behrii; assembly: GCA_036936625.1. Classification (NCBI taxonomy): domain Eukaryota; kingdom Metazoa; phylum Arthropoda; class Insecta; order Lepidoptera; family Papilionidae; genus Parnassius; species Parnassius smintheus. The sequence goes on from JAUPFT010000011.1 coordinate 38,605,655, forward strand.
ACGTTTTCTATGATCATATCCTACACTACCCCCGCCATTACATAACTTTAGACAGACCAAAAATATTTACGAAAGAAAATCGATTTCTAATAACGATGATTCGTAAGTTATTGAAATTAAAAAACTATCCTAATTTCAATAGAGAAAGCGGCTGGGTACTGCTACATGCTCGGAATAGTGTAATTAATAAAATTAAGTCCAAACCCGTGCATACCACTACATTACAACATGATACAGTCAGCTCATTCTGCGTAGATCGGACCAAAATTAACTAATAAAAGCTAAACTTACTCTTAGGTGAATGAATAACATCGTGACGTCTAACCCCTTTTGAAATGTTAGATGAATTAAAGGTTACGGAGTCAGTAAAAGTAATTTTGTTCAATGTGGTGTTTACGTAAATATGAGAAACCTGTCACTCTTGTTCCTTATATAATGGAAACTCTACTCTCTACAGACTCTACAGCTCCGTGGCGCAGTAGTTTAGCAACGAGTTGAGGCACTGAGAGCCGCGGGTTCGAATCCCGCACGGAACAAGTTGAGCCGTGGTAGCTCAGATGGTTAACGCTTGCTGTAAATATGTGCACCAATGAAATCGTTTTTTTTGCAATTATAAGTGCTGATTTACCACGTGCTCGGCGGTGAAGGAAAACATCGTGAGGAAACCTGCATGTCTGAGGACTAAGATACAAAATATTTCGAAGACATGTGAAGTTCGCCAACACGCATTGGGGCAGCGCGGCGGACACTTCCTTGCCCTAAAACCCTCTCAGAAATGAGGGAGGCCTGTGCCCAGTTGTGGGACGTATATAGCCTGTAACTTTAACTTTTACTTTAACGGAACAAGTATTTATATGGCCTAAAAATATTTTTTCGGGTCTGGATTTTTGTCCTTGTGTATTTTTATAAACTGCCTTCACGATACAGGAGAAAATCCTTGTGTGGGGGTTAACGTTTTAAAAAAACGTACGAGGGTGGATTGAAAAGTACTCGGCCTAACACAGATCCATTCAATTCTAAAAATCAAATCTACCCACATTATTTAGTTCAGTTCAGACTAGTTCATTGTGTGAAGTTCGAAACGTGTGCGATAATTAGTTGTGATTTTATAAATTTATTAACAAAGTAATCGGACATAATTTCCGCGAATGGAGCAAATCGAGCAGCGTGCCGTCATTAAGTACCTCCATAAGAAGGGGCTATCATCAAAAACCATCCATGATGACATGGTCAGTACATTAGGCGATTGTGCTCTGTCATGTTCATCCGTCAAAAAATGGATAGCAGAATTTAAGCGTGGTAGAGAGAGTGTGAAAGATGAACCCCGCTCTGGAAGGCCTTCGACGTCAACTACTGACGAAAATATTAAAAAAGTACTTGATTTAATAATGGGAGACAGCAGATTAAAAATTAGAGAGATAGCCGAGATTATAGGCATCTCTTATGAACGAACTCAAAACATCATTGTCAACGAGTTGGGTTTCCACAAGGTGTCTGCGAGGTGGGTTCCGCGACTGCTTTCAGTTGAACAAAAAAGGACGCGATTGACTATTTCACGCGACTGTTTGGAGTTATTTGAAGCCGATGCAGATGATTTTTTGAATCGTTTTGTTACTATGGACGAAACATGGGTTCATTACTGTACACCGGAAACAAAACAACAATCAAAACAGTGGAGAAGACCTGCTTCACCACCCCCTAAAAAGGCTAAGTCGATTTTGTCGGCAAATAAGGTGATGGCTTCAGTATTCTGGGACTCGAAAGGTGTGATTATGATTGATTATCTTGAACGGGGTCAGACTATAAACTCTGATTACTACTGCACCTTACTACGTCGTCTACGAGAGGAAATAAAAGAAAAACGGTGAGGAATGCTCAGAAGAAAAGTCCTGTTTCATCAAGATAACGCCCGTGTTCACACGTCAGTACAGTCAATGGCTGAAATTCAGAACTGTGGGTTTGAACTGTTACCGCATCCGCCGTATTCACCTGATCTGGCACCATCAGACTTTTTTCTGTTCCCTAACCTAAAAAAGAACTTGGGAGGTCAAAGATTTTCGACAAACGACGAGGTCAAAGCAGCTGTAGACGCATATTTTGACTCTAAGGAAGAATCATTTTTTTTCAACGGTCTAAATGCTTGGAAGGGGAGGTGGCAAAAGTGTATTGAACTTGATGGTGATTATGTAGAAAAATAAAAATATAACTGATTTAGTATGTGTTTATTTTCTTGGTTAGGCCGAGTACTTTTCAATCCACCCTCGTAGTAAGAAGCAGCGCAACCGGTGCGAGGATATCAGACAACAGCAAGGCAAAAATAGACAGATCTGTTAATTTATCTACAAAACTATGTGATTAAAAAGTTATTGCAGAAGAAGGCACTTTCTTCGTTTATGCATTTTTATGCATATTAAAAAACGTTCGAGTACTTTGTGGCAAACCGGAGTTACAATTAAGAAACTAAAATTTCTCTGATGACACTAAAATTTTGTGAGGGCACACAAATTTTTAATTCTCACCCGTAATTTTATTTAGTTAATTGTTAATTTAAGATTCCTCTAAGATTTGAACGTGATCAAAAACTCTCTGAACATACCTCTTAATAAAAACATACTCGCGACCCACGCGACCGTCGCAAATACTATTAACATTGTATACACGAGGAAAAATCTATGAAATCCGTACACTAGTAATGAATATATATTAAGTTAATTATGTTACGTGAAACTGTGGCATACTCGTGATATTTACGAGTATAAGTCGGAAGCCTTTAATGTCAGAGTATCGGAAATCACACAGGGCGGAACCGGGAAAATAATCGCAGCCTTCATGTTTATGTAATATTACATAATGCTGATCATATGGCCTCATAAATCATTAATGAGCTGACGATTCCAAGCCAGTTTTCTTCCTTATATTAACCTTGTAGTTTTGTTATGCTTCATATAGTGTTTAACAGTGACCGTCAATATTTATAAAGAGATGTTGTTGCGTCTTTATAAATAATATTTTATAACTGTATTTCCGTATTTTATTTTAATTTTATTTAATCGTTACTTCCGTCTGCCAAGCATGACGACTAAGATAAATCCTTTCTTAAACAGGACAGGCTTGTGACCCGCGGCGAACTCATACCGGCTGATATGAATTGTAAATATACCTAATATGAATGAAAAGTGATCAGGATTAAAAAGGAATGCTTAGGTGGTTTGGTCATGTAGTTGGTCAAAGAGTGAACGTGGAAAGAGTGATAAAGCAAATTCATATTGAAGATGTGAACGGCAGAGTCGGGAAGGGACGCCCTAGACGAAGGCTTAACGATTGGTCGATATTGGCGATATTTTAAAAATGGGCCATATTAGGGGTACCCTTAACCGAGAGAGTGTGTGCGTAGATATATAGATGTAAAGGAGGCGAGAGAGGTGTGTCAGGATCAGCCAAATGGAAGTCCGTAGTCTCTGCCTACCCCTCTGGGTGAAAGGCGTGAGTGTTTATGTATGTATGAATGAAAACAAATTGATTGTTTATATACCATCATATTAGGGCTTTTTTAACGTAATTATATTATAATTTAGATTTGATTTAGTAAAAGTTAACTTCGAACTAAATTTGTTGGTTAAATATTATTTAATATGTTCACTATTCTTATATATAGCAAAACTTAGTTTCTAAAAATTTAAAGTGATTACTTGTCTACATGCAGTGTCTATTTAGTACTAATATACAAATAACATTATGCAAATATTGCTTACCTTGATCAAACATCACAAGCTCAACAGTAGAATGCAGAGGAATGTTCTTAACGTGAACACATTCATCACCATCGTTTAATCCTTTGAGACACATCGCTTCCGGGGCCACGTCACCGCCCTGCGTCAGCAGCGGAGACGCTGGGTACGTGAAACGGAAGCCGTCGGTTTGACCCCAGCTTTCTGAATAAGAATACATTATATTATTTTAACGATGTCGTTTAAGAAATCAAAATCTTTGTAACAGCATAATGGTGTGAAAGTTGAAAAGGAAACACGACAAATATCCATCAACAAAGAAAACAAAAAATAACTTACAATCACGTTAGTTGAACTACGGGTTTTAATACTGCTATTATAGGTTAAGATATAGATGGTATTAAATAGCTGGTTCAAGACAATGATCGCTCCAACGCAAATAAAATATTAAGATTGGTTAGCAGCCATCACGTTGCACTAATTTTTTCAGTATTAGCAAACTGATTTCGATTTTGGCGACACTATTAAAAATGTGGAAATTCAATTTTAAAGCTGATAAACAAAGGGAGGTAAAACAAAATACCGTGTGTAAGCCTACATGTGTTTGAAATGAAAATAATATTTCGAAATAATATTAAATTTTGAAATAATATTACCCTAGCCAACAATGGAATAATGTAACTAAAACCTATACGCTGTATAATAGCTTTCACAAATTAATTATAATTGGAAGGTATCGTAATAATATAGGCTGTTAATTTATTTATTTTTAATTTTTACAATATAGTACAAATTTATTTAAACTACTGCAGCCTATGTACACCTGGAACTAACATAAAACAACCGTTACTAGACGGCCTGTTAAAGTCCATGTCCTGAACATAGGCCTCCACCATGGATTGCCTTATAGGAGGGATATTTGGCATAGTTACCACTCTTGGAAAGCGGGTTAGCAATCACACTTTTTCATTTTTAGTTATATTCTTACACCGCCACTTCACGTTAAACTTAAAACAAACCAGGCCACAATTACGTTGTCACCTCAGAGGACTGCGGCATTTCATCCTCATATCCTGTAATAAAACTGGCTGTCTTGACCCATAAAAGTAATTTACTACAAAATTAGAACTTATGACTTTTACTGTATATCTATTAAGTGTATATTATATTCTAAATTTCTTTACATCGTATCATTTTTATCGATACATATATTAATTATACTCGATGACCTTTTTTACCGTCTGGAAAAAAATAGGGTGTAACATCTGAACAATAAGTGTCTATGGGAAATATTAAAATAACTGGCTTATATTAGGCTCCAAGGGTTATTTCCATACTATTAAGTCATAAAGAACCATTTTTTTATGGTTCCGTAGTCAACTAGGAACCCTTATAGTTTCGCCAAGTCTGTCTGTCCGTCTGTCCGTCCTCGCTTAATCTCTGTGACCGTTAGCACTAGAAAGCTGAAATTTGGTACCAATATGTGTATCAATCACGCCGACAAAGTGGTAAAATAAAAATTGGAAAAAAATGTTTTATTAGGGTAGCCCCCCTATATGTAAAGTGGGGAGTGATTTTTTTTAATTTCAACTCTGACGTGTGATATATTGTTGGAAAGGTATTTAAAAATGAATAGGGGTTTACTAGAATCATTTTTTGATAATGTCAATAATTTCGGAAATAATCGCTCCAAAAAAAAACAATGTGTCCCCCCCCCCCTCTAACTTTTGAACCATGAGTTTAGAAAATATGAAAAAAATCTTTAAAGTAGAACTTTATAAGGACTTTCTAGGAAAATCATTTTGAACTTGGATGGAAACAACAGTACCCACTACCGGGAGCAGATGCAGGAGCGCGGAGCGCTGCTGTAGCGCGAACATAATGGATACCCACCTTTAAACTCATAAGTGGGAACACATATTGTGACAGACGGGAAACTACGGAACCCTACACTGAGCGTGGCCCGACACGCTCTTGGCCGGTTTTTTATTTTGAGAGCAATGCCAAGAGGGATCTAGGATTTTTTATAGATTAGGGGTGACACATAGTCTCTCTGATGGTAAGTAGATGCTGTGATGGTAAGTAGATGTCCATAGATATCTACATTTACTCGCTATTAAGAATCAAATGCAGATGCGGTGTCACCCTGAGGATTGAGATGGAATGCCTCGTTTCCAGTAAAAAAGGGTCTCCGGTTCTCTATGCTCACGATACAAAACATAGCAACATTAAGTTCCTATTTTCGCTGGTATTACGTGAGAGCGTGGTCTTACCCTGGTCGAATCGACCCATTCGTGTTAAAACCATAATATAGCTGCAGCGTGGCTTTACCTCGTAGTATGGCTATATTTCATCCGAAAAACTTTTTTGGAAAAGCGAAAAACTGATAATATAAATGGTCATTGATTATCTATATACTAGATTCTATCCAGGCAAAGCTGACTCGGGTAGCCAGTTCTTAAGACGACACATCGAAAAAGTAGATCTGGGCTATCGCCGTACTGATCCGAGTGATTACATAATATCTATAAAGACTTAAAAAACTAAAATAAAAACTAAAATTGCGAAGCGCCCGCGACGATTAAGACGGCTTAAAAATTGTCAGAATCTTAAAATATTTTAAAAAAGTTATTGATTTGAGTAATCAAAATAATGAGCAAGTAAATTATAAATATTGATGTTATGAATATATTTGAGTGATTCCCAAGCATAAAGATTAAGTAACTTCGTTGTAATTTCAACTATAGTGATTTTTATCGGTGTTTTCGTAAATAATTATGATCGAGTCAAAATTATACAATCGCGTTTTTGAACAAGCAAATTCAAGATAAAGACATGAATTTACCTATATCAAAATTCCACTTTCGTTAGTGATGTCATAGTCCTATACTATTCGATAAAAGGAGGTGAATTTTTTCGCGGTGTCGCCTTAATACACTTAGTACTGACTAGTAGATAGATAGTAGATAGACTAACTCACGTAATTAAGTAATATGTTTTTAATACTTAAACGTTTAAATGAAGGAGTATCATCCTTTAGTCCGCAGATAGTGCTTTCGACTACATACATACATAACTCGGAACGGGTCTCGTAAAATTGCCTTTATTGTCTTCGTTGTAGAATTAATCACACGCTATTTATTCATAGCATCGCACGACGCTATGAATAAATAAGTAGCTTAAACATTGCGTATGTGTATTGAAAAGAGGGTCAACGTATTTATTAATCTACTGGTCATACATAAAGAATATATTACAACATCTGTAAGTAGTTATTAAACTTTACTAAAAGAATTATCTATAAAATGAAGAACATCTATCAATACTAATAATAAACATAATTTTTTATAGAATAAGACCGATAAACGAGCTCACAGTCTACCTAATGGTAATTGGATTTCGTGGCCCAAGACGTCCCCGAATAAGAATAAAATTGCAGAATGTGTTGTCCTACCTGAGGACTAATATGGAATGTCTCGTTTCCAGTAAAAAGGGTCTCGAGCTATCTACACTCACCACTCGAAACACAGCAGCATTGAGCTGCTATTTCTCGCTGGTATTCCGTGAGAACGTTCTGCTTCCCCGGTTGAGTCGACTCATTCGTGCTACAACCCTAATACAGTTGCAGGGTGGCTTTACCACGTATGAATTATTATATTTGTATTTCGTCATTATTGTATTCAATAAAATTAAATTAAGGAACACTATTTGTCTCTTCAACTCCTCTCTCTTTCTCCTCTTAGTTATGGTCACTAATATACCTTAAGTATGTTGTCATTTTATAGTATATAAGTTGTATTTTTTTTGTCTAATTTAGTGCACCCTACCCATTAATCTTATTTTTATTTTTATGAATTTCCTCTTCTGGGTTGTCTGGACGAGATTGCTATGTAGCAATAAGACCGCCTTTTGTTTATCCCTCATTATTTGTTATATTTATGTTTTGTTGGTGTACAATAAAGAGTACTGTATTGTATTGTATTCAGACCGTAGGGATGGCGTAATAAAATTCACTGCCCACATCATACCTTGGACGACGTAAAAGGCGATCGAAGGAAATAAAGTAAGAGATGGGTAGCAGCATCTTCGTGATAATAAATGAAAAAAAATCTTTAATAAAAAAAGTCGAAAAAAGTCAAAGGTGCATAAGCATAGTGCCTTAAATAACAATTAAAGCTCAGACTTCTGAATTTGAAATTAATTTATCCATTTTAGTTCCCGTTAGAGCCGTGGTAGTTCAGATCGTTAACGCCCGCTGTAAGCACAACACAACGCGAGTAACCTAGGTTCGATCCCCGCCGGCACCAATGAAATTTTTAATTGCAATTTAAGTGCTGATTTACCACATGCTCGGCGGTGAAGGAAAACATCGTGAAGAAACCTGCATGTCTGAAATTAGAAAAAAAATTATTTCGAAGACGTATGAAGTTCGCCAACACGCATTGGGGCAGCGCGGCGGGCACTTCCTAGCACTAAAAACCCTCTCAGAAATGAGGGGAGGCCTGTTCCCAGCCGTGGGACGTATATAGGCTGTAACTTTACTTTTTAGTTGTTTAAATTCAACTCCTTAAGTGGACTGAGGAATATAATATGATAGAAAAACTGTTGTGGAGTTGCGATGTAAGAATATCCACTACCCCATATTGTCTCGGGGCAGTCATAAGAAGCGACAGGGGGATACAAGCTAAAACTTAAGCAGCAGCGTCACTTACTTTTAAAAAAAACTGCGGGTGTATACTCAAAAATTGAAGTAATATATAGGCGAGGCCTATGTTCAGCAGTGAACTTTTGATAGTCTGTAAGGTATATTACAATTTCAATGTCTTAATACGAGGGTGACACTGAAAGTTCTTAGAAAATAAAAAACTGAACAAACTAGCAAGTTATTCGTTTTATTATATCTTTTCAAAATAGTGTTCTTTTACATTAATACACGAATTGTAATGGAACCACTGAGAAAAGCACTTTGCCCACTCGTCCTAAACAGTCTGCAGTTTGTGATCATATCCTAGACGGCCCCAACCATTACATCAGATTTGATAGACCACAAATCCTCGCGAAAGAACACCGATTCCTACCAAGGATGATACGTGAGGCTATTGAAATTAAAAAACATCCTAATTTCAATAGAGAAGGAGGCTGGGTACTACCTACCACCTGCTTGGGATCCTATAATCAATAAAATTAAAACTAAACCCAAGCATACCACTGCAAGACCTCAAGACATTGTCAGTTCATTTTGCATAGATCGGACCATAAACAATAATTAAAAAAGCTGAAGGTACTCCGGGTTAACTTTGACATCGGGACGTCAGTCACCTCAGTCCCCCGTGACCATGGGTGCTGGAAAGCGCCCGAATCGTCGGGAATTAAAAATAAAAAGTAAAAATAAACGCGATAAAATCCGTAAAAGTAGTTTTAATCATATATATAACTACTTAGCGTGGAATTACTGGGTCACCCAGTAATTCCACGCTAAGTAGTCGATTGCTTGCTTGGCGATGTGCGGTCGTTTCTCCCGAACTTTTCCAAGACAATTGGCAAACAATTGTTAGTGTACCACTCTGCAGTAACTGTTTTTCGATCCTCTAAAACAATGGTTGCGTAATGACCTGTTCTTCCGAAGAACGTGGCCACCATCTTTTTCCCACGCTTCGACCTCTCTTCACTTTAGTTGACAATTCCTCGGAAGGAAACACCCAGACAGCAGACTGTCTCTTAATTCCAGGATCACAACAATAAATGCGGCTTTCGTCACCCACAAGTATGTCGAACACAGCATTTTAGTCACCTCCGTTAAATTTTGTAACCATTTCACGATACCAATCAACACAACGGAGTTTTTGGGCCTCTGTCAAATGAGTTATCCACCGGGCACAAATCATTCTGATCGCTAAATGTTCATGGAGTATTTTGTGCACTTGACTCATATCGATGCCTAAGTTTGTCCGAATCTACTGACAAGTTACTCTTTTGTCAGTCTATATCATATGCCGCTGATGTTATCTTTAGCCGTCGCCGTAGAAAGCCGTCCCTCACGCAGTTCATTGGTGAGATTAGTGCGACCACGCTTAAACTCATTAAACCAGTGTTGTAAACAGTGGTACGAGATGAGGCTTCATTGTGAAAGGCCAATCGAAATCTATCATAACTTTCTTTTTGACTTAAATGACATTGGAAGTCATAAAAATCATTGTTCGAAAATTTTCTCGCGCTAAATTCATGCTGACGTGACACAGACAAATTTCAATTTGCCGCCAAATCGTAAACAAATGACAAATTAATAAAATACATACACAATAATATTGGCAAAGAGTTCCATTTTCAAAACTTGAACTTATTTTTTATTATATCGTTTACAAGTGGCCAGTTCTAAAAACTTTCGATGTCGCCCTCGTAGTTACATTAAAAACTTCATCCCCGAAGGATAACTTATTTAATAAAAAATGATCATCAAAATTGGTTGACAAATTCAAATTGAATACACTACTCCTTTCAATTAATAGAAAAGTGCGTTTAAAAGTAAGTTACCATTATCTTTCTGTCCATCAGATTAAATTAAGTCAGTGTGCTTTACTATCTTCGGTTGCATCACTACTTACGATCAGAAATTCAGTATAAATAAAATGAGCACATCATTAACGCAGTCGAAGTCAACTAAATACGCATTATTAAAGATAACTCAAAAACTACTGGTCAGATCTTGATCTTGATCAGAGACCACATGAAACGCAGCAGCATTCAAATAAAAAAGAATCATCAATAAAGGTTGACCTAGAAAAAAAATCTGAGGTAACACATGAAAATTACAGTAGAATTGAGAACCTCCTTCGCACATTAAAAATACGTTACAATGAAACGCAATGAAATCCGTAAAATTGTTAGATTAAATTTATTTACTGTTGTTAATATATACAAATCATTATTAAAATTAATTTAATAATTTCTAGAGAAATGGAACGCCACTATGTGTTTACTAGACTTTTCAAGAAAGTTTAAAACTGCGAATTTACGACGTTTTAAACTCCAGTTCCAGACTGCCATGCAGCGAGTTTATATATAAAGGCTATATTTCTAATTTTACTGTCACTTTCTTCAGCGAATCGGTTATGCTGGTAATAAACTGCTGGAGTGGCCTTATTGAATAGCCGCAGGCCACATCTCTACATTTCGTTCACTAAACATAAAGTGCGTTTAAATTTTGATATTTAACACAGTTAACAGCGTATACTTTATTGTTAAACAAATGTATTCATCTCAACTGAAATTGAAAAAATGCTTAAATATATATATATGTATATATATATATATATATATATATATATATATATATATATATATATATATATATATATATATATATATATATATACTCACTTGGAATTTTATATTCGACATTTGACAAGACTAGGGTGCGTAGCAAAAATAGACTTTCCGAATTTCTATTAAATTCTAAAATTTCCAATTTAAACTTTTAATGCAGGTTCCTAAAATTGTATTTGTAGTTTAAATCCAAAAGCTTTGTAGAAGTTTTACAGTGATTTAATTGTGATTGTGACCTATATTTATATCTCTGTATTTCATTATAATGAAGACAAAATTTTTAGCTGCACGTGGCCATATTTTTATGAAATATTAACTTAATTACTTTTAGATTTTTGTTTCGTTAATGGACTTTAGAAAACATCAGCACATAAATTTTATTTCAAGAAAATTGTTGAGGTAATAATTAGAAAAATCTTTGTATTTTCAACTTAGTAGCTTAGCTTAGTATTTTTAAAATATTTAAGTTTGAACATTCCCGTACAAATTCTCCGATAATTTTTGTTTTACCTGACATTTTACTAAGCCGTGCTACTAATTTAATAGCCAATATATTTTAATCTAGACCAAAAAGGTGGTCCACGGCTACTCTCGTGTGAATATCGGTGTATTTCACAATAAAAATACGTGACGTGAACCTCGCTTCATATGGGGTAGCTAAGTACGAAGCACTCAAGCTTTAAACTTAGATCAAGGTTAAACACAATCGATTAAAATAAAACTTGGCTACGTATTTTGAATGTAATCTTAAACTAGGACGTTATTAGATTACGATGACGACGATTTTTACGTGGAACAGCCATGCTGCACCTATACTACTAGATGTAGCATGAATGGGGTGACTCGACCGGGGAAGGACCATGTTTTAACAGAATACCAACGTAAAATAGCAGCTCAATCGTTGTATTTCGTACGGTAAATGTACGGATACTCATTTTACTGAAAACGAGGCATTCTATCTTAGTCCTCACTGGTGATGACGCATCTGCATTTTTATTCACAATCGATGTCTATGGGCCACAGCAACCACTTACCATCAGGTGTGGCGGCTAGTGGGCTTGTTTGTCACTTATATCCTATTTTAAAAAAACGTATATAGTGCTATCAAGGGTTTTACTGAAGTCATTTCATCTATTTTACGTTTTATGTGTGCAATTAATACACACATACAAGCATGTAATTTCAGACCTTCATAGGTCAGCACATAACCTATAAAGACTTTGTTTCTTGCCCTTTGTGTTATAATATGTGCTTGATTACAATCTCACCTAATAATAATTGGTATAATTATGATGACGTAGTTTTGAGTGGTAAAATGCAATAGCTTAGTAATAACCTCTTCTCTTCCCTTGAAACCATCCATTTTTTATTCGAAAGTTAAAGCAAGGATCAACAAATTATTACAATTTTCTGGACAGAAAAAAGTACTATAAAAGGCGTAAAGTGTATTTATTATACTCAGAGACGTTGCGTTTTACATCCTCATTACTAACACTAAGAGAATATTTTTCATTCCGTGAATGTTTAGGGAGACAACTTTGAAAAATGCCAGAAATATTTTACAGCTTGCGAGAGGTGACGATATAATACAGTTTTTGTAGATACAAAGATCTAGATCTATGTCGTGGTACAACGTCAAACGTGCAACATCTAGTGCGATTTGTAGACCACTTGCCAAGCTCGGCTATTACTTCAACTATTCTCCTCAATAGGAAGGACCATTCCCAGCTTAGCTGATCGAAAAAAGGATAAAAAATACAAAGTCAATTCTCTTATTTATTTCAGCTTTTACGACTAACACGAGACAATAATATATTCAATAGCCTTGTAAAAACTAATAAACTATTAACTGGAATGGACTGGAACAAAGTCACGCTTCAGCAAATTATGATGTCTGTAGAACGATTGAATGTGTATCGCCGGGGAAGAACCTCGCTCGCACTGAATATCAGCGCAAATTTACAGCAAAATTCTGCTGGATTTCGTATAACGGAGACAATTTTTACTTATTTATGAGGCATTACTTCTTATTATTTTTGTCTGCGACTACGCTAAGAAATGGTATTAAAGTATAATAAGAGTATAAGAAAATCCAAAGGATTCTTTGTTCAACACTAGAGCAAAAAGGTTTTCTGTGCCCTGTTTAATCATATAATAAATGTCAAATTTTTTTTTATTTAACCCGTTTAGCTCTTCTAGCATGATGAGGCAACATAAACATGCACACTACAAAATTTGCACTAGCTACGATAAATAATTTGGGTAATACCCTAAATTTAAATTTGGATAATTTGTTTGTTAAACTAACTAAAATTTACTATTAACACGAACAACGAATAATACTTATTTTCAAAAGGTGAAGATTAGGAAGTCAGTATTTTTAAATATAAATCCCATCAAAAACATAACTTGTAAAAAAAAACAAGTCTCGCAACTCAGTTCTTCTACCGTAAAAAGTTGTGAGATCCATGTAATACCAAGTTGGTTAATTAATTCAGTTCCTAGTTAACGGTCCTTCTGTTTTAATTTATTATGTAATTAGCTAATCTAACAGCATTATATAGTGACCATATCAATGTTAAAAATCTTTTATGTTTTAAATATATAGAATGACTTGGCCATCGCATGAAAATCTCACAAGAAATACATATTATATTAAATTAGATTGCTTAATGAAGAAATTTGCTTAAAGAAAGAAATCGCTACTTTATAACATATATATACAATATTATTATACCTTATATTACGCGATACAGATTAAAATCATTCTTATATATAAAAATCAATTGCTGTCGGTTAGTCTAGCTAAAACTCGAAAACGACTCGAACGATTTTAATGAATTTTTTGTGTGTATTTGAGTGGGTCCCTTGGTGGTTTAGGTTTCAACTGGACCCGGTAGGTGGCGCTGTTTTCGAGATCAAGAAATCGCTACTTTATAATAAATGTGAATCTTAGATATTATCAACAACATCAACCTCATTGCCACTATCATATACAGGCTACTTTATTATATCGCACTATGAGGCTTGCGAGCATTGCAACGTTATGGAAAGGTAATAAACGCGAGTAGTTGCGAGATACTCGTGCCTTCACGTAGCGACTGCAATCAAGTTACATTATTTGCGGCTGACGGACGTTATTATCTTCTAGAGCGATTGCTTTACTTTCTTCGCATACGTTGTAACGCAGCGTGACATTAAACATAAACTGCTTTAAATACTCGTAAGTATATTCTCGTGAAAACGTGTATAGGATATAAAAATGGGGTTACAAAATAATATTGAGCTACTAACTTGTTTTCTTACCCAGTTTGGTTGTAATGTAATTGCTAACGTATAGCCGCGTGTCCATTAAGCGAATTTGTTATTACTTAGCCTAGTGCTATTGCGTATAATAAAAACCATCATATTAAAATAATTGAAAAATAAAGTGCAAATAATTTAAAAATCGGGAGGTTTGTCACCAATCATTCTGTATTACAGCTTTTGCTATTATGATTTAGTATCATTATATTTAAAATGCTATCTAATATTAAATTTATTGCAATATGGTTGTATTATAATAGATAGACCTTTTTAAAGATACACTTATACATAGCAGTATTATAATTTAGAGTCTACATTCATAGTGACGTACACGTCTTAAGAACTGTATTGCGTCACACTGTAACACTAGCCTCGTTACATATGCGATTCCACTGCCTTTTATAGCATACAACCCTGAAATATGCTCTCTGACTCACTACGCTAGTAGATAACTGAGTCGGCAAGAATATAGAGAGAGATCGACAGATACAATCACACTAGTAATGCTGTCTGAGCCACACATTACACATCCCGGTAATGTGGATCAGACAGCATTAATAGTGTGGATTTGATTTAGACATTTTCGAATTAATGTAATGCTGTTTCTCAATAGTTCAGAGCTTCGTTTGTTCAAGTTAAAAGGTGCGCCTAGTGCAAATAAAATTAACATACATATATTTACTAACTGATTCATTTTTTATAGAATCACGTTGACTATAAGTTCAAATTTTGAAAATGGAACTCTTTGCCAATATTATTGTGTACTTATGTATTTTATTGATTTGTCATTTGGCGGAAAATTAAAAATTATCTGTGTTTCGTCAGCGTGAATTCACCGCGAGAAATTTTTCGTACATTGATTTTTTTATGACATTCGATGTCTTTTTAATCAACAAGAAAGTTATAATAGACTTCGAGTGGCCTTTCACGATGAAGCCCTATCTCGTGCCACTGTTAACAACTGGTTTAATGAGTTTAAACGTCGTCGCAGTAATCTCATCGATGATCTGCGTGACGGACGGCCTTCTACGGCGACGACTGAAGACATTGAGTTATATGTACTACGTTCTAGGAAAGCTATTCCAAACAAAAAATGAGCACTACTCTGGATCCGCACATGCGCGGGAAACAGGAGTCGTGCATGCGCAGTTGATATAAACGCGCGAAAATTGTCATAATAAATAATTGTTTATTTAAATTGTATTGTTAATCGAGTACATTTTTTTTAATTTTCGTTTATTTTGCATATGGGCTAATTTGATATAAAGTTATTATTAGCGCCGCTCCGCACTGCATGAATATCAAAATCGAAGCCACAATAACAGGTGTACGGATTGCAGTACAGTTCAGTTGAACATAGTGAGTGCTCGGAATGCCATATCTAGTGCGTAGTACATATATGTCGATGACTGAAGATAACATCAGTTTTTTGCGGCGTATGATAGAGAGCGATTAAAGAGTGACTTATCAGCAGATTCGGACTAGCTTAAGTATCAGTATGAGTCAAGTGCATAAAATCCTCCATGAACATTTAGCGGTCAGAAAGCTTTGTGCCCTGTGGATACCTCATTATTAAACAG
This sequence comes from Parnassius smintheus behrii, assembly GCA_036936625.1. Lineage (NCBI taxonomy): Eukaryota > Metazoa > Arthropoda > Insecta > Lepidoptera > Papilionidae > Parnassius > Parnassius smintheus. Next base: position 38,621,592 of record JAUPFT010000011.1, read on the forward strand.
AGGCCCAAAAACTCTACCGTGTCGTGCCGATTGGTGTGGTGAAATGGTTAAAAGATTTAACGGAGCTAACTCAAATGCTGTGTTCAACATGCTTACGGGTGACGAAAGATGGATTTATTATTATTATAATCCTGAAACTAAAAGCCATTCTGCTGTTCATCGTGTTTCGTTCCGATGAGTTGTCAACTAAAGTTAGGAGAGTTCGAAGCATAGGGACAAAGATGGTGGCCTCGTTGTTCGGAAGGACAGTTCATTACGCAACAATTGTTTTAGAGGATTGAAAAACAGTTACTGCAGAGTGGTACACTAACAATTGTTTGTCACTTGTCTTGGAAAAAGTTCGGGAGAAACGACCTCGCAGTAGGGTCCTCCTTTACCATGACAACGCCTCGTCGCACACCGCCAAGCAAATAATCGACTACTTGGCGACGTCAGACGTGGAATTACTGGGTCACCCGTCCTATAGTCCCGACCTTGCTTGACCTTAATTTTCATTTTAAAGCCTACACAGCAAGTACTTTCACCAACGCTACATTATACGAACGTAAACGAAATGTTACTATAATTAAAGGCAACCATAAAGTCTGTCTGTGGTGGTGATGACGATATGCGAGGGTACATTAGACCTTTAAATAAATACAGTTAAAGCTTACTTGTATCTTCAATTTATTTAAACACAGTTGCATTAGATTATTAATATATATATATATATATATATATATATATATATATATATATATATATATATATATATATATATACTAACTGTACTGCAATCCGTACACCTGTTATTGTGGCTTCGATTTTGATATTCATGCAGTGCGGAGCGGCGCTAATAATAACTTTATATCAAATTAGCCCATATGCAAAATAAACGAAAATTAAAAAAAATGTACTCGATTAACAATACAATTTAAATAAACAATTATTTATTATGACAATTTTCGCGCGTTTATATCAACTGCGCATGCACGACTCCTGTTTCCCGCGCATGTGCGGATCCAGAGTAGTGCTCATTTTTTGTTTGGAATAGCTTTCAGTCACCCGTCCTATAGTCCCGACCTTGCATCTTGCGATTTTTATTTATTTCCTAAAATAAAAGAAAAACTTTGAGGAAAACGTTTTTGGACGCCTAGGAAACAGTGGCGGCGTTTCAAAATGCCGTCGAAGAGACCCCTAAGGACGAGTGGGCAAAGGGCAAAGTATTGATGTTAATGGACACTATTTTTAAAAGATATAACAAAACTAATAACTTGCTAGTTTGTTCAGTTTTTGATTTTCTTTGAACTATGAGTTGTTTCAACGCGATGCGACGATGCTTGAAGAGGTCAATGGTTTCAAAACACGCAGCGCGCCACGGCGATATGCATCACGAGGTCGCGAGGCGGATAGTGAATTCAATGCGCTGTCAGCTACTGCACTTGGACGCTGCGTCTACCGACGAAGTACCGCTGCGTCGTGATGCGCCGCGCTACGCCGCGAGGCATCTCGAGGCGTAGCGACGCCCTTTAGCCGCGAGCGTTTTAGAATTCAATTTTCATTTTAAAGCCTACACAGCAAGTACTTTCACCAACGCTACATTATACGAACGTAAACGAAATGTTACTATAATTAAAGGCAACCATAAAGTCTGTCTGTGGTGGTGATGACGATATGCGAGGGTACATTAGACCTTTAAATAAATACAGTTAAAGCTTACTTGTATCTTCAATTTATTTAAACACAGTTGCATTAGATTATTAATATATATATATATATATATATATATATATATATATATATATATATATATATATATATATATATATATATATATACCCATGATGATGTAATAGTTCCATCACACTTGGACCTGACAATTTTTTATTTGATCACTATGATATTTATATTTTTTTAATTTCCACTGTCAGTATATTTATATCCAAAAATGAAAAACATATATTATCATATAAATTATTAGTGTTTCTATTAATGCCATAAATTAAATATATTCATGTAGCAGTACAATTTTATGTTTTTCACATGATTACGCCTCTTCTTCATTTTTTTTGTGCCTAAAAATTTGTATCACGGTCCTTAATATTCCAGAATTAAACTAGATTATACCTGTATTATAAATAATTTTGAGGTCTTTGTACCAAAAAAAATACACGTGATTTTGGATAAGGAAGGGGGCTTAGTCTAAAACCTTACCACTTATTACCAAGGATGAGGGAGGGGATTATAAAAATTGTTAAAAACATCACATGATTAATGGACGAATCCTAACAGCATCCCTTCAAAAATTTGTCCCCACTGACAATACTGGGCAGGCGTGTTAGTATAGACAGAATCTTCACGATATTTTTTATAGGATAAGGGTGACAAAAGAGCACACAGTCCACCTGATGGTAAGTGGACGTGATCATAGACCTACATTGATAGATACATTTAACTTTGCTTAAGAATCAAAATGCAGATGCGTTGTCGCGCTTGACGACTAAGATGGAATGCCTCGATTCCAGTAAAACGGATCTCTGATTCTCTACACTCACCATAGAAACACAGCAGCATTAAGCTACTATTTCATGTTGGTATTCTGTGAGAGCGTGGCCCTTCCCCGGTCGACCCGACCCATTCATGCTACAACCATAATAGCGGCAGTGTGGCTCTATCACGTAAATATACGTTAAAAATGCTGTTTGTTATCGTCAGTCTGTGATATTTAGGTTAACAACTTTTGGATGGATTCTTCACTATCCGTCGATTGATATAAAACTATTAATCGACAGGGTTTTATTTTTATTTAAAAAGTGTTAAAATTTAAGTGAAACTACCCATAAATAGATTAGACAAAAAGGCGTGTCTTTCCGCAAAACAAAAAGTTCTTATTGTTTATTTTCCATTCAGTTAGTTGCCAGTGATGACTTACGGATATGAGACGTGGTCCTTCACTGCTGGCCGTATGAGGGCGCTCAAGGTTGCTCAGCGAGCTATGGAGAGAGCTATTCTCGGTGTTTCTCTGTGTGATAAACTCAGAAATGAGGATATCCACAGTAGAACCAGAGTGACCGACATAGCCCAACGGATTGGTAAGCTGAAGTGGCAGTGGGCCGGCCATATAGCTCGAAGGACCGATAACCTATGGGGAAAAAAGGTTCTCGAGTGGCAGCCTCGTACCGGTAGGCGTAGTGTAGGGCGACCCCCTACTAGATGGAGTGACAAGCTGGTAAGACGTGCAGGAAGGTGATTGATGCAGGTAGCTCAGGACCGTGCTTTATGGCATTAATTGGGGGAGGGCTATGTTCAGTAGTGGACTTGTGAAGGGCTGTAATGATAATGATGATGTTTATTTTCCCGCGCTTATACTTTTTCATGTTAAATACTATTGCCTACTTGTACTTATGTTAACATAGGACATGGTCTATCCTTACGCAAAATTTGATCAGTAGTTATAGTTTAAATCAGCTGTGTGGAATTAGCTTAAGGGGTCCATCACACCACATCATCCCGTGCTCTACATAAGAATAAGTGTGTGAAATACCAGAAAATCTTATGGCTACCGAAGTGAATACAACCATTTAAAAAAAAGTTCAGCAAATTTCGCATTAAGAGGTAATTACAGAATTACACTCCAGATCTACCTTGCAGAAACAGCGCATTTTTCCAGGATAAAAAGTCTATGTTTTCATTCGGCGAATAAACTATCTTCGCTGTCATATCAATCCGTTGTTCGTATGCCACATGAAAGAAGAACAAACCAACAAACATGATTTCGCATTTATATTGCTCGGATGTGAATAAATAAATTATATACTTAGATAAAAATATATGCATCCCTTTTTATACATAAATATATATATATATATATATATATATATATATATATATATATATATATATATATATATATATATATATGTATATATATATATATATATATATATATATATATATATATATATATATACATATATATATATATATATATATATATATATATATATATATATATATATATGTATATATATATATATATATATATATATATATATACATATATATATATATATATATATATATATATATATATATATAAACAGGGATGCATACAGGAAAGCATAATAGGTAAAACATCGCCGTGTTCAGGCCGTGTACAAGAATCCACTACTCCATGTTAACATGTAACTGTGGATGTTATGAGGCGAAATGAAACATGAGATGGGCAGATGCGTCTTCCTGATAAGAACTCAAAATAATAAAAACATGGTTGCCAATCCGCCTGCCGAGCGTGGCAACTATGGCAAATATCCATCCTTCCCCAGTCTATGGGGGAGGACTGTGTTCAACAGTGGATTTTTGATAGGCTGAAATGACGACGATGATAATATACATAATAGTTTTTAGATAATTTTACTTTATACTTAAAGTACCTACTGTATATATAATATAAATATATATAAGTATTTTTGTTTATCATAAGACTTCCAAACGTAACTTACATAAAAGAGCCGAAAAAAATATTCTTATATCATTTCACATTTCAAAGGACTACGAAATTAAGATAAATGCAGAGAACAATGCGTAATACCCATGTAGAGCAGGCTTTGGATATAAATAAACTATATCTCATCGCCTTTATAGCACAACTGAGGGCGACATAATACATTACATATTTTTTATTTATTATTTTACGCGATTAAAGATATAACTGAGTACATTGACTCTTATTGGTATGAGTCATATAAATGATTGTAGCTAACTATGAACAATGCAAGAAGAATAAAAACCCATCTGTTTTTCTGTATTTTGTTATGACTTTACATTTTACGTAAGTCAAAAAAGTCGTAGACCAATATACGACCTTGCTTGTTTTATTCTTCGGTAACACTGCTGCTTGACGGCGGAAATAGTCAAGAGAGTAGTATCTACCTAGACTGGTTCCAAGGCGAAAAGTCGAAGTCTTACCACCTAGTTTATCTAAAGTAATTTATATCTAAATAAAATTAATTATAGTTTACAACGAAAGTCCATTAGAGAACAAGAGTATGATCCACTTACTAATCTAATGACATGAACCTCGTTTGTACTAATGGTTACTGTTCCAATTCAGATACATTATAACTAAGAATAACTCAACGAAGTAGCAATAGCTATTCATTGTGTATAATTATTACCGTTCCATGCGTTCAATAACGTAGTAAAACGCCTTGCCGTTAAAGATGTCACACTCATGATCAGTTTTTGGATGTACGTCAGTTCAACTGAGCAGCTTAACTGACAGTACGCTCGAAAAAATCCGTCAGCTGCCGTCAATTAAAAATTTCAACTTAAGATTTCACACGGTCAGTTTGGATGTACGTCAGGGCAACTGATTATTTTAACTGACCGTGTGTGGCGATCATTAGTCGGACAGGTATAAGTAAGCAGATCGATATACCCGTATTTATTAAGACGAGGCATGATGCTAAATGCAAGTTTTATAATGCCTCAAAGTATATGATCCACTGTAGTAAACAAACCCAGAAAAATATGTGATATTGTCCAGGATATATGCTAGTTAGATAGTGTGTTGAAAACATGATACCACTAATTTAATACGATAGAAAAAAAATCACAAACATACCTCTAAAAATTTCTTTTAACGATTAAAAACCATACTAGTATACATGCAATCATTCTGATTTTTTGTCAGATTTTTATACATTAAACATATTAACGTAATAGTGTTTTAATTTTTTAGTCCAACTAATAGTTTTTTTTTTTAAATCGCATATTCTTATTTCTGAAATAATATGTACGCATGTTTGCATAAACGCCTGTGCAGTCACTGCCGGCCGAGGCCTGGTGTTGTAGAGACGTGTCGCTCTTTTTGTCGCAATATTTACGTTAAGATTTTTTAAGGACGCGTTTACAAAATTGATATAGGTATAGAATCGAACTATTACATTGACACGGTAACACGCACACAAGTGTACGCACGGCTGGCTGCGGGAATCATTGAGTTATACAATAAATCAATGGCGAGAATCGTAGTCAAATAAAATAATTTTGATAATTTGAAAGATCGAATTTGCTTTTGATTTCTTACACCTCAAAAATCTACTTAGATACATAGAGTAATTAGATTTAGATACGAATTACGAATACCTACTCTAGAGACTGCTTGGCACTGTGAGCGCTCTACTAGCAGTGAGATGTTAGCTGTGGACTTCAGGCAGGTTTTGTCAGTTATGATAAGACCTTACCTCCGGACTTGATGGAGTGACCAGTAGGTGAACTTCAGTAACTAATACAGGAACACCTGGACTAGTAGAGATAAGTGTGCCGAGTTTGGACTCGTTTTGTTAGGTATGATGAGTCCTTACCTCCGGACTTGACGGAGTGACCTGAAGGTGTACTTTGGTAATCGCTATTGGAACTGGTCGCCGAGTACTACTAGCTGTGCCGAGTTTAGTCTCGTTTTGTTAGGTATGATGAGTCCTTACCTCCGGACTTGACGGAGTGACCTGAAGGTGTACTTTGGTATTCGCTATTGGAACTGGTCGCTGGGTACTACTAGGAGTGCCTAGTTTGGGCTCGTTTTGTTAGGTATGATGAGTCCTTACCTCCGGACTTGACGGAGTGACCTGAAGGTGTACTTTGGTAATCGCTATTGGAACTGGTCGCCGAGTACTACTAGCTGTGCCGAGTTTATTCTCGTTTTGTTAGGTATGATGAGTCCTTACCTCCGGACTTGACGGAGTGACCTGAAGGTGTACTTTGGTAATCGCTATTGGAACTGGTCGCTGGGTACTACTAGGTGTGCCTAGTTTGGGCTTGTTTTGTTAGGTATGATGAGTCCCTTACCTCCGGACTAAACGGAGTGACCTGAAGGTGTACTTCAGTAATCGCTAATAGAACTGGTCGCCGAGGACTACTAGGTGTGCCGAGTTTAGGCTCGTTTTGTTAGGTATGATGATTCCTTACCTCCGGACTTGACGGAGTGACCTGAAGTTGTACTTTAGTAATCGCTAATGGAACTGGTCGCCAAGTACTACTAGATGTGCCGTGTTTGGGCTCGTTTTTTTAGGTATGATGAGTCCTTACCTCCGGACTTGACGGAGTGACCTGAAGGTGTACTTTAGTAATCGCTAATGGAACCGGTCGCCGTGTACTACTAGGTGTGCCGAGTTTGGGCTCGTTTTGTTAGGTATGATGAGTCTTTACCTCCGCACTTGACGGAGTGATCTGAAGGTGTACTTTGGTAATCGGTATTGGACCTGATCGCGTACCTGGTGCCGCGTACGCGGTGTACCTGATTACCAAAGTACACCTTCAGGTCACTCCGTCCAGTCCGGAGGTAAGGACTCATCATACCTAACAAAACGAGCCCAAACACGGCACATCTAGTAGTACTCGGCGACCAGTTCCATTAGCGATTACTAAAGTACACCTTCAGGTCACTCCGTCAAGTCCGTAGGTAAGAACTCATCATACCTAACAAAACGAGCCCAAACTCGGCACACCTGGTAGTACTCGGGGACCAGTTCCAATACCGATTACCAAAGTACACCTTCAGGTCACTCCGTCATGTCCGGAGGTAAGGACTCATCATACCTAACAAAACGAGCCCAAACTCGGCACATCTAGTAGTACTCGGCGACCAGTTGCAATAGCCATTCCTAAAGTACACCTTCAGGTCACTCCGTCAAGTCCGAAGGTAAGGACTCCTCATACCTAACAAAACGAGCCCAAACTCGGAACACCTAGTAGTACTACGTGACCATTTCCAATAGCGATTACAAAAGTACACTTTCAGGTCACTCCATCAAGTCCGGAGGTAAGGTAATACAAAACAGTAAAATAAATTCGAATTTTCAAGTGGTTTTATTTGAAACTATTCTTTTTTTGTTATTTTAGCTATTTTGCCAACGAAACTTGGGTTTTTTTAAAATTTGTGACTTGGCGTTTTAAATGTATATATATGTATGTAAATAGTGGACTAAGTACCTGCTCATATCATAAAACTGACTTTAAAAAAATATTGATAATTAAAATATAGTGTGATGTCCAGACTCCAGACCTCGTAAACAGTTTTGATATTAGTGAGTAGGTACTCAAAATATTATTACTATAATACCTAATAGTGTTGCGAACGGGAGACCTCACGGAAAAGTTTTTGTTTGGAGGTGAATTATCTGCTTGCTTTGCGCATACAATAGAAATATTAAAAAGTGTTTTTTTTATTTAAAAAACGTTAGCCCTACACTAGGATTTTCTCCTGTTTCGCGGGGGCGGTTTACAAACATAAATTGCAGAAGGACAAACATCCAGACCCGGAACAATTATTTGTAGGCTATACAAAATACTTGTTCCGTGCGGGATTCGAACCCACAACTCCCAGCGCAGCCACTCATTGCTAAGCCACTACGCCACGGAGTCGTCAAACACACAATTGTTCAAAACAGCTTAGGTATATCTATGGCGCATACTGTGTTTACACTGCGCTCTCCGACAGCCGTTTGCGCTCCGCCCACTGCGGGACGCGCGGGTGAAAAACGAATTTGAAATCGTGCTAAGAGCTCGTCTTAATATTATGTTGAAATAACATAACATAAACACTCACGCCTGTCACCCAGAGGGGTAGGCAGAGACTACAGACTTCCATTTGGCACGATCCTGACACACCTCTCTCGCCTCCTTCACATCCATACACCTACGCATACATGCTCGTCGGTTAAGGGTACTCCTAATTTGGCCCGTTTTCAATAAATCGCCAATTTGGTCGATAAATTTTCGCCTAGGATGTCCCTTTCCGACTCTGCCATTCACTTCTGCAACATAAATTTTCTTTGTCACTCTTTCCTCATTCATTCTTTCCACATGACCAAACCACCGAAGCATTCCTTTCTTAATCCTGGTCACAACATCATCTTGCAAACCACACTCTTCTCTTATTACACAATTTCTTACCCTGTCATTCAGATTCAGCCCTAACATACTCCTTAACGACCGCATTTCTACTGCGTTCATTCTACTCTCGTGCTTCTTCTGCCACACCCAACTTTCACTACCATACGTTAAAGTAGGGACCAACACAGCATTGTGAATTGCCATACGTGCCTTTTTCGACACATTTTGACTCTGCACAATAGAGTGCAGTCGAAATATATTATAATGAATATAAAAGGTATTAAATTAGTATATACTGTTGAAAATATAAAAAATAATTATTGTTAAAGTAGTATAAATTCGAACTTAATGAGGTAAGACAGAGCTCAGGCGTCGATGTAACAATGTCTTATTTATTTTATATTCAATTTAATTTATTCAGCGTGAAAGAAGTGAGCAGGATTCCGATTCGTGTTACAATACGATAATCTCAACTTACAGGATGTCTGTGGCGATTTAATTGGCATTCGAGATGCTCCGACGTTTTTGAGCCTGCCTTTTATTAGTTTTATTGTTAAAGTAGTATAACAGCTCGATGATGTACCATTACAGAAAATAGATAGGTATTAATAATAATCAGCCTCCGACTTATACTACCTTCTTATATAATATTATCCCTATTTATATATTGATTAAAACCACCATACGGATTTTATTACGTGTAATTAACTTATTTGTAATTCCCGACGTGTGATTTGTGACCCCTTGACCGTGGGTGCTGTAAAGCACCCGAAGCGTTGGGAAAAATAGGTTAATTAAATGCAATAAAATCCGTATAAGTGGTTTTTTTCAATGTGTAGTGTCCGCGTAAATTTAAGAAATCCCATTTATGTAAGTTTCAGTATAGTTGTCGGCGCCTAAATTTATGTTACCCTATTACATTTTCTATTACATTCAGACAAAAACTAAAAAAAGACTCGCAAGACGCTTACTCGGAGCCGTGGTAGCTCAGATGGATAGCGCTCGCTGTAAATTTCACAGTACCCGAGCAAACCGGGTTCGATCCCCGCCGGCACTAATGAAATTGTTAATTGCAATTTTAAGTGCTGATTTACCACGTGTTTGACGGTGAAGGAAAACATCGTGAGGAAACCTGTATGACTGAAAAATAGGAAAAAAATATTTCGAGGTTAGGTGTTTCAAGTTCCTTGCCTTTAAACCCTCTCTGAAATGAGCGGAGGCCTGTGCAGAAAAGTGGGAGGTATATAAGCTATAACAGTAAGACGTTGATTTGCCAGACTCCGACTTTGGTCACTTGGAACATAGACAAAGCCCTAGTATGAGATGCTACGTGCACATTGGTAACTTCTCATCTCAGTACCTTGTTTTGGAGCCTGGTTGGCATCAGAGACTGCTGAACTGAATAAGTGACGCAAGTATGAGTCTCTGAGAGATGACTACATATATGTGCAATTATTTTTTGGTGTAGCCATTCAACGAGGAAACTCAGCCAACGTTCTTGGCACTATACCGCAGAGGGTATAATAATTTAAGTTTTAAGTTTTTTTTGTTATGTTAATAAATATTTTATATTTTAGTATTGAGCATTATACAAAATTTTCTATGAAAATATTAGTAATGAAGTTTTGAAATTATTATTAAATTATAAATACAAACGTAACTGTAGTGTCTATTACATCGTTTTAAAAAAATATTATTTGGTTATTGATTTTCACGTATACCGTTAGTATAGCCGCTACCTTTGAAAACCGTGTTTTTTTTATAAGTATAATTTATAATAAAAATATCTACTTACCGACGCGTCGTGTTGAAATCTGTCTGGTAGAATAATTGAACGGCACATAAATAACTTCGTCAATTGTTGCAGCAAGCTTTGACGGAAGTTTATCAGTAGAATGTACTTCATCTAAACACAACACATTGTCAGCACGACACCTTTCACTGTTCACTGTTGTAAACTCACGATTTACTGCTGTGTTCACGTCTTCAATTGTTTTAACCAGAACATCAGAATTTTTGTACACTAACTCGGCTACTCCATCTAGACCATTTTGACACCACTTCTCAGCAACAACCTTAATCTTGTAAACACCAATCGCTCTATTAGCTTCTAGGATAAAATCAACTCGTTCTCCTCTGGCAAATGTAATTGCATTTACATTTTCAGGGTGGATTCCAAATCCATCCAAAGCAACGATTTTCAGAACATGTTCATCTACTGAAAATTTAATAGGACAACTTTTAAACCCTCCGCCATATAGAAGGCGGAATCTATATCTTTTTCCATATTCAACTACGAATTTTGCTAGCGGCGCATTAGAAAATTCAGAAGATCGCCCCTTTCCATTTATAAGTAAAGACTCAGCATCTGGCACATTAGATGTCATTCCAGCAAGTGGTCCCATTGAATGTCCCCATTCTGCTACAAAAATAGTGTGTTCAGTAGCGTCAATATCATATAGTTTTCTCATAGGATCAAGTCGGGGAGATTGTCGAACTATTAACGCTCCCGCAAGACCATCGGCCGCATCTGCTGCGGAATGTGCATGGTACATGTGAGTACCAACCGCTGAAGCACGGAACTTGTACTGGAACGTTGTGTAAGCAGGCTGTGGACATTGGGTCAACATCGGAGCTCCATCCATAAACGGCGTTTCTTTTTGGGGCTGTCCTCGCCAGTGTATCGATAGAGTGTGAGCGGGTGCTCGATGTACAACGTCCACTACTAAAATATCATTCTGACATACATGCAGAGACGGTGCAGGTAACTCCCTATTCGCAGCAAGAACACCACGTTCTCGACCGTCTGCTGTTATGCACGTTGATGGACATTCGCTATCGTGAGCTTCTGCGCAATTATTACATGACCTGTAGAAAATTAATAATTTAGAATTAAAAAATGTAAATAAAACAGAAATGGAACGATGGAGTATTCATACTTACTTGCTGTAAGTTTTATATACTTCTATGACTAGTTTCACACGACAAATCATCGGCCAATCCAATTCATGGCATTCACGATCACAGTTTTCAAAATATTCCTCTGAAAGTAATAAGAACAAAATGGATTACTTTTTTAAATAAATAAAAAGGAAAACGAGTCCACCTAATTGTAAGCGGGTATTGTGTTCCAAAGACACCAACAACTATCCTTGATTAAGAAACAGAGTAGAAATGCACTGTCTACTGTAAGGACCATAGAATGCTATAATGCATACATAATAGAACGGGGGAGTGGGCGGAGCCCGTGTAGCTACTAAAATGCTATTAACCCGTCAATTAACACGTATAAAGTCAACACGAGATGTGTTTTGACGTTATAATCGTTTCAAAATTCCGCATGCAAATTATTTAGAAAATGCCTAATTGCACGCTATTTACAAATAAATATTTATTAAAATCTGTCTGTCTACACAGCGAATCGTGTTTGTAGTAGTGATTAACTGATAATACGACGTAATTGGTTGTGTGTGTGCTCCCGGCGACGTCTATCCTCGTACAAAATAAGATTGACAGCCATTCTATTGTGTATTATAGTATTCTATGGTGAGGACTACGATGGGGTGGCTCGTCATCAGTAAAAATAGATTCTAGTTTTTGTCACATACCATTCTAAACACATCAAAATTATGCTTAGATTGTACACTAGTATTATGTGCGTGCAGCAGCCATAATATAATTTTTAACTTTGTAGACCCATGCTGTAGCTATATTATATTACTGTACCGATCTAGGACCACATTTGTATGTTGCGTGTAGAGAAACGGAAACCATTTTTTTTTTCGGTAACAAGTCATTCCATTTTAGCCCTCAGGGGTGACACCACATCTAGATTTTGACTTTTATTGAGGATGGGCCAAAGCATCCACTTATCATCAAGCGGACTGTGTGTCATCCTTATTCTATTAAAATACGTGACAGCGTGGCTCTACCACTGAAATATAGAGAGCCAGTATACAGCATGTGATGCATTCCATCTTTGTTTTCGTGGTGTTGGCATTTGAGTGACAAGTTGTTTCGCACACCATTTTTTTTTAAATTGAAGTGACTAACGACCTTATATTCCATCTGATGGTGACTACTGCAAACCATAGACAACTCACCTGCAACTGACTACAAACAATAAAGTACAAATGACATGTGGTAAAATTATAAATTTTGTACAACCGACTTCAATATGAATAAAATGAGAACATTATTAATGTAGTCGAAGTCAATAAAATACGCATTATTATTGATAACTCAAAAACTACTGGTCAGATCTTGATCAAATTTATATAGGATTACATAAGAAGCACCAGCTTTCAAATAAAAAAGAATCATCAAAATCGGATCACTTAAAAATGTTCTGAGGTAACACACATAAAAAATAGAGTCGAATTGAATAACTCCTTCTTTTTGAAGTCGGTTAAAATGATCCTTAACAATAAGTTCCGACGCTGAGGGCTGCGGGTTCGAATCCCACGCGTAACAATTATTTGTATGACCTACAAGCCAATTGTTCCGGGTGTGGATGTTTGTTCTTTTACATTTTGTGTATGCAAATTGCCTCCATGATACAGGAGTATATACAGACAGTAACGTTTAAAAAAAATGCTGAACTCAAATCCAACAAGCTGGTGATGGGGAATAACGCTTCCAGTTCTAGGTTATCGGCCCTGTCCTTATCGAAGACATGGTCAACGTGATGAGTATGAACAAATTTTTCATGTAATGCATTGCTACCACTTGTGTATGAGGATAGATTAAATAAGGCAGGCAGGAACGAGAAGAAATTATACATTAATATCTAAATCCACATTCTCTTCCCACTATTTCACTTGACTGCCATAAAAATACAATCAAACCAACATTATTACACCGAATAAATGTAAACAGAAAAATAAATTAAAAAATCATAACCCTCCTTTATGTTTCGCCGTAGTCCGGAAAAAAAAAGAAATAGTTCTGTATTTTTAAAAACTTGTTTTACCATTTTATTATCGCTCTCTTTTACTTTTAAACTACTATATTTACTACTATAAAAGGAAACATCTTCTGCTCAATTAACGGTCTCTCAGAAATCGATTAAAAACACGCAATCAGTAAGAAATAAAAATGAAAGCAAACTCCATACCTGGCATAGGTGTGTAATACACAACAATAATTACACCGGCAAATATAACAAACAACACAAGTATCCTCTGCAAGGACATAAGCATATAGTTAGGCTTTTGAATCACTGTACTTTGGGGATCCACGATATCCTTCTCCATATTTGAAAAACTTGTCACACTTTTTACTGTTGAAATGTACTCTATTGCGAAGTAACCCGACCACGCAATCACTTACGACATTTTAAAGTAACACGCCAATTTGTTGACAAGCAAAATTTTTGTATCATTGGGACGCGGCACGCCACGACCATGCGAGTCGAACATTAAGTGGCGACTGGCTACAATCTTTTCACTGTTTATTGCAACAGCGGAGTGCAACAGACGGGCCTCGAGCCTCCGTCACGCCGGCACATTAACAGGGCTCCAATTCGGAAGTAAATTGGCAAACCGAGGACGTGGAGTAAACTCTCACTCCGCATAATGATGCAACTGAAGGTTGTGCAATAGTTATTAATATTATACTCGGCTAAGAGTAAATTGTACGTTAAATCTAGTTCATATTGATTGATTAACTTTTAAGCTTTTTTATTTACCAATCGTAAGCAGAACTTATATAACTTAGAAACCAATTTCTTTTACTCTTAAAAACATTTCACTTAGATTTCTTAGTGTATCGTGGAAGCATTTTACTTGCATAAACAGCACATAGACAAACATATAAACCTAAAATGATTCTTTGTAGGCCCTTCAAATTTCAAACACTTGTTCCGCGCTAAATTTGAACCAGCGGTCCCGAGATGCTTCAGCCAAAAGCTTAATCGCTGCGCTACCTAGCCGTCTACTATAAGCAAACCTAAATATGTTATAACATACCAATTAAGTGTTATTGAAGAGTCAACGCTAAATTATTATATATTTACGGATTCGCGATTCATATGAAAATCTCTTATCAAAATGTCAAATAATATCATTAAAAGACCGACGCTCTATAACTGACGCCACCACTTTCAGGAATGAAAAACCAGGACCAATATTGGTAAAAGAGCACCAGTACACAGAATGTGTGTTCTCCACAATAAAATGCTAAACAACTTGCATGCATTCTTGCGATCGCAAGAAAACTTCATGTATCTCACAAGTAATACATATTATATTAAATTAGATTGCTTAGTGCGATTGCCAAGTCAATCTATATATTTAAAACATATAAGATTTTTAACATTGACATAGTCACTATAAAATGTTGTTAGGTTAGCTAATTACGTAATAACTTAAAAGAGGAGACCCTTAAGTAGGGACTGAATAAGTTAACCGACTTGGATTTCACAACTTTTTACGCTAGAAGAACTGAATTGCGAGACTTGTTTTTTTTTTTACAAATTATGTTTTGATGGCATCTCATTTCTTTTTGTGGATAAGATAGTTCTACTTTTTTCCTATGCGGTACCTTCTATTTCTTGAAAACCATCAACGTACCTATCTACACCTATATATACAAATACATTGATTCATTCACTGCAAATGTAACTTTGTAATTTTGTATATTTATATAAGATTACAAAGTTATTTATGCAGTTAGTTTATCTAGAAAACTGGACCGTAAATAAAAAATATTTTAGTTTTTCCTTGATTTATACACTAAACACAAATTGTGTTCTCAATTTGAAGCTTATGTGTCTGCTAGAAGTGCCTTAGAGTTTTGATGTTCTGTCAGTCAGTGAGTGACAAAATTAAGAAACTTTGACTAGTTATTCTTCTTAAACTACTTGTTCAAATTAAATTAAATTTAAATTATATCATATTTATATAATATATACTCGGTTACTGAAATTTCAGGCTTCTAGTTTTATCCACTACGAAGTTATCGGAGTTCGAAATGGGCCTGAATTGCTTCGAGAAAAGCATGGTACGGCCGTGCCGCTTTTTTGCTCGATTAAGTTTAGGATTACCACTGTTTATTTTACTTTGTATGATTTTTTTTTCATATTTTTTATTTCTATTTTTTATCCAATAAAGTAAATAAATAAATTACTTTTAGATCAGTGAAAGTGAAAGTGTACACAAGATAAGCTCGCATTTCATTTTGAATAATTGTATTACGTAATATATTTACAATTTTACAATACTATACTTTTTATTGAGAGGCTACTCTCTACTATGACTCTCAGAAATAAAATTGGTTAGGAATATAGGCTGTTATTAAATAAAAAACTCTATCAAATGTTATAGCGAAAATAGCACTATATGGCAGTCTCTACCTAAATTACCGATTATATTTTTCCCATTTGTTTTCCGATTATCATCCGATAAACCTACGTTGCATATAATCAAAACATCGTAGCGCGACCTATTTTGAAGAAACTTGAACATTTGTTGCCGATATAACATAATACTTGAGTGTTCTGAAATGTTTCCGACCTAACAAAGATACAAGAGATTTTACACACTTCTCCCAGTGAAGCTCCGAACTCTAACTCGTCCAAATAGTACTCGGCATTTTTCTCAGCAAAATAATTGTCCACGAAGGTAATTGCCTCATCATTTGACGAAAATCTCTGTCCTCTGAGCGCAATTTTTAGCAGAGGGAACTAAAATAAGTCGCTTGGGGCTCCAAATCTGGCGAGTAAAGAGGATGGTCAAACAGTCAAACCGTAATTCGTGGATTTTCGCCATGGCAACTACTAAGGTGTGGGTCGGCGCGTTGTCATGGTGAAAAAGGATTTTCTTTTTCCGCAAATGTGGCCGTTTTTCCGCAATTCCTGCCTTCAGTTTGTCAAGTAATAATGCATAGTATGCTCCTGTAATAGTTTTTTCCTTTTTAAAGATATTTGATTAAGATAACTCCACGATTATCCCAACAAACAGTCGCTGTCATTTCAAATAATAATAATAAGTAATTTTATAAATTCTGCGATATGTTTAGGAAATGACCTATAGTAATTTCATTATTGAGTAAACCTAATTATATATCCTGTATAAATTCGTCTTTTTTAATGTACATTTGCAATCGTTGTCGATTCTTCAAACTATATTTCGCTGGCCTATTACCACTTCAGCTTACTAATCCGTAGGGCTATCTCGTTCACTCTGGTTCTAATGCGGGTGTCCTCATGTCAATTTTATCACGCAGAGAAACCCCGAGCATAGCCCTCTCCATAGCTTAGATACATCTCAAAACCTGAAAACGAGATTGTACAACCAGTATGTGTTGCCAGTGATGACTTATGGATCTGAGACGTGGTCCTTCACTGCTGGACGCTCAAGGTTACCCAGTGAGCTATGGAGAGGACTATACTCGGGGTTTCTCTGCGTAAATCTTGATTTAATATGTGTACAAACATGTTTTTTCTGTTGAACTGTACTTGGGGTGGAAAGGCGGAACAACAATGAAAAAGTGAATTCCGATTATCCACCCCCTGGATAAACGGACACGTGTCTCTGAGTATCCACCCTAAGGTATATTTCTTAGGGTGGATAAAAAGAGTAACCCCATAAATCAATGTTTAGCATTGTATATATTACTTTTATATTTTGACCGTTACACTCTAACCTGAGTGGAGTCTCAATTCTGATGATGAAAAAAAATTTGAAATAGTTTTAGAGAACACCGTAGTCTAAATACCACCGTTAGATAAGTGTTCAACACTTATCCATGTGTCCAAAGTCCCAAATCAAAGAGTTATTTTTAAAACAGATTACTAATAATTAGTTTGTGATTAAATCGGGAGTGGAAATTATTATACAACTTGGTCAGATTATCTCTACACCTCGCTGGATGACGTCACATTCACGGTACGGTGTGCTAAAGAAGCATCTCTAGAAATATGATATTTTTTACCCGACTACCGGGCGTAAATACTAAATACCACTATTATGAAGTTTAGATTGAAGGATTGTGTGATTGAATATATATTTATTAATTAATAAATGAATAATAATAAATAATACAATGGGACAGATGGAAACTTAAAAACACGGTATTGAATTCAAAAAATATCATTTTTATTAAAATCATTTTCTTACTTGATTAATAAATTATTTATTATTTAGCGACATAAGTGACAGTAATGATGATGATGATAAAAGTGTAATTGTCAATTACCAATTGCATAGAGTTATAATTACTAGTAAAATGATAGACATTATCACTATAAACAACGAGATCCTAGATCGAGATCGCGTTAGTATGGTTAGGATCTCGTGGTGAGTGGCACGCATTCCAGCGAGGTGCAGAGATAATGTGACCGTGTTATACATATTTAAAAGCCTTATTACGTACGTTCTTAACAAATTACACAACATCTACAACTCCCTCCACAACTCAAAAGTAACCCTTGTTCTTTCCTTCCCTTTAAGCCCCAATACCTCCATTACTCGAAATCTTTGCCCTCGATAATTCGAAAAAATCAGTATTTCCCTATAAGGTATATCAGTGCACACATTCTCTCTATAACAAGTAAATTAAAATATATATATTTGACCTCTGTATTTCGAACCTATCAATGTATGATAGAATCAATTATTCTACCTCTAAAACTCAATGAACTTAAAAAATAGCCTCTAGGTAGCTCGAAGAAAAAATAAGTACCGATTCTATGATAGGATAACTGAGTTTTACGTCTGAGAACACCACGTGTTTACCAGATATCTGACGAAATTAATGATAAAGATAACGTAGGCCTAAGTAATGCAACATATAATCCACTGCTTTCCACCTAAGAGGCGAGATTACTGTTAAATACGTATAAAATTTATAGAACAATCCAGCAATGCAGAATAAAACACATTTTGTGCTCTGTATAGGTACTATAGATAATGCTAAAGATATAGAATTTTCAAATTATTGAAAGCAAAAATTTTTTTTTGATAATTTGTATAATATACTATGTACGTAATCTTACTTATGGTTTTTATGTTTATGTATTCAGCTACAAATTCTTAACTTGAGAGTAAACATATTACTGTTATATAATAACTAACAACATTTTTTATTTATTTCACCTTGACTTTGCAATCGCATTAAGCAATCTAATTTAATATAATATGTATTACTTGTGAGATGGTACATTGTGTTTTCATGCGATAGCCAAGTCAATCTATATATTTAAAAAATAAAACATTTTTAACATTGATATGGTCATTATAAAATCTTGTTCAGTTAGCTTATTACGTAATAACTTAAAACAGAAGGGCCCTTAAATAGGAACAGAATAAATTAACCGACTTGTATTACGTGGATCTCACAACTTTTACGGTAGAAGAACTGAGCTGTGAGACTTGGTTTCTTTTACAAGTTATGTTTTTGATAGCATTACTTATTCTGAATCTTCTTTGCTAATTTGGGCGTAAAAAATTATAAATCTATTGATACTGTTTCAGGTATAAAATGTAGTTTAAAAATATGTTATCGTCTAATAGCATCTATAATGTATTAACATTAAGTTCTAAACATAAAATATATAACTCCAATGTCATTTCATCCAGTGGCCACACAACGATTTCTTTACCAACGAATTTGACCGACGGTGCCCGTCCTTGGCACGTTCGATTTATGTAATGCTTGTTTTGAATAATTTATACACTTTTGCAAGCATATGTAGTGAAAATGAATTTAAATCAAATACATATTATTATAGAATAATAGAATAGAATAGAGTAGAAAAAATTACAGAAAAAATAAATGTCAAAAATTGTTACTAAAACTGGAGCATGCGGTTATAAGCTTATAAGGGAAGTAAGATTTAAACAATTTTTATTTCCGTCTGCATAAATGCATTCCTTACAAATAACAATAAAAAAATATAATTTTTTATTTATTTTTCTTTTAGATTGATATAATTAGTGAAAATACATTATTTACTATATTTTGTTATATAGAATTTATTAAAATATATTGACATTTAAATGTTTTCCTTGCCACAATGCACAACGATAGAGAATGTATACTTAATTCTTTAGATGTGTGTTAGATTAATGTAGGAGAAATATATGGAGTCACATACGGATACTTCCAATATAAAATGGCCTAAGCATGTATGCTGTAATTTATTACAATATTTAAAAATAAGACCCACGCACTGGACGGCCATCAACTTCTAGTACTGCAGAAAACATCCAAAAAAATTTGCGATTTGATACTGGGGGACCGTAGATTGAGAATCAGAGAGATAGCTGAGATCATAGGCATATCGTACTAACGATCTCAAAATATAACTCATAGTTAATTAGGGTTTTCGAAGGTTTCTGCGAGATAGGTACCGAGGCTCCTCTCAGCCAAACATAAACGCAACCGACTTGCGATTTTGCGCGATTGTTTGGAGTTGTTTCAAGCAAATCCATACAATTTTTTGAGAGATTTGTCACTATTAATAAAACGTGGATTCATTACAATACTCCTAAGTCAAAACAACAGTCTAAAGAATGGAGGGGACCAGGTTCACCGCCTCCGATGAAAGCTAAAGTGATTTTGTCTGTAAGCAAAGTGATGGAATCAGTATTCTGGGATTCAAAGGGAGTCATTATGGTCGATTACCTACCGAAAAGAAACACCATAAACTCTACTTATTACTGCATTCTTTTACGTCGGTTGCGTGATGAAGTTAAGAAAAAAACGGCTAAGGATGTTAACCAAGAAAGTGTTGTTTCATGGAGACAATTGTAATTGTGGGTTCGAATTATTTCCACACCCCGCTTATTCGCCTAATTTGGCACCATCTGACTTCCAACTCTTCCATAATCTAAAAAAAAACATTTAGGAGGACAGAAATTTTGATCAAACAAAGAGAATGAAACTGTCATTAATGCTTATTTTGGGGGCCAAGTTGAGGCTTTTTTTGAAAATTGTATAATGGCTTTAGAAACCAGATGGAAGAAGCACTGAGAAAAGTGGTAATTCGAAAAATAAAAATAATTTTCAAATCTTTTGGTTTTGTTTTCATATTTAGGCCACGAACTTTTAAATCCATATCTCTGATAAATGGCTATATAACCATATATATTATGGATGGTTATATAGCCATCTATCAGAGACCATAAGATCTTTCTGGCTTTTCCCTAGTCACCTCCCAGACCTCATAGCGCTGCAACGAAACACTTGCTTAAACTGCGCTACAAAGACGTCAAACTGAGTACTGAAATGTAATTATCCATTAGACATTTTCTAATTGTTCCGATTATTAAATTTATCTTTTTTTATTTTCAAGAAGACCAAATTTATAAAAATATTATCTTCACAATTGAAAGGCACAACGAAAGAAAGATCATTGCAAGATCAACTTCTTTTGGGAAAATCAATAAAACATATATAAGTATCTTTCTAAGTATTAAAAAATATTTCGAACCACGTTTTAAAACTACAATATATATATATATATATATATATATATATATATATATATATATATATATATATATATATATAAATTTCTCATCTAATTGGGTTCCATAACTATATAATTGTGAACGAAAATGATAAATATACATAAATAAAAATAAAAAAATACATAAATAAATAAAAGCCCAACCAGAAGGATGCCCTCGGCAGGGGAGACTGAGGGAGGCCGAGGGTAGTATCGAGGAGCACCGCCTTTTGCATTTGAGAGCCCGGAGCAGTCCGTCACGGAGTCCCAGTCGCCTCAGATAACCCGAGAGGCTGACTGGGATTAGCCCATTTGCAGAAACGATTACAGGTATGATTTCGGTTGACAGCCCACCCCACATGTCAGTCACCTCGTGAGTCAGGTCCAGATATTTTGTTCGCTTATCTGTTTCGGCTTTCACGAGGTTCTCGTCATACGGAATGGTAATGTTGACCAAAAATATCTTTGACTGTGCCCGGTCCATCAGCACAATATCAGGCTTATTCGCAAGAACAGTCCTGTCTGTGATGATGGCCCGGTCCCAGTAGAGCCTGGTGCGGTCATTTTCGAGCACGGCTTCCGGCAAGTACCTGTAATACGGCAGTTTCCGGTCCACGAGACCGTATTTCAGAGCGAGCTCCTGGTGTAGAATTCTGTAGCCAGAAGTACTCAGAGTTAGAAAGCGCCGAACAACCGAAGATAACATGCCTAAGTGACTCACTGGGATGGCGACAAGCTCGACGGATGTCGACGGTGCCATCCTTTAGGATGTATCTCCGATAGTTGTTGGTCTTAATAACCTGATCCTGTATCGCACAGACAAAACCCTCGGTGTTTCCCCGAAGAGGTCACCAAAACGTAGCCAGTTGAGGGAGGCGACTGTGTCTGCGAAAGGTTCATGTAGAGCCTTGTAGAACCTACCGTGGAGCTCCTTCTCCTTCCATACAGTCTCCCGGTCGGAAATGCTCTGTACTGCCGGTTCTTGCCATTGCTCGTTGGCCAAGGATAGAGGGGTAAGCCTTTTATCACAACAAATATATTATATATATTATAAATAAAGGACTTATATATATATATATATATATATATATATATATATATATATATATATATGTGTGTGTGTGTGTGTGTGTGTGTGTAATGGGATTGTATGTCCATACCCTTTACTTAACACTTATATTAGAATAAAATAAAAAAATATTTTACCTAACTTAGGATTACTTTAAAGAAATATCAAAGTACTAGACCACGATCCTTCTTACATTTATATTGTCAGAAGTGATATATGTAAGACCACTTAATTACAAAGTTTATTTTTTCAATTCAAACACTAATAAATTATCACTTATCAAATGAACGAAACGAATTAATTTGAAAATCGTGTTATTAAAGGACAACCGTCAAACAAAACATTTTAAAAACAAAGAGTTTATTATCATGTAAAATTACTACGTTTTAGTTAAAAAGATCAGTGTCTATATGAACTCATCTTTTATAAAAAGTGTAACTATGTTCGTTTATACGTATGTAGCTACACTCGACGTCTCGTGAAACATAGAAAATTCAGCTCTGAAAATAGCTATTATATTATCAGCATGGAGCACGATATTTTTCCTTACGAAAATGTGAACACGGAATGCGGATCCGTTTGACGCGAGCGCGAGCGTTCAGAAGAAATGAGACGCCTCCCTAGAACCGTACCCTGGGGTACAACTGAAAAAATATATTTAAAATTGGCTATAACTTTTTTGTTTTAAAACGGATCTTTTCGCACCGGCGCGTATTTATGAGGGACGGGGGGTTGTGTCGAAGCATCAGTCGGGCGCGAGTTCTGTTAGCGTGCGGTCGTGGCAACGCGTGTGTGGGGTACTCCAGCACCCCTGGGTACAGTTAATAATTATATATAATTATATAGGTAATTATATTAGTTACTAATTAGTGGATGTTTTTTATGAAATAATCTATGCTATTTTTTGTTTGATTCATGATTTTCATTTTAACATTGCAATATTACTTTCGAAGTAACTTTGTCTGAATACAATGTGTTTGTACTAAATATTTATTCACCTTATTTATACATTTTTATTTACGTTATTTTGTTTAGTAACGAATTTTTTGTAATTCTTCTTTTTAAATGGCGTTAAGAAAAAAACCTTTCAGAAAATGAAATTCAAAACCTCCTTCTGGACGTTCGTGATGAAGACGAAGTGTTTCTTGGGGATGAATTAGAAGATGAACTGGATGAAATTATTCCCGATTTTCGCGGTGAACAGGTTCCTGTCGAAGATGATGGCTCTAACCATGAAACAGATCTTGAAAGTTCGCAAGAAAAATTGAAGAGGATATTGTCCAGGTTAGAATCAGAAATTCTTCAGTAACAGTTCTGACAGTACCCGAAGTTTTGCGAGGTAAAGGAATAAAAAAGCAAAGAACTAGCGAAAAATTTCTATTGTATGGGACTCATCGCCGTTCCACAAAGAAATATAATATTTCATGCACCAGGAAATAAAGGTCTTGCTAAATTTACTGCCAGTGCCTTAGATAGTTGGAAATTATTTTTTACGGATGAGATTTTGCATATGATAGTAACTAATACTAATCTTGAGATATCTGAACAGCGCAAGAAGTATAAGTCAAACAGGCCAATAGCATCTCAAAATGATGATGATGATGATAATTGTTCCTACGAGTATTCGACCTTGTTTTGTCCGAGATGTAACAGTAACTGAATTAAAAGCTCTCTTTGGCTTATACTATTTAGCTGGAGTTTTAAAAATTAATCACTTGTCTGTCAAAGAAATATTTGATAAAAATACGGGCATCAACTTTTTTGCGGTCTACTATGAGTGAGAAAAGATTCGAATTTTTGACAAATTGTCTCCGATTTTATGATTATTCGACCGGAGCTGTAAGAAGACAACATAGTAAATTGGCACCAATAAAAGAACTGTTCGATCATATTGTTGAAACTTCAAAAAGTCTTTATTCACCTTCAGATTGTACAACGATTGACGAGCAAATATTTGGGTTTCGCGGTAGATGCCCATTCCGTATGTATATTCCGTCAAAACTCGATAAATATGGAATAAAACTGTTAATGTTTTGTGATGTAAAATCTTATTATATGATAAATAGTATAATATACACTGGAAAAGATTACCACGTGAATTACCAGTGGCTGAGTTTTAAGCATTGGAGCTTTCAACTTCTATTAATGGGTCTAATAGAAATATCACGTACAATAACTGGTTAACTTCAATCACTGCTGCCGAAAATCTCTTAACCAAAAATGTTACAACAGTTTTAATAATGAAAAAAAAACAGAAATCCCTACTCATTTTTTGGAAACCAAAAACCGCCGCAAGAACACATCAATGTTTACTTTTCACGACTTTGTTATCATATGTGCCTCCAATGCTAAGTAAAGTAAAAAAGAAAAACGTGATTATGCTTTCTACTATGCACTATCAATCAGACGAAGACAAATCTCTTAATTTACCAAAAATAATAAGTTTTTATAATCAAACGAAAGGAGGAGAGGATACTTTTAATCAGCTTTGTCATACATACAGTGTTTCTCGCAAAACTCGTCGCTGGAGCCTTTGTGTATTCTACGGAATTTTGAACATTGTGGGAATTAACTCCATGATATTACTGCATTCATCAAAAGCCAATAGTAAACAAGTTTACAAGAACAGACGGAGT
This sequence comes from Parnassius smintheus behrii, assembly GCA_036936625.1. Lineage (NCBI taxonomy): Eukaryota > Metazoa > Arthropoda > Insecta > Lepidoptera > Papilionidae > Parnassius > Parnassius smintheus. Next base: position 38,646,625 of record JAUPFT010000011.1, read on the forward strand.
TATCTGAAGGCCTTAGCTTTTGACCTTATAAAACCTTATTTGGAGGACCGATTTTTATATAAAACTTTGCCTATCATCTACAAATAGGTATTGGCGGTATTTTAGAAAAAACACGACCTTCTAGTGCTCCATCCTCTTCAGATTCAAAATCTGGTAGAAGTTCATTTTGTCCCAGGTCAAAAGATCGTAAATCACGCACTCGATGTGAAAAATGTAAAAGTTTTACATGCTTAGAGCACCAAGAAAAGATTTGCCAAAATTGTTAATTTAAGTTTGTTAATTGTTGTTTAATTATGTAACGTGAGACTGAAATAAGTGCCATAAAAGTCTATGTATGTCGATTATTAATAAATGATGTCTATTCTTATGTAAAAAAATGTTTTCTTTAACGGGAGTAGTTACGATGTACCAGTTCTGGCTCACTTGTAGAGAGGTTGTACCAGTTCTGGCGCACTGAGTCAGAAGTTGTACAAGTACGACGTTCGTCGATTCACGATCCTAAAAAAAAAAAAAAAAAAAAAAAAAAAAAAAAAAAAAAAAGGTGATCACGAATCTGCGGTCCATTTTTGCGTAGGATGCACGGTTCCGGAGATGTGCAGATCAATTAACTCTTATCTAATTGATATCCGCTTCGAGCCTCAACCGTCATTAGCGCTCCATTGTCCTTATCTACTTATCTATTGTTGATTGACTACCGTCATTATCTATTATTCGTCGGCGTGTGGGTCGGCTTATGCTATTGTATTATACTCCTTTGTTCCTATCTACACTAATCTGACTCATTAATAAAACACATTACCTAATTTTGTTAAAAGTTTTATTTATAAAATACAAAATCTTATTACTTATTATCTATAAAATAGGAGCGAAACATCTCATCCACTAAAATATCGTTGTACAATGTGTTCCCTGTAAATATACTCGTAAAACTATGCATTGAACATCCCTGAAACTTATATAGCAAATACATTAAGCAATATTCGCCACAAACTGAAGTCCTATCAACATTCCAGTTCCATCTTTTACAATTTCTTTTAAAAAACTCTAGATGATATCGTACAGGTGCCCGTCCAAATGAATCAAAATATTGACCGACGTCATTCGTATCGATATATAAAGCTACCCAATGTGACCCTGGTTTATCATCTGTATCCAAATTGCATATTACCTAGTCAGGTCATAAATTCTATCACATGTTTAATATAAAATAATTGAAACAAGTTTATTCATTATGTAACCATTTATATACCAAAATGAACTTAACAAAACATAGATTCTTATGACACTATAGTTTATTCAAAACGACCTCCGTAATTTTGAATACAGGCCTTCAATCTGCGCAGCCAGTCGTCTATCTCACCACGAACGAGGTCCATGTCATATCGGCGGCTGCCTTAATTAAACATGTCTTGAGTGACTCGAAATTGGGATGAGGCTTTGAGCACGCCTTTTCCTCCAAGCGTTACCATATCTTGTAATCTAACGGATTCAAATCTGGACTGGTCTTTGTGTCGGATGAAGTCGATTTCACGCGCCGCCAGCCAGTCTTTTTTTTGTTTTTAAAGAACGTTCCCTCCACACTAGGTTTTTCTCCTGTATCGTGGGGGGCAGTTTACAAACACAAATTTCACAAGGACAAACATCCAAACTCGGAACAATTACTTGTAGGTCGTACAAATACTTGTTCCGTGCGGGATTCGAACCCGCAACCCCCAAGCGCAGCCACTCATTGCTAAGCCACTACGCCACGGAGCTGTCAAAAGTCTTGTGTGCTCTTCGCTCTATGAGCTGACGCCGAATCTTGTTGGAATACCCAGTGCCTGTAATAACAGGAACATGGTATGAGAAACAGGTTACACAAGGTTCGTCAGGACTGTATTTTGATACACAACTGCATTAGTTTTTAACCTTTCTCACAAAAATGTACCTCTGTTAAGCCCCAATAAGAAACTCCCAACCACACCATGAGCGAGGATGGAAAATGACCCCGTTGGACACGCGGAATACGGTTGCTCGCTTCTTCACTACTGTGTGCGTACACCTTATCATTTTGTTTTTTGTAGCTCTCTTCTACGGTAAAAAATTTTTCATCCGAAAAAAGAATTTCCCGATATTTTTTTCCCGCGTACCGCTTCAACAAAGCGCGGCATCTCTTCAGTCTCAGATCCATTAGACGAGCATTCAAACGATGTCCTGTTTTTCTTCGATATGCCCGAAGCCCTAAGTCTTCATTTAACGCCGTGGTTCTGCTTAACCCCATCTGAAGGGCCAACAGTTTCTGCTTACGTTTGGGATTTCTTTGAATTCGCACCTTTACAGCTTTTATCACTGCTGGAGTCCTAACAAATCGAGGGCGACCACTTCTTGACCTGTCATCTACACTAGAGTCTTCATTGTATCGTTTGATGGTACGATAAACGAATCTTTTGGTTATATTCAAATTTTCAGTATATCAAAAAATTTAATTGGCGCGTAATCGCAACTGCAACACGGTCTTTTTTAAGCGCCCACTCCATATGTAAAAATGAGTAAAATTCTAAAAAGTATACAGCTTTATTTTCATGAACAATTCGAATTCAATAAACTTTTTTGTGACCAGCATTCTAAAAGAAAAGTTTTTACTGTGTGACAATACTTATGACCTGACTAGGTATATACGTTGGTACGTGGGTGTACATGGGCAGTCAGTGAGTAGCACATTATTTTCTAGACTGGGGTGAATCTTTTTCAGATGTTGTTGTCGTTTGATGGTACGATAAACGAATCTTTTGGTTATATTCAAATTTTCAGTATATCAAAAAATTTAATTGGCGCGTAATCGCAACTGCAACACGGTCTTTTTTAAGCGCCCACTCCATATGTAAAAATGAGTAAAATTCTAAAAAGTATACAGTTTTATTTTCATGAACAATTCGAATTCAATAAACTTTTTTGTGACCAGCATTCTAAAAGAAAAGTTTTTACTGTGTGACAATACTTATGACCTGACTAGGTATATACGTTGGTACGTGGGTGTACATGGGCAGTCAGTGAGTAGCACATTATTTTCTAGACTGGGGTGAATCTTTTTCAGATGTTGTTGTACATCTAGTGTATCCATGATATTACTGCTATTAGTAGATTACTACAGTACAATCTACTCAATGACTAACATAGGAATGATCAATTATGTGATTTCTAAATATTAAATTGCATTTTTTCTGTTATACGAGTCATCAATACACTGAATAAGACGCAACACGAAGAATGTGAGATAAGGTTGTTGACGCATAAAGTTGTTATCAATTCTACTGTAGAAATTCTTTAGATTAGAATTATTACTTACTGGTACTATATAAGACCAAGCAACTGCAGTCATGGAGTTAGTGTATGGTCGTTTGACCGCAGTGTATCTATCAATAATACATTTGTGTTACTTCAACGCATCAAAGGCCATAGATGTAAGTGTTTAATCTATTGACAAACTTACTTTTCTTTCTGTTATTTTTTTACGTGTGTATGATTTTGAACGACAGGCCTGTTGGTCTAGTGATTAGTGACCCTGACTGTTATGCCGGAGATCGTGGGTTCGATTCCCACCCAGGACAAATGTTTGTGTGATGAGCACGATCATTTGTTCTGTGTCTGAGTGTAATTTATCTATAATATTTATGTATTTAGAAATATATAAGTATGTTTATCAGTTGTCTAGTACCCATAACACAAGCTCTGCTTAGCTTGGGACTAGATGGCGTTGTGTGATAGTTGTGGAATATTATTATTATTATTATTATTATTATTTAGTGTTAACAAATTATATTTAAATATTTTGTGTGTGTATATGATTTAGTGTTAACAAATTATATTTAAATATTGTGTGTGTGTGTATATGATTAAGCCGTGGTAGCTCAGATGGTTAGCGCAAGCTGTAAATTTTACAGTACGTAACGCGGGTTCGATCCCCGCCGACACCACTTAAATTGTTAATTGCAATTTTAAGTGCTGATTTACCACGTGCTCGGCGGTGAAGGAAAACATCGTGAGGAAACCTGCATGTCTGAGAAAATTTCGAAGGCATGTGAAGTTCGCCAACACGCATTGAGACCGAGAGACATTTCCTAGCCATAAATACAAAGACAATAGCAGAAAGTAAAAAGTTAAAAAATACTTTTTTAACAATGACAGTCATTAGTTGATCATTAGTGAATGTGATTCTGTTTTCTTAAATTACAGGAAGAAAAGAGCAGAAGGAAGAAATGGGACGATGGGAAGTAATGAAGAATGAATTGTTATGTGAAGTTTGTTGGAACAAACATATTTTAGTCACGTGTAAATACTTTTAACATTTGGGTTCAAAATGACACAAAATCTAAAAAATATTAGATACATCATCGACATGGACGGATTTTACATTACATATCCTCATAAACATTTTCAATGTAGAGAAATGGCTATTCTAGACGTAAAACTATCTAATAAAAATGATTCGTTTATCGATCATTATTTGTTTCGGCCAAGTTGTCCTTTCAATTATTTGTCGCAAAAAGACAAAAAAAACGGTTCGTTATTGTGAAATACACGTGCACGGCATTCCATATTTTGATGTGACCGAAGAATTAAAATGTGCCTACAAACAAGAGAACATCATTCCCATATTAAATTGGTATATTAGAAATTTGTGCAAAGACGAAGTGATCGCATACAAAGGTGGTTCAACAGAAAAACAATTTTTAAAAATGTTGACGACGAATGATAGAATTTTTAATATTGAAGAATACAAATGTCCAAAATACAATGATTTGGTAAATGTCATAAATTTAAACAAACGTTATGTGTGTAATAATCATATATTTGCAAAAAATAATCACAAAATTTTACATTGTTCTTGTGACGAAGTGTGGGTTTTTTACAAGTGGTTATTGCTTGAAAATAAAATTTTAAATTAATCATAAATTTTGTTTGATTTCCCAAAAACATTAGTTATAGTATACTATATAATACAAAATTGGTTCAACAGAAAAACAATTTTTAAAAATGTTGACGACGAATGATAGAATTTTTAATATTGAAGAATACAAATGTCCAAAATACAATGATTTGGTAAATGTCATAAATTTAAACAAACGTTATGTGTGTAATAATCATATATTTGCAAAAAATAATCACAAAATTTTACACTGTTCTTGTGACGAAGTGTGGGTTTTTTACGAGTGGTTATTGCTTGAAAATAAAATTTTAAATTAATCATAAATTTTGTTTGATTTCCCAAAAACATTAGTTATAGTATACTATATAATACAAAATTGGTTCAACAGAAAAACAATTTTTAAAAATGTTGACGACGAATGATAGAATTTTTAATATTGAAGAATACAAATGTCCAAAATACAATGATTTGGTAAATGTCATAAATTTAAACAAACGTTACGTGTGTAATAATCATATATTTGCAAAAAATAATCACAAAATTTTACATTGTTCTTGTGACGAAGTGTGGGTTTTTTACGAGTGGTTATTGCTTGAAAATAAAATTTTAAATTAATCATAAATTTTGTTTGATTTCCCAAAAACATTAGTTATAGTATACTATATAATACAAAATTGGTTCAACAGAAAAACAATTTTTAAAAATGTTGACGACGAATGATAGAATTTTTAATATTGAAGAATACAAATGTCCAAAATACAATGATTTGGTAAATGTCATAAATTTAAACAAACGTTATGTGTGTAATAATCATATATTTGCAAAAAATAATCACAAAATTTTACACTGTTCTTGTGACGAAGTGTGGGTTTTTTACGAGTGGTTATTGCTTGAAAATAAAATTTTAAATTAATCATAAATTTTGTTTGATTTCCCAAAAACATTAGTTATAGTATACTATATAATACAAAATTGGTTCAACAGAAAAACAATTTTTAAAAATGTTGACGACGAATGATAGAATTTTTAATATTGAAGAATACAAATGTCCAAAATACAATGATTTGGTAAATGTCATAAATTTAAACAAACTTTATGTGTGTAATAATCATATATTTGCAAAAAATAATCACAAAATTTTACATTGTTCTTGTGACGAAGTGTGGGTTTTTTACAAGTGGTTATTGCTTGAAAATAAAATTTTAAATTAATCATAAATTTTGTTTGATTTCCCAAAAACATTAGTTAAAGTATACTTTTTTACGTGGTATTGTTTTTACGTGGTAGAGCCATGCTGCAGTTATATTAGTAGTATAGTTGTAGCACGAATGGGTCGGCTCGACCGGGGAAGGACAATGCTCTCACAGAATACCAGCGTGAAATAGTAACTTAATGCTGCTGTATTTCGTATGGTGAGTGTAGAGAACCGGAGACCCTTTTTACTGGAAATGAGGCATTCCATCTCAGTCCTCACGGGTGACAACGCATCTGCATTTTGATTTGTAATGGAAGATAGATGTAGATGTCTATGGGCCGCAGTACCCACTTACCATCAGGTGGACTGTGTGCTTGTTTGTCAGCCTATTATATAAAAAAATACTATATAATACAAAATTGGTTCAACAGAAAAACAATTTTTAAAAATGTTAACGACGAATAATAGAATTTTTAATATTGAAGAATACAAATTTCCAAAATACAATGATTTGGTAAAGATTGATTTCCCAAAAACATTAGTTACAAAATTTATGATTAATTTAAAATTTTATTTTCAAGCAATAACCACTTGTAAAAAACCCACACTTCGTCACAAGAACAATGTAAAATTTTGTGATTATTTTTTGCAAATATATGATTATTACACACATAACGTTTGTTTAAATTTATGACATTTACCAAATCATTGTATTTTGGACATTTGTATTCTTCAATATTAAAAATTCTATCATTCGTCGTCAAAATTTTTAAAAATTGTTTTTCTGTTGAACCAATTTTGTATTATATAGTATACTATAACTAATGTTTTTGGGAAATCAAACAAAATTTATGATTAATTTAAAATTTTATTTTCAAGCAATAACCACTTGTAAAAAACCCACACTTCGTCACAAGAACAATGTAAAATTTTGTGATTATTTTTTGCAAATATATGATTATTACACACATAACGTTTGTTTAAATTTATGACATTTACCAAATCATTGTATTTTGGACATTTGTATTCTTCAATATTAAAAATTCTATCATTCGTCGTCAACATTTTTAAAAATTGTTTTTCTGTTGAACCAATTTTGTATTATATAGTATACTATAACTAATGTTTTTGGGAAATCAAACAAAATTTATGATTAATTTAAAATTTTATTTTCAAGCAATAACCACTCGTAAAAAACCCACACTTCGTCACAAGAACAGTGTAAAATTTTGTGATTATTTTTTGCAAATATATGATTATTACACACATAACGTTTGTTTAAATTTATGACATTTACCAAATCATTGTATTTTGGACATTTGTATTCTTCAATATTAAAAATTCTATCATTCGTCGTCAACATTTTTAAAAATTGTTTTTCTGTTGAACCAATTTTGTATTATATAGTATACTATAACTAATGTTTTTGGGAAATCAAACAAAATTTATGATTAATTTAAAATTTTATTTTCAAGCAATAACCACTTGTAAAAAACCCACACTTCGTCACAAGAACAGTGTAAAATTTTGTGATTATTTTTTGCAAATATATGATTATTACACACATAACGTTTGTTTAAATTTATGACATTTACCAAATCATTGTATTTTGGACATTTGTATTCTTCAATATTAAAAATTCTATCATTCGTCGTCAACATTTTTAAAAATTGTTTTTCTGTTGAACCAATTTTGTGTTATATAGTATACTATAACTAATGTTTTTGGGAAATCAAACAAAATTTATGATTAATTTAAAATTTTATTTTCAAGCAATAACCACTCGTAAAAAACCCACACTTCGTCACAAGAACAGTGTAAAATTTTGTGATTATTTTTTGCAAATATATGATTATTACACACATAACGTTTGTTTAAATTTATGACATTTACCAAATCATTGTATTTTGGACATTTGTATTCTTCAATATTAACCCTTAAAGTGACTTTGTATAGCAGGGTATACGTCTGACTTTAAAAAAATATTACTAAGTTTCTACACGTTTTATTTGCATTATTTCATTACAGGACATATTTCTGAACGTTTCTTTTTACATCAACATTACACTAAATAGCTAATCTGTGGTAAATTTGAATCAGTTGTGAAAAATAACGAACAAACCGCGGCAAGAAATTATTGTCAAGGTGAGTTTTACTAATTTTCGTGATTTTATTACTCATTACAGGTTTATAATGCATAAATCTAAAAGGTGAAGAGTTATTCCAAACACTGTGTAACTTAAATGGCCTGGAAGTTGTCATATTTGGATTAAATTAACTTGTTTAGATTCGTGTATGGTATACTATACAGTGCTACAATCACTACTATTTGCCATTATGTTTATTTGTATAGAATACTATACATTGCTACTAACATGGTACTAACAAATTTTAATTGATTTGTTATGATACGAGTTCCGCATAGTGCATAAATAACCGTTTGGCTTTTATTTGGGTGATGCTTGAGCTGCATGTTGGTTTCGTTTTGTTTTAGATTATAATGAACGGAAGACCGAGACGCATATTGTCTTTGATTTCAGTACGAAATGCTAGTTCTGATGTTAGTGATGGATCCAGTAGTGATGATAAAATCAGATATGTCGAGAGTTCACCAACACCGTCTCTGGATTCATCATTTGAAAAGCTCGACATTCTCGGCAGCGCCACTTCATCGCCCAGTCCTTCGAAGCAAGAGGTGGAATCACGCGCAGAAGACCTTTCCAATGTGGATCCAAACTTTTCAAGTTTCCCTAACACCAATCCTGAACGCCGTGTTACCTAGCCCTACGCAATGCAATTACGACGCTGTACCTTTAATTTCTTCTGTATCATCTATACCGTCTGTTGAACCATCTACTCCTATAGCGAATATCACACCTTTAGTGATACGTGGGCAAAGAAAACGTACTAGGTTCGGTCACAATGATTATCCGGAGGAAGAAAATGCTTTCAGTATTGATGAGATGATCATACCTTACAAAAGTAAAAAATCCGGCAGCCGTCGCCAGTATAACCCAAATAAGCCAAGTAAGTTGGGCTTTAAAAATCTGGTTAGAGCCAGTGTGTCCGGTATTATCTATGATTTCCAACTTTATGCTGGCGATGATGTGTTTACAGGTGTGCAATTTACAAATGAAAAAGAGTATTTGGGTGTTGGTGGAAAAATAGTTTTGGCTTTATGTAAATTATAAGAAAACAGGCATGTAGTGTCGTATATTTTGATAACTATTTTACATCATTAGAATTAGTATATATTTTACGTGAAAATTACGGTATATTTAGTTTGGGGACTGTAAGGAAAAATAGGTTGAAAGATGCAGAATCTAAAACTATTGATGAGGGGCCTTTACTCAAGTGGTGTGCAACGACAATAAATTGAGTGTGGTGAAATGGTTCGATAATAAGCATGTTAGGCTTGTAAGTTCCTATGTTGACGCTTTTCCTCTTGAAAATATCAAACGATTCAGCAAGAAGTCGAAAGGACGCGTAGACATACAGTGTCCTCAAATCGTCAAACATTATAACCGCTATATGGGAAGTGTGTATTTGGCGGATATGCTAATAGCATTATATCGCACTGGTATAAAGTCTCACAGATGGTATATGAACATTTTTTCTCCGTCGTTGGACATTTTCATAAACAATGCATGGCTGTTACGTCGTAGACACGACAACCATATAAATAAAAAGAGGAAGCAAGATCGCCTAAAAGACTTTCGTTACGAAATTTATGCTGGACTTCTGAAACGTAATGGAACTGTACCCGTAAAAGACATTTTATCTGTACCTGAAAAAAGTAAGATTAAGAAACCGATGGCCGAGAGGCCTCCTGACGATGTACGGTACCTACGACAAATTTGATCATTGGCCTCAATTAACCGGTTATCAATGCTGTAAATATTGTAGAGGAGGTCAAGCATGTACAATGTGTACAAAATGCAATGTATATCTACGCTATGTTAAGGGTGGGAACTGTTTCTTGGCGTGCCACACGAAGCAGTAATAAAGTATAATGTATAGTATGCTATACATTGATAATCGCAGATTATTTTCATCGAGTGTGGCAATGTATAGTATATTATACGTAGGTTTTTCCAAAAAATAAAACCTCTATATTTTTTTTGATATTTTTTTTACTTCTTTTAAATGCCTAATAAATCATTAAAACTTTTTTTAGTTGTTTTCATTTGCTAAAAGTATCGTGCGACTTTAAGGGTTAAAAATTCTATCATTCGTCGTCAACATTTTTAAAAATTGTTTTTCTGTTGAACCAATTTTGTATTATATAGTATACTATAACTAATGTTTTTGGGAAATCAAACAAAATTTATGATTAATTTAAAATTTTATTTTCAAGCAATAACCACTCGTAAAAAACCCACACTTCGTCACAAGAACAGTGTAAAATTTTGTGATTATTTTTTGCAAATATATGATTATTACACACATAACGTTTGTTTAAATTTATGACATTTACCAAATCATTGTATTTTGGACATTTGTATTCTTCAATATTAAAAATTCTATCATTCGTCATCAACATTTTTAAAAATTGTTTTTCTGTTGAACCAATTTTGTATTATATAGTATACTATAACTAATGTTTTTGGGAAATCAAACAAAATTTATGATTAATTTAAAATTTTATTTTCAAGCAATAACCACTTGTAAAAAACCCACACTTCGTCACAAGAACAATGTAAAATTTTGTGATTATTTTTTGCAAATATATGATTATTACACACATAACGTTTGTTTAAATTTATGACATTTACCAAATCATTGTATTTTGGACATTTGTATTCTTCAATATTAAAAATTCTATCATTCGTCGTCAACATTTTTAAAAATTGTTTTTCTGTTGAACCACCTTTGTATGCGATCACTTCGTCTTTGCACAAATTTCTAATATACCAATTTAATATGGGAATGATGTTCTCTTGTTTGTAGGCACATTTTAATTCTTCGGTCACATCAAAATATGGAATGCCGTGCACGTGTATTTCACAATAACGAACCGTTTTTTTTGTCTTTTTGCGACAAATAATTGAAAGGACAACTTGGCCGAAACAAATAATGATCGATAAACGAATCATTTTTATTAGATAGTTTTACGTCTAGAATAGCCATTTCTCTACATTGAAAATGTTTATGAGGATATGTAATGTAAAATCCGTCCATGTCGATGATGTATCTAATATTTTTTAGATTTTTTGTCATTTTGAACCCAAATGTTAAAAGTATTTACACGTGACTAAAATATGTTTGTTCCAACAAACTTCACATAACAATTCATTCTTCATTACTTCCCATCGTCCCATTTCTTCCTTCTGCTCTTTTCTTCCTGTAATTTAAGAAAACAGAATCACATTCACTAATGATCAACTAATGACTGTCATTGTTAAAAAAGTATTTTTTAACTTTTTACTTTCTGCTATTGTCTTTGTATTTATGGCTAGGAAATGTCCGCGGCGCGGTCTCAATGCGTGTTGGCGAACTTCACATGCCTTCGAAATTTTCTCAGACATGCAGGTTTCCTCACGATGTTTTCCTTCACCGCCGAGCACGTGGTAAATCAGCACTTAAAATTGCAATTAACAATTTAAGTGGTGTCGGCGGGGATCGAACCCGCGTTACGTACTGTAAAATTTACAGCTTGCGCTAACCATCTGAGCTACCACGGCTTAATCATATACACACACACACAATATTTAAATATAATTTGTTAACACTAAATCATATACACACACAAAATATTTAAATATAATTTGTTAACACTAAATAATAATAATAATAATAATAATAATATTCCACAACTATCACACAACGCCATCTAGTCCCAAGCTAAGCAGAGCTTGTGTTATGGGTACTAGACAACTGATAAACATACTTATATATTTCTAAATACATAAATATTATAGATAAATTACACTCAGACACAGAACAAATGATCGTGCTCATCACACAAACATTTGTCCTGGGTGGGAATCGAACCCACGATCTCCGGCATAACAGTCAGGGTCACTAATCACTAGACCAACAGGCCTGTCGTTCAAAATCATACACACGTAAAAAAATAACAGAAAGAAAAGTAAGTTTGTCAATAGATTAAACACTTACATCTATGGCCTTTGATGCGTTGAAGTAACACAAATGTATTATTGATAGATACACTGCGGTCAAACGACCATACACTAACTCCATGACTGCAGTTGCTTGGTCTTATATAGTACCAGTAAGTAATAATTCTAATCTAAAGAATTTCTACAGTAGAATTGATAACAACTTTATGCGTCAACAACCTTATCTCACATTCTTCGTGTTGCGTCTTATTCAGTGTATTGATGACTCGTATAACAGAAAAAATGCAATTTAATATTTAGAAATCACATAATTGATCATTCCTATGTTAGTCATTGAGTAGATTGTACTGTAGTAATCTACTAATAGCAGTAATATCATGGATACACTAGATGTACAACAACATCTGAAAAAGATTCACCCCAGTCTAGAAAATAATGTGCTACTCGCTGACTGCCCATGTACACCCACGTACCAACGTATATACCTAGTCAGGTCATAAGTATTGTCACACAGTAAAAACTTTTCTTTTAGGATGCTGGTCACAAAAAAGTTTATTGAATTCGAATTGTTCATGAAAATAAAACTGTATACTTTTTAGAATTTTACTCATTTTTACATATGGAGTGGGCGCTTAAAAAAGACCGTGTTGCAGTTGCGATTACGCGCCAATTAAATTTTTTGATATACTGAAAATTTGAATATAACCAAAAGATTCGTTTATCGTACCATCAAACGACAACAACATCTGAAAAAGATTCACCCCAGTCTAGAAAATAATGTGCTACTCACTGACTGCCCATGTACACCCACGTACCAACGTATATACCTAGTCAGGTCATAAGTATTGTCACACAGTAAAAACTTTTCTTTTAGAATGCTGGTCACAAAAAAGTTTATTGAATTCGAATTGTTCATGAAAATAAAGCTGTATACTTTTTAGAATTTTACTCATTTTTACATATGGAGTGGGCGCTTAAAAAAGACCGTGTTGCAGTTGCGATTACGCGCCAATTAAATTTTTTGATATACTGAAAATTTGAATATAACCAAAAGATTCGTTTATCGTACCATCAAACGATACAATGAAGACTCTAGTGTAGATGACAGGTCAAGAAGTGGTCGCCCTCGATTTGTTAGGACTCCAGCAGTGATAAAAGCTGTAAAGGTGCGAATTCAAAGAAATCCCAAACGTAAGCAGAAACTGTTGGCCCTTCAGATGGGGTTAAGCAGAACCACGGCGTTAAATGAAGACTTAGGGCTTCGGGCATATCGAAGAAAAACAGGACATCGTTTGAATGCTCGTCTAATGGATCTGAGACTGAAGAGATGCCGCGCTTTGTTGAAGCGGTACGCGGGAAAAAAATATCGGGAAATTCTTTTTTCGGATGAAAAATTTTTTACCGTAGAAGAGAGCTACAAAAAACAAAATGATAAGGTGTACGCACACAGTAGTGAAGAAGCGAGCAACCGTATTCCGCGTGTCCAACGGGGTCATTTTCCATCCTCGCTCATGGTGTGGTTGGGAGTTTCTTATTGGGGCTTAACAGAGGTACATTTTTGTGAGAAAGGTTAAAAACTAATGCAGTTGTGTATCAAAATACAGTCCTGACGAACCTTGTGTAACCTGTTTCTCATACCATGTTCCTGTTATTACAGGCACTGGGTATTCCAACAAGATTCGGCGTCAGCTCATAGAGCGAAGAGCACACAAGACTTTTGACAGCTCCGTGGCGTAGTGGCTTAGCAATGAGTGGCTGCGCTTGGGGGTTGCGGGTTCGAATCCCGCACGGAACAAGTATTTGTACGACCTACAAGTAATTGTTCCGAGTTTGGATGTTTGTCCTTGTGAAATTTGTGTTTGTAAACTGCCCCCCACGATACAGGAGAAAAACCTAGTGTGGAGGGAACGTTCTTTAAAAACAAAAAAAAGACTGGCTGGCGGCGCGTGAAATCGACTTCATCCGACACAAAGACCAGTCCAGATTTGAATCCGTTAGATTACAAGATATGGTAACGCTTGGAGGAAAAGGCGTGCTCAAAGCCTCATCCCAATTTCGAGTCACTCAAGACATGTTTAATTAAGGCAGCCGCCGATATGACATGGACCTCGTTCGTGGTGAGATAGACGACTGGCTGCGCAGATTGAAGGCCTGTATTCAAAATTACGGAGGTCGTTTTGAATAAACTATAGTGTCATAAGAATCTATGTTTTGTTAAGTTCATTTTGGTATATAAATGGTTACATAATGAATAAACTTGTTTCAATTATTTTATATTAAACATGTGATAGAATTTATGACCTGACTAGGTAATATGCAATTTGGATACAGATGATAAACCAGGGTCACATTGGGTAGCTTTATATATCGATACGAATGACGTCGGTCAATATTTTGATTCATTTGGACGGGCACCTGTACGATATCATCTAGAGTTTTTTAAAAGAAATTGTAAAAGATGGAACTGGAATGTTGATAGGACTTCAGTTTGTGGCGAATATTGCTTAATGTATTTGCTATATAAGTTTCAGGGATGTTCAATGCATAGTTTTACGAGTATATTTACAGGGAACACATTGTACAACGATATTTTAGTGGATGAGATGTTTCGCTCCTATTTTATAGATAATAAGTAATAAGATTTTGTATTTTATAAATAAAACTTTTAACAAAATTAGGTAATGTGTTTTATTAATGAGTCAGATTAGTGTAGATAGGAACAAAGGAGTATAATACAATAGCATAAGCCGACCCACACGCCGACGAATAATAGATAATGACGGTAGTCAATCAACAATAGATAAGTAGATAAGGACAATGGAGCGCTAATGACGGTTGAGGCTCGAAGCGGATATCAATTAGATAAGAGTTAATTGATCTGCACATCTCCGGAACCGTGCATCCTACGCAAAAATGGACCGCAGATTCGTGATCACCTTTTTCTTTTTTTTTTTTTTTTTTTTTTTTTTAGGATCGTGAATCGATGAACGTCGTACTTGTACAACTTCTGACTCAGTGCGCCAGAATTGGTACAACCTCTCTACAAGTGAGCCAGAACTGGTACATCGTAACTACTAACGGGGTACACTAGAACCCCTGGGTACTGTTATTTAAAGTCTATTATGGGTACGGTTCTAGGGCTAGACATGAATGATTCGTTCGTTTAAGCTTGTACACATAAAAGTATTGATAGTTAATTCATCTGCTTTTTGAATGTTCCGGTACAACCAACCACATACAATTGACGGAACCTTTTTAACTCGTGATTGTGGTGGACAGTGGACATATCAATTGCCAGAAAAGCAAAATACAACGTCACGCACACAGCACTCTTCAAGCATTCCGCCAAACGACAGATTTAAACATGTACACATAGACATCGTCGGACCGCTCTAGGACATCGTTATTTAGTTACGATCATAGATAATCTACTATATAGGGCAGTTACGAGGATCGATCGACTCACAAGAAGAGCCACAGAATACCTAATAGCAATACCTTTATTTCAATTTACTTACAGTGCCAATGCCGCCGCTTTTCTCACCATTCCTTGTAGGTAGTTGCCGTACTACGATGCGCTGACGCAGGGCGAAGTATAGTTCAAAAAAATGTCCATTGCGGTGTCTTAATAATAATGCTTGCTTTTAATTAAAGTTTTTTTTTATATAGAAGAGGGGACAAACGAGCATACAGTTCACCTGATGTTAAGTGACTACCGCCGCACATGAACAACCGCAACACCAGGGGCATTGCAGGTGCGTTGCCGGCACTTTAGAAATGAGTATGCTCTTTTCTTGAAGGTCCCTAGGTCGTATCGGTCCGACAAAATCGCCGGTGAAAAACTATTCCATAGAGAGGTCATACGCGGAAGAAAATTCCTAAAGAAACGTACAGTGGTGGACCGCCAAGCATCCAGATTATGTGTATGGTATCGGGAGGTTTGCCGCGTAGTGCGTTCATGAAATTTGGCGGCTGGGAGTAATCCGAACAATTCCCCAAAGCACTCCCCGTGGTATATGCGAAAGAAAATGCCAAGAGATGCAACATCTCTTCGCAGCAGCAGTTAATCGAACTGATCAGAAAGCACTCGGTCATCGACAATTTGAGCCGCTTTGCGCTGGATGCGGTCAAGTGGAAAGAGCTGGCACTGGGGAGCCCCAGCCCAGACATGGAAACAGTATTCCATGTGCGGCCGAACCTGCACCTTGTAACGTTGCAGGCGGTGTGCCGGCACGAAATACTGTCCCCCTCTGCTGAGCACGCCAAGCTTTATAGAGGCCAATTTGGCCTTCTCTTCCAAGAGACCACGAAACTGCACGTCACTCGATATGTTGACGCTGAGGATTACGATACTGGCTGTGGCAACAAGGGGAGTGACTTGAAACTGAAGAGATACGACAAAGTGGTTCTTTTCAGCGGTTAAAGTGCAAACTTGTGTCTTCTGAGGGTTAAACTGGACTAGATTTAGTCGCCCCCAATCCAATACTTTGGTCAGCAAAGACTCGACTTCAGACACAAGTTTGTTTTTTGTCTGTGTTGGAGACGTTTTCCCGAGAAATATTGGCACGGCTGGTGTACAAAGCATAAGTAGTGCCGCTGCTAAATAATATGCTGGTGTTTCACAAGGCACGCAGCCTTGTGAAACACCAGCATTAATAGGCTTGTAATCGTAGCTTGCGCCGTCTACAACGACCTTGATGCTCAGATCTGCAAGAAGGCTGGTGATCCAATAACACAATTTCTTGGGAAGCCCATAGGAAGGGAGCTTCGAAAGAAGCTCTTTGTGCCAAACCCGATCGAAGGCCTTCGCAATGTCCAAAGTTGCGCCAAATGCCTCCCCCTTGGACACTACTGCCTCCACCCATCTATGAGTCAGGTGGACCAGAAGATCACCAGCTGATCGACCATGACGAAAACCATATTGGCGATCACTAATCAGCTGGTGATCCTCAAGGTACCTAATGAGCTGGCAGTTTACAATGGACTCCATTGTTTCAGATAACAAGGAGGTGATGGCGATAAGCCTGTAGTTGGGCGGGTCTGAGCGGTCACCTCTTTTAGGAATGGGGTGGACGAAAGCTGTCTTTCATGATTTTGGGATTACGCCTAGGTAGTAGGACTACCGGAAAAGAAGCGTTAAAACCGGTGCAATTAGGGGGATTGCGTCTGACCCACTCAACTTGTGGATGTCCAGGGACAGGAGTGCATTGCGAACCGAGCGCTGTGTGAACCGCACCTCTGGCATGGAGCACTCACACCGCGGGATGGTCGGCGGCGTTCGCCCCCGTCATCGAGAGTCGAGTTGGACGCAAAGAAAGAGCATAACAGATCGGCTTTCTCCCTTGCGGCATGGGCCAGTGAGTTGTCCTCCCTGTGCAAAGAGATGGCTGACAGAAATCCCCTAGACAGCCTTGGCGAGAGACCAAAATGCACGGGTTCCAGAAGGAAGGTGAACTAGTTTCTCACCAATTATGTCTATGTGCTATGACCTTGCCTTGGCAATGACTCTTTTGAAGGACCTGGAGACGGAATTATACTTCTTTTATAGAGCGCTGGTGTTTACATTCCGGGACGTTGGTGCGTCAGCTCAGCCTTGGTAGCACTCCTGCTTATAGCATGATGCTATTTTATAGGAGCGACCAAACCATGGCTGGGATTTGCCTCCGATGGGCACCACATAAGAAGGAATAAAAAGTTCCATACCCTGAAGTAGAAGTAGACGTATCGTCCGGCGAGAAGCAAACCCGCCTCCAAGGGTAGGATGCAAAGAAAGACCGCATCATATCCCAATCGGTTGACCTATAGTGCCAAACACAGAATGCAGAATGCAAGCGTGATTTGAGCGTGCGTGGCACCACACTCCGGACAAGACAATAGTCCAAGGAGCCTAAGGGGTGTCGATGGAAAGCTGATATCCGTCTGGATGAGAGGTCAGCAGAAGGTCCAACAGGGAAGGTGTATTAAGTCGTGTAAATACAATGAGGAGCGCTTTGACTCCTTAGTAAAACATCAGAGAGAGAATCAGCGCTCCATATCATTTTCATCGGGGACAATGTGTGTAAATAGTAATGACTCCTTATTGTCACCCGCACTCTATGACGGTGCCATAACAAAGAATAAAAACTTAAAAAGCAATTTAAATATTAAAAAACATAAAGTTATTATGTATTGTGATGACATAGGTAAAAATTTGGGCATGATGTTAAATAACCATTTAAAAGGACAAGTGATTAGTAATTATTGTATGCCTGGAGCATCCTTTAGTCATATAATGAATAAAGTTTTAACTAGTAAGTTTTGTCCTAATAGCACATTAATAATTCTTATTGGGAGAAGAGGCAATGTAAACAAAAATCAATTATTAAAATATATTGATTACCTCAATACTTTAAATGTACATAAAATTATCTTGTTTACATTGCCTTACATACAGGGTTGGCCACAAGAGAATAAAATAAGATATGATTTAAATTTATTAATGAATAATTTGTCATGTAACAATAATTAAAATTTGACATTTAATTGTAATAATTATACTAACAGAATTAATTTAATAGACATTAATAATTTAATTAAGAAATTTTGACTACAGATAGGTATTACCTATCTAAATATAATTTAAGACAGATACCAAATGTGCTATCTTATTATTTATATATTAAATCAGCCAAGGACTTGGCTACCCAGACATCTGCTCCTATTGAGCAGCATAATGATTTGACATGCAATTTGGAATCCGTTCCAAGTAATTTAAATTAGAAAATGAAACAATAGAGTTAATTTCTAGCAGTTATAATAATTTAAATAATTTAGAATGTATTACAAATCCTTAATAGTTGCAATTGTATAACTCCACAAAATGATAATAAAAATTGTTTTCACCTGGTGCATCAGAATATACAAAGCATGAGAGGCAAAGAGCTAGAAATTGAATTGTTCTTAAATAGCAAGAATATTCATATTTTATGTATTACTGAACATTGGTTAAAAGCTCATAATTTAATGTTTAACTTATCCTAATCACCAGGTGGTCAGTTCTTTTAATAGAGAAACGATTTTGAGAGGTGGCTCCTTAATTTTAGTTAGTAAATTATTATCATGTAAAGAACGTAAAGATATTGTGAGCCCCTCTGTTGAGCGAACTGTACAAATGGCATGTGTTGAGTTTGAGTACCTCATTATTGTGAGCGTTTACAGACCCCCACGTTCTTTATATGATACTTTTGAAAAAATTTTTGAGGAAGTTTTTGCTAAACTTAATAAACAGAATAAAACTGTTGTAATAATATGTGGAGACTTTAATATCAATCTCCTAGAAGCTTCCTCCACCAATATTAAATTTAGATCATTGTTTAAATCGTATGGTCTTTTAAATTTATTTTTGGAGCCAACGTGTATTGCTGAATCTAGTGCAACATGTATAGATAACATTTTTACAAATGTTAAGCCGTTCAATAAATGTATTATTCAAAAATTGAGCTCTGATCACTGTAGACAATTAGTTTTGTTACCTTATGTTCACAAAAAGCTAGTAAATAAAAAAAGTAGTGTTTCTTCCTTAAATGCACGTCGCTTTGAGAAGTTTAGAAGTAACATAGTAAAAAAACTTCCATCACTTTCATACCAAAATAATCCAGATTTTTTTTGTGTGGAACATTACTTAAGCTTATTTGCAATGAATTTAATAATTCTTTTACTTCTAAAACATTATCCTAGAACAATCGCAAGGCGTTTAATGAGTAGGCGACAGTAGCAGTCCATAAAAGTATACAAAAGTTATATGAACTTTACAATGAAAGGTCTTATAATCCTAGCGTCGAATTTAGGGAATATGTAAAAAAATATTCCAAAATATTTAAAAGAGTGTGCTCCACAGCCAAGTCATTGTATTTGAGCAACAAAATAAAGATGGCTTCTAATAAATTTAAAATGACATGGAGTATAATTAATAGTGAAACTGGTCAGGTTAACTCTCGCAATTCGAACTACCAGTTAAGTTTTAACAATAAATTAACTGAATCAGATCAGGATGTTGCAATGGTTTTCGAGAAATATTTTACTGATATTCCTATCTTACCCACTAAGTCACTGAATTCTTTTCCTGCCGTCGCCGAATCATTACTTAAACAAAATGTAAATGCGTGTACAAAGAATTTTACATTTCATAAAGTGTCATCAAAAGATATTCTAAAATATTTTAAGACTATTGATATTAAGAAAACCGCTGATCTGTGGGGGATTTCCGTTAAAGTTATTGCGTCTATAATAGATGCAATCGCACCTATCTATTATTTTTAATACTAGTATTAAATCTGGTGTGTTTCATGATTTAATGAAGCATAGTAAAGTAATACCTTTATTTAAATCTGGCAGTACATTGGAGCCCGCTAATTTTAAACCTATTTCTGTACTGCCAACACTTATTAAAATTTTTGAAAAAATTATTCTTGATCAAATGTTAATTTTTTTTAATGTAAATAATTTACTTCATAAAAATCAATTTGGTTTCAAAAGGGGTCGCTCGACAACTGATGCTGGTGTTGAGCTGATTAAATATATATTTAATACATGGGAGAATTCACAGGATGCTTTGGGTGTGTTCTGTGACCTATCCAAAGCCTTCGATTGTGTTCACCATGAAACATTAATCAGGAAACTTCAACACTACGGTGTAAGAAGCGATGCTCTTAAATTAATTATTTCATATTTAAGTAACAGAACGCAAAAAGTTGTCATTAATAGTATGAGTTCTTCCGGGTCGACTGTACAAATGGGCGTGCCTCAGGGCCCCTTTCTATTTCTTGTATATATTTAAAGTAAATAATTTGCATTTAAATGGTACTAAAACTAAATGTATGAAATTCGTAACTCCTAATGTCAAACATGTTAATACGAATATAATTTTAAATGGGGAAGAACTGAGTCTTGTTGATACCACCATTTTTCTAGGAATCACACTAGACGCAACGCTTCAATGGCTCCCTCATATATCAAAACTAGCTAGCAGACTTAGTTCTGCAGCATATGCTGTAAAAAAGATTAGAACTCTTACCAGTATTGAAACAGCTAGAATAGTTTACTTTAGTTATTTACATAGCATTATGTCGTATGGTATTTTGCTATGGGGATACGCGACTGACACTGAAATTATATTTATTTTACAGAATAGAACCATTAGATCGATATAACTGTATAATTTATAATTTAAAACCAAAAGAGTCACTGAGACAAAAATTTAAGGAAATTAATATATTAACTCTGGCCTCTCAATACATTTATGAAAATGTAATGTACGTACACATAGATTTAACGTAGTTTGCAAAAATAAGTGATATTCATTCTGTAAATACTGGGAACAGACACAAGCTAGTAGTACCAGTTACTCGACTCCACCGTCAGTAATTCATTTTTGGGGCGATGTATACGCTTTTACAACAAAACCCCAGAAAATATACAAAATTTGTCATACGCAAAGTTCAAAAATTTTATTAAACTAGGTTTGTATAAAAAGGGTTATTATAATATTAAGGAATTTATGGATGATAGTCACCCCGGGGAATGGTCATCACTACCAAGCTATTTCTAATTTGTCTTGTGTTGTTAATTGTAAATAGTCCCGCTGGGTTTCTTGCTGGTTCTTCCCAGGACAGGGGTTTTTTTGTGAACCAGTGGTAAATGAAAAAATTGACTTTCAATAAGTATTGTTCATAATCTACATTGAATAAAAAAGTTTCTGTTTCTGTTTCTGTATGATCCTGCACATCTAGAATCCGCGTAAGTGAAGTAACGAGTTGTGTCAGTCCATATGACAAGGCAAAATCATGAACAGATCTCCCCGCATGATCGGTTAAACGTGAACCAAGCCATTCGGCGTGATGAGCGCTAAAATCGCCGAGGATCACGATCTCTGCAGAGGAGATCTGCAGTAGCAATGAATCTGTAGCCATTTGGACGTGGTCAAAGAGTCAGTCTGTTTCGGCATTACGACTATGGGACCTATAGAGGCACCCGTAATCGCGCGGATGGTCGTCGCTGTCTACGCGTAGCCAAAGGATGGACAGGTCCGAGCCTTCAAGACTGCCGAGGCGTCGAGAACAGGTATCCTCTCTGACGTAAACACAAACTCCAGCGCGAGGCACAAATGAGTGTTCCAATTTGGACCCTGGGTAGGAGAGATAGAAGTCCCCTCATATTGCAGAAATTCACAGATAGCGTGGCAGGGGTCGCCTTGGTCTGGTTGCTCCGCTTGCCCCGGTTGTATTGAGCAGAATTCCCCCCCCCCCAGCAGAATACGCGGGGCAGCCTGAGCACCCACGCTCAAAAGTGGAATAACTTGGTCGTGGATGCTCAGCGAGGGATTAGGGCTCCAGGGGTACTGGTACCCTCCCGGGGTAGCCTAACATTTAATTCTACTACCATGTTGATGGGAGGGGAAGGGCATTGGGCTGCCGGCCACCTGCACACACCTGACAAAACGTGGAAGCTGAACTTCCACTTCACGCCGGTATTCTGTGAGGTCGTAGTACCACCCTGGTTTGAGCCGGTCCATACGTGCAACAGCAAAGCTGCGGCGTGGCTCTACCACTGTTAACAGCAATAAGCAATGAAAATAAAATGTTCCGTAAGAGCAGTTCAACAAGTAATGAAAATAA
The DNA here is from genome assembly GCA_036936625.1 of Parnassius smintheus behrii. Lineage (NCBI taxonomy): Eukaryota > Metazoa > Arthropoda > Insecta > Lepidoptera > Papilionidae > Parnassius > Parnassius smintheus. Next base: position 38,669,461 of record JAUPFT010000011.1, read on the forward strand.
AATGTTCCGTAAAAACTACATTAAAATAAATCGTTGTAGTTTTCTAAGAACTTGAGTGAATTGTTTATTTGACTTTGGTTTTATTGTTAAAATCGATTTGAAAATGTATTATTTTACTCATTAATGATAAGAAATTCCTTTGCAAGAACAACCACCCTTTCCCGAATAGTTTGAACAGTTCGAAACACTGCAATAGACCATTTTAACCACGTGCACCACGACTAACACTTGACGACGGTTTGTTTCGAACTGAGTCACGAAATTCTAGTATTAGTATGTACTATGTAGTTGACTTTTAACACGTTCTCTGTCTGCATATAAAGTCATGATTACACCCACATGTCCACTTGAGATTTCGATTATAATAGTTTAATACAGATCCCAGTAATACAGTTTAGATGTTATTTATTTTTCATTTCTTTTAGGTATTTTTTTAATTGGCCGAAAACCCAATGAGGTCAACTCCGACCTCATGGACGTGTGAGTATGAAATTATATTATGTTAATATATATAAATATTTATAGCAAGGGTCGTGAGGTAAGAGTGGCCTCATGAACGTGTCAGTAGAAGTCTCCAATGAGGTCAGGGTTTTACCTCATGGACAGGGAACGCGGCGCGCGTCCCCGGCTCGTATATCATTTCTATTGTGCTATATTAGGTATGAAGCAATATCTACAGCCGATATAACTGCGTAGACTGTTGCTGAAACAATATATGTACATTGGATAAGTCGATTTGGACGTCCCGCTACATTAAAAAGTGACTAAGGCAGACAGTTCGAAAGGCAAAGATTTAACAACCTAATGAAGCTACTTGGAATAAATACAAGAACTACGCCGTATCAGCAATAAAGCAACGGAATGATTGAAATAAGGCGTCGTACATTAAAAACGGCTTTACGCGCGAAGCTAACTCATTCAAGATCATGGGTCGACGAACTACGTATAATACTGTTGCGCGGCTAAGTTGACGTCTGGCACTAGGGCCATCTGGTGTCGGGTAACACAGCGAGGAGAGTTTTCCAGAAAATACATGACTCGTCTTTCTACCAACAGCGCCATCTAGTGTCGAACAGAAGAATTAAGCTTTCTGGAAGCAGCACACTCGAATTTTCTGCGCTTGGTCGGTTGGCGCGCGTATTTACTTGAATATTCTGGAATATTCTGGATGTTTTCGTGGAAGAGCCCTATATAAAGGCGCTGCAATACGCGATCGGGGAAGTTTTGAATTTGGCGAGACAAGCGAAGCTTCGGAGCGGAATAAAGTGAATTAGTGTGATTAATTATTAGTGTTTTAAGTTTAATTAGTGTAAAGTGAATTGAAGTGTTACTTTTGGTAATTCTATCGGCAATCTTTATTGTTACGAACCCTCAAGCTCGTAACAATTTGTGTCAGAAGTGGGATCAAATCATGCTGATTTTACCGAAGAAGGAATCGGAGGGTGTCCGTACCCGAAGTCAACGCCAGCAGGAAACTGACCAGAGGAGATTTGGTGGTGCAACGCCGCAGACGTCGGAGGGCCAATTGCCAGCCACGGAGGCTGCGGGCCCGTAACTCCTCCATCTGCAGCACCTGACTTACTCTTACCTGAGATACTCTGATGGCGATGCTACAGGAGTAGCTGCAGCGCGGACAAGAGGAACAGGCCCGCCGACAGGAGGAACAGGCCCGTCGGTTGGAAGAGCAGCTGCGGGGCGGACAGGAAGAACAGGCCCGCCGACAGGAGGAACAGATGCTTCTCATGAAGGACCTTCACGCCACCTTCGGGAAAGAGATAAGGGAGGTGAAGCATAAGGTTGCTCAACATGACAACCGCCTGTCGGAAGCTGAAACCCGAATCGACCAAGTGAACAATCGGGTTGACAAAATAATGGCTGACATGAGGAAATCACTGGACGAACTCAAACTTGGGGATGGAACTACAGCTCCCGTAGTAGCTACTACACCTTCGCTAGGTGGGTTCAAGGTGTCACCGTTCGACGGGACTTCTTCCTGGTCAGCCTACAAAATCCAGTTCGAGGCTGTTATGAAGGCGAACAGCTGGAATAAAAGTCAGGACATGACTGCTCTCACACTAGGCCTGCGCGACCAGGCCTTAACAGTTCTGGAAGCTCTCGGTGAGGAAGTGACTTATGAGCAACTCCTTGAGGCATTGGAGGTGAGATATGGCGACGCTCACCTGGAACACGTCTTTCGTGCGCAGCTTAAAGATCGCGTGTAGCGCATCAACGAAAACCTGCAGCAGTGGGCTTTAGAGGTGGAGAAGCTAGTGCGAAAATCATACCGGTCTGTACCTGCGCTCACTGAAGGGAACCTGGTGCAGTCATTCATCGACGGCATCCGCGACCTGGAAGTTAGAGCTGCTGTGAGGCTCGGGCACCACGAGACGCTTAAGGACGCCTTGGCCCATGCACTGAAGGTGGAAGCCGTGCGGCAGGATCATCGTTCCCATCGCGTCAGGGATGTTGCAGCAGCTACAGTTCGCGACCGCAACAAAGGATACAGCCCTAGGTGCTATGGCTGTGGGGAAAAGGGCCATCTTCGATCCAGCTGCCTTAAGCGAACCCTAGAAAGGGAAGTTGAACGATTTCAGGAGGGTAGTGCGGCCAACAGCAGCAGGGAAACCAGAACCAGACCCAGAACTTCGGGGCGGGTGCTGGCTGATGTTAAAAGAGCCCCAAGGATCTCGATCTCACAAACACATGATGGGAATAGTCTAATCATCCAGGGCGAGGTCAACGGAATGCCGTGTAAACTGACCATAGACACTGGAGCCTCTCGTACGGTTGTTAGTTCCCAACTTATAAGTCAGTTCCTTGGGGACTCCGCATACAACCGAGAACGCATTAATTTGGTAACAGCTACCGGTCAGCGTATACCCGTCCATGGAGAGAACGAGATGGAGTTGAAGCTAGGCAACGTGATCTACCTGCATAATGTCATCGTGGCTGATATAATGGACGACTGCATCCTAAGCCTAGACTTTATGAGGAATAATTGTTGTGAGATCGACGTTAAGCAAGGTGTTTTGAAATGTGGACAGGAGGAACTTTTTATGGAAGGTGCGTTACCAAGGAACGTGCACAGCACTAAGACGATTGTTCTTCCGCCAAGATCAGAAACGATTGTGCCGGTTAGTCTTCCTCGAAACGCTGGGCAAGCTCACCGTTGTGTACTTGTGGAAAGGATAAACAATGACCTTCCATGGAAAGTAGCTCGAACCTTGGTCAGGACCACTGACATCTCAGGAGTACGTGTGCTGAACCTTTGTGACCGAGAACAGATTATAGAAAAAGGCACGCTGGTTGGTACTTGTGAGGAAGTGGATTGGTTACGTCGGTGCCGATATCTATCGAGTGAGACCCTTAGCAAGGATGCACAAACGAGAGTGACCACACTTATGGAAAACTGTCGCAGCGTTCTCTCCCCGAACGAAATGGTCAAGGCAAAGAAGTTGTTACTCAAGTACGCCGATGTATTCTCATATTATCAAACGATGCAGACATAGGAAAGACTGGCTTAGTTCAACACAAAATAAATACAGGAGAAGAATTGCCTATCCATCAGCGGCCAAGAAGACTGCCGGTAGCACATGAAAAGGAAGTAGAAACCATGATTCAAGGAATGGTGAAGGATGGTGTTATTGAACCTTCCTCTAGTCCATGGTGTTCACCCGTGGTGCTGGTAAAGAAGAAGGATGGCAGCATGCGGTTTTGTGTTGACTACCGCCGTCTGAACGACGTTACGAAGAAGGACAGCTATCCCTTGCCAAGAATTGATGACACGCTGGACATGCTTACAGGATTAAAGTGGTTTAGCATGCTGGATCTAAAAAGTGGCTACTGGCAAGTTGAAATCGACCCTAAGGACAAGGAGAAAACTGAGTTCTCGACGGGAAAGGGTCTGTGGCAATGTAAAGTAATGCCGTTTGGGTTGTGCAATGCTCCAGCAACGTTTGAAAGGCTGATGGAAACTGTACTCACGGGCTAATTGGCGATGCCTGTCTGGTCTACTTGGATGACATCATCATCGTGGGCCGTACGTTTGAGGAACACCTTCAAAACCTGAAACGCGTGCTCATGAAGATTCAGAGTGCCAATCTCAAGTTGAGTCCGAAGAAATGTTCACTATTCAAACGGCAAGTCAACTTTTTGGGGTATGTAGTATCGGAATAAGGTATCCGCACGGATCCAGAGAAAAAAGCAGCCGTCAAGGATTGGCCGGTTCCAAAAGACAAGACGCAGGTTAGAGCATTTTTGGGTTTGTGCTCCTATTACCGGCGATTTGTGAAGAACTTTGCAGATATAGCCAAACCTCTGCATAAGCTAAACGAGGAGAAGCGACATTTCTGGTGGGATGAAAGTTGCAATATCGCATTCCAGGAGCTCAAGGACCGTCTGTGCAAAACACCTATTTTGGGATACCCTGATGCAAGCAAAGAATTTATAGTTGACATAGACGCAAGTGATATAGGACTTGGCGGTGTGTTGCATCAACGGAATGGTGACCAAGAGGTCGTGATAGCGTACTTCAGCAAGTCATTGTCAAAACCGGAAAGGAACTATTGTGGCACAAGACGTGAATTGCTAGCGGTGGTAAAGTCATTGCAGCATTTTAGCAAATATCTTCTGGGGCGGAAATTTCACTTACGAACTGACCATGCTGCACTAAAGTGGCTATTGCAGTTTAAAAATCCAGAAGGACAAGTTGCGAGGTGGCTTGTACTACTGCAGGAATATGACTTTGAGATCGAACATCGCAGCGGGAAATCTCATGGCAACGCAGATGCATTGTCAGGAAGACCTTGTCCTGAAGATTGCAAACATTGTACTAGGCAAGAGAGTAAGGAAGTGGTATCCGTGAGGATGCTCAGGGCAGACCACCTCAGCAACGAGTGGAAGGACAGCTTACAACGTGCACAGCAGGAAGATCCGGACATCAAGCTGATTCTGAAATGGATGAAGGCCAGTGCTCCCAAGCCCAAGTGAAGCGACGTCTCAGCGATGAGTTCGACCACTAAAAGCTATTGGGCCCAGTGGGATAGCTTGCTGCTTCAGGATGGAGTTCTGTGCCGTACATGGGAAAATGTTCGGGGAGACAGCTGTCCTTTGCAAATGGTTGTCCCTAAAGGTAAGGTACCGGATGTTCTACAGCTGTACCATAATGATTATTCAGGAGGCCATCAGGGAGTTAAATGAACTCTACTGAAGATCCGAGAATGGTTTTACTGGGTCCACTGTCGAAATGATGTCGAGGACTGGTGTCGCAAATGTACAAGTTGTGCGGCTGTAAAGGGACCTCAGATTCGTAATAGAGGTACATTGAAGTTGTACAATGTTGGTGCACCATGGGAGAGAATAGCCATTGACGTGGCGGGGCCGTTTCCGGAGAGTGAAAGCGGTAACAAGTATTTCATGGTTGTGATGGATTACTTTACTAAGTGGCCAGAAGTCTTCGCCATTCCAAATCAAGAAGCTTCAACAGTTGCAGATAAACTAGTTCATGAAGTCTTCTGTCGTTTTGGAGTACCTTTAGAGATTCACAGCGATCAAGGAAGGAATTTTGAGTCTCAAATAATCCAGGAAACTTGCCGAGTTATGGGTACTCATAAAACAAGAACGACTTCTTATCAACCGCAATCTGATGGAATGGTAGAACGATTTAATCAGACATTGGGGAGGTACCTAGCAAAAGTTGTAGACAACCGGCAACGAGATTGGGACAAGCACATACAACCGTTTTTGTTGTCATATCGAAGCGCTGTTCACGAAAGTACATCAGTGACGCCAGCTTTCGCAAACTTTGGAAGAGAATTACGGCTGCCCGCAGACCTGATCACCGGGATACCACCTGATGCCCCACGAAGTATAACCGATTATGCAAATGACTTGCGGAACAAAATGAATGACATTTATGAGCACGTCAGACAATCGGGCCAGCAAATATCTGAAAAGATGAAAACCCGGTATGATCGAAAAATGAACAACAAAGGGTTTGACGAAGGTTCACTAGTGTGGTTGCACAATCCAGTCCGCAGCAAAGGGAAATCTCCTAAGCTTCAAGCTAAATGGGACGGCCCGTACCGGATTGTGACCAGGATCAACGATGTAACCTACCGGATACAGAAAGGCGCAAGAGGGACTCCTAAGATCGTCCATGTGGATCGCCTGGCGCGTTATTATGGGGTCGATAATGCTCGGGACGAGCATGTCTTAGGAGGGGGCAGTGTTGCGCGGCTAAGTTGACATCTGGCACTAGGGCCATCTGGTGTCGATTAACAGAGCGAGGAGAGCTTTCCAGAAAATACATGACTCGTCTTTCAACCAACAGCGCCATCTAGTGTCGAACAGAAGAATTAAGCTTTCTGGAAGCAGCACACTCGAATTTTCTGCGCTTGGTTGGTTGGCGCGCGTATTTACTTTAATATTCTGGATGTTTTCATGGAAGAGCCCTATATAAAGGCGCTGCAATACGCGATCGGGGAAGGTTTGAATTTGGCGAGACAAGCGAAGCTTCGGAGCGGAATAAAGTAAATTAGTGTGATTAATTATTAGTGTTTAAGTTTAATTAGTGTAAAGTGAATTAAAGTGTTACTTTTGGTAATTCTATCGGCAATTTTTATTGTCACGATCCCTCAAGCTCGTAACAATACTATTAGCTCTACGTGCCGCCCTTCGCACGGACACCGGCATCAGTGGACCCGAACTTATGTACGGTTACAATTTTCGACTACCGAGTGATTTTTTATATACAAGTATATCTGCAACTATTACTATGGACACGACTTACGTCGAAAAACTGCGTAATATCATTCGATCGAATCGACATCGAGATAATAAACACGTTTTCGTACATCAAAACTTGCAAACATGTGCAGTCACGTGAAAACCACCGCAAACACTATATGAAGAACGAAAAGAAAAAGTGTTTACTATACTTAGTCGAGTCATAGGTTCTGTCAAAAGTCAAAACCTTATTATTTAAAAAAATTGAATACTGGCCAGATGAAATGCACCAAAAGTATAACGTTTGCTCTTACCGAAAATAAAAAGACATTCATTTTTAAATATGGAGTGGTCGAAAAAGAAGATAGAGTAGCGGTTATCGCGTAGCACCGCTGTGGTAACGCGCCAGAAGAGATTTTCAATATTCTACAAAAAGTGAAAATAACCCTATGATTTTTTTATCGCAATATCAAACGATTCCCTGAGGATTCAAGCTTCGAAGGTCGTAAGAAGACCAGCCGACCTCTTTATAGGTCAGCTCAGTTAGGACACCAGCGATCATCAAAATAGTGAAGGTGCGAATCCAAAGAAATCCTGTTCGTAAACAAAAATCTTAGCTCTTCAGATGGGCCTAAGCAGAACCACGGTCAAAAGAGTGATCAATGAAGATCTAGAACTAAGAGCTTATCGTAAGAAGATCGGACATTTTTTGAACGAGTATTTAAAAAAAATAGGATGGACAGATCCCGCGCTTCGTTACGGCGGTACGCGGCAAAAATATATCATACAAATACAAACGTCGTGGAACCTCTTTCTCAAACAATGTTCAAAAACAGACATTGGATATTCCAACAGGACTCTGCACCAGCACATAGGGAACGAAGCACGCACAACTAGTTGACCGCCCATGGAATTGACTTTATCGGACATGAAGACTGGCCCACTTCTAGTCCAGATTTATGCCCACTGGATTATAAGATATCGCAACATTTGGAGGAGAAAGTCTGCTCTAAACCTCATCAGAATTTGGAATCTCTCCGAGCATCTTTGGTTAAAGCAGCGGCAGAAATTGATATGAGTGTGATGCGGACTGCAATTCATGATTGGCCGCGTCTATTACGGGCATGTACGGCATTCAAAATAGGAGAGGGCATTTTGAATAATGTAAATAAAATTGTATTCTAAATTAAATTACCTTTCATTTCATTTGTAATTTCTATATAATTATCAAAAAGTGTACGATTTATTTTATAAAAAGTTTTTGACAGAACTTATGACCTGACTAAGTACAATTACCTGATCGTCAAACAAACATATCAATTGACCGACTGAAACTTGCATATGTATTAGAAGATTTCGAGGATAGTCCCAAGTTGTCAAGTTACTGGTACGTTTCACTTGAGGGAGATTACTGTAGCTACACTCGATCTCTCCTGAAACATAGAAAATTTAGATCTGAAAAAATCTATTATATTATCAGCGATCGTGCAGCAGGAATGCGGATCCGTTCCACAGGAGCACTCAGAAGAAATATAGGTAGTGTTTTGTGGAAGAAATAGGACGCCTTCTACTAAGCCACGGTGTCTTATACCTATGCCGCTCGCGTGGAATGCGAGGTCACACGCACATGTTGTTTTCAGAAATCGAACAACTCAAAAATTCCTTCTGCCAAATTTCTTACGACCAATACATCGTCGTTGCAAATTTAAAATCTCCCGTGTTTTAAAAGTAACTTGTCGAGAAAAACGCAAAACAACTTTCCCCTGAAAAATTTTCTTTGAAAATATTTATGTTCCATTGATTATTTGGTCGAAAGTAGAAGTTAAACTGTAAATACATAAGAATTGTTTTATATTAGTAAGTAAAGCTGACGTTATTGCTTATTTAATGATTACTTCCACATGGGAGGTTTTAATCGCAAGATTTTTGTCACAAGAAGTTTTTCAAAGAAATTAATGAAAACAAAAGTTAGTATTTTTGTATCGTTTAATAAATCAATTATGATAAAATACGAAGTATGAATATGTATATACCTTTCATATTTTTACAAAATAAAAATTTGAAATAATTGATACTTAATAACAATAAATTCAGACTAAGTCCCTGGGTGATGATGATAATCCTTGTCAATTACGCTCTTCAGCTCCTGTAAATGTTTGTGTTTGCTCTCTGTTATTTTAAGTGGCAATTAACATAATCGTTCCGGCAACAAACTTTCACGAGTAGCAATTCTTCGCTGTGTTAGGATCGTCCAATCGTCAGTGTGTCGCAATTTATATAACGCAGTTCCATCTGGCAAATATTTGAGCCCTCTTATATCTACTACTCTCCTTTTTTTCTTGCTGGGTCTTATAGACTTGAAGTTTGATTCAAGTTTCCCTTAGTTGAGAATGAATTCGTAGTGAATTGACTTGACGTCGTAAGGATTTCTTGGGCGAGTCTGCTGCATGCGAGCTACATAGGGGAATAAATAGGAGGTTTAATATACTGCTCAGTTATTAGGTGGACACTGTCTACTTCCATCATTGTATGGCGTTTTTCTAAGTACAACTGTTCACTTGTGAGTTTCGTTCTTTGCGATAGATCGTTCAGAACACTGGGTAACCCAGTTCCTGTTTTGGTGGCTGCAACTGTCAGAAATAACAATCACTCGTTCAGTTTCCGGGCGAGGTACAATCTGCCGCAGGGTATGTATGTGACCTATGGTACTGAAGCCTTTTCGGAAACCAGCTTGTTCGGTAGGCTGGAAGTCGTCGAGTCTGCGTGCCAGACGATTCGTAATAACTCTTAAAAACAGCACGTAGACGGGGCTTAGATGGGAAATCGGTCTGTAGTTCTTCAAGAGAGCGTTGTCGACTTTTTTAAAGAACAAGACTACCGCACTTCTGCTCCACGCCTCCGGAGTAGTGCCACCATGAAGGATGGAATGGAAGAGCTTCTGAAGAAAGTCCATCAGAAGCTCTTCCATTCCGTCCGTACCGGTTTTCCACCCGCCTTCAGAAGCTCCGCTGTAATTCCATGCCCGCCTGGGGCCTTGCCGTCTAAACGTCATAATGAAGTCAATCTCATTTTGTCGAACCGTCGGGGCTCGACCAGATCCATTTTCTGTGAAGCCACTTCTGGAAGAAAGAGTTCATCATAAAGAGTCCCTCTATCTCCATGAAGTCGGCCAGCTGCTGGCCCCTTGCGTTCCGTTGACCTATCCCAAACCTTCGCTTTTTTCGCTACCTTCCGCTCACCGTTCTTCCTTGTGCATAGTTTTGCGTTGAAGTCTCAGAATCCATGGCTCTAGAATTATCATTATACATTTTCTCCACCTCCTCAGCGGGATATGCCAAGGTTGGTGCACAAGCCTGTATTACCTTCAGTGAATACCGTACGGTGATTCTGAGTATAAGGTACGCAATCCTCGTCGACACACTCCCAATATTTACAATGTTGTTAACGAGAGACTTGTGGACGATAAATCCAACACCTCCTTGGGATTGACGGTCACTCTCCCGGTGATAGAACAAGTTGCCGGATTCGAGAAATGACCGTGTCCTCCCCCTCTCTTCGGACTTCGGATAATCCTTTAATATTCCAGCGCAACTTGTTTATCTCCTTTTCTAGCTCCAGAATCTTCTCGTTAGTCCTTAGGGTACGTGCGTTGTATGTTGCCAGGTCGAGTCGTCTTAGGTCGCAATCAAACCTTCATCGGAGATTATTAACACCCCCTACTTCATCATCACTATCAAGCGAAGTAAACTGCATCCTTCTCTTTTTTCTTGAGGATGGAGCCCAGTGCAGGCCCTGCACAGTATTATCGCTACCAAATCACAAAATCGCATCTAAGTCTGGCGACAGTGGCTTTAAAACTAACGTGATGGTGGTGGTGACATGATTTAATTCTCTGCTGACCTGCTGCTTTCCTGATTAGAGACCTGTATGGAATGTATGATAGCTTGAGTAGACATTTCCAACGGCGCTTCATCGTCACCGCTACATAACGAGACATGTTCAATAGCCGCAGCAGATGATGGTGATCGCAAAAATGAGAGTGACTGCGAACTTGGAGGTACAGCAGTTTCAAATCCAAAATCTTCCAGTGTTCTTAATGAGTCGTCGAGATACGGCGGTAATTCCTTCGACCAGGTAGCGGCTCTGATTTCGTCTCCACGTTATCGACAGATAACTCAGGTTTTAACACTAAATTTACCATTAGGTGTTCTCGGTATCTTTGACGAATACTTTTATCTATTTAAGATATGTATCACATATCACAGTCTTTTGTTAAGTTCGCGCAACGAAACATCTATAAAATAGAAGAAAAAACAAAAGGTCCGTGTTACCATGCGACAAATTGTAGCTTCAAATGACGTATGACCCTGACCTTCTATTTATTACCCATCTCACCTTAATGTACGCATGACGTAACATTGTGCTCTCTTTCTAAGAGATAGGCGAGAATTTGGCAGAACGCATCGCCGAGTATCACATAGGAGATTACGTGTTTTTGAAATAAAACTGTTACTGAAATCTGCTATGTGCATTGGGCACATAAGAGATTTTGATGAACAACTAAATGTTGGCTGACACTTGTGATATTTTGTAAATAAGACGTACTCCAGTGAAGGAATAACATATTCATATGGGAGTTTTTGCAAAAGCCAACTAGATCCAAAATCTTTTTTCAAATATATACAAATCTCATCTTCAAAGAAAACTAGATATAGGAGCTTTTATATTTGCAACGACGACATGTTAGTAAATTATAAGATCCTTATTCTTTATTGTAATCTTAAGTTTGTAAATATTTTAAAGTTGACATTATTATTGGTTTTGAACTCAGTACATTTTGTAAACTTTTAGGATATCCTGTACGCCAAGCCATGCTCACTTTCGATCGCGCAATACCAACCTTACGCCCGCCAAGTAGTGATCGAATTAGATCAGAATTATGTAAACATGTCTACCTATGAAAAAACTATTTTTTCGTTTTAAACAAAACCAAAGACACTATGCAATAGATATTAGTATCAAAGACAAAGATATGCTCTTTTATTTTAAACCATAACCTGGCAATGTTTTTTAGAAAAAAAAAAAAAAGAAATCACTCTGAACTTCCGGCGTTCCACGTGTCACTTTGATGAAGTTGCTCTGTCTTTTTTATAGAATTTTATATTTGTGTCTGGACTAAAAACGAAAGTATTATACTTTTTACATTTCTTGTAATATAGTCAACACGTAGATATATAATTTGTGGTATAAAAAGTGAAAAGTAAATTGCCAAAAGTACTTCAAATTCCGAAAGGCCTGTTTTGGCGGGCGGGTTATAAATGTGTTATTTTTCAAATTCTCATTTATTTTTAGTGTAAAATGTAAGTAAAAATAGTTTTCCTACATATTTTGAAATAACATGACGTTGTATTTATTTCAAATTCACACGAACATATTTTAGAAATATTGTTCGAAATGTCACAGATAAAATATTATTTTATTTTTTTTTTTAATTTTTTAATATTTTAATATTTTGGTATGAGTAACGAATGGAAACACATAAAACATAAAATATACATATTTCCAAACAATTTCATATAAATTTCTCCAAAAACAAAGGTGTAGAATTCAAATTAGTAGTAATTTTGTCACTAAAATTGAAGTTTATACTACTATTATGCTATACAGTGTAATTTATATACTTTATTACAATTTCTAGCAACCAAAAATAATTTTATTCGATAGTTTATACATTCAACAAGACTTCCTGTAAGTTTTATCCATAAATATTGTCTCAAAGTGAAAATATAGCAAAATTTGCAATATTGCAAAAAATTTCCTAACCTAGAAATTTTCCCGCCAAAAAGGTCCCGAGTGAACGGGAGTGTAACAATGTCGCGCGCTGTCAGAGCGTAGAAGATATCAAGAATCACATTTTTGTAGTAAATCATTCTACTCATTTTTACTAATTGTACTCGCTTCTACTTATTCTACTCATTTTTAATCTAATTGGTGATCCGCCATCATTCACCAAACGCACATCCGTAGTAACTATTTCTGAGTCCAATGGGTTTACTGATCTGATATGATGGTATTCTGTACGAGCATGGTGCTTACTCGGTCGATCCGACCCATTTGTATTATATCTATAATATATATCTACCTGCAGGGTAGCTTCAACACTAAAAAATCTTCCGAAAAATCTTCCATCAAGCATCGCAGGCATTATGCGGCCTGGCACTCGCAATAGTATTAAACGCTAGACTTTTATAAATACATTCTTATAACAGTAATAGTCAAAAAAATATCAGGAATACTTTAAGTCTTATAATAACAACCTTATGATAGTGGGTATTTTTTAACCAATAAAAATGTCTAGCGTTATTACCTTTTTAAGTAAGATATAATAATTGGTAGGTATGTACCTATGTAAAAAATTTAACATTATGTTCAGTCTTATGATCTTGAGGTACTGTCGTCATCAGCTGTCCGGTTCAGTTGTCATCAGCATAGACTAATATATAATACTGGAGAGTCATCAGACTTCGCAATGTAATGCATCATTTTGTGAACGAAATATACTTCAGAATAGGATTATGTGTGACAGTAGTTTGACAGTTCACACTTGGAGGAGTTTTTTTTTGATTAAATACTTCGAGACTGTGCAATGATATAATCCGATATATCGATTTGAAACATCGATGTTTTTTTCAAAATGGAGTTTTCCGACAATAACAACGCGTGCCTGTCAGCGTACATATAATTTAATACCAAAAGAGTCACTGAGACAAAAATTTAAGCAAATTAATATATTAACTATGGCGTCTCAATACATTTATGAAAATGTAACGTACGTACACAAGAATAAACGTAGTTTTGCAAAAATAAGTGATATTCATTCTGTAAATACTAGGAACAGACACAAGCTAGTATAGTACGTTTCTAGGGCAGGCGGAAAAAAGGACATTGACCTCAAGTATTATGTTTGCACCGAAACAAAACGACAGCTATTGCTTCTATACATTTCTTTATACTAGCCGTTCACTTCAAGAATGCCGTTACCTCCCGCCGCGCCCCCTCATTCCGCGCCTCAAGCGTCGCCCTTTTAGTACCGATAGCAACGTTGAAGTGTACTTACCTAGGTGGATTGAAAAGTACTCGGCCTAACACAGATCCATTCAATTCTAAAAATCAAATCTACCCACATTATTTAGTTCAGTTCAGACTAGTTCATTGTGTGAAGTTCGAAACGTGTGCGATAATTAGTTGTGATTTTATAAATTTATTAACAAAGTAATCGGACATAATTTCCGCGAATGGAGCAAATCGAGCAGCGTGCCGTCATTAAGTACCTCCATAAGAAGGGGCTATCATCAAAAGCCATCCATGATGACATGGTCAGTACATTAGGCGATTGTGCTCTGTCATATTCATCCGTCAAAAAATGGATAGCAGAATTTAAGCGTGGTAGAGAGAGTGTGAAAGATGAACCCCGCTCTGGAAGGCCTTCGACGTCAACTACTGACGAAAATATTAAAAAAGTACTTGATTTAATAATGGGAGACCGCAGATTAAAAATTAGAGAGATAGCCGAGATTATAGGCATCTCTTATGAACGAACTCAAAACATCATTGTCAATGAGTTGGGTTTCCACAAGGTGTCTGCGAGGTGGGTTCCGCGACTGCTTTCAGTTGAACAAAAAAGGACGCGATTGACTATTTCACGCGACTGTTTGGAGTTATTTGAAGCCGATGCAGATGATTTTTTTAATCGTTTTGTTACTATGGACGAAACATGGGTTCATTACTGTACACCGGAAACAAAACAACAATCAAAACAGTGGAGAAGACCTGGTTCACCACCCCCTAAAAAGGCTAAGTCGATTTTGTCGGCAAATAAGGTGATGGCTTCAGTATTCTGGGACTCGAAAGGTGTGATTATGATTGATTATCTTGAAAGGGGTCAGACTATAAACTCTGATTACTACTGCACCTTACTACGTCGTTTACGAGAGGAAATAAAAGAAAAACGTCGAGGAATGCTCAGAAGAAAAGTCCAGTTTCATCAAGATAACGCCTGTGTTCACACGTCAGTACAGTCAATGGCTGAAATTCACAACTGTGGCTTTGAACTGTTACCGCATCCGCCGTATTCACCTGATCTGGCACCATCAGACTTCTTTCTGTTCCCTAACCTAAAAAAGCACTTGGGAGGTCAAAGATTTTCGACAAACGACGAGGTCAAAGCAGCTGTAGACGCATATTTTGACTCTAAGGAAGAATCATTTTTTTTCAACGGTCTAAATGCTTGGAAGGGGAGGTGGCAAAAGTGTATTGAACTTGATGGTGATTACGTAGAAAAATGAAAATATAACTGATTTAGTATGTGTTTATTTTCTTGGTTAGGCCGAATACTTTTCAATCCACCCTCGTACGTCTGTTTTTTATGCTCCCGTACGTTCTCTAGTTTGTTACTGTTTTTGCTGTTGTTTTTGTTACTGTTGATTTTTTGTTTTTGTTTCTGTTGATATTCGTTAATTTGTTCTGTTACAATGAGTAATTTTATTTTTTTCGAATATTTAAAAGTGTATATGTGTAAAAATGAAAATTTTATTTTATCGAACACGTTATTATTTCATCATCATCATCATTCAAAAAATATTTTATTTTATCGAACACGTTATTATTTAACTTTATTGAAAATATGAATACTAAAAAACATAAACATGATGACTTTTTTCGTCTACGGTACCGTCAGCTGTGACGTCGTAACGGTCTACGACGGCAAACTCGAAATGAACGCGTAGTATATTACGTATTGTTATGCGCTAAGCGTGTCTCATGGTACGGGTAGGGTCGCAGGTAGTTGAAGGAAGCGGCCATTCAGAGATAATAAACCTGTGTCTCACGCCGTGCGTTATGAATTTTTATTAAGTTTGTTTTGTTAATTGTATTATTACGTTTTGTATTAAAGAATTTGTTACTGTTTTTTGGCGTTTTGTATATTATCACTATTATGAAATCGGATCCATCGACATTAAAATCTCGTAAAAGATTTTACGTCACCACAAAAGAAGCGGAAATTGTCGCATATTTCATTAAATAATGATTGTAAACATCTATAAATATATAAAAGAAACGTGGTCTAGTAACGTATATACATCCAAAATGGTTATGAAAAAGAAGACTGCTGATATTTTAGGTTATAATCAAAGTGTCGGACTCTTCTACATCTACATCATCATAAGATGATTCTGAAATATATACAGATGAATAGTCTGTCAAGTGTCTCTGAAAATTTGTTATGACAAGTTTTATGTATGTTTCAAGGTTGGCTGCTGAAGAATGCTTAGCATTAAAAGTTCATCTTTTTACCTACCTACCTACTTATTAAAGTACTTACCTACTATTAACGTAATAATGAAAATTGTAATAACTCATGATTTATAAATAATAAACTTAAATTAATATTAATGTTAATGATACAGGATAATCCTCTTTCTTTATTATATAATAATAGACATAGGGCCTGTAAAGAACTTCGCACTCGGCACCCTTGCCTTTCACTCTGATGATGTATGTAATGATAAAAGGATTAAAAAAATGAACCTTAACAAAAAGGATTGCCTGCCCCGATGATATCGTCAAAGGTCAATGTCCTTTTTTTCGGCTTCCCTAGAAACGTACTATAGTACCAGTTACTCGACTCCACCGAGTCAGTAATTCATTCTCGGGGCGATATATACGCTTTTACAACAAAATCCCAGAAAATATACAAAATTTTTCATACAACAAATTCAAAAATTTTATGAACTTAGTTTGTATAAAAAGGGTTATTATAATATTAAGGAATTTATGGATGATAATAAACCCTGGGAAGGGTGATCGCTACCAAGCTATTTCTAATTTGTGTTGTGTTGTTAATTGTAAACATGATTGTAAGCTATTATCTAAGGGGTCCCCTAACACAGGTATTGATATACTTAAAAGGAGACCCCAGCCTAGTTAATGTATTTAAATTTAAGATACTGAATAAAGAATTTTTGAATTTTGAATTTTTGAATCTGAAAAAAAAATAGTCCCGCTGGGTTTCTTGCTGGTTCTTACCAGAACAGAGGTTTTTTTTGCAAACCAGTGGCAAATGAAAAAATTGACTTTCAATAAGTATTGTTTATAATCTACATTGAATAAAAAGTTTCTTTTTCTGTTTCAATCAATTTATAATTATTTTCATTCAATGCGAGCGTTTTTGTTCAATTTGTGAAAAATCTTTACACTTCATTTGGGCCTCCCATAAAATTTTGATACAGGGCCCGTCTAAGGCGGTGACGAAAACATTGGCGTTTTTCTCACAAACGTAATTCTTATTCCGTTCCGTCAAGTGTGCATATTCACGACACAATTAAAATCAAATGTAATTTAGCATTTTTATTCAAAGCTCACCGAAACAGAACAGAGGATTTTTTTTAATTCTCTCTAGCACATGGCTGCCAACCAGTCAATGTCAAATTTTTTGATTGAAGGATTAACAGCTATCAACTAGTGCCACCAATAGGTTTAATATTATAACTAATATTTTAAGAGATTTAGAAGTTATAATATTAATAGTAATAGCTGGTTATCATTGGTATCATTGGTTCAATGTTTTATGAAAATACATCGATATATCGAGTGTATCAATTACTTTTCAAAACATCGACTCGACGCATCGTATCTTAAACATCCAGTGAATTTGACACATCGATGTATATCGAATATACCTACGCCAGTGTTGCCGTTTTAGCGACATTCTCGCTAGATCTAGCGGATTTTAACAATGTTTAGCGGATAAGAAAATGTTTTAGCAAAAAATAATTATTTAGCGACTTCTGGCGACATTTGGACTTTTGAGATGGCGACTTTTTTATAAAGTAATTCATTTCAAGTAAGTAATTTATCATATGTCCAATTTTGTAATCTACCGTTGGTAACACTGTATATATAATATAATTTTACGGGAATTCCCGAACATAAACTAACAATTCAATGTCGTTCATTCACATTCATCTGTTTCGACCTGGGACCATGTTCTAAGGTTTCGACATACAAAAATGCAGCAGGAGGAACATAAATCTTTGAATATTAAACATATTCGAAGATTTATGTATTTTTGCAATAGTAATTTTATCACTACCGTCAATGATGTATAAACTTATAGATACGTTGTCCGCACTCTAAAATGGCAAGATGAAATGAAGCCAATTGGCCACATCGCGCTTAGTCACGCACCAACCTGTCGCGCGACGCTACGTTTGTTTTTAATTTATTATATCGTGATTCGTGTGTGTAAACCTGTGCAAAACATAAAGAAAACACGTCGTCGTGTGTTTTCAGACGATGTACAAATTATACCCCAAAAGTTAAAGACAAAAATGTGTCATTTCATGCGTAAGTTCACAAGACTACCTATTTTCGTTTCATTTTATTCGACGACGTTGTCTAATGGCGGCCGGCGCATGCAGCTAGTAGTCAAGCAACAGGCATCCCGCCGTACCTACGGTGTCATATTTTCTTTCTCTTTCTTCACGCGTATAAGTAGTTCTAGTATTTTCGCCGTTTTTAAGTGCCGCGATGTTCGTTCATGACGTGTCTATATATAATACGTCATTGACTACCGTACTTAAATGCAGAATTTGAAGCATATTTGGTGCTATGAATGTAGTTAAAAGCAAACTGCGAAACAAGCTATCAGAAAAAACTTTAAATTCCATTCTTCTGATTAGAAATCAGTTAAGGATTAAAAAAAGAATTGCGCAACGTATGATATTCCCGAAGATGTTTTCAACCAAGTCGGTAAAGGCAAACCAAAGATGGGAAATGGTGACATTGGCGACGGTTCAACTTCCGCTGAAGTTCTTTTTGAAGATCTGGATCCATACTTCGCTATTAATTTTGAAATTTAGGTACAAGAACGTACTGAGCTAATTGTTTTATTTTTAATAAGATGAATAATGTTTAAACGTGGTTTAAAGAGATTTATATTTTTACTTAATATTTTTTTGTACGTGAATAATTTTTGTTTTGGTTGTCATGTCATTAACCTACACTATATGTACATAATTGATTTATATGAAATATAGTCCGCTCTTTTTAAGGTTTTTCTGAATTTATAGATTTAGATTTTCGGTATTCATTGTATACCATTTGGCAAGATTTTTCAGTTAGCCCATGGTACCACAAAAATGTACCTAGGGACATCTAGCGGATTTAAAGAAAAAGAAAAATCCTGTTTCTGGTGGATTTTTTCTGTTAGTCTAGGGACTTTAAAATTTTTAGAACGGCAACCCTGACCTACGCAGGTGTTGACAGTTGACACTTGACAAATCTTGACATTGTGTTGTTGACAATTTGAATTTGTTGTAGTTGTAGTATCTACGTAATATCTAGATTGAATCGATTAATTTTTCAATACAAATCTGTTTTCTAAAAAGCCAATACATGTTGAGTTGAAGTAATGGAAATAACAAGAAAAAACTTTGCTGAAGAATTTGAAAATATAGTTACCAATTTGAAACGTTCTTGTTTCGTCGGTTTCGATGCTGAATTTACTGCTTTATTGTCGGGAGAAAATTTCAAATATAGGTAAATAAAAAATACTACAACAAAGATTTAATTAAACATTGTACTTTATATCAGCGTATTTGTATTTTTGGTAAAGGGTTAACTTTGGTTTTTACGTAGTAGATCCATACTACAAATTTATTGTGATTGTAGCAAGAATGGGTCAGCTCGACCATCTAAGGACCACGCTTTCACAGAATACCAATATAAAATACACTTACCGGCACGGAAACTTGGCCACTCGTGAATTAGCTGATTATTTATACTGAAATGTTTTTTTAACAGTAAATTAAGGGTAGATGGATTCAATAGGTGTCTCTAAGGGTAAGGTTTACAATTCGGTCGCCTGAATTTGGGGGTGAGGGGTGGCGTGGGGGGAGGGGGAGGAGTTGTAGAGTCACCCCCTACTTCCACTTTCTGCCGGACGTGCTTAGTTTTTTTTTATTTATTTTTAAAAATCTCATTTTGAGGTTATGTTTCGTAATTTTTATGACAATTTTAACCTGATTTTTGGGTAGAGAGAGTTGGAGGATGGAAGCCCCACGCCACTTAACGTGGTGCAGTCGAGGGAAGTCCGGTCGACGGAGCCCCGCTTCGCGGGGCTCCTACTTCTGAGTGGTTTACAAAAAATAACCACGAAGAGGATGATGGTCATCCGTCATCCTCTTCTAACCTAACCTGTCCGAGTCGGGGTGCTCCACGTCCCAGGCTCGCTTCGCTCGCTATTGCACTCGATATAACACCAAATTATTAACTTTCGTAACTACTTTAATTTATAAACATAATTTATGGCTGCCACCATTTGTAAGAAAAGATCTTTGCGATATTTAGCAGTATTCCGCCGCCACAAATATTTCACTATTCACCAAAATTCTGAAACTCGGAAGCAACACCATGACGAAAAGCTGTCAACAAAATGGCCGGCATAGCGATTTAATTTTACATATTTTTAAATCGATTCAAATCGAAATTAGATGAATCGATTCACAAAAAATCGAAATCTTAAAGATCGATTTCGCAAAAATCGTTTTTTTTTATTTGCGTTACAAGTTTATATTTACGATATCAAAAGATACAATAAAGTACAGATAACATTGAATAATTAAATTAAAAACTGTCATTCTTTACGAGTTGGGGTACATTCAACCAATTGTAAATAATTTTGCAAATCTTAATAAAACAGAAAAAGATTCGATCTCGATTCTCTAGGGTGAAATATCGATTCACTAGATCGATTCAGTACTATATATCGATATGACATTGACAGATGAAATGTCAAAAACGTAATTAAATTAGTCATTTACCAATATTTTTAAAAAATAATTAAAAATACTTCGACGCTGCTCCGGCAGAAAAAATTGAGTGGGGGTGCTTCAGATAAACCCCTTTGACTCCCCCACATTGACAGAATCTTCAAATTCAGGCGACCGAATTGTAAACCCAACCCGTCTCTTATGGTTTTAGAATGTAGAAATTAAATTTAAATTAAAAACAAAATTTTTCTTTCCAAGATAACATGTTTTCACTAAAATTAACATCTTTCCATTGTCACTTTAACCCCTTAAGCACCATAAAAATCCCGTGCAGTCGCATGCGCCTCTCAAATCCCGAGCGCTCACAAGCGACCGCACCCACCCACAGCACTTAAAACCATTAAAACTTATATTTAAAGGCTACTTTTCTATGACGAAGTTTAGTATTTTAAAATCTATATAAAATTTTCTATCTCGTGGTCTAAACAAAAGTTAGGTTTTACTTCATTACAAAAAGATTTTATTGTATTTTGATAACAAAAAAATATATACCAAGCAAATGTCGGCAGCATGAAAATCACAATTGTTATATATATATATATATATATATATATATATATATATATATATATATATATATATATATATATATATATATATATATATATATATATATATATAGTCGAAATTATTTACGTAAAAAGATAAATTATATTCACACAAAAACTTTCATTGCAATTTTATAATAAAACACTAGAAAATCCAAAAATCAACACAATAACATTCATGCAAATATGAAATGAACTTAGATTATAAATAAATATTCAAAGGATAACAGTTTTTTTATTGCACTAGAGGATAGAGTATTTCATATTGATTATATAATGCTAAACTTCTTCATAGAAAAGTAGTCTCTATATTTAAGTTTTTATGGGTTGAAGTGCCGTGGGTGGGTGTGACCTCATGATACCGCTAGGGATTTGATGTAATTTTGCCGCGGCCTCATGAGACCGTTTGGGAGTTGAGGGGTTAAAAACACTACAAAGTTAAAAATTAAGTCCGTTTCTTTATTGTCTATCAGTTTTAATATCGGGTGTTTCCTCCTCTAGCCCTGAAAACTGTCTGCATTTGATCTGGCATGCTTTTAATGATGGTTCTGACATCAACTTACAGTATGCTGTGCCCCAAGCGGCCAGAGCTGCATTTTGGAGCTGGACTTTATCTTTTTTTGAGCATGCCCCACATGTGCTCAATTTGATTTAAGTCCAGGATACGAGCTGGCCACTGTAATTTTTGTATTCCAAACTCTTCCAGATATTCCTCTAAACAAAGTGCGACGTGTGGGCGTGCATTATCGTGCATGTGGAGGAATTGGTCATATCCAATGAACCCTGAATAAGGCATTACGCCGTCCTGAAGAACTTCCTCGATAACTTACTTTCAAACCGAACCACATGAAAACTATTGAAATGGGTACAAAATATAATTATTTAAGTAAAATTAAATAAAATATGACAACTTAACTGTTCGTAAAACGGAATGTTCAATGGCGATAATTCGATATAATCTGCAGTGGGGATTTATATAAATATTGCACAAATAATTGATTTCAATAATTTTTTTCTCAAAACGTACGCGTCTCCGTATGTTGAAACTTTGTGTGTTTGCTTATAATAATGTAACCTTTCTGTAAAAGAAATATCAAAACCCAACTCTACAGACATCAATGGAAAGCTTAGCCGGGTAGAAACCTCTCTCCTCTTTTTCTCCACACTCGTTCTCAACCGTCTAGAGCACATAAAGCTATTAAACACTTATCTATGTACAACACTCTAGGCCATTGCTCGTGGGTCCGATTGACATGTTCTCTTGCGAACTGAAGTCGGGCTACTCGGTGCTTTCTGAGAAGTTCTGGACCTATGCTAGTCTACAAGCTTTTAAATTCACTTCCATCATTTGTCTTCTCACCGTACGCTCACTAACATTAACACCTCTTGAGATTTTGAGCCGCTGGCGTATCTCAACAGCGGTTAGGTTGTGGTTTCTCAGTTTTCAGAATAAAATGATTGTTCGGGGCCAAGGTGCACCTTACACCCCCGCTGACTGGCATGCGGGTGTAGTGGACTGTCTCCTGGTATCGTTTCAGTGCATACTGCATTGAGAACTGTAGTATGTTAAGCACAATAGCAACTTCATGCAGTGTTAACCCTTAGTCAATTAATGTTACTGCTTGTGCTGGTCTTAATGGCATTTGATTGGTTTTAAAACACCTTTAGTTATTGAATTAAGACACAAGATCACAATAATTGAATAACCTTACAGTAAACTTAAAACACACAAATTTAAAATGTGAACTCCAATTACCCGATCCAACTAAAAATGAAAGAATTTGTCATGTTGCTTTAAATAAAAAAATAAATAAATAAACTGAATTATGTACCCTCTTGAACCCGAGGGTAAACATTTTTTGACATACCTACCTGCATAACAAACATTCATCAGAAACACTTATTTTTGTTATCGCAAGATAAGCGCTTGGCCAAGATTCTGTGCCGCTGAGTGTAACTGCTTAATGCTTTGTGTTTCCTATGGTGAGTGTAGAGAATTGGAGACCCTTTTTACTGGAAATGAAACAATCCATCTTAGACATCAGGGTTCTGTATTTTCTGAGTATAGATGTGGATGTATGGACCACAGTATCAACTTACCATTAGGTGAACTGTGTGATCTTTGGTCACTCTTATACCATAAAACAGATATTGGGTTCATATTCTTATGGTAGAAGGGGTTAGTTAAAGTGTATTATGTATCAATGGTATATCCATAATAGATTATTATACCAAAAAAGCTCCATGTTTTATAAATAGGATATTAGAAATATATTTGATTTCATTTTATTCATTCCCTATCAAAAATGTTAGGTCAAAAACTCACATAATCAAAAAAAAAGAAAATGTCTATGTTGAACAATTCCACATAGTCCCTTTCCTACTACTATCCCTTGAGTTTATTGTAAAGCTAGTGGTGTGGAGTGACATAAACTTTAATATACTTTGAAAAGATAATTAGTTTAGCAAGTGTTCTTTCAATATAAGGGTAATTGGTTACTTTGTTCATTTGAAAACATAAACAAGCACATTCACAACTGCTTTGATTGCTCCCCACATTATGTAACTGTTCATTCAGCCATTTACAAACAAATAAAGAAACAAAAAGGCAAACAAAACTTATTCTTCAATAAGAAGGATTTGCCATAATCACAATTAGTTTTTCACAAGGAGCCTATTTTTATATTTTATTGAGAACTTATGATATAATATATATAAAATAATAATAATTTATTTAATTTCATTTGGTATTAGTATTTGGCATAAAAATAATTGGTAGTTACGTTTTTAATGCAAAACAATGTTGGGGCCTTTGCATTTCAGATTGTTTGACACCAATGAAGAAAGATATGATAAACTTAAAAGTGAAGTGAGCAAAATGATAATGACCCAAGTAGGCCTCACCATGTTCCAGTATGACAGAGAATATGACAGCTACATTGCTGTTGGCTATACATTTCACTTGTGCCCTCAGAATCTTGGAGATATTGACCAGTCTTTCATATTTCAAGCGTCTACACTAAAGTTTCTATGTGAACATAATTTTAACTTCAACAAGGTAATTTTTTATTGGTATTTTAATTTAATATTATATAATATTATATATCATCAAATATTTGTCCATTTTACTGGAGAGTCAAATAACTATAAGTATCCTGTATTGTGACAGTTTTTACATATAAAATTGCAGATGGAGTCATACTTGTTCCATGTGGAAATCAAACCTACAACCCATCTCAGCCAAACAATAATAATAGTAATGTCCTCCAAATTGAATTTCGGTCATGGCAGTCTTGGCCAGCCGGCACAACCAGAGAGATCTCAGGCACTGGACCTACGACTTCACTTTCCGAGGTGTGGGAGTGAAACACTGCCAACTTCCTGGCTCTTAGCTGATACTCAGAATTTCTTGACAGAAAATCCCAATAATTGATTTTGGCCCAACCAGGGATTCGAACCCAGGACCTCATTAGCAGCAATCGCGGTTACATTCACTAAATCAATGAGGCAATCAAACAATAAGACCCTGGTTTACATTCTGAGAAGTGATAAGTGCAAGTGCCAAGTGCAACTGAAAAATGGCAACTGCTTAGTGTGCATTTTATTCACACTTATCACTTGTCAGTGCTTGTTCACATGCACTAAGCATTTGTCAGTTGCACTTGCCACTCGCACTTGTCACTTCTCAAAATGTAAATTGGGCCTTAACCTCAGCCGAACACTTAACCACTGTACTACCATAAAATATTTTTTTTAATGAAATTATTATGAGAAATCTGTTATACCTACTTCTAATTTACTATTCCTCAGTTTGCATATGAGGGTATACCATATCTCTGCAAGGCAGAAGAAAGCAAGATCCGTGATCATATGAAAAATAAAACGCTTCATAATTACTTAACTCCTTCCCTAGAAATAGAAGAAGAAAAGCAAATACAGCGATATTGCTCTGAAGTTTGCAAGTAAGTATCTCTAAAGGTATAATGAAATAAAGTAATGTCACAATGTGTACAGCCTACACACACCCCATAATTTTTGACATGCAAGTTTTATCAAGATGTTATTCTTCAACATCAAAAACATAATAATGTAGTCTACATAGATTGACTTTTTATCTGCCTGTTGGTCATACTAAGGTTGATCAACAAAGATAATTTGTTACAGTTTTTGTGTTATTGTCGTTTTATTATACTAAAAGTTTATGTTTTAATTTGATTACCTTATCTAATCGTTTTTCTAATTTCCTTTTTGTATAATATTTTCAAATACATAGCTACCAGAAATCCAGTACAAATTTTGAGTAGTAAAACTAAATAATAACTCCTGGCATAAAGTAACTTATTAGGTATTGTGAATTTTGGGATACTGACAAACTGACAACAACTCAAAAATTATTTACAGGGCATAATATGTCCTGTAAATTATTTAATTTTTGTTATATATAGCAGTTTACTCTTCATACTTCATATAATGGCTTACATATAAAAATTAGATGTCTTCCCTGTTTAAAGCTTTTATCAGAATATTTAATTTATAACATAACCTTCACTGTCTTAATGTGTGTGTGTATAATCTTATGGGTCAAAATAATAAAAACATTGTATTTTCCAGATGGCTAAGTGACAGCGAAGAAGACACTATGTATATTGATATGAAAAACCCCATCCTAAGATACTTAATACATAGTGAAATTCGAATGAGGTTTCCCAATGTACTTACGACTGATAGCCTAGGTAATAGTAATAAGGTAATTCTTGTAGCTTAAAATATTAATTGTTTTTAATTGTATCTGAAATAACATTACATTAAAGTCAAGATAGGGTGCAGCATCTTTAAGAATAAGTATTTGTTAGAATTAGTCCTATTAGGTCTTTACTTTTTTATGAAATAAGTTAACATATATTTCTTTTCTATATTTTTTTATTTTTATTTATCAAAGTAATCACCTATGCAATCAATGCATCTTTGCCAACACAGTGGCAATTTATTGATGACCTGATGCCCTTCTTGAAGATATGAGCTGGATGGGAGGCAACAAATTCTTCAAAGGCATTTTGTACTGCGTCTCGGGTATTGAATTTTTTTCCGCCAAAAATTTATCCAAATTCTGGAATAAATAATAGTCTGTAGGCGCAAGGTTTAGTGACTACGGTGGAAGACAGATCTTCCAACCCCAGCTCTTGTAAATTGGAGACCGTCTGTTGTGCAGTGTGAGGCCGCGCGTTGTCGTGCAAGAGCATCAAGGGCGAGCGATCAACTGGTAGCGCTCGTCGCTGTGGCTGAACCCTGGACACCAACCAAACCCTGGCCTAAACGAAAATTGACTCATAAAAAGTTATTTGTGAGTGTTCGGTGGACTAGCGCCGGTGTCATTCACTACAGCTTTCTAAAATCTGGCCAAACGATTACAGCAGATATCTATTGACAGCAACTGCAAACCATGAAGGAAGAACTAGCTGCTAAACAACTGAGATTAGTCAATCGCTCTGGGCCACTGCTGCTTATTTTTTTATAGGATAGGGTGACAAATGAGCACATAGTCCACCTGATGGTAAGTGGTTGCTGTGGCCCATAGACGTCTACATCTATCCTCGATTACGAATCAAAATGCAGATGCGTTCTCACTCGTGAGGACTAAGATGGAATGCCTCTTTTCCAGTAAAAAGGGTCTTCGGTTCTCTACACTCACCATACGAAACACAGCATTAAGCTACTATTTGACGCTGGTATTCTGTAAGAGCGTGGTACTTCCTCGGTCAAGCCGAACCATTCGTGCCACAACTATACTACTAATATAACTGCAGCATGGCTCTACCACGTATAATTCACGACAACGCAAGACCACACACTACACAATGAACGACTTCATCATACTCTCCAAACCTTGTTCCAACAGATTACCATTTTTTCCGGAATTTGGACAACTTCTTACATGGAAAAAAATTCAACTCCGATGCGGCAGTCCAACCTGCCTTCAAAGAGTTTATTGATTTTCGCCCCCGTGGTTATTTTAGTAAAGTGATCATTAAACTATAAGATAGCAAATGTGTATAGATAACAACGGTGCATACTTAATTAAATATATTTTACAAAAAAAAATTGACTTTATATCCTCCCGTACAAGACGCCAATTTCATGTGTAAGGACCTATTATTAATACTGTTTATATACTATAAGAGTCGTAAATAACTTCTTGAAAACCCTCATAAATGAGAGGAAGCCTTTGCCCAGCGGTAGGACGTATATAGGCCGTAACTTTAACTTTTTAACAAATAATTTATTGTTTTCTTTTTGCAGATTTTAATTTATCGAGATAAATATGTAGAAGGAGCTAGCAGTGCTCCAGTGGCAATACTAGAAGAGAACTTAATGAAAGATTTATTAGGCTTTTCGCAAATAATTAAATTGTTAGCTCATTACAGAAAACCTTTAATAGGTCATAACATATTTCTGGATATGATACTCCTTCACAATCAGTTTATAAGTCCATTACCCAGAAGTTATTCTAATTTCAAAAACAATATTAATAGTATGTTGCCAATTATTTTCGATACAAAATATATATCACTCGAAATGAGCAAGAAATTAACTTTCGATGAAGTATGGAAATCCAATGCACTTCAAGAGTAAGGGTATTTATAGTCATTTATTTATTTTTTTATTCTTATAACATTGTAAATATTTTTAACGGGTTTATTTTTATTACAGCCTGTATGAGTTTTTTGCGGAAGGTAAATGCAAGAAATTACAAAATGGTGTCAATTTCGTTAAACTCAGTACACCATTTAATGTTAATCAATCATACCATGAGGCGGGGTGGGACTCATATTGCACAGGTATTTTTTTAAAAAAAAATATAATTTAATAAATTCATAATTTTAACTGTTGGAATAAGTCTAAATTTTTTAGGGTAATTTGTAATTTAAAGGGTAATTTTTAAACTATCGAGAATTATAAACAACAATGTTTCACCATTTCTGGCTAATTTATAATTATTATATATTTAAAAAAAATCTGTTACTGAAGTATAAAATGATTACTAAGGAAATGTCTTTCAAAATAATATAATTTGCTTAAGATATAAGTATAATAATTATGGGTGACTTTAACGCTAAAATAGGGTGTCTCAAGAAAGAAGAATGCTTGTGTATGGGAAGCTATGGGTACGGAGAACGCAATGAAAGAGGCGAAAGACTAATAAATTTTGCTCTCTAACACAATTTGTCAATTATGAACACATTCTTCAAGAAAAAAGCCAAAAGAAGATGGACCTGGACGTCACTCGTAATATATAAGTATATACTTTAATTAGTTTTAACTATATTGATGTTTCTGTATTGTGGTGTACAAAAAAGAATAAATAAAATAAATAAATAGGTAATCAGAAGATCAAAAATGAAATTGATTTTATTTTAACTAATAAACCTAACAAGGTAAGCAACATTGAAGTTCTAAACCAAGTCAAATTTGGTTCAGACCACAGATTACTACGAGCAATGTTTCATTTATACCAAACAAAAAAGTAGAAAAACATTTCAAACTTCAATAAAAAACCCAACAACGGATTACGAAATTAAAAAATACACTGAAAGCCTTAAATCCAGTCTCGTAGACAATATAACTATCACGCCTGAGAATGTTCAAACCTTCTATGACTTACTTGAAGAAAATTTAATATCCAGCTTAAAGAATAAAGACACCCAAAAGACACAACATTCAATACTTAGCGAACAAACAAAACTACTAATTAAAAAACGCACAGAATTAATAAACACAAAGAAGAAAAACAAAGAAAAGAAAAATGGGCTTACCAAACTCTTTAAACTCATTAATAAATCCATAAAACTCGACTACTTTAAGCATAGAGAAATGGTAATAACTAAAAAAATAAAAATATAAAAAGTTTTAGAAGCACTAAGAGAGCCTTCAAGGAACTAACTCTTCAAAAGAAATGGGTACAAAAACTTGAAAACAATTCTGAAGAGACTAAGTCAAGAAAACATGTGATAGGCCACGCCACCAAATTTTATAAACAACTATACAAAAAGAAGGAAGACGAAAGTACATTGGAAGAAGAAATTGATAATAAATCTTGAGTAAATACAGTTAAACCAATAAAAAAGAAGAAATACTCTCGCATATAAAAACACTAAAAAATGAAAAAAGTCCAGGGCCTGATGGGTTAACAAACGAAGCCCTTAAATTAGGTGCCATCATCTTACTTGGATACTTGACACACCTCTTTAATATGATATTAGACACAGAAATGGTACCAAGGCAATGGTGTACATCTGACATTATATTAATTTATAAAAAAGGAAACCCGTTAGATATCGGAAACTACAGACCCATAAGTCTACTGACAAGTATTTACAAGCTCTTTCTTTACATCTATCATATTAAAACGAATCACAAAAGAAATTGACGCTTCTCAGGAAATAAAACAAGCAGGTTTCCGCTCAGGATTCAGCACAATTGACCACAAACAAACTGTAGAACAACTAATAGAAAAATTCAATGAATTTAATAAATCTCTTTATATCGCTTTTATAGACTACAGCAAAGCCTTTGACAGTATCAACCATGGTTTCATCTGGAATGCATTAAAAACGTCAAATGTAAATGATAAATACATAAACATCATAAAATATATATACTTAAATAGTACAACCAGGGTTAAGCTTGAAATGAGAGGTAACCAAATAAAAATAGAAAGAGTAGTCAGGCAAGGCGATATTTTGTCGCCGAAACTTTTCATCGCAGTGTTAGAAAATATATTTAAAAATTTAAATTGGACAAAATATGGCATTAATATTAATGGCTGCCGTTTAAATCATCTTAGGTTTGCAGATGACATAGTCATATTTTATGAAACAGCTAAATAACTTAAGGATATGCTACTTTTGAAAGTTCTTCACTTCTCAAAAAATTCAGAAGTAGGTTTGGAAATGAATATAAACAAGATTAAGATAATGACCAACAGTCACAACATACACATTAACGTAAAAGGAAACAATATAGAATACGTAAAAAACTACATTTACTTGGGGAAACAAATATCCTTCATGAAAACCAACAACCAAGACGAAGTAGAAAGAAGAAAAAACATTGCATGGAGAAAGTTTTGGTCACTAAAAGAAATTTGAAAAGGAAATTACAGTATAAAAATAAAGAGTACTGTAATGGACACCTGCCTCTTACCTAGTCTATTATACGGCTATTAGACTTGGACATATACAAACAAAGTGACACAGAAAATATATACAACACAGAGAGCAATGGAAAGGAGCATCTTAAATATAAATAAAATACATAAAGTCAAAAACAATATAATAAGACAAAGAACAAAAATAACAGATGCACTCACGCACGCTTTAAGGTTAAAGTGGAAATGGACAGGACACATATTACAATACCAAGATAATAGATGGACAATACAAACCACACGATGGAAGGGACCAGTATCTGGCAAAAGGAAAGTTGATAGACCACATAAACGGTGGGCCGATGACATAATACAGTTACCAGGAAAAGATTGGATGAGCAAAAGTATAAATAGAGAAATGTGGAATCAGATGGAGGAGGCCTTTACTCAAAATCATATTCATATCTCTGAAAATATACACAGTTAACCGTACAAACAATAACTAATATGAAATAAGCTAATAATACTAACAATAGTAATAATCAACATGGAAATGTAAAAAGTAGAAACGTAGGGAGGGGAGGTAGTAATATAGAATATAGATAAAGATATAGGTAGTTTTGAATTTTTTACACTTATTTTTTTTTTGAAGTTATAGTACTGTTGCTGAGTTAGGAGACTTGAAAAATTTTTGAGGGTTATTTAAAATGATTCAATTTTTAAAAAAACTACATGGATCGAGTACTAGATTTGTCTAAAGTATACTTTTTCTTACTTTATTTCTTCTTTATGGGCTTCAAAAGTCTACAGCTAGACATAGACCTCTTCCGAGGAATTCCCTTAATCTTCATGCTTACCAGACTTTTCCCCTTTGACTCTGCTCCCCGTCGCCTGTCTAGGTATTTTACATAAATACCTAGACAGGCATAAATGAGTTGGTTATATCGCCATCGGTCGGAAGCCATAAGATCTTGCTGGAATTTCTTATATTCGCCTCATACAACACTTACGGGACGAAATTTTATGATTAATTGGTTCTTTAGACGATTGCCTACATTTTCATTTTAAAATATTGTTTCGAGCGATAACGTTTTCACCTCCTTAACCTTTACGAAATGAGACAATTTTGGTCTCATTAGATTCAGTATTCCTTAGTTTAGATCTACGTGGTAGGTCCCATAATGAATTGGCCTAACTATGAACCAATGAAGGAAATGAAACGAAACCAATTTTATTTTTCAATATAATCACCATGAATACTAACACACTTCTGACATCTGTGAATCAACATCTCTAAACCTTTATAAAAATAATCACATTTTTTATCCTCAAAATGACTGAAGACGGCCGCCTGCAATTCTTCATCGCTTGAAAATTTTCTTCCTCTTAAGTCCCGCTTTAAATTTGGAAATAAATAATAGTCGGACGGGGCCATGTCTGGACTGTAAGGTGGATGTTGAACTTCTGTGAACCCGCATTGACGAACTGCATCCTTCGAAACACCAGCGGTATGAACAGGGGCGTTGTCATGGAGCAACAGGACACCTTTAGACAGCTTGCCTCTTCGTTTTTCCTTTATATTGTCTCGTAATTTATATATTAAAGAAGCATAATATTCGCCGTTCACGACTGTATTACGTTCTTTAAAATCCACCATCAAAATGCCTTGAATATGCCAAAATATTGTGCACATCAGTTTTTTAGTCGATTGTTGCACCTTTGCCTTTCTAGGGGGCTTTTCACCCTTATAACGCCATTGACTCGCGCTTGCTTTGTGGATCATAATACAAGATCATAGTTTCATCACCAGTCACTAGCCGCTCGATCACAGTCTTTGGATTTTCGCCACAAAGATCCAAAAACTCCGAAGCGCAGCGCACTCTTTCCTGTCTCTGTACCGCTGAAAGAAGTTTCGGTACCCATCTTGCACTCACTTTTTTCATGTGAAGATGTTCATGGATCGCGCGATGAACGGTACTCTTAGAGAGCCCAAGCCTTGCTGCAATTTCTCTAATCTTCAAACGGCGGTCACTCAGAACCTCCTCTTCGATAAGAGCAATCGTTTCGGGAGTGAGCACTTCCACAGGTCGACCGTCGTGGCCAAAGTCTTCGACGGTTTCTCTCCCGAGGCGAAACTCTTTCACCCAATTTTTCACTGTGCTATAGGAGGGGGCAGACTCCTTATACACGCCATCTAATCGTTCTTTTATTTGGGCAGGGGATAAACCTTCTTTAAACAGAAACTTTATGACACTTCGATACTCAGTTTTCGACATTTTGAAAAAATACGCGACTCGTTATTCAAATGCCTGTTAAACTAAGACTAAGCATTTCATGTCGATGCATGTTTCTTATATTAAGTGCACGATAAACGTACTATTTAATGCAACACAACATGTAGCGACATGTCGCGTTGAACTATATCAGGCCAGTTCATTATGGGACCGCCTGGTATACGTTTTTCTTTTTAAATAATTCAGTTTATTTTAATTTAAAAAAATAAAACCGCTCGAGGAAGTTTTTAACTCAAAAATATAAATATTAAGATGCTAATAACTTTTATTGTACGCAATATTTCCTTAAAATAAAAACGTATGGACCTAGTTTTTCATTATATCTACAACATTTCCAAAAGTTATGAAAAGTTGACTATGTTTACGGGAGGAAAATCGTTATTGTTTATTGTATGAAAATTTATAGCTTCACAATCCACTTTAATCGCCACCATAAACCTATAATGTACTACTGCTTGTAACTTGTACTAAATACACCTTTCGAAATATTTTTTGATAGTGTCGTGGTACATAAGCACTGGTACAAGATAGGCTAGCTCCTAAATCTTGGGCTACTGAGATCTGAAAAGTGAAGAGAGTCCAGTGTTCATTAATGGGATAGTCAGATACTTTTACATCTTGACCAGGCGCTGTTAAAATACTGAAAAGTATACTACTGGATGTGGGCTTTTCCCATAGATTTACCGTGATCGTCACGTCGGCCTTTAGCGCAGTTTGTAATATTTCATATCTTGTACATAAATATGAATTAGGTTATATACCGCCATTTATCAGGAACCCTAAGACATTTCTCTTAGTCGAAACGACAAAAATGTCGAAGATAAAAAATCTTACAAGACTCACTAGACAAGATGTGATGATGAATTCTTCTGTGGTACTACCAAAAGATTATGATTTTAAAATTTATTTCTCAAAGCATAATGCAATATATTAAAAATAAACGTGGTAACTCAGGGGTTAAGCTCGCTGTTATTTTCACAATACACGACCAACCCGGGTTCAGTGAAAAAACCTGCATGTCTAATAAATTAAAAAGAAATATTTCGAAGACTTAAGAAGTCCGTCAACACACATTAGGGCAGCGCGTTGGACATTTCCTTGTAATGATTTCTTATATTTTCGCGCATACTACTTATTGAATAAAACTTACTCAAAAAATTAGGTAAATTAAACGCGATAAAATCCGTAAAAGTAGTTATTCAATGGACATTTTATTACTCTAAACTCTCTCAGTAATGACAGAAGGCCTGTGCCTAGTAGAAGAGCGTTTATAGGCTGTAACTTTACTACATAATACAAGTCGTGGTACGTAAGTCTGGCGCTGAACGTAACGTGTAGGGAATAGCTGCGCATGTCGCGTCAGTACGCCAATAGCCGTAGCCGTACGGAAGTAGCAGTAGCCAATCAGCGCGTGCGAACGATATTAACAGCCAATCAGCGATACGCACACCCGCCCCGCGACCTGCCTAAGTGGGGAATTCCCTAGACGGGTATGCCCGCGGGCTGTCTGTCGCTGCAATACACTACACAGACTCGTCAGTTTGTTTTAGACCGGTTACATGATTAACTGTGCGTGCACATTAAGATGACAACCTAGACTTGCAATGCTTATTATTTATTTATTATTAATTTGTTGCAAGGAATGGTATAAAAATAGAAATGAGTTTAGCCATATCAATTTACATAAAGAATTAGAAGTTGATGAACCAAGAGACCTGTACAATTATTTGCGCATGGATATGGAGTCATATAAACTCTTCCCAGAATATTTTATTATCATTAAAACTCATTGCAAATTAAAGATCTCCGAAGTTCGTTAAATAATAATAATAGGCCGTCTGCACTGGTTGCTGTCGCTCTTGTGTCTGTGAATAGACAGCTCGTAGTAAGCATTCATGTTCGGACATATCTGTGCCCGCGCAGACAAAATGATACGCGCGGACGTTCAACAGGCAAGTCTGCCAGCCCGACTGCGACGGTCCTACACTACTACTAATAAATCAAAAGAATACAGAAGAATGTATTGAGATTTTTAAAGAATACTCCCTTTAGTTATTTCCAGTATATAAAATTTTAATAGCGCCATCTACTTAATTCTATAGGTAAAGTCAATTTATCGAACGAAAATTGGTTGATTCTCACGATGGTACCTAAAGATTACGCTAGATGGCACAAATACGCTATCGGCTAATTTCATATTTATATTACCATATGAGTTTAAAAATATCATTTTGTATGTATTATTATGAATTGAATATTATTTTGTACGGTTTATTATAAATTGATAATGAATAATTATATAATAAATAGTCGTTAATTTATGGTAAAAAATTAGCAAAGCTTTATCTTCTCATTATAACTAACTCCTGGCGTAATCTGTTCTTTAGTGCATATAACTTAAACAAAATAATTTCGAAGTTTCACATCTGCCAGGCGTCCCTTTTTTAACTTTGTACATAGTTTGTTTGTACTTTATTCATGCTTTTCTTTTGTTCGTGTAATGTATTGTTTGTAAATATCTCAAGCAAACCCAAACGGCTCTTTTCAAAACCACCGAAGGTGTGCAATTGCATATGTCACACAATCTATCTAGCGGTAGTATGTTTTCTGTGTGATTCGTCAAACACGTCCTTGAAAGCACTGAATATGAAACTAAAGAGTGGAGACAGCTCAAGATTGGTGTATTTTTATTAAACTGCTAAAAACAACAAAACCATATCTTGGGCTTGCCCTAGTTTGGAGCCCTAGCTTCGCCATTGCGGTCACCGCTAGACTTTCGTGCCGCTACGTATTTCATGCGGGCAGTAAACAATAAGTTGTTCTGTTGGTTCGTAGTTACAATATAGGTATCCATCCGCCAATCTTAGATTTCCTCGTAATGATAATGTATAAGTAAACAAGATGGAGTATTAAATATCGTTAACATTTTGGTTAGGTGATATCAACATAATAGCAATTAAAAAGGCCATATTATCCACAATAATTAATACATGAAATTATTTTTATGTACAAACTGTAAACAATAATTTTGTTTTACTTATTTCGTTAGTAACGCGTTAATTATCTTTATATCATCAGTATTTGGAGAATATTTCAATATACTTTAATGTTACTTTAAAGTTAATAGGAATAAGTCGGAAGACTGTATTTCTTTGATATTATTGGATATTTTGGTTTGTTTATAACTTAAAATTGGTTAATTTTTAAATATATATATATATACAGGGTTACAAGAAAAATCGTGCTAGATCCGTTAAGGGCGTGGAGTACCTATCACTTCTGACTTATTTCACTATGAAACACCCTACCCTAAACAAAGGGTTAACCTTTTCGAAATATTGGACTTTTAATGTTTTATTGAAAATTGCCGATTTTAGGCTACTACATTTATTTTTGTTTATTTTGTGTATCTTATTATTATTATTATTATTGCTTTTTTTTACATGTGTAATAAGATGCTTTAGGACGTCAATCATTAAAATTGTGCATAAGTTAATTGAATAGACCGTAGTAGACAAGTGAAAGTAAAGAAATAAAAAAAGACGTGTGGCACTCGGGGACTGCCGCGGTAAAGCTATTGCATAGCATTTTGTATCAACTTAGGCAATTATAATTATTTATTTATTTTATTTATGCAGTATTGCTTTTTCTTTGATATTAATTCAAGTTACACTTTTTGAGCGTGGTGACCGATAAGAAAACAAATTTTTTTCTTTTATTACATAAATAAATAATAAATGCACTTTGTTCATTCATATTCAAAACACTTTATACACAAATTTTACAAGTACAGCTATTCACTGTTGTACATAAATACCTATACACCTATATACTTTCTCATAAACAGCTGCTTATGTATTCGTCCGATTTCGGAGCAGCTCGTCTCGATTCGTGCGAGCTTCGTAGAGTCGTACAATACGTCTAGTTGCACGCACACAAACACCGTGTCGAAGACTGCCGAAAAGAAACGACGACGTTAGACAATGCACGGCCTTCAAGCCACACCGCCGTGCCCGTCGGAGTGGGGAGCGTGAGGTTTTTTCGTTACGGAATTTCTGGATTCGGTCCCCGCGCTCAAGGCCCGCGATAGAAGCTATGCAATAGCTTAAAAAATATTAGAAAGTTTTATTTCTCTAAGGGATATCTAAAATAATATTATGGCAATTGTTCGGCAGATGTTTTTTTTAAATATCTACGTTTCATCAGCTCTCTAACGAGGTATAATAATCTAAGGTTTTATTCAAATGCATTGAAAAAACTTTAGTTTCATAGGCGACAGTGGAGAAGAAAATTTATACTTAGCCCAAAAAAGTAAAATAAAACAATAGTTAAGCATGAAATGTCATTTATTAAAGGTTTTCACACTACTTTTTCTTATTCTACAGTTCATTTTCAACATGGCTGCCTCTATTTCTGATACATTATAGCATCCTTCTACGTAGACCAGTCTTCACTACTCCAGTGGTCAACGTGGTTCTCATTTTATTTGCTGCATTCACAATCCTTTCTCTTAAGTCTTCCACAGACGAAACTGGATTCGGCTCGCTGTACACAAGACTTTTCATGCACCCCCTCACATGAAAATTCATGCGGGTTAGGTACGGACTTCTTGCTGGCCATGGCAACGGCCCACCTCGTCCTATCCATTTGTTTGGATAATTTGTGTCCAGACAGTCCCTGATCAGGTTGAGTGGCAGATCATCCAGCAAATCACTCAAGTCTGCTCGCAGGAAATTTTCGTAGCTTTCCCCATTTAGATTATCCGGGAGAAAGTAAGGTCCAATCAAATGATTGGAGATAATGCCCATTCACACATTCACGCTGAATCTTATCAGCGGGGCCGCGGGTTTTCATTATACAATAAAATATTTTTATACAGTAAAACGTAAAAAATGGTTCTACCAATGTCCGTTATAGACTTTAAAACCATCTAACCAGTGTGTGTTTGAGGTCCTTAGGTGGTTTATATGTATATAATGTGAGCATTTGGACCCGGTATTAGATGCTCATATATTTTGACTGTTGATATAACTGTAAGTTACTGAATGTTTTAAATAGAATATGTTATCTTACAGATTACATTTGTTTCTAATACTTAGGCTACTGCTTCATCAGGCTAGGCCATTGGGCAGCATGTGAGAATAGAGGGAAATATCGACCGGTTGGGCCAACTGAGAAGCTCGCAGCTATGGCCCCTTACTGCAACAAAGTCAATGTAATTCGTGGCGCTATACCTTATATGGTATGTTTCAAAACATTTTTTATTTTATTTTTAATTAAAACAGTTCACACAGTTCAGTTCAACATCACCAGTTATGAGAGCTTCATCAAGAACAAGTCGTAGGCTGAAAGTTTAGTTATAGTTCCCCTTTACCTATTTCGCCATTATTATTGAATTATTTATACGTTTACTAAGCCGCAAAAAATAATTTTTTGTCCTTCTGCTAGTACTTAACATACAAAAGTATTACAGTATTGTTTTTATTTATTTTTTGTGGTAATCTGATTCTGCTGCGTTTTACCCACATTACAAAGTCTGTCACGCAGATAAACTTCGAGCATTTCTTTAAGGGTTACAAACGGGCATACATTCCACCTGATGGTAAGTGGACGATGTGGCCAATGAGATCTTTATCTATCCTCGATAACTGAGGACTAAGTTAGAATTCCTCCTTACCAGTAAAAAGTGTCTCCAATCCTCTACACTCAAGAAGAAATTGTGACATGGTCACTAATTTCATTTTCGCTATATTGCATGGCGTACCTCATTAACTTTTCGTTCAAATCGATCAGCCACTTACTGTTAATCCCTACTGTACGGGCCGCAAGTAATCATAAAGCTTGTCATTCTTTTTCGTAAATCATACGTACTTTTGGCCTTATTACCCATATATTCAGGATACTTTTTATTGGCTTGGATTTGCTTCCTTTAAGTGATAAAAACGGCAGATGTATCATGATCCTTCCCGTATTCATTAACTTCAGAACAATAACAGATGATTAAGAC
This sequence comes from Parnassius smintheus behrii, assembly GCA_036936625.1. Classification (NCBI taxonomy): domain Eukaryota; kingdom Metazoa; phylum Arthropoda; class Insecta; order Lepidoptera; family Papilionidae; genus Parnassius; species Parnassius smintheus. Next base: position 38,708,073 of record JAUPFT010000011.1, read on the forward strand.
ACTTCTATAAAAAGGGTTATATTAAATATTTCTTGCAACTACCAATATTTTACAATCTAACTATATATAACATCATATAACCTATATAAAAATTAATGTTTGTTTGTACGTATTTTGTGCGCTGCCATACCGTTAGAACTTTGTCAACATATTGCTTGCACTTACGCGAAGGTTATAAGCATAGTTAGTACAATTAACTTACACTTGGTGGCGCGCGTATCGTACCAATAAATTATAAATATATATTTTATAATAAAATATATAATTTATTTGAAAGTTATATATCATTCAATTAATTTGTTATCGTTCCTAATTAAATCGATATTTCCTCAATTACTCTGCGGCAGCTACGCGCCGGGTACCAGCTAGTAACCTATAATATCAATAACCACGTTCACGCTGTTAGATGATCTTTCAAATGGTTTTTCGTTTTTTTCGTCAGTCATCCACGCAAAATATGTAATATTTGTATATGTCTGCATATAGATTAAAAGTAACTCTCTTCTCTTTTTCTTTCTTGATTGGTTTCCATATACACTAACACTTATGTTCAACGAAATAATGATTCTGGTTTTGGAAATAATCTTTACCTTTTAGTTCTTTTTCTGTTGTCAATCAGCACTATTCTGTTTTGGTTTGAAGACAAAGTGAGTGTAACTAAAGAAGTGAGTGGCAAAGTTAGCAGGAGACGCCCTAAATGAAAGTTTCTATACCAAATTAGCGATATATTTAAGATGGGCCTAATTAAGGGTACCCTTTATCGATGTTCACGTGGGTATAATATGGATTTAAAAGAAACGAGAGAAATGTGTAAGAATTGTGCTTAATGGAAGTCCGTAGTCTCTGCCTACCCCTCTGGGTACACAGGCGCACCACAGGAGTGAGAGTTAATGTATATATGTATGTATGTATATAAATGAGCTAAAGTAACCACTGTCATCCAATGCGTTTTCCAGCTCATTTGTCACAATATTTTTATTAAATGGAAAATTATTAATTTTACTGTAAGACCAAATACACAGTGCAAAAATAGTGTGGAAAACCGTTTATAAAATTAATAACTGCTTCCACAACTTAAAACCGTCTTAAGTTGGCGAAAGAATAGTTTGTTATAAAAACGGCTTTACGCGTTCTACATATATAATAAAACTAATCTTATTGGAGAACGAAACGATTCTTTAAGGTGATGTGGGCGCCAAAGCCAGATTTTTCACGCTTTATAGATGCGCAGAAAAGCAATTTTTTGTCATTAAAAGCTACGAATCTACATTTTTTTTAATTCATTATAAAAGTTAAAGATTTTTCTTAATGAATTATGTTGGCCAAAACACGATTGACACATTTTAGCTCGATAGAAAAAGATAGCAAAGTTTCCTCAAAATCTACAATTTTAGGTACGTCCACTAAGTGAAAAAGCGGTTTCATTCCAATGTAATGATAACCAGTAAATACGTGAGGGAATTATGGGTTTGTTTTTCAATAAAAGAGTATATATAATTTTAAAAAGAAATATCCAATAAATATTGTGCGCTTAAATAGCACGCGGGCCGACCAAACAGCCGCCAGTCGCACCTATAAAGCGTGAAAAATCTGCTTTTGGCGCCCACTTCACCTTAATATATAGTGTCTGGTAATTAATAGATAACCTTGGAATGGGTCTTGGCCATTAGGCCATTCAGAAAAAATACAAATAAAAAACAAATAGTAGTAACGATATGTTTTTTTTTAATAATATCGATATTTTTAGGTACATTATTTTGCATTCTTGCATACCACGACAAACAAATTAATTAAACACACAAATTAATGAATTTCATGGTTTATTTTTATTTTTATAGTAATTTACGTTAAATAATCTGATAGATCAACAACAAATAGTATGACTGCTATTACCCGGCTTTTTCAGAAAACAACTTGAATTTTTCTTCTAGTGAAAAATATTCATTTTGACAAAGTTTAAGCAACCGTAGCATAAGAAAAAATATTGCAACACAAGTGACCTATGATTTTAAAATAGTAAGTGCTTAAAGCCGATTTCAAAATGGTATTATTCATCATTATATCAAATGCAAATAGTTGAATTATTGCTATTTGTGTTTAAAAAGAGTATAATTTGGTTAAACAACAAAGCTTGAAACAATATTCGTTATACTGTACGTTCGTTACACTATATTCGTTATAAATTACAATTAATGTTCAAACTGTCTGTCATGAACTCTGATACATACCCTTTATGTACGAATAAATGCTCTCCTGATTAGTCGCGTATAGCGTCGAACGCTTATTTTTCAATGCGGCTGCCCGGATACGGCTACGTAAGTCTTCCGAGGAACGGATCGGTTTTGCGTAAACTTCTTCCTTAAGACAGCCCCAATAAAAAAACCAGCAGATTTAGTTCTGGTGAACGGGGGCCACAAAATTGGCCCCAGACGCTAATCCATCTGTTTTGATATGTTTTATTTAAAAATTCACGAACAGATAAAGCATAATGCGCAGGACAGCCGTCATTTTGCAAATTTTGGAAGATCGTTTTTAAGGAATTCTAAATAACTGTGGCCAGTTTGGTTCCTCGGTAATTGAAATGGGCCTGTAACTTTTCCGTTTATAATTCCAGTCCTATAACTTATTTTAAATTAATACTGTGACCTGTCTGCACGCATAACACGAGCGTTATCTAGTTGGCAGCTATGGAGATTGCGTAAATTCGTGTAACCATCTCTTATAAATGTTGATTCATCACTCCATAGAATTTTATTGCAAAACTGCGGGACTTCGTCCATTATCTCCAGCATTTGTCGGCAAAAACGCAATCTCGTGTTATAATCTCTTGGCTGAAGAGTCTGCACGCGTGTAACGTGATTGAAAGCGAGTGAAATGTTATGCGTCGAGCTATTGTTAACGTAGAAGTTGAAGGATCTAGCGTAATTTCGTCTAGCACCACGTAGAAGACGTGGCATTTTGTCCACAATCTAAACAATCCAGTCACACAAAACAAGTCCAAATCAGTAAACAAAACGAATCAGCATTACAGCTCTTCACAAGTCCACTGCTGAACATAGGCCTCCCCCAAGGAATGCCACAAAGCACGGTCCTGAGCCACCTGAATCCATCGACTTCCTGCATGTCACCAGGTCGTCGCCTACCGGTACGAGGCTGCCACTCGAGAACCTTTTCTCCCCAACCGTTATCGGTTCTTCGCGCTATATGGCCGGCCCATTGCCACTTCAGCTTACTAATCCGTTGGACTATGTCGGTCACTCTGCTTCTACTGCGGATATCGTCATTTTTTGGTTTCCATTGCGCTATTCCAAATTTACCTGCCTTCGGCTCACCGCTTTCTCTTGTGCCTAGTTTTGCGTTGAAGACTTCCATCAACACCGTATAGTGTGTTTTGGAGAAATGCGTGACTCTAGAGATATCCTCATACACTTCCTTCACCTCCTCATCGGGATGTGCCGAGGTTAGTGCGTAAACCTGTATGACCTTCAGAGAATACCGTTTAGTGATTCTAAGTATCAGGCACTCAATCCTCCCAATCTTTAACAACAAAACAAATACAAACAAAACGAATACTAGTCCAGTAAAATAGCCAGGTCGTCGTTTTAACATTGATTCATAATAAGTAGCAACAGCTAAAAAGGGAAACGTAATAAACACATGCGAAGTCGAGCAAGTCGAGTGACACAGTCTCTATGGGCTTGGTTAAAAAATATCGATATTTTCTCATAAAAATATCAACGATATATATATCGATGTTTTAATTCGCGGTATATAGAAACTCGATGTTTATTTTGGAGTGTCGAATACGTATCAATTTCGATATGTTTGAAAATATTGTATTAATCGACAAAACATTAAGCAAAAAAAGAAGCTTCAAAAGCATTAATGTGCTGTTTGTCAAAGCATTAATGTTTTTCGTCGTCCAACCAACCATTTTAGGCCTTATCCTACTACATCATGAAAAACATAACGATATATCGATATATTTTTAACTTGCCCATCCCTGAGTTCTATAGTACGTTTCACGGGTAGGCGGAAAAAAGTACATTGACCTCAAGTATTATGTTAGCATCGGAACAAAACGACAGTTATTGCTTCCATAAATTTCTTCATAGATTAGGTATCGTTATGCGCCAAGCGTATCTCATGGTACGGGGTAGGGTGAAGGAAGCGGTCATTCAGAGATAATAAACCTGTTTCGACGCAATTTGGGATAGGTCTCACGCCGTGCGTATTTGAGAAAGCGGATGGAGCAGAACTCATTCCTTATTCTGCTTTGGGATGCACTTGCGTTGCGTGCAGATAGTTTGAGATTTAAAATTTTCGGTTATAGTAGTTGTTTTAATTTTTATTAAGTTTGTTTTGTTAGTTGTATTATTACGTTTTGTATTAAAGTTTTTGTTATTGTTTTGTGACGTTTTGTATATTATCACTAGTATGAAATCGGGTCCATCGACATGAAAATCTCATAAAGACTTTACGTCACCACGAAAGAAGCGGAAAGTCTCGCATATTTCGGAAACCGAAAAAATAATGATTGTAAACATTTATAAATATGTAAAAGAAACGTGGTCTAGTGACGTATATCCATCCAAAACGGATATGAAAAAGAAGACTGCCTATATTTTAGGTTATAATCAATGTGGCGGACTCTTCTACGTCTTCATCTTCATAAAATGATTCTGAAATAGATAGTCAAGTGTCTCTGAAAATCTATTATGAGAAGTTTTATGCATGCTTCAAGGTTGGCTGCTTAAGAATACTTAGCATTAAAAGTTCGTCTTTTTACCTGACTGCCAAGAAGTGTTTATGTTTTATACAACTACCTATCTACCTACTCATTAAAGTACTTACCAACTATTAACGTAATAATGAAAATCGTAATAACTCATGATTTATAAATAATAAACCTAAATTAATATTCATTTGCTTTTTAATTCATTTAGATACAGGATAATCTTTTTTCTTTATTATATAATAATAGACATAGGGCCTGTAAGGAACTTGCACTCGGCGCCCTTATCTTTGTGAATGACTAACGATAAAGGGATAAAAAAATGAACCTAAACAAAAAAGACTGCCTACGCTGATGTTATCGTCAAAGGTCAATGTACTTTTTTCCGCCTGCCCTAGAAACGTACTATACAAGTTCTCTAGACTCCCTATCAGTTTTTTTTTACATTTACTATCTCGCTCGCACTCGTTCCAATCACTTCCTCTTTGTTTAGCATAGACAAAAGATGGGTGGTGCTGGTTCGAGCTGGTAGCCATTATGGACGCTCACACCACATATTTCAAACCCATATCGGACTATTGAGATATACTTCAATGTAATAGATTAACCAATTTCAATTCGCTAAACTATTTTTAATGGAACTTTTAACCTAAGATGGATTTAAATAGGCTTTATTTATTCTGTTCTATACTGACTGACGTCTTTAATGTTTTTATTTAAACCCAAAAGGTTAAGTACATTTAATGTTCAAATTTGTTTTAATATTGCAAACATTACTGTTTAACCAAATTTCATTCCCTATAGACTCGAATAGCACAACCAAAACTTTGCTGATAACTTCGCCGCATGTCTTTTTCGTTCAAATTTTCTTTAAATAGTGTAATTTATTGCCCCCGTATTACTCTATAGCTTTCTTACCTAGTAAATTTTCACCGTTATATAATTAATTTTCACTCTCATATAGTCGTAAATTCTTAAACAAAACATAAATTCATCTGTAACTTTGCTGAATATTGGTCTATTCAGCTGAAATTTTCTTTTAATAAAATCTTTAATAGTGTATTTAATTGTCATCCGTAGTTTACAATAGTTTTTTCAGTACATTTTCACCATTTCATTTAAATAACAAATTTTCATAAAATTCGCTTTCTTATAGTCGTATTTTCATAGGATTTTTAAACTTTCATAAATTTTCGTTTCTTACGCTCTTTTTGCTCTTGTCTGTCCCGTGCAGAAACTGCCATCCGCGCACTAATCTGCGCAATAAAACCCACGCAATCATTAAAAAAGGAAAAATCGAACTCCCACCTTCCCGCTTCCCAATTTACAGCGTAAAAAACTTGCTCAACAAGAACTACTCGTTGAATCTCAAAATCCGGGAATATGCTTGGCTATGGTTCAAGAGCCCTATATAGGCGCCCAAGGTGAAATCCAACAATACCCTAGAACACGTATAATCCATAAGACACTGAACGGAACAAAACCCATAAAAGCAGCTATTATAATTTTTGAATGTACCACTGAAACAATAGAAAAACTATTTTTAAAGACTGAAAATATTGCTGTAGCTATCCTTCAAACTAGTTCTTGGGAAATAGGGATCGAATCTGTATATTTTGAAGACAGCTTGCCTATTGAGCCTTACTTGGACACATACAATATATTAAGGAAACATTTGATATGAAATGGGTTTTACTAACTGGAGATAGCAACGCTTGGAGTACGTGGTGGCGAAGCGAAAAAGACGAGCAAAGATAATCTTTAATAGAAACTCCACGTGAAATGGACATGCAAGTAAAGGAATGGAACCTACATTCTACACAATTAGAGGGGGGAGAAATTCATAAGTCACGTTGATATAACTACATGTTACACAGATATGCTACAACTATAAGCGATTGGAAAGTAAACAAAACTGTAACAAGTTCTGACCACAACACTATTTCCTTTCCAATAGATATATAAGCCAAAATTAGATAGACCTGACTATAGCACCAGGATATACAATACAAAAAAGCAGACTGGATTGAATTCAAAAAATATTTACATATTATACTGAAAGAAGGAAACATAACTGAGAGTTCAATAGAAGAAGTTAATAACAGAAAAATTAGAAACAATACTTAAATACACTGGGTTGAAAAATCATGTGAATAATATATACCCAAAATAAATAAAAATAAAATAAACTTTTACTTGCCTTGGTGGAATAATAAACTTGAAACAATGGAAAAAGATGTAATGTCAAAGAAGAGAAGAATAAAATGTGTAGCACCACAAAGACGACAGAATATGGTAGAAGAATACCTGGAGATAAAAAGAAATTATGTGGAAGAAGCTAAAAACGCCCAAACAAAAAATTGGAAGGAATTCTGCACGAAACAAGAGCAGTAAAGTGTATGGGTCGGAATTTACAGAATTATACTTCAAACTGCTAAAAGACATGTATAATAGCTGCTTTTATCACGTAGACTCGACGACTTCCTGCCACCAGAACAAACCGTTTTCCAAAAAGGCTTTAGTACCATAGACCACATACATACCCTTCGGCAAATTGTACAGTAGACCGAAGAGTACAATCTGCCACTACGTCTTGCGTATATGGACTCTAAGAGTCTTTGATTCCGTCAACATTTGGGCGGTGCTGCAGTCCCTTCAGCAGTGCCAAGTTCACTGTCGATATATCGAAATGCTGAAATGTTTCTACAGTAGAGCTACGATGGCTATCTGAGTACAGAACCAGAGAACGAAACCAATCCGACTGCAGAGAGGTCTAAGACGGTGACGTTATACCCCCGAAATTCTTTATCGCTACGTTGAAGATGTTTTCAAGCTATTGAATTGAAAGGAATACGTAATTAACATCATTAGCGAGTACCTAACTCACTTTCGATTTGCCGACAATATATAACAGAATCTCTGAACAACTTAAGCGTTATAATCAATGACCTCAGTAATGCCTCCCATCGATTACGTCTTGAGATGAACAACAAAACAAAGATCATGTGTAACGTAAATGTCACACGTATGCCGGTAGTTGTTGGGAGCACTAAGCTCAAAGTTGTTGACGAGTATGTTTACCTGAGACAAGTGGTCGGACTAGGAAGTCGAACCGAAGTTGGACTTACCTAGTCGGACTGCATGTCCCATCGGTCGAAACCGAGAGGTCAATCGACTGATTCAACTCGGCTGGGCAGCGGTCGGGAAATTACGATATATATCTTCTCGTCAGGTATACTGGGGTATAAAAGTTGAAAACGAGGATGTACAACCAGTGCGTGTTACTAGTGATGAATTATGGACTGTGCTGTGTGAATGGTGCTTTACTGCTGGCCGTATAAGAATGCTCAAGGTCGCGCGACACTCCTCTATATGGAGTGACAACCTGGTAAGACATGCAGGAAGTCGATGAATGCAGGTGGCTGAGGACCGTGCTTTGTTATTTTTTTTAATTACCTGGGGGAGGCCTATGTTCAGAAGTGAACTTGTGAAGGACTGTAATGATGATGACGCCGGCCTTTTAAAAGGGCTCGTTTTTTTAAGATCCCTAAGTCGTATCAGTCCGGAAAACTCGCCGGTGGTAAACATTTTCACAGAGAAGCCGTGCGAGGAAAAACACTCCTAGGAAATCGCACAGTAGTGGACCGCCAAGTATCCAGATGATGTGGATGGTAACTTTAGTTTTGACACGATGTGCGTTGGTGAAATTTGACGGCTAGAATTAATCCGAACATATCCTCAGAGCACTTCCCGTGGTAAATACGATAGAATATGCAAGGGGATGCAATGCAACATCTTCTTCACAGTGCCAGTGAGTCGAGCCGATCAGAGAGAACTCGGTCGTTGACGATTCGAACTGCTATGCGCTGGATGCGGTCGAATGGAAGGAGCTGGCACTGGGGAGCCCAGGCCCAGAGATGAGAACAGTATACCATGCGAGGCCAAACCTGTGCCTTCCTCTCCAAGTGACCACGAAACTACACTCATTTTCACTCGATTTGTCGACGCCGAGGGTTCCGATGCTGGCAACAAGGGGAGTGCCCTAAAACTGACGCGATAGAACAAAGGAGTTTTTATTGGTAAACGCGCAAACTTGTGTCTTCTGGGAATTGAACTGGACTAAATTTAGTCGCCCCCAATCCGAACTATGTTCAATAAAGACTCGACTTCAGACACAAGTTTGTTCCGTTACTCGACGACGTGTTCCCGAGAAATATTGGCACGGCTGGTGTATAAAGCATCACTAGTGCTATCGTCCGCAATCAATGAATGTTACTGGCTTGCAACATATCGTATACTCACTATAATATGTCGTCGAAATATTTAATTATTTTTTACACGTTCCGGTTTCCTCACAATGTTTTCCGTCGAGCAAGTAAATCCGCATTAAAATTGTATGTAACTTTGTGTGGTGTCGACAAGAATCGAACCCAGGTTGCTCGCATACTGTGTAATTTACGGCTAGCCCTTAGCCCCTGAGCTACCCACGTCTTGCACCATGGTCTGTACGTACAATTTTATAGTTATATCAAATAAACGCGGTCTCTTGCCTACAATAAATGTTTCTATTGGATTATAGTTTAACAAAAAGCTAAAATAGTTTTCTTTGAATTCTCTTTATAAAAAATCTCTCCGTTATACCAACCACAATGTGTTTTTGGTGTTTAGTAAAAAAAATTATATTCTCTAGACGTTTTCTTGTATATATTCGTTATAATAAATGACGAATACAATCAGGTAGTATATTTTGGTGTCATTACGTTCAAGCTAGTGTATATTCAGAGCCTAAAATTCAATTTTTTCTACCTTACCGGCCCTTGAAAATCCACTGCCGGACATAATTTTACCTGTTATGGTAGAATTTGTCTTAATCGCTATCACGCTTGAGAAGTGGATTAACGATCACGGTGGGTACTAACCCTCTTGCACCTTCGACTCATTCCAGTCAAGGGCCGGACATCTACGGCCCATTTAAAACGTTAATATTGTGTTAATTGAAAAAAATCGATTATTAGTATCCCACATAGTGCCCTGTGAATAAATTATCAATTATATTTCAGAACCTAGCTGAAAATGATCCGCCGAAACATCGCCCCGACCTGTTGCACATCAAATCTATAAAGGAGCGAATTATAAATATCGAAAAGGTACGATGCAATTATATTAGCAAATATAAAACAAAGATATTTTCCAGATATTATAATGATTTTCCCGCAAGTACCTAACTACGGTCGCTGTGAGACCTTGGTGAAACATATTGCCCAATAACTATCACAAAGTTTACACTAAATCTGGCAGGATAAAGACGTTGCATAAGGAGCTCGAGACGATGCTATTTTCGTATTACGTTGTAAACACGTTCCGTCCGCATTGTCTCAATCCACGGAGCCAAATTTAGCGGCCATATGTTAGGGTGCGATTATGGTAATAATAATTGTCAACGTTGGTGTGCCGTACCGTGGAAGCGCATTCCAGCTGCGCGCACGGATAAAGACAATGTTTAGGTTGATTTGAAATCGGAACACAACATGCCGACATCGTGTTTGACAAACATTACTTGTTGGAAAATCGACTGACATTTGGCGTGCCGCCAGAAAGCCATCTAACGCACACAATCATGTACCGCACACCCACACACATGACATTACACATATTTCCCGTTGCTAGTTAAAACAGATTGATAATGCCCAAGTGTCGCACGGGAAGAACTTTATTTTCGCTCTAGGCCGTCATTTTAAAAACGCCATCGGGTGTTTGATTACCGAAACGCACGGGCAGTCATTTTTCATGCCACTGTCAAGGTTGATTTAAGGTTACGTTATAAATACAATCTCGAAACGAATGTCAACGTGCCGTGGCTCCTGGTATAAAGACGTCTGTCGCTTAGGTTATAGATAGAATTTGCAATGCCATTGTTAGCCCAGGGGTGGCTGGTTTATATTTGTGCTGATTGTTGTACAGGTGGCGTCCGCGCTGGCCGCTTTTGGATCTGTCGACGTAAAACCTTACGGCAGCCGCACCGCACTTATAGCGACTGGCACGCAATTCACGTAAGTCTCTGACGTAATATATCGTGATAAAATCAATTTCGATATAATGCTTTGACGCAAATGAATTCAAAAATTATATAAGACAATTCCAAAGCCGTCGTTACCTTGACTGCCAATGATTATTTTAATCAAGGATTGAAAAGTTTAAAGAGTGAAAACACTTTCAAAGAAGAATAAGTCATAAACTATGTTAATAAATCTATTTAAACATCAGAATCCAAATTGCTTAATATTACTTAAACTTAGAAAAATTTGGTTTTTATGATCAACTAAATTTGAGATTAAAACCGTGCAAGGTATACTCCGTCTAATCTTACCAAATCAGATGTTAAAATACATTGGACGTGGTATATGTTTTAATCTATCTATATGTTTTAATTATATTAGTTTTAACTCTGAAAGATCCTACTTAACTTTACAGAAATATTATATAATTTTTATTATAAATATGCTATTAATATATATACATATATATATATATATATATATATATATATATATATATATATATATATATATATATAATACATAATTCAAACATAATATATAATACATAATTCAACCGTTTAACTCGGTAGGGGAATCCCCCCATGGGAATTAAAAATAGGTAAATCAAACGCGATAAAATCCGTAACAAGTGGTAAAATTGAAAATTTTGTACAGCCGACTTCAATATAAATAAAATGAGAACTTATAATTATAATTATAAGTTCTTATAATATTAATGTGGTCGAAGTCAATTAAATACGCATTATTAAGAATAACTCAAAAACTACTAGTCAGATCTTGATAAATTTATATGGTACCACATGAGAAGTATTAGCTTTCGAATAAGAAAAGGTTTACCAAAATCGGTTCACTTAGAAAAACGTTCTGAGGTACACGCGCTTTTAAAAAATACAGTTGAATTGAGTACCTCATCCCCTTTTTGAAGTCGGTTAAAAATAGTTTTTTTTTTAATGTGCAGTGTTCAAGTAAATATAAGAAATCATCATGTTCACCTATTGTCACTTAATCTACTATTGTGTTGGGCTTGTAATGTTATGGAGAGGCAATATATTTATAGGCTGCTAAAACACCTGAAACTTTTGTGTTAAGAGTCGTGTCTGTCAGTAGTGTTTTACTCGGTTGTTCTATGTTCTGAGATGTTAGTGCTAAGCCTTTTGGCTTTTATAGCTTCATCTGACTCAGGGCTGTGGGCTGTATAAAATGGCTGCAAGAACCCATGGGTTGTATTAACCAGTTTGACTGTAAGCTCTTCACTCCAATGTTATTGAAAAATATTGTAAACTCGACTCCTGAGAGTCGTATTCAAATATGTCAAAATGCTTGTGGCTTCCAACAGCTACGTGAATATATACAGGTCTGTTTACTACCTTTAATAATGTGATATGAAGTATAATATATTTAAAGAGATATCTAGGCTTACGTAAAACATTAATTCTACCAAAAAGATGTTTGCAATTAGTTTATTGTGAACAAAGCTTCTTTTAGAAGTTGTTGCTGAAATATAATGTTTATATTTTTATGATAATAAAGTTTCAACGTGTTACAAATGCCGAAACGACCAAATGACAGATGATTATCGCTGCCCACGAACACCTTGGCCAACTTCTAACAAATAATGTTGTAAGTGCGTTGTCAAATATGAGATCTAAAATGAGTATGATTCACAGACTATATATATATATATATATATATATATATATATATATATATATATATATATATATATATATATATAATGGTTTTCCGTATTAAAAAGTAGTAAAGTTAGTCATTTAAAGTTGTCATTTAAAAAATAAACCGTTTCACATTAGTTTGAATTTAATGTATGTAATTTACATTACATTGTTTCAGAGCGGACAAAATCTTGAAGCAATTTAGGGATAGCCGCGATTACAGAATATCGCCGTATAACGCTTTCAGACATTCCACGGCTGGTCGCATCGCAATCTGGTACTTAATTTCTTATAATATTTAGCGTTTATGTTTGTCACATCTTTCCTATTTTACAACTGCTTTTAAACAATTGTATATGTGACTGAAACAGAAACTATTAAGCAAGATCAATTATTTTTCAGTAATATGGGTTTCGTATGGTGAGTGTAAAGAACCGGAGACCCTTTTTACCGAAAATGAGGCATTCCATCTTAGTCCTCGGGGGTGACAACGCATCTGCATTTCGATTTTTAACTGAAGACAGATCCATATGTCTACGGGCTACAGCATCCACTTGCCATAAGGTGGATTGTGTCCTCATTTGTCGCCTTTATTCTATAACAAAATTATAATAGTGGTTTACTATTGTGCCTTGATTACTGAACTTAAAAGTCACAAATCTGAACGCTTTAATAAAATGAGTGAGTGCAGCTTTGGCTATGACCACAATACTACCTTCTCATTTAAAAGCACACTACATAGTTTAAAAGCGACAGTAGCCTAATGGCAGGGCGCAGACCGCTAACTCAAAAGGTCGTGGGTTCGAATCCACCATTCGACTACTGCCGTGAACCACTCCTAACACAAGCATTTTCAGCTTACCAGGAGTGGTTAAAGGGAATATTAGTAATGTTAATTAATAGGATTACTAACATTCTTTAAAAAAAAATAAAAAATGGTATAAACAAAGTCGTTTCCCGCCGTCTGTACGCTTAAATCTTACAAACTATGCAACTGATTTTGATACGGTTTTCATCAATACACATAATGATTCAAGTTTATATATATATTATACGTGCATATGAAGTCGAGATCCAAAAAATCACCCGTGCTAAGCCAGGGCAGATCGCTAGTTATCTTATAAATTAAGGCTGAATTTCGTTTAATGAAATTGAAACTCAATCATGTGTGAAATTTGTTTGCAAGTCTTGGAGTCTATAACAGAAATTATACTTAAGATCTGAGAGACGAAAAGACAGAAACTCACACATGTGCAAACACATGAACATATTACACACACACACAAGTGCGTGCGAACGCACGCATAAAGTCGAAATTGAAATTAACGCTGCAATACATGTTGGCCAAGCCTCAGCCAATGCGAGCTTAAGCAAATTGATACAAGGCGAGTGCTACAGTCTACATGTTGGCCAAGTTTGAACGAGTGATCATACTGACATGGCCAACTAACATGTGGACACGAATTGCCGAGTGCATTCGAGCGTCTATGATTTGTGCAGAAAACCCGACAATGTACCGTAATGAGACAAGTCGTGGCAAGGGATAATCCGTATACACGTTGGCAGGTGAGCACCAACTCGGCCAGCTAGGCGAGCGAAAACGAACAATGGGGAGGCTATACAAATGAGCTGTCTATACCTTGGTACTCGCCTTCGATCGGCCAACATGTATAGCCGACATTATAATATATGTGGTTTGCAAAATGTATATGTAAATGCTAATGGAGAAAATATTTATGAATTCAAGTATTTGACATTGGCACGATACAATGCTATAAATTTAAACAAAATCTACTCTGCCTTAGAACAATAAAACTTTAGTTGAAGAAAGTAAAATCACTGTAAAATTAAATGACAGTTGTAAATTACTCCACGAACATTTTCTTTACTTTTAGGGTTCAACTGTACTATAAGGAACTCTTATATTTTCTTTCTGCCCGTCTGATCTTATGTGTCGCAGAGTATAGCTTGTAGATTTTTCACCGAATTAAATAAAGATTGATTAAGTAAAATAAACGATATATTCTTTTATTTTACTTTATTTTATCAATTTGTATCAAGTAAACACATATTTTAAATAATACTAAGATTTCATATACTACACTTAGCAATTAAGTAAAATTTCGAAATATCAAGCTTCAATGTATTTAAAACAACTGAATATCTGAAAATAGCTTCTAGTACTGAGTACTTTCGATTCAAATTTTAACTAAGACTAGATTAATGATTTCTTAAATTTACGCGAACACTACACATTGAATAAAACTAAATTTACGGATTTTATCGCGTTTATTTCACTACTTTTACTTATTTTTAATTCCCGACGTTTTAGGTGCTTTACAGCAACCATGGTCACGGGGGGGACTGAGATGTTTGACGTCCCAATGTCGAATTGGGACGTCGAACATCTCAGTCCCCCCCGTTAATATTGACTACGAATTTTATTCAATAAGACTAGATTTTAAATGTTCGCTTACTGGGAGTAAGTAAATATTTAAAATCACGATGTTCAATTCATCCTGGCAAACAACCTCAACATTTTGAGTGCATCGGTCGTACTATGAGCAAACCTAACACGCTTTCGGTTATTATTTAATAAAATGTAATTGTTGAAACTTCACACCGTTTTAACAATTTTCAAAAGTCATTTTAAACTACGTAGTAGAAAACAAAATTCTATTATAATTTGTCATTGGCAAACATCCGTAATTGTATTCATAATAAAAAGTCACCATATAAATTATAATGGCCCTATATAAAATAATAATAAATAACATATTATACCATTTTACTTGATAACATGTTGGTGGTATACAGTTTGATAGTTAACGACAAAATTATTTAGTTATGACGCTGGGTTTTCTGGGTTTGAATTTCAGTCAAGGCCGATATTTTTATAAAAACGCACATTATTTCGTTTTTACAGTTTTCGCGTCTGGATGTGTGGCATTGTGCTTTTTCATGTCTCTGACACAAAATCGCAACGTATCTACGATCTTATCAAATGGGTTATTCCGTTTATCCACCCTTAGAAATATACCCTAGGGTGGACACTCGCGTGTTCATTTATCCACCCAAGACGGGGTGGATAATTGGAATTCGTATATTATTTTTTTTCCTTTTCTGTAATAGAGAATTTTTAACCACAACACTTTCCTATACGCTATTGGATCTAGAGTTACCGCGGCTGCAAGCACCAGATTTGCCTTCTAATTGTTCCTCGTTTCGTCACTGCAGGCGGATTTGATTGCCGGGCGTCTTATTTTTTTAAGTTGCTCCGTCGCTGGTACAGGTTTCTTTCATCTGGCAAACACATATTTCAGATGTTTCAACCGCCATGTATCGGACGTCAGGAAATCCTTCTTGTATATTTCTTAGTTGACTTAAGATATTGGGGGACTCCTTAAGATAAGAGCTAGTGACTGCACCTCTGTTTTCATGGACATTATGATACTATGTCCCTCACAGTTATTTCTTTTTCTTTACCATCAACCCATAAAAAGTCCACTGCTGGATATGGGACTCACCCGTCGTAAAGAGGTTTTTTTATAGGATAAGGTGGTAAACGAGCACACAGCCCACCTGATGGTGTTTCCTGTGGCCCATAGACATCTACATCTATTCTCGATTACGAATCCAAATGCAGACGCAGAAACGCGTTGTCACCCGTGAGGACTAAGTTGGAATGCCTCGTTTTTTTTATAGAAGTGCAAACGAAGGGCAAACGAGCATGCGGCTCACCTGATGTTAAGTGACTACTGCCGCCCATGATCAACCGCAACACCAGGGGAATTGCAGGTGCGTTGCCGGCCCTTTAGAAAGGAGTACGCTCTTTTCTTGAAGGTCCCCAGGTCGTATCGGTCCGGAAAAATCGCTGGTGGTAAGCTATTCCACAGAGAGGTTGTACGCGGAAGAAAACTCCTCTTGAAACGTACAGTGGTGGACCGCCAAGCATCCAGATGGTGTGGATGGTATCGGGACGTTTGCCCCGTAGTGCGTGCACAAAATTTGGCGGCTGGGATTAATCCGAACAATTCCTCAGAGCACTCTCCATGGTATATGCGAAAGAAAATGCAAAGAGATGCAACATCTCTTCGCAGTGCCAGTGAATCGAGCCGATCGGAAAGCACTCGGTCGTCGACGATTCGAGCCGCTCCTCGTTGGATGTGGTCAAGTGGAAGGAGCTGGTACTGGGGAGCCCCAGCCCAGAGATGGGAACAGTATTCCATGTGCGGCCGAACCTGCGCCTTGTAAAGTTGCAGGCGGTGTGCCGGCATGAAATACTGTCCCGCTCTGCTGAGCACGCCAAGCTTGCCAATTTGGCCTTCTCTTCCAAGTGACCACGAAACTGCACGTCACTCGATATGTCGACGCCGAGGATTCCGATACTGGCTGAGGCAACAAGGGAGTGCCTTGAAACTGAGGAGATACGATAAAGGGGTTCTTTTTAGCGGTTAACGCGCAAACTTGTGTCTTCTGGGGGTTAAACTGGACTAGATTTAGTCGCCCCCAATCCGAGACTCTGTTCAGCAAAGACTCGACTTCAGACACAGGTTTGTCCCGGCACTCGAAGACCTTTTCCCGAGAAATATTGGCTCGGCCGGTGTAACGAGCATCACCAGTGCTTTCATCTGCATAGCAATGAATGTTACGGGTTTCGTTTCCAGTAAAAAGGGTCTCCGGTTCTCTGCACTCACCATACGAAACACAGCAGCTTGAAGCTAGTATTTGACGCTGGTATTCTGTAAGAGCGTGGTCCATCCCCGGTCGAGCTGACCCATTCGTGCTATAACTATACTACTAATATAACTGCAGCATGGCTCTATCACGTATTTAAGGTTTTTCCTTGTGACGTGACCAGTTCAACAGGTTGACGATATCGACAAGACGTCTCGCATTTTTGAAGCTGCTCGGTAGATTCTAGGTATTTTACGTCTGGCCTAAACGAAGAGGTATACCACCATCTAATACAAACCATAGGATTCATGTGACGTTTCTCAAAGTTGCCTCTTACGACGCCCACTTTACTGGTAATTTATTCACTTATTGCAATCATCGTTTACAAAGGGCGGACTTAATGCGGCATTCTTTAATAGTGCCTATCAGCTGTTAGCCGTCGAAAATAAGTTGAATAAGTTCGTAAGTCGGTGCAGTGTAAAAAAATCACCTTCATGTTTATGTTTCAGGGGCGGTGCCTTCATTACTGGAAGTCTGTTGTTGCTACTATTACATAAGAAAGTGAAGTCGTGAACACAAGCGGAGTTTAACACAACGTTCTAAAAAAGCAGCAAAGTGAAACGTCTAAAAACCTCCGTTAACTGTCGTCGTATTATAATAATCTTTACACTATGTAGTTACTTTACAAGCTTTTAATTACATAGTTAGGTATCAATATTATGATTCAATAAGAAAACTTAAAATAATAGTATATAAGGAACATAAAAAACTAATCGATTGTTACTACTTTGGAATAAATATTTTGTTATAGAATTCATATTTCTTTTATTTCATCATCATTATCATTATTACAGCCCTTCACAAGTCCACTGTATATTTCTTTTAGTTAATTATCGTAATTGCCATGAAGTGGCGGCTGAGAATATCCACTACCCCATATCTTCCCGTGGGCGTCGTAAGAGGCGACAGAGGGAGGCAGGCAGGAGACTTTTTATTGTATAGTTGTTGTTATCATTTTCCTGACCACACAATAAAAAAACTGAGGTTGCCAGCCCGCTTGCCAAGCGTGGCAAGTATGGCAAACATCCCCCCCATCAGGAACGACACAAACAAACGGCCTTCAGTCCCCGGCGGCCCTGCTATTCCTGGTTACGGTGGCGACCATGGTAACGGCGAGGCAGGGGGTGCTAAGAATCTCCGGTGGGGGTTCGGTTGCCACCTATGACCACTCGACCTGGCAACATATAACACACGAACACTGAGGACTGACGAGAAGGTACTGGAGCTGGAAGAAGAGATAGACTAGTTGCGCTAACATATAATAGGATTATACGAGGTCCGAAGAGAGGGAGAAGACACGGTAATCCTCGAATGCGGCAACTTGTTCTATCACCAGGAGGGTGACCATCTGTCCCAAGGAGGTGTCAGATTTATCGTCCACAAGCCTCTCGTCAACCACGTTGTAAAGATTGAGAGGGTGTCGACGAGAGTCACGTAAATCTGATACTCAGAGTCACTTAACGGTATTCGCTGAAGGTCATACAGATTTGCGCACCAACCTCGGCACAACTCGATGAGGAGGTGGAGGAAGAAGAAGAAGAAAGTGGCTTATGACAGAGTGGACAGGAATGTGTTATGGCATACACGGAACTCTTATGGGTTGAGCGCTGGTTTGATACAGGCATTAAGGTCTCTCTATAGGGACTCTAGTGCTTGTGTCAGGATCAATGGGGTCTACTCGCACTGGTTTGGTATTCAAAAAGGTGTCAGACAGGGCTGTGTAGCTTCCCCTTGGCTGCTCAACCTATTTATGGACAGGTGTTTGCAAACTTTGAAAGATGAAGAATGTGTGTTAAGAATGGGCGAGTTAACCGTCAAATGTCTTTTGTATGCCGATGATGAAGTCATATTTGCGCTATCGGCGGCTGAGTTGCAAATGATGGTTACATTAATGAACTAGGCATTAAAATAAAGGGGAATGAAAGTGAACGCAAGTAAGACGAAAGTAATGGTTTTTGAATGAGAAGAAAGCAAAACGTTATGTGAATTAAGAATAGAGAGTTAATTGAGCAAGCGCATGAGTTTGTGTATTTGGGATGTGTATTTAGCAGGGATGGTAGATATGATACGGATATAGAACGACGAGTAAATGCAGGGAATAGAGTGAATGGGGCACTACACTCTATTATGAAGAATCAGAATGTGTCAAAAAAGGCACGTATGGTAATTCATAATGCTGTGTTAGTCCCTACTTTAATGTATGGTAGTGAAAGCTGGGTGTGGCAGAAGAAGCATGAAAGTAGAATAAATGCTGTAGAAATGCGGTCTTTAAGGAGTATGCTAGGGTTGAATCTGAATGACAGGGTGAGAAATTGCGTGATAAAAGATAAATGTGGTATGCAATATGATGTTGTGACCAGGATTAAGAAAGGAATGCTTCGGTGGTTTGGTCATGTAGAAAGAATGAATGAGGAAAGAGTGACAAAGCAAATTTATAGGGCAGATGTGAACGGCAGAGACGGGAAGGGACGCCCTAGAAGAAAGTTTATCGACCGAATTGGCGATATAAAATGGGCCACTTTAGAAGTACCCTTAACCGACAAGCATGTATGCGTAGATATATGGATGTAAAGGAGGCGAAAGAGGGATGTCAGGATCGTGCCAAATGGAAGTCCGTAGTCTCTGCCTACCCCTCTGGGTGACAGGCGTGAATGTTTATGTTATGAGGTGGAGGAAATCTATGAGGATATCTCTAAAGCCATGCATTCGTCCAAAACCCACTATACGGTGTTGATGGGAGACTTCAACGCAAAACTAGGCACAAGAAAAAGCGGTAAGTTAAAGTTACGGAAGTGCGCCGCACCGTTCACACCTCAGTGGTTTCCAAGAGGAAAATCCACGAATTAGACCAGCTACTTGACCATCCGCCTTACCAGATCTAGCCCCAAATGACTTCATTTTGTTCTCTTATCTAAAAATTGCGCTAGGAGGACGGAGGTTTTCGTCAAATTAGGAGGCAATTACCTTCGTGAACACTTATTTTGCAGAGAAAAACGCTGAGTACTATTTGGACGGGTTAGAGAGTTGGGAGAAGTGTGTAGATTTACAAGGAAACTTTGTAGAAAAATAAAAATAAATTTAAATAAAAAATTCTTTGTATCTTTCTTTTCAGACCACCCACGTATTAACAAAAATTTAGGTATTGCTAAGATTGATTTGGTTTTCAGTTTGCACCCATACAGATAAAACGTTCCATAATCTCAATTAAAACACTGTGTAGCTTTTAACTGTTTAAGAACTCATTAGACAAATTTAATTCTACAAAAATGAAACTTAAAACTGATAAACATCGATAATTGTATAACCACTCGCTTCAATGACAAGTTATTTCA
Organism: Parnassius smintheus behrii; assembly: GCA_036936625.1. NCBI lineage: Eukaryota > Metazoa > Arthropoda > Insecta > Lepidoptera > Papilionidae > Parnassius > Parnassius smintheus. The sequence goes on from JAUPFT010000011.1 coordinate 38,728,609, forward strand.
AAAGTTTCATAGTTTTCGCAATCAATCTTTCAGCTGAACCTGAGAAATAAAATTCACACTAAATGTTCCCATTCCTCGGTCTCGGTCAAACTGTGAGTAGATAAAACATACATTATTACGGCCGAAATATTCTTTGTTTATTTTGGCTTAAGAATTTCAAAGCGCCAAACTATATCGAATGTATAAACTTGTGTGTTTCATTCACCAAAGCGCAGCAAGTAATGAAGAAATCAGCAGGAAGTTGCACGGTCGCCGGTTTGTAATTGTTCTACGAGTGAACGGTAAATCACCGTATATCACGCATGTCAAAATGTTTGCCCGGCTTCATACCGCAGCGGGGGCGGGTGGCGCTGCGTAAGCAAAGTACAGAATCGTTTCCAGTCAGTTATTAAACGCAATTGATTCCATTCCAACACAAATGGATTTTATGCAACATTAAATCGGCTTCTCTCTTCGCTTTAGATTGTCAGTTTGATACCTTGATTTACGATTTGAGGTATCTTCATTTTAGACTCTATTTATACCATGGAACCTTGATATATCGTAGAGAACCCATGACGTTGTCTCTTCTTGTAATAAATAACGGAAAAAAACTAACGACTTTCGATAGACAGCGGACTATTACACACTAGTGTAAATCCAGCATCAATTCTGTCTAGCATAAAAAAGACTGAACCAGCTGTAAATTTTTACAGTCTTATCGTGATAACTGTCTATTTATATCTTAAATATAGTCACATAATGCTATTAAACGACCACGGTAGTCTATGCAGGCATTCAGTGAACCCCAAAGAAGTTACGTTTTTCTACAGAAGCGTTGTTACTCCTGAGAGTGTCCTCCTCCTCCAGGTGTATACATCATTATAAGAGAAAAAAAAACTAAACAGCATATAAACTCTAAAACAAAAACAAATTAAACTAACCAATCAAATTAAAGGCACCACATCTAGTAATAATTACAATAAATAATAGTTATGAATCATTAATCTGGCAAGGCAGGTAACAGTAAGTCTTTACATTTTCTTTTAAACACACGGGGTCGCTAAAGATGTCCATGTCATGATTGTTTAAGCTGTTGTAAGTTCGCATACATCTACTTAACGGAGAAAACTTGCCTTCTACTCCTAGCATGTGTCCCTTAATGTGTCCTTTTGTATATTTTTTTTAAAAACGTTACCTGCTTACACGAGGATTTTCTCCCGTATCTTAAAGGTGTTTCACTACATAAATTGACACGGACTAACAACCAGAACTGAATCTACAATTTGTACCTACGCAATATTGTATGCACTTGTTGCATGCGAGATTCGAACCTACGGCTCTTCGCGCTGCAAACTAGGCGAAGTGTATGGTGGCCCCCCACTAGATGGAGTGTCGACCTGGTAAGACATGATTTGAGATGAGATTTTTACGTGGTAGAGCCATGCTGCAGTTATATTAGTAGTGTTACGCGCTCCAATCGACGATATACTAGCGCCATCTAGTGTCAGGAACGAGAGCGAGTAGAGCGTGTAAAGAATGACATCACAGATCTTTCGACCGACAGCGCCGCCCGAAGAACTAAGTTTCTAGAAAATCTATACTCGATTTCTCGGTACCTTGCGCGTGTTTGCTTGAACGTTCTGGATGTTTTGCTGATTTGAATAAATAGGTGGCGCAAGGTGCGATCGGCACAGAGTTTAACTCGGCGACACAAGCGAAGCTTCGGAGCGAAATTAAGTGATTTAGTGTGTTTAATTATTAGTGTTTTTTTACTTTAATTTGTATAAAGTAAATTAAAGGTTAATTTAGGTAATTTTATCGGCAATTTTTATTGTCACGAACCCTAAGCTCGTAACAATTGGTGTCAGAAGTGGGATAAAATCATGCCGATTTTACCTAAGGAGGAAACGGAGGGTGTCCGTACCCGAAGTCAACGCCAGCAGGAGACGGACCAACGAAGATTTGGTGGTGCAACGCCGCAGACGTCGGAGGGCCAGCCACAGGCTGCAGGCCCGTCGGTAGCTCCTACATCTGCCGCACCTGACTTAGGTGCTCTGATGGTGATGCTGCAGGAGCAGGCTCGCCGACAGGAGGAACAGGTCCGTCGGTTGGAAGAGCAGCTGCGGGGCGGACAGGATGAACAGGCTCGCCGACAGGAGGAACAGCTCCGTCAGTTGAAAGAGCAGCTGCAGAGCGGACAGGAGGAACAGGCCCGTCAGCAGGCGGAACAGGCCCGTCAGCAAGCGGAACAGGCTCGTCGGTCGGAAGAACAGATGCTCCTCATGAAGGACCTTCACGCTACCTTTGGGAAAGAGATAAGGCAGGTGAAGGATAGGGTTGCTCAACACGACAACCGTCTGTCGGAAGCTGAAACCCGAATCGAAGAACATGAAACCCGAATCAACCATGTGAACAATCGGGTTGACAATGTGATGGCTGACGTGAAGAAAACGCTAAACGACCTCAAACTTGGGGATGGAACTACAGCTCCCGTAGTAGCTGCAGCACCTTCGCTACGTGGATTCAAAGTGCCGCCGTTCGACGGGACCTCTTCCTGGTCGGCCTACAAAATCCAGTTCGAGGCCGTCATGGAGGCGAACGGCTGGAATAAAAGCCAAGCCATGACTGCACTCACCCTAGGCCTGCGCGACCAAGCCTTAACTGTGTTGGAAGCTCTCGGTAAGAAAGTGACCTATGAGCAGCTTCTTGAGGCCTTGGAGGCGAGATATGGTGACGCTCACCTGGAACACGTCTTTCGCGCGCAGCTTAAAGATCGCGTGCAACGCAGCAACGAAAATCTGCAGCAGTGGGCCCTTGAGGTGGAGAAGATGGTTCGTAAAGCATACCAGTCTGTACCTGCGCTCATTGGAGGGAATCTGGTGCAAACATTCATCGACGGCATCCGCGACCTGGAAGTCAGATCTGCTGTGAGGCTCGGGCACCACGAGACGCTTAAGGACGCCTTGGCCCATGCACTGGAGGTAGAAGCCGTGCGGCAGGATCATCGTTCCCATCGCGTCAGGGAGGTTGCAGCAGCTACAGTTCGCGACCGCAACAAAGGATACAGCCCTAGGTGCTATGGTTGTGGGGAAAAGGGCCATCTTCGATCCAGCTGCCCTAAGCGAACCCTAGAAAGGGAAGTTGAACGATCCCAGGAGGGTAGTGCGGCCAACAGCACCGCCCAGCAGCAGCAGGGAAACGAGTAAAAGCCAGAACCGCGGGGCGGGTGCTGGCTGATGTTAAAAGAGCCCCAAGGATCTCGATCTCACAAACCCATGATGGGAACAGTCTAATCATCAAGGGCGAGGTCAACGGAATGCCGTGTAAACTGACCATAGACACTGGAGCCTCTCGTACGGTTGTTAGTTCCCAACTTATAAGTCAGTTCCTTGGGGACTCCACATACAACCGAGAACGCATTAATTTGGTAACAGCCACCGGTCAGCGTATACCCGTCCGTGGAGAGAAGGAGATGGAGTTGAAGCTTGGCAACGTGATCTACCTGCATAATGTCATCGTGGCTGATATAATGGACGACTGCATCCTAGGCCTAGACTTTATGAGGAATAATTGTTGTGAGATCGACGTTAAGCAAGGTGTTTTGAAATGTGGACAGGAGGAACTTTTTATGGAAGGTGCGTTACCAGGGAACGTGTACAGCATTAAGAAGATTGTTCTTCCGCCGAGATCGGAAACGATTGTTCCGATTAGTCTTCCCCGAAACGCTGGGCAAGCTCACCGTTGTGTACTTGTGGAAAGGGTAAACAATGACCTTCCATGGAAAGTAGCTCGAACCTTGGTCAGGACCACGGACATCTCAGGAGTACGTGTGCTGAAACTTTGCGACCGGGACCAGATTATAGAAAAAGGCACATTAATTGGTACTTGTGAGGAAGTGGATTGGTTACGTCGGTGCCAATATATATCGAGTGGGACCCCCAGCAAGGATGCAGAAACGAGAGTGACCACACTTTTGGAAGACTGTCGCAGTGTTCTGTCCCCGAACGAATTGGTCAAGGCGAAGAAGTTGTTACTCGAGTACGCCGATGTATTCTCGTCAAACGATGCTGACATAGGAAAGACTGGTTTAGTTCAACACAAAATAAACACAGGTGAAGAGTTGCCTATCCGTCAGCGGCCAAGACGATTGCCGGTAGCACGTGAAAAGGAAGTGGAAACCATGATTGAAGGAATGGTGAAGGATGGTGTTATTGAACCTTCCTCTAGTCCATGGTGTTCGCCAGTGGTGCTGGTGAAAAAGAAGGATGGCAGCATGCGGTTCTGTGTTGATTACCGCCGTCTGAACGACGTTACAAAGAAGGACAGCTATCCCTTGCCAAGAATTGATGACACGCTGGACATGCTCACAGGAGTAAAATGGTTTAGCACGCTGGATCTAAAAAGTGGCTACTGGCAAGTTGAAATTGACCCTAAGGACAAGGAGAAAACTGCGTTCTCGACGGGAAAGGGTCTGTGGCAATTCAAAGTAATGCCGTTTGGGTTCTCCAGCAGTTCTCCAGCAACGTTTGAAAGGCTGATGGAACTTGTACTTACCGGGCTAATTGGCGATGCCTGTCTGGTCTACTTGGATGACATCATCATCGTGGGCCGTACGTTTGAGGAACACCTTGAAAACCTGGGACGCGTGCTCATGAAGATTCAGAGTGCCAATCTCAAGCTGAGTCCGAAGAAATGTTCACTGTTCAAACGGCAAGTCAAGTTTTTGGGGTATGTAGTGTCGGAAGAAGGTATCCGCACGGATCCAGAGAAAATTGCAGCTGTAAAGGATTGGCCGGTTCCAAAAGACAAGACGCAGGTTAGAGCATTTTTGGGTTTGTGCTCCTATTACCGGCGATTTGTGAAGAACTTTGCAGATATAGCCAAACCTCTGCATAAGCTAACCGAGGAGAAGCGACATTTCTGCTGGGATGAAAGTTGTAGTATCGCATTCCAGGAGCTCAAGGACCGTCTGTGCAAAACACCTATTTTGGGATACCCTGATGCAAGCAAAGAATTTGTAGTTGACACAGACGCAAGTGATATAGGACTTGGCGGTGTGTTGTCTCAACGGAATGGTGACCAAGAGGTCGTGATAGCGTACTTCAGCAAGTCGTTGTCAAAACCGGAAAGGAACTATTGTGTCACAAGACGCGAATTGCTAGCTGTGGTAAAGTCGTTGCAGCATTTTAGCAAATATCTTCTGGGGCGAAAATTTCACTTACGAACTGACCATGCTGCACTAAAATGGCTATTGCAGTTTAAAAATCCAGAAGGACAAGTTGCGAGGTGGATTGAACTACTGCAGGAATACGACTTTGAGATCGAACATCGCAGCGGGAAATCTCATGGCAACGCAGATGCATTATCACGAAGACCTTGTCCTGAAGATTGCAAACATTGTACTAGGCAAGAGAGTAAGGGAGTGGTATCCGTGAGGATGCTCAGGGCAGACCACCTCAGCAACGAGTGGAAGGACAGCTTACAACGTGCACAGCAGGAAGATCCGGACATCAAGCCGATCCTGGAATGGATGAAGGCCAGTGCTCCCAAGCCCAAGTGGAGCGACGTCTCAGCGATGAGTTCGATCACTAAAAGCTATTGGGCCCAGTGGGATAGCTTGCTGCTTCAGGATGGAGTTCTGTGCCGTAAATGGGAAAATGTTCGGGGAGACAGCTGTCATTTACAAATGGTTGTCCCTAAAGCTAAAGTACCGGATGTTCTACAGCTGTACCATAATGATTATTCAGGAGGCCATCTGGGAGTTAAACGAACTCTACTGAAGATCCGAGAACGGTTTTACTGGGTCCACTGTCGAAACGATGTCGAGGACTGGTGTCGCAAATGTACAAGTTGTGCGGCTGTAAAGGGACCTCAGACTCGTAGTAGAGGTGCATTGAAGTTGTACAATGTTGGTGCACCCTGGGAGAGAATAGCCATTGATGTGGCGGGGCCGTTTCCGGAGAGTGAAAGCGGTAACAAGTATTTCATGGTTGTGATGGATTACTTCACTAAGTGGCCAGAAGTTTTCGCCATTCCAAATCAAGAAGCTTCAACAGTTGCAGATAAACTAGTTCATGAAGTCTTCTGTCGTTTTGGAGTACCTTTAGAAATTCACAGCGATCAAGGAAGGAATTTTGAGTCTCAAATATTCCAGGAAACTTGCCGAGTTATGGGTACTCATAAAACAAGAACGACTTCTTATCACCCGCAATCTGATGGAATGGTGGAACGATTTAATCAGACATTGAAGAGGTACCTAGCAAAAGTTGTAGACAATCGGCAACGAGATTGGGACAAGCACATACAACCGTTTTTGTTGTCATATCGAAGTTCTGTTCACGAAAGTACAGCAGTGACACCAGCTTTCGCAAACTTTGGAAGAGAATTACGGCTGCCTGCAGACCTGATCACCGGGATACCACCTGATGCCCCACGCAGTATAACCGATTATGCATATGACTTGCGGAACAAATTGAATGACATTTATGAGCACGTCAGACAATCGGGCCAGCAAATGTCTGAGAAAATGAAAACCCGGTATGACCGCAAAATGAACAATAAAGGGTTCAACGAAGGTTCATTAGTGTGGTTGCACAATCCAGTCCGCAGCAAAGGGAAATCTCCTAAGCTTCAAGCTAAATGGGACGGCCCGTACCGGATTGTAAGCAGGATCAACGATGTGACCTACCGGATACAGAAAGGCGCAAGAGGGACTCCTAAGATCGTCCATGTGGATCGCTTGGCGCGTTATTATGGGACCGATAATGCTCGGGACGAGCATGTCTTAGGAGGGGGCAGTGTTACGCGCTCCAATCGACGATATACTAGCGCCATCTAGTGTCAGGAACGAGAGCGAGTAGAGCGTGTAAAGAATGACATCACAGATCTTTCGACCGACAGCGCCGCCCGAAGAACTAAGTTTCTAGAAAATCTATACTCGATTTCTCGGTACCTTGCGCGTGTTTGCTTGAACGTTCCGGATGTTTTGCTGATTTGAATAAATAGGTGGCGCAAGGTGCGATCGGCACAGAGTTTAACTCGGCGACACAAGCGAAGCTTCGGAGCGAAATTAAGTGATTTAGTGTGTTTAATTATTAGTGTTTTTTAACTTTAATTTGTATAAAGTAAATTAAAGGTTAATTTAGGTAATTTTATCGGCAATTTTTATTGTCACGAACCCTAAGCTCGTAACAGTAGTATAGTTGTAGCACAAATGGGTCGGCTCGACCGGGGAAGGACCACGCTCTCACAGAATACCAGCGTGAAATAGTAGCTTAATGCTGCTGTATTTCCTATGGTGAGTGTAGAGAACCGGAGACTCTTTTTACTGGAAATGAGGCATTCCATCTCAGTCCTCATGGGTGACAACGCATCTGCATTTTGATTTGCAATGGAAGATAGATGTAGATGTCTTTGGGCCGCAGCAACCACTTACCATCAGGTGGACTGTGTGCTCGTTTGTCACCCTATTCTATAAAAAAAAATATCCATGGATGCAGGTTGCTCAGGACCGTGTTTTGTGGCATACCGAGGCCTATGTTCAACAGTACATACAGTAGTTGTGAACGGCGGAAATGATGACGATGGTACTGCGTCACTGAGCTCTCGTACACAAAAAAATACTTTTATACTAAATACTTACTACTAAAGAGAAAGCGAGCATACTGCCCACCTGTTGGTAAATGATTTCTAACGCACACTATACGAAAATCTTCAATACCAAATGAATACTGTAATTAAACCGTGCCTGTAATTCAACTGTTTCCTTAGCGTCAAAAGAGGTAAGGGGGTATCACGTACCCTGACAGACTGTAAGCATAATAGGAGCTCTTGTACGTAATAAAAAAAATATACAATATTCAGGACGGTATAAAGTAACCGTGACATATGGAATACACCCAATCACGTTGGCCGTAAATAAAATCATTTACTACGGGAATATACCAAGTAATAAATTTAATGTACGGGTCGTTAAAAACAATGTAATTGGTGCACAGCTAGATGAATAGTCTAATAATACGCGGCTCATTTATTGTTGGCCTATAATTATAAAGCTACCACATCCGGAGTTATAATTTTATAATTTATTATTAACGGCAGAAACTATCGGCTTCACAACAGACTTTAAAAAAAGTAGCAGGTTCTCAATTCGACTGTATTTTTTATGTGATTCGGCACTTTTTTCTAGGTGAACTGATGATTCTTTTTTTATTTGAAAGCTGGTGCTTCTCATGTGGTCCAATATAAATTTGATCAAGATCTGACCAGTAGTTTGTGAGTTATCCTTAATAATGTGTATTTATTTGACTTGGACTACATTGATGATGTTCTCATTTTGTTCATATTAAAGTCGGTTGTACAATTTTTTTTAATTTAACCATTTGTTCCTTATCCTCCCGACATCTCGATTCGCCATGGTTGCAGTGGCAAATTAGCAATCGGACTGCGAGACGCCTGGTATGCCAGTAGACTGCTCGTGGCGTCACCGGTCCGACTATTTTAGGTTTTGCCTGTCATAAGATACAATGAGCCAGTAAAACTGTTCTAGATTAAAACTTGTCTAAATTGTGAAGTTTTAGTTTTTATTTTGCAGGACAAATATTTGTTTTTTATATAAATAACCGTTATAACCGCATCATAATAATTTTATAACTACCCAGTATTCTCACTGTGATCGTTATACCTCATGAGCAATTAATGTTTTTTTTTTCAACTAATAATATCGTCTCCTACTTCTATTTACATTTGTCTCCAATTTAATCGCCTATGCCCTACATTGGGAATACTTGCGAATATCGTAAAATGAAAAGGTTGAAATGACATGAGAAACATTTGTGCGTAAACTTCGGCTCGTAATAATCACAGCAGCAAAATTTGAGGATGGCTGCCGCTCTATAATTTCCACCGGGCTCAACAAATATAAAATTATGCGCTCGTTATTATTTTTAAATAACTAACCGTATAGTGACATTGTAAGAATATCTATTACCCCATAATATAGTCCCTTGAGGGGCGGGGGATGATGTAAGAGGCGATAGAGGGTTACTTAAACAGGAGATGAGCAACTGTATCCTATCGATTACAACTCAAAATAATAAAAAAACTGCGGTTGCCAAGATGCCAACCCGCCTGCAAAATGTTGCAACTATGCCAAAAACCCTTTTTTTGTAATGGGTAAAAATTGTTAAACTCGCGTCAGGACACGTGACCTGATTGAAAATTCGTAAGACGGGCGGCGTAGGAGAGGAAGTATCCCCCTCTCTTTCTACGGCGCTGCGGAAATGTATGCCTGCGCCTGCTGTCTCGCTTAGGCGGCGCAGGGTGTTTGCGCGAATGTAATATAAATTGTCATGTTTGTGTACGATAGCGCAATAAATAAATATTGTATTCTACCACATAAATGATAGTACTTTTATACTGATAAATTAAGCAATTCGTGCAAAATTATTCCCTAACAATTCCAAAATATCAAAAATGCACAACGTTAATATTCAAGTTTTCACTTCTGTCGGCACTGCCGGAGTGCAACCCGTCGTTTTTTTGACTGTAATGCGTGGATGGATGGGCTGTTTCAAAAGTATTGTTAAAAGAATAGCTAAATACCAATTCTGCATCGATATTTTTGTGGTCTTTTCAATCCCTTATTATCACATATTCTAACCGTTCTAATGATCGTAACTCGAAACTGACACATTCAGTGTCTATCTAAATAATATTGTGGTACTAAATGGATTTTACGTCGCCTTTGAAAGTAAGGGTTCTAATTTGAGCCACCAAGATCTATTTTAAATAAAATTATTATGGTTAAGTGTAGAATATTTTACACTTTTTATTTTTTTTTTATCATTAAACCCTCCTCTTAGTATAGTTATAAATTTTGGCGCGCCGTTGTTGTTTTGCGTTAAAACGTTAAAGAATTTCTTTGGGCCACAGCATCTACACCAAGATTGTGCTCGTTTGTAGGCTGGCTGACTCCTACATATATAAAAATTTAGTCCTCAGAGATGTATTGAGATATTAAGGTTTTGGATAACGGTGCTATGACTAATATTGTTTATAAATTGTTATTTCGCTTAAGGTATATTATGTAATTGTTTGTATTATGTAATTGTTATGTAATTGTTAATATGTAATAAAATAAAAAGGTTAACTGCTTCAATTGCTTCAAATTGTAAGAAAATTTAACATTTTGATGATGATGAATATCATTAATAGGAAGCAAAATTTTAATTATCAACGGTAAAAATCTGATAAATAAGATACTTATAAGTTTTGATATTTTTTATAGAATAAGGGTGACCAACGAGCTCACAGTTCACCTGATGGTAAGCGGATGCTGTGGCCCATAGACATTTATCCTCGATTACGAATCAAAATGCAGATGCGTTGTCACACCTGAGGACTAAGATGGAATTCCTCGTTTCTAGTAAAAAGGGTATACTATATAGTGAGGTATATATCCTAAGTGTAAGGGACTATAGCCCTGTATACTTGTTTACCTATTATTTATGCACACTCCTATATACGATTAAATAAAAATTATCTTCACCAAGGTTTGTCTGGAAGAGATCGCTGTTTAGCGATAAGGCTACCTAATTGTACATAAATTTAAGTTTGGTGTATGTTATTGTAATATGCTGTGTGCAATGAAGAGTACTTATGAATAAAATAATATACTATTATCCATACATAAATTTAAATAAAATACTATCGCCCTACAAAAATTTTCAATTATCAAATAAATATCACTGACGTATTTATTCGCTATAGATTTATCTATTTATATTATCTTACCACATTCTTCATAAAAAGAAACACTTAGGCAGTAAACAGGTCAGGTTGAAGTGAGCACTTTCGCGCGTTAATGTCTACCGACGTTTCTGCAAATAGTTTCTTCACATTCAAAGTTATAACGTCTCTTATTACTGCATTCTTCTCATTCAAGTGCTAAATCCTGGAAATGTTTATTTAGGTTTTCACACAACTCATATTGAAAGTTACTGTCGAAAATAATATATGTATTATATTATAATTAAATTAAAATATATGGTATTATATTTAGCAGTAATAAACTTCAGTTTTGAAGTGAGCACCACTTATACTTAAAACTTTTAAATATTCATATTTAATGGTCTTCTGTGACCATGGGTGTTGCAGAGTATCCGAAACGACGGTAATTAAAAATAAGTGAAATTAGACGATAAAATGCGTAAAAACATGTTTTATTAAATTGGGATTTAAACTAAGGTTGCTTTCATTAACAGTAATTTATCATTTTAATTTTATTAAGTTCCATAAGAAAAGATCCACAAAGCGCGGACAGTCAACCTATCAATTATATGCGATTCCCAAGGGAAAAATCCTATTTATGCCACCAAGAAAAATGGTAGCCAGAATAATATACGACAAGGTGCTACACTTTAACATTTTTACTGATGACGGAGGGAATCTTAATAGACGCCACATAGTTAAATTCATCTGTTGAACTGATATCAGTTCAAACGGATTTAAGCCGAGGAAATTACCACACACACAGTCAGTTCAACTGATCATTCGAACTGATCAGTTGAAACTAGGGTTATTGATATTTTTTAGAATGTCGGATTTTCGACATATCGATAATTATAAATATATCAATATCGGAGTTTTATATATCGTGAGTTAATATACAGTAAGTCATTATCGGAGTTTTATATATTGTAAGAAATATCGATATAACGGCTTCATTAAAAAAAACAATCGTAAGTCGTTTACTTTAGTTCATTTAGTATATTTATTAAGCAAATTAAATTATAAATGTATGAAAATATTAGATTACAGTTCTTAATTATTTTTTAATTAAAATAAGACGATTATGTTTACCAATATTTTTCAGTAAGAGTTTTCGAAAATACTCGTTGTTTTATATTGTCAGCTGTTTTATATGTTTAGAAACACAGGTGCTACAGATGTAGCTGAAGAAATCTAATATTTAACAGCTATTTCTGATAGAACCGTAGTAAACTGTCTACCCAGCGGACAGTCAATGACGACGGCACACACACGCAGCGGACACTTGTTTCGTCGTTGTCTCTATTAGTTCACATGCGCAGACTCTTAATACACAAAATCTCATCACTTTTACGTATCAAAATCAACTTCAAACCATTATTTAAACGATAAAACAAGAGCAACAATCCATCGACGGTCAAGTTCCCGCCAAAACACACTGTAAGTAAAGTAGTACTAAGTTTCGTAGATCATTGTAATTTTAATACCACAGAGATATACTATACAAAATTACATTTCTTTTTAAGATAATAAGCAAATAAATAAACTGGGGAAAATTTAAAAGCATAATATAGTGTATATAAATAAAGTACAGTAGATTGGGTAGTAGTAGATTAAATGATTTTCGAGAAAATATAAAAAAAATTAAACTTTTTATTGAAAAAAATATTGACTGTCGATTTCCTATTTCAACGCTTAGCGAACGCACTAAAGCTGGGGCTACACTAACGGGAACGTCAATGCCGATAAACGCAGCAATTATTGCTTTAAATTTAACGCGAATAAGTGAGGGCTACACTTCAACGCTCAACGTCATTAAATTTCAATGCCATTGAACGGCGTTAAAGTTGGCGTTAATGTTCCTTGAAAACTTTTTATATTTGTTTAAAATGGTTCTATAAAAACCCATTAGGCGTTCTTTCGTCTTTCTAATTCTTCGTTAGTTGTTTTAAAAGGTAGTAATTGAATAATTCGTCGCAAAACATCATTTTGCGATGTACTATTCTTAAAAATTTTGAGTCTTGAATCCCACAAACATGGCCCTGTTTGCAGAATCTTAAGAAACGTAATAACTTTTTTATTATTCCGCTCCATCATAGCCATACGTGCGACCCCGATGCGCTCATCGTGCACGGTGAGACAAATGTAGTGTGGCCGCCTCAACGCGTAATTTCGTGCATTAATCTCGATCTCGAATCGATGTACCGCTACTCGAGTTACCGCCAAACGGCAAACGGAATTGTTAATACCATTGTCACTTTAACGCATTAAGTCGTGGCCTCACCTACATTCAACGTCCATCAACACGATAATTACGAAGAGCATAAGATTATAAAAAAATGATAAAATAAACAAGTCTAGAACTAATAAAATAATTATTTGATTTGTTTGGTAATTAAATATGTTGAAGTTTATGAAATAATAATTTTTTCGTATTGTATTAAGTTACATTGTTTTCTCCTCCCTTTGGGGTGACATAAATTTTAATCATTAGTTTAGATGTGTCACAGATAAAATTGCGTGACTCCTATAAATTAAAAATAATGAAAATATAAACCTTTGGATTGCACCATCAGAAAGGTGAGATCATCAACAGTCACCTGTCTTTATGAGCTGTTTCAAATTATTTGAAACACGATCATCTAGTGCCGTCACTGAGATCTTATACCCAGCTTCGGAGTTCACCATCATCAGGTAGCTGAGATCATCACAGGCACCTTGGTATTGAAATGAGTCTAAAAACACTGGTTCTACATAGTGGCATAATTGAGATCCTTTACCCAGATATTGAGTCCGCCGAATGTGAGATTATCACAGTTACTTAGGTCTTTACGAGCCCTTTCAAATAATTCCAAACATAGTGGTTCTATATAGTGCCGTCACTGAGATCCCATACCCATCTTCGCATTGCACCATCAAAAAGGTGAGCTCATAGCAGTCACCTAGGTCTTTTTAAGCCCTTTCATATGAGGTCAAACACGATCGTTCTATCTAGTGCCGTCACTAAGATCCTACACCCACCTTCAGATTGCAAAATCAGAAAGGCGAGATCATAACAGTCACCTAGTTGTTTATGAGCCCCATCACATGAGTTTAAACACGATGGTTCTGAGTAGTACTGTCATCAAAATCTTATACCCATCTTCGGAGTCCACCATAATCAGGTAGGTGAGATCATTACAGGCGTCTTGGTATTTAAATCAGTCTAATAAAAACGGTTCTACGTAGTGGCATAACTGAAATCCCCTATCCAGCTATTGAGTCTGCCATCGGGAATGTGAGATTATCACTGTTACCTAGGTCTTTATGAGTCCTTTTAAATGAGTCCAAACACAGAGGTTCTATGCAGTGCCGTCACTGAGATCCTAAACACACCTTTGGAGTCCCCCATCAGTTAGGTGATATCATCACAGTCATCTAAGTCTCCATGAACCTTTTTGAAAATGAGTCCAAACACGATGGTTCTACGTAGCACCGCTGAGATCCTTTACCCTTCTGAGTCAATCATTAGGAAGTTGAGATCATCACTGTCACATTATTCTCTGTCTTCCGTCAGACGCAATTCTCTAAATATATAAAATAATGAAAAACCTAAACATAATAGAAATAATGTATGTGGCTACTAAGAAAGTAAGTACTTACAAGTTATTGAAACGAACTGTAGCCAGCGGTTTACGGTGCACCCGGAAAACTCCGTGGGGTGCCGTCAGTTAACACACATTATCACGGTCAGTTTTTGGAAGTACGTCAATTCAACTGATCAGTTTAACTGCCCATGTGTGGCGATCGTAACAAAGAATTTAACTTTACATGAGAAAAATTAAACGAGACTCATCAATGATTAGCAATGGCCTGCTGAGTAAATACAAAATGATGTTTCAACAACGGTGAATTTCGCGAGGAAACCTTCGTGTTGACAATGAAACGTAGAGTCCTGCACCATAGCCATCTCAAAAATAAAAGGAGACCTGATGTGACTAGCAGTGAAACATAAAATGTACTACGCTAGTAATATATAAGTCAATGGTATAAAGGCTCTTACTTAGCAACTACTTTAATAGTACATGTAAGTTTTGTGTACCTGCCACGCCACTACAGTAGAATCTTAACACATTGTATTGCAACATTTAATTAAGTCGTATCTACTCATTATTTAAATGAATACATGTTTACAATTATGTATCGTAATATTTGTGTAATTATTTAATATTCTGTCCACCGTACCGCTCTAGTTGCCTTTAAATAGTTAGTCTTTTGGAGGCTATTTAACTTATGTACCGTTGTTCCCAATACATATCGTTGGCGACATTTAATGTCCTTTTCTTATAGAAGTTGACGAACGAGCACTCAGTTCACCTGTCTTTGATTAAAAATCAGTATTAAGATGGAAAGCCTCGTCATCAGTAAAAGTAGCCTAGCAGAAAGTTTTTAAAAATTTTGTTTATTTGGATTGCATTTTAGTTTAGTTATATTATAATTCGTACGTGAAATTTGGCGGCTGGAATTAATCTGAACAATTCTTTAGAGCATTTCCCGTGGTCGATGCGATAGAAAATGCAAAGGGATGCAACATCCCCACGCAGCGCCGCGGCAGTGTATCGAGATGCTCAGTAAAGAACTTGATTCGAACCGCTCTTTGCGCTTGATGCGATGAAGTAGATTTTTCAGGATTGATACGACCTAGGTACCTTCAAGAAAAGAGCTTACTTCTTTCTAAAGGGCCGGCAACGCACCTGCAATTCTCCTGGTGTTGCGGTTGATCATGGGCAGCGGTAGTCACTTAACATCGGGTGAGCCACATGCTCATTTGCCCCCTCTTCTATTAAAAAAAGTAAAATGGAGCTGGCACTGGGGTGCCCGGCTCAAAGATGTGAACAGTATTCCATGTGTGGCCGAACTTGCACTTTGTAAAATTGCAAGCGATGTGCCGGCTTAAAATAATTTCTCGCTCTACTGAGCACACCAAGCTTCCTAGAGGTCAATTTGGCCCTCCCTTCCAAGGGACCACGAAACTGCTCACTATTCGATATGTCGATGCCGAGGATCCCGATGCTAGCTGAGGCAGCAAGAGGAAAGCCTTGAAACTGAGGAAATACGACAAAAGGGTTCTTTTTAGCGGAAAACTCGCAAACTTGTGTCTTCTGGAGATTGAAATTGACTAGATTTAGTCGCCCCCAATCCGAGATTTTGTTTAGCAAAGACTTGACTTCAGCTTCTCAACTTCTTTTTTCGGAAAAATATTGGCACGATCGGTATGTAAGGCATCACCGGCGCAGTCGTCTGCATAGCATTGAATGTTACCAGTTTACAACATATCACTTATATCCAGCCTTGTGGGACACCAGCGTTAATAGGCTTGTAATCAGAGCGCGCACCGTCTACTACGACCTTGATTCTCTGATCAACAAGGAAACTAGTGATCCAATTGCACAATTTCTCGGGAAGCCCATAGGAAAGGATCCAATGCCTCACCCTTGGATTCTACTGCCTCCACCCATCTATAAGTCAATTAGACCGGAAGATCACCAGCTCGACCACGACGAAAACCGTATTGACAGTCACTAATCAGCTTGTGATCCTCAAGGTACCTCATGAGATATCAATTTATAATGGACTCCATTATTTTGGAGAACAAAGAGGTGATGGCGATAGGCCTGTAGTTGGACGGGTCTGAGCGGTCGCCTCTTTTAAGGATCGGGTGGACCAAAGCTGTCTTCCATGAACTCGAGGCTACGCCTTGGGAGTAGAAGTACTGGAAAAGACACGTTAAAACCGGTGCCAACTCCGGAGCATACGTCTTCAGCACAATGAGAGGGACTCCTTCAGGCCCACTCGACTGGCTGACGTCCAGGGATAGGAGTGCTTTACGAACCAAGCGCTGTGTAAACCACACATCCGGCATGGAGCACTCACACCGCGGATTCCCCGTCATCGAGATTCGAGTTGGATGCAAAAAGAGAGCCTAACAGAGCTTTCTCCTTTGCGGCATGGGCTAGTGTGTCGCTCTATCTGTGTTGAGATGGAAAAGATGGCTGACAGAAGTTTCCTTGAACAGCCTTGGCGAGAGACCAGAATGCACGGATTCCCGAAAGAAGGCGAACTAGCTTCTCGCTAATTCTGCCGATGTGCTGTAACCTTTCCTTGGCAATGATTCTATTGAAGCACCTGGAGGCGGAATTATACTTCTTTATACTGGTGTTAACATCCTGTGATTGCTATCTACATCTTAATCATTACAATATATTATGTTTATTCTTGTATGATTCATATTTTATTATGTAAATGCACCGTGTACGGCTACATTAAAATATTATGAAGTATAATATTGTATGTAAGGTATTTTATACGTGGCAGAGCCACGCTGCAGCTATATTATGGTTGTAGCACGAATGGGTCGGCTCGATCGGGGAAAGACCACGCTCTCACAGAATACCAGCGTAAAATAGTAGCTTGATGCCGCCGTGTTTCATGAGGTGAGTGTAAAGAACCGGAGACCCATTTTACTGGAACGAGGCATTCCACCTTAGTCCTCACGGGTGACAACGCATCTGCATTATGATTCTTAATCCAGGTTAAATGTAGCCATAACACCTACATACTATCAACAACGGGCCATTACATCCACTTACTATCAGGTGGACTGTGAGCTCGTTTGTCACCCTAATTCTATAAAAAAACGATTAAGTTTAAAACATTTGTGGCAATTTTTTTTAATTTAGGTTCATCATCGTCTACTTGTGTTTTAAGTTTTGTCCATCACAAAGTTGCCTGGAAAAGATCGCTTTCAGCGATAAGATCGGCCATTGTTCAAATTTATTTTTTATGGTTTTTGCTTATGGTGTACAATATAGTTTATTATTTACAATGTAGTATACTTATTTATTTATTATTTGTATCATTTGAAAGAAGAAAAAAAACCATCGTCAACATTTACAAAATAAACTTTTGAAATAGGTAAAACCTTGACCTATTTTACAACATTATCAAAGCAATAATTTGAATCGCCCATTCGCAATGAGTGTGGCAGAACAAAAACACGTCCAAGATATTATAAACATATTTCGAAGACATATGAAGACCGTCAACACGCTTAGAGAGGCGTAGCAGACTGCCCGCACCATTACCCTTTCAAATGAAAGAACGCCTGAGCTGAGCAGAGCGACCATTACTTTACTTTCAAAACCATTCATCAGAATTATACCTTGTTGATTTTCTAAAGAAGACGTAAAACTTCTATAAAACGGGAAAAGCTTTACAATTTTATAGTTTTATTTTGCTCTGGACTGATCGCATCGTGAGATGCCTAATAAACTATATTTTGGAATAAAAAGGTTAAACACACAAATGTAGCACTAAAATTACAATAAAATCACGTCACGGGCCTTTAAGCAAATATCAATATATATCAATAGCTAATATTCGACGTGAAGTTACGGTGTAAGAGAAAAGAGAATCTACTTTCCCATATCCTCCCGTCGTGTCAGAGGCGACAGAAGGAAACTTGAAACAAGAGATGTGCAGAAGCGTCTTCTTAATAACAAAAATAAAAAAGGTAACAGTAAATATTAGTAGCACGCTCTCACAGAATACCAGCGTGAAACAACAGCTTAATACTGCTGTGCTTCGTACGGTGAGTGTAGAGATCCGGAGACACTTTTTTACTGGAAACGAGGCATTCCATCTTAGTCCTCAGTGGTGACAACGCATCTGCATTTTGATTCGTAATCGAGGATAGATGTAGATGTCTGTGGACCACAGCAACCACTTAACATCAGGTGGACTGTGTACTCGTTTGTCAGTCAAACTTATTGACTAAAATCAGTTTATATTATAGTAATTTTAATTACACAAATAAAACGCTATTATTGACTTTATAGACTTTATACATATTTTTACAAATACTTTGCTGATTATACAATAATCAAATGGCAGTTAACGATCAAAGGTACTTAAATTGTCGCAATGTGTGTCCTTCCCTTGGCACGACCTATTGTATATCCACACAAAGATGTTTGAGTTAAAAAAGCTACTCTATTTAATTTCTTTGGCAACGTCGCCGTCAAGTATATTTTGATTTGGTATGGCCGCTGCGTGGGTAGGGCTTTTTCAATATGGTGGGAGATTTTTATTGCCAGCACATTTTAAAATCAATCTATTGTTTTATTGGTTTCTCTAAGATTTTTTTTTATTTCAATAAAATATATGGTACACGTGTTGCAAAATCAAGGAACTCAACAAAACGCTTATACAATAAATATTTTACAATAGCCTTAACTTGTATCTACATTTAGAAAATAACATTGTAATTGGCATACTATTTTTATTTTTCCAATGTCTGTTTCAGCAGACAAAAACATAATACCTATTATTAGTCTTTTTACCGTCTATTATATCTCCCATGAATTTATTCACTTACTACATCATTATTTATTATCATTACAGCCTATAAAGCCCGCCGCTAAACATAGCCAACCTCCACAGATTCCTCACATGTGGGTTACTTTGAGTATTAAACAAAGGTGGGATACAAATATTCAAATGGCAAACCATAGTTGCTACGCTCGGTATAGCAACCGCCGTTTTTTATTTTCTTAATTTATAAGGAAGATGCTACTGCCCATAGTTAATTTGCCGCTGTTCAACTATATGGGGTAGTAGATATTCTTACACCGCCTTTACACGGGTACACTGTTAGCACAGATAAATTTAACTGAAATTTATCTGTGCTATCATTCAAAGCAAAACGTAAATATTCACGTAAATTAATAATATGGTTGTCTATAGGCTCAGTTTTATGAATTAAGTATTGTCGAATAATAAATATTACAAAAAAATAAAAAAATGTAAAGTAGTTATTAATAGATATATTTTCTTTAGATTTTTGATTAGAGATTAGAATTTGGGAGGAAATAAAAATGTTACAAACATTTCATTAATGTATCTACGAATAAAAATAAAAGCAACAAATACTGTCGAGGCAAAGAAGTAAGCAAGGTACGGTCTGTGTTTCCAATGGCGATGTGCGCGGGCGGGCAGCGGTTTATATTGAGCAGAGCACGCAGCCCAAGCCTGACACCGCATCACAGCCGACGTGCGACAATGACCACGATACATCTGGCATAACTCTCCCTACGTCCGATTGCGGGACTAAAATAACACAACCTTGGTTTTTGACGAAATATTAGTTTTACTATTTTTAACAAATCCTTGGTTAAAATAAGGCACGTGCTGTTATCACTTTGTTTATAATTTACATTTTCGCGTTGTTGACTAACATATAAACTACAAGTAACGGTTTATTGTATTGTTTATTATCTACGTAATACATTAATAAATGGTTAGGTTGTATGTATTATAAGAAAACCCTAATACTTGACGCAGTACGCTCTGGATAAATGTGAGGTACAGTAATCCTAAAGGTATGGTTAAATTTATACGTGGTAAAGCCACGTTGCAGCTATATTATGGTTGTAGCACGAATAGGTCGCCTCGACAGGAGTAGGACCACGCTGTCACAATATAACAGCGTAAAATAGCCGCTTATGCTGGTGTGTTTCGTATAGTATAGAGAACAGAAGACGCTTTGTACCGGACACGAGGCATTCCATCTTAGTTCTCGGGGGTAACAACGCTTTTGCATTTTGATTCTTAATCGAGGATAAATGTAAATAACTATCCACTTACCATTTCGTGGACTGTGACTGTGTGCTTGTTTGTCACCCTTATAAAAAATTAAGTACAAATATTAAAGTACCTACATAAACCGTTATATATAAGAAACAGTAGATACAGAAACTTTATAAATATAAAACTACTACGGATATTTCATCAAGAAATTTAGTCGAATTTTTACATATAGATGCCTTTTCATTTATATTTTCTGTGGCAGATTTAGTCCATGACAATATCTACTAATCATACTATTTTGCTTAAGTCGGATGTATACATTGAAGTATAATTGTACCTCTATGTATGTATAATAGCCAACCAGCAAGCGTTGCAAGTCGATTGCGAAATCAAATTTTGGGCGATCGCTCGCGATAATGCTAAATAGAGTTCTAATTTATGATCCTAATTAGGGCGGAAACACATTGTTCATCACAACCCTGTCCGCACTTAGGCTACGCCAATTACGCCAATGGCAACAAGTTGATCGCACAACATTTTTTAATAATAAGTGGATCATAGGATCATATATACGCAAAAGCCTAACCCTGTAGTAAAAAAATAAAGAAATTCACTTACCTGCGATCTCTTTCTCAGACATGGAGACTTCTTCACGACATGATCCTTTATGATATTGTGTGTGTGTGTGTGTGTGTGTGTGTGTGTGTGTGTGTGTGCGTGCGCGTGTGTGTGTGTGTGTGTGTGTGTGCGTGTGTGCGTGCGTGCGTGCGAGCGAGCGTGCGTGCGTGCGTGCGTGTTTGCGTGCGTGCGTGCGTGCGTGCGTGAGTGCGTGCGTGCGAGCGTGCAAGCGTGCGTGTATAAATGTATGTATGCCTTTTTATAACTTTTGAACGGCTTGGACGATTGAAATTACCTAAGCGGATTTCCAAAGTGTTTCATCAAACTTATATTTCTTATGAATTTTAACAAATTCGAACCGGTTGATTTTGAGAAATCTCAAAAATAAAAGTTTTGAAAACTGTTTTTTGGAACAACTTTTAAACGGCTTTACCGATCGATTCCAAAAACTAACCTTAAAAAAAACCACGTCGGTCGCCGCCCGTCTGGTCAAAATCGGTAGATTCCTTCGTGAGATAACATTAACGAAAAATTTCGAAAAAAAATATTTTTTTAAATTACTCCAATATTTCATATTCGACGTCATAATTTGGTGAAATTTGGAGCGCTTTGCATTTTAAATTAGCGGGAGGTTCCAGAAATGGTCTGAAGGGTCAACCAATTTCTTGTTTAACCATCCTAAGCCAGCGCCTAACTAATATCCACCTGATGGTAAGTAGTGATGCTACCGAAGATGGTGAGCGCACTGATTTAACGAAAGCCTACTCAGTCTGGCCTTGAAGACACCTACTTTTTTTTTTCTTTTCATGTGAGAATTTCTTTTAATTTTATTTTTTATTCGCTCTTTATTGCTTTGATAGGTATCGATATAGGGATACACCCAGCCTTCGAAAATCCTTACTTCGTCCTGCCGTATCCAAACGCTTAATCTATATATTTAATTTTTTCGTTATATGAGACTGCAAAGCGACTATGTATATTACAAACAAAAGAACGAAGATATTTTCATATTATATTCTTACCTATTTTTGGGATATTTTCCGCGTTGTCGTTGCCAAACAATGGGCGTATATCATGACACGGGCAACACGTGCGAGTGTTGCGACAGGCTGCGTTATAGATGGCAGACAGGTGTGGTGTTGATACGGGTCTTCAGGGTTGATCAAATACTGGGACATCAGTGTATTTGATTCCGTATCTTTGAAGGTCTTTGTAATTGTAGTTGTATTCATAAAGCACTGATCTGTTGCAGATCTGATTTATAGTCTACACGTATTCAAAATTTATAAGAAAAACATTCGAACCTCAGAAATTCGTGAGATGTGATTAATTAATTTTATCTAAGTATTATTTCAATAAATCGTAATTTCCTGGTTTTGGAATATTTTCAAACAATGTAACAAAATTAACGTACAAAATCATCCTTTTCGGCACCTTGTAAATATAATAAAATTTTATGACCAGTAGATGATGCTAGACACAAGACGTATTTGGGAGAATTTATCGTAACCGTCAAGTTTGTACGTGTTAGAGTCATGCTGCAGCTATATTATGGTTGTACGAATGGGTTGGCTCGACCGGGGAAGGACCACGCTCTCACAGAACAGAATACCAGCATAAAATAGCAGCTTAATACTGTTGTGTTTCGTATGGTGAGTGTAGAGAACTGGAGACCCTTTTTACTGGAAACGAGGCATTCCATCTTAGTCCTCACGGGTGACAACGCATCTGCATTTTGATTCGTAATCGAGGATAGATGTATGGGCCACAGCAACCACTTACCATCAGGTGGACTGTGTGCTTGTTTATCACCCTATCCTATAAAAAGTGGATTAATGGTCGCGGTACTAGATATCACTTACCTATAATACTGCTTTCTCACAAACCCGTTTATTTTTCTTTATCTTTAACTACCTGTAAAAGTGCAAAACATAGACTTCGCCTTTTGAAGGGAGGGTTTCCTCTTATCGTCACGCTTTTTTGGCAGATTTATAATCGCATTGCGTCTGTGTCAGTGTCAAAAAATGCATGTATGCGTGTGTATACCATTGACGCTGGTGTCCGTCTGGGTATTTAACATCTGATTTAAACAAAATGGCTATAACACCATGTATAGAAGCCATAAGCCTCTTCAGTAATTTCATATAGTCGCCTCAACGGGACGAAACTATATTACCCATAGGTTCGCTTACGCGGTCCGCAACGGGATATTATTAATCGAAATAATTTTAATCGAAATAGAAAGAAATTAAGTTTCAGCCTAATTTTTCAATGGCATCTCAGTTCTAGTCAAAATTTTAAAGTTTAAGGTAACATTAATCATCCTTTACAGTCGGTGTGTTAATTTTTTTTAAATAAGATAGATGCAGAATTTCTTACTACCAACTACGATGTGTCATCTTAAAGTAAATAAAATATAGCACCTGTAAAATAATTTGCCTGCTTTTTATGCACTGGTAAAAGTAATATAGTGAGCGAGGACGGTCATCTTCTCTCAGCAAAGCACGCTGCTAATGACACAATATTTCGGGCACCAACGTACCAGTCGCCGTCAAGGACACGTCACCGTCCGTTCTCGCTCTATTTCTGATCACGGCTATTCCTGAATGCTTACATTGTTTTATTTCGAGCAAGCGGGAAACTGTCCATTGGAAAGCTTTCCTCTAGCGATCTGTCTTAGCTTGCTCATTTTAAAACTTCTTAATTAACTGACACTACGAACATTTATCTTTGTTAATCTTACACATAGTAACTATCATTAAATGTTATAATAATCATGTGCGCCAGCTCACTACTTTATATTGATTTTTTTTAATTTGATTAAAAGCAACAAACTGATAGATCATATTTGAAGGAATATAATAAATGGATGCCCCTAATATCAGCTCCGCCCCTAATACCAACCTTTTCGCCTTTTTACTTCATAAATAAGTTTTCTAGGGGTCCTAATTACAAATATTGCAAGCTAAAAATTCTTGGTAATCAGAGGAAAGTACCTTTATTTCAAGTATTACCCAGCAGTTATAAATCTATCAGTGTTTAATTGTAATTGAAACCATGTACATAGGCAATGGACAACGCTAATTTCACTAATTTTGTGACAAGTTTTGTTTGATAAACGTTGATGAATACGTTTACCTGGGACAAATAGTCCGACTAGATAAGTCCAACGACCAGGTAAGTCCAACTTCGACCAAGAGGTCAATCGATGGATTCAACTCGGCTGGCCAGCGTTCGCGAAATTACTATACATCTCGTCAGGTATACCTCAAAACCTGAAAAATTTTTGTATCTGAATTAGGTACAAAAAGAGTAGTACAAAGTGGGTCAAGCATTTTCAGTTGGTAACCTTCATACAGATAAAGTCATTGCCATTTTTGAAAAATTGTTCAGTTCAATTTTGAGTGTAATACCCCTTGAAAATATGCAAGCAACTTGAAACAAAAACTCCCTTTTACGGGTGGTAACTGATGCAAATCAACAAAAACGAGGACATTTACACCGCCAAAAAGAGATTCATTATTCTTTACTTTTGAAGTCTGAAATGAAAACAGTGAAACATACCACATGAAACCATGGAAATCTCATCGAGAATAATCCAAAAAATGGTTGTCCATTTGCGTCTTATATCTTCTAAGCGGTGACATGTTAATTGTCGATGAATGGTCGCTAAACCTTTTTCGATACTCAGTTATAATGCACTGAAGTGTTTATCCAACAAGGCGACCTGCTTCTCCAGTAAGTACAGTAGCTTCAACAAAATATGGCTGAAATAAAGCAGATACTGTGGGCTTATAACACGTTTTAATTTGCGCAATTGCTCTCAGAGTAAATGTTTTACCAGATCCTGCTCCTTCTGTTACTAATTATTTCATTGTATCGTCCGTAACTCTTGGTTTTATATTTAGGTAAAGACAGTAACGTAGAAATTCGCTAAAAAGTCTAAAACAAAAAGCATATTTAAAAATTTTGAAAAAACTATCGACGGATAAAGGATTAAAAATAAAATCTTAGAAAAACTCCAGACCAAAATAAAAAAGTGTTTTAAAAGGGGTTCATTTTTTTGCGAGGTTTATCATATTAAATAACTAATTATGACTTTCTCTTCCTTTCCTGTAGTCCTTAGTGTAGTGTAGGCCTTCCTACTTTTCTGTACCTATTTGTATGTCGTAGTGATAAACACAGCAGTTACATCAAATATAAGTACTATACATGTTCCTAATATAATACAATAATATAAAAGGGTATTTTACACCATGTAAAAAAATCAAAAAATATATATTTATGATAGATTTTGTAAAAAGTAAACGAGATATATTGATTTCAATATATTTCAATTTTAAGAATATATATATATATATATATATATATATATATATATATATATATATATATATATATATATATATATATATATATATATTTTGTCTGTTCCTCAAATCTGCAAAACGCTGTCCGCCATATTAAAAAATATCGTGACGTCACTAATGCCGGCTGAGAGTATTAGTATTCTGTGTCACTGATAAATAGAACTAACTGATGTGCTGTGTTATTTCGGAATTTTTAAGCTAGTATTACGATTATTGAGTTTTATTCCGAATTTTATTGAAAAGGCATCATGAAAGACGGTTACGTAAAAACAGAAAGTACTAATCTACCAAGGATAAATAAGTTGATGGTGGCAAATTTTTTGCATGCAATCCCAATTTTTGTTCTGCTGAGTTGGGGGATGTTAAAACATTAATGTAAGTACCTATTACCAACTTTTGTTTATACAAAAACACAATACCAGGTCAGAGTGTATTTTGATAAAACATAGTTTAGTAGCTATCATAGTTTAGTTTATCTATAATTACAATAATAATTAGCAATCATTACTTATAATATTTAAGTTAACGTAATTTATTATAAAATTTGACTTGCGATACCCTTCACCTCATGATGTTTTGTTTTGTATAATTGATAGTTAAGTATAAGACATACTTACATCAAAATGATCTTCACAGAAGAATAGTCTAGTTTTTGTATACAATGTATTCGGGTATCTTCTTGCCAGTTTTAATCAAGTATTTCTTATATTTAAATCAGTTAGCATTTGAATCCATAACTTTCCCGGCGTTCTTATGCTCGTATTTTTGCATTCAGGCACAACACAACAATGATTTAATGATAACTCATTATTAAACATTAAAAAGTATATTTTATTATATAGTATATATCTTATTCCTTTGCAAAATCGGAAAAATTCGAAGACAGTGACGTCACGATTTGAACAGCATGGCGGCTAGCGTTTTCAAGCGAAAATTTAAAACGATAGATTAAAAGTAAGTTTCATGACATTATTTGGTTTTAAAAAATTTATATAAAAATTATAGTGGTTCATTATCACTCCGGGATTCATTTAAATCACTTTTTGGAAATGGGTGTAATACCCTAAGGGGCTATTATTGCCATCGTTGTTCTCATCGATTTACATCGATTCATTTCAAGGCAGAGAATGGCAACCCCGGCGGATTCTTTTAGGTTTATAATTATTTTAACTAATAGGTATCACCTACATAATATGTGTAGTTAGTACCTACATATATTTGATATTATTGCTGTGTTTATCGCTTTGAAATACAAATAGGTACAAAAAGGTAAGAAGGACTTGGGAAAGTCATAATTAGCTGTTAATTATGACAGACCTCGCGAAAGTCAACCCTTTTTTAAATACTTTCTTATTTTTATCTTTCGCGACTTACTTCCTTTTACTCGGGGGCTTTTAATCTTTTTTCGATAACAACCTTTATATTGTGAGTTTTTTCAAAATTTTTAATTTTCTACTTCATTAAATCTTTATTGTAAAACAACTTAAAGTAATAGAGCTAACACGGTTAAAAATGTACGCACGGTCG
This sequence comes from Parnassius smintheus behrii, assembly GCA_036936625.1. Taxonomy (NCBI): domain Eukaryota; kingdom Metazoa; phylum Arthropoda; class Insecta; order Lepidoptera; family Papilionidae; genus Parnassius; species Parnassius smintheus. The sequence continues at coordinate 38,755,503 of JAUPFT010000011.1, forward strand.
TGGTGGATGTTCCTAATATCAGCCCTACCCCTAATTGCAGCCTTTTCGCCTTTTAACTTCATAAATAAGGTTTCTTGGTCTTAACTACAAATATTGTTAACTGAAAAATTCTTCGTAATAAGAGGAAAGTGTATTTTAAATATTAAATCTATCAGTGTTAAATTTGAGATTAAAACACCCAGGCAACAGAAAACGTTCAATTTCCTAATTTTTTTTACAAGTTATGGCTCCCATAAAATAAGGATTATTTTACATTATCTTGTCATTAAGCTTTGCGATTTGCGTGAATATGACTGTGGACATAGTAATGCAGTTATTTTTTAATAAATTTATAAGCTTATTATTTTATTTTAGTGGGAATTAATGGGGCTGTAATTAGATGTACGATATGCATAATGTGGCTGACATCAGGCTGTTATTTGGTTTAGGGTACCAAATGAGAAGTTCCTAATTTCAGCCATGAAATATAAATCATGTTTGTCATAACCTGGAATTAATTAGGACAACTTATTTTTGATGAAGTTAGGTCAATCGCTTATGTTGTAAAATTGATTTTTTTAATTGAAAGTTTATTAAAAAATCTATTTGACATTTCTTATCAGACATTTGTAGTATATTAAAAATACCGTATTTTTTTGAGAAAAGCAAGCAATTAATTATAACTTACACACATAAACGAAAAACTCATGAAGTTCAGGATCGTGATTTGAAGCAAACGATGAAGGAAGTCATGTTAAGCAGTGGACTTGTGATGTCACATACAAAACTAGGATGATTATTCTATACAAATAAATAAAATAGAAATGTCTATTTGTAATGTCAAAATAATAATAATAATATATAATAAATATATATAAATAATAATCGTTTATTTCCAATCACAATGGTACATAAAACAAAAAAAAATGCTTAGATTATTGTCTTAACTCTATGATACAATTATTGTAAAATTGACCATTGTGAGAGAGCGGAACCTGTGCTAGGATACCACTGTGTTACAGTGTTCCGACCCCCGCATACTCGGACTTGATTCATACAACACGTACGAATTAACTTGAGACTCCGCTGGAATGCGACCCCCTTCCCGACTCCCCGCACAGCGTCCGATAGCACTTTTGTTACGGATACGCGTCTCGACTCTAGTTCGATATTTTTGATGATTGTGGTACACGTATTCGAACAGGAATCATGATGGTGGGACTGTGGACAGGTGTGAGCCACTATTTTAATATTAGATGGTTGAAGACGCTGTAGTTTGGTAAAAGTAATGTACTTAGTCTTTTCCAAGTTAAGAGTTAATAAATTATACTGTAGCCATTTCATAACTTGTCCCAGCTCATTTTCTACGTTACGTGTTAGTTGATCCCAAGATGAACTATGGAATACCAAAGCTGTATCGTCTGCAAAAGCGAACAATTTCCCTTCGACTAGTTTCAGGTTACATATTTCATTCACGTAGACCAAAAATAAGCTAGGACCAAGGATACTTCCCTGGGGAACTCCATAAGAAATACATTGGGAGTCACTTGTCACATCGTCAATTTTTACACGTTGGGTTCGATTTTTAGATAACTACCAAATAAATTTAAAGCGGTTCCCCTTATCCCTAATCTTTCCAACTTATTCAACAACGGGGCACAAACAGTGTCAAACGCTTTAGTCAAGTCCAAAGACACTGCCAGACATTTGTTTTTTTGTTCCACTTGCGTAACTATATGCGATGTTAAGTCATTAACAGCATTTTCGGTTGACTTTCCGCGAGTAAAGCCATATTGATTATTGGAAATAATATTATACTTATTTAAGTAATCAGTAAGTTGTTTGTTCATTAATCGCTCTAGAACTTTCGACAATGAGGGCAAAACAGAAATGGGTCTACAATTACTGATACTGGCCCTGTCTCCGGTTTTGTAAATTGGTTTAATGATTGCTGTCTTGAAACATTCAGGAAATACGCCTTCTATGAAGCTTCTATTACATATATGTGTTATTAGACTAGACATTTTTAGCACCTTAGTAGGTATATCATCTATTCCAGTTGCTGGACTATTTTTAAGTTCAGTAATAGTATTATATACTTCAAGAAAATCGGTATCAGTTAAAACAAATGAGTTTTAACTGATACCGACCAAATAGAACTATCCATTTCGTACGGCATAGGCTGAATATCTCTAGGAATCTTCTCTGCTAGGTTTTTCCTACATTTGCAAAGTATGTATTTACTTGATTAATTGAGATATTAGGATTTTCAGCAATTTGAAGTAACTCACTATTATTATGATGTACTTTTAAGTTTAATTTGGCAACAGATCTAATTACATCTCACGTTTTTTTAATATTCTTACCAGCTTCTATAAATTTATTTTTGTTATAATTACTTTCGACCTTTTTTAATATTTCATTGCAAAAATTTCTATAACGCTTGTAGGTAATATTTATTACATTATTTTCAGGAAACTTTTTTGATTCGGCATGAAGTTTATCACGATTTCTTATGCGCCGTAACAATCCCGGTGTGACCCATGATTGGAGGATTCTTTTACGATTTGATATGACTTTTGTTTTAGCGTGTTTATTCACAATATTCGTAATTTTAGAGACTAATAATTCCGTAGCTTTGTTTGTATCCTCAGATTCCAAAACAGGGCTAAAATCTGTATTTTCCAAATCGGCCGCAATACTATTAAAGTCTATAATTTTCTGATTTTATAATGATTTTGATATTTGATTTATTTTATTAACGCTAAAAATAGTAGTATAATGATCTGTTATGGTTGTACGAATAACAGCTGTTGATGTTTTTAGTTCTGATTTTAATATTATGTGATCTAAACAGCTCTGTTCTCGGGTAGGGATCATGTGCCCCGGGAGAAATCCATGAAAAGCTAGAAGGTTTTGATAATCGTTAGAGTTCATATTCGCTTCTAAGATATTTATATTTATATCTCCAGTCAGATATATATTTTAATACTCCTTAAGAGTTTCTATAGTATTAAAATAACAGCTTTCTACTGAATGCATATTGAAGTTTTTACGGCACTATAACAAGAACACAATTTTTCAAAATTTTGTCAGTCTGTTTGTTCCAGCTTATCTGTGAAATGGCAGATAAGTAATTATTACATTTTGTAAGGATTAACTTATGCTACTTTTATATTAGAAAAATAGTTAGGGCTCCGCACAAAAAAAGTTCTACATTAGACGCGGGCAAAGTCGCGTGGAACGGCTATATTATAATAAATCTACGTGCTACATATTTTTTTATCACGAATTGTGTGTTACCGATATAAGTATCAGTAGCACGTCGGTCCTACTTAAGGCCTTATATCATTCTCTGCAAATCAACCCAGAGAGTAATACAGAAATAAAAGTTTTCGGGTGTTAAAAAATCTGTTAAAAATAAATAAAACGGCAAACATCTTTTCTGACTGCCAATAAAGAGGTATTAAATAACAACCTTTTACAATTAGAATAATGTTTAACATTGTTTGTGTTTTTTTTCTATGTAGCCTATTACCCTATTTTTCTATTGAAATTACAAAGAACAGATCTCATTCAAGCTAAATATAAAAAAAGGAAAATGTACAACTATATACGTCCCACTGCTGCGTACAGGCCTCTCATTTCTGTTAGGGTTTTAGGGCAAGGAAGTGTCCGCCGCGCTGCCCTAATGCATGTTGGCGAACTTCACATGTTATCGAAAATTTTTTTCTCTCGGACATACAGGTGTTCTCACGATGGTTTTCTTTACCGTCAAGCACATGGTAAATCAGCACTTAAATTTTCAATTAACAATTTCACTCGGGTTACTCACGACCATTAAATTTACAGCGAGCGCTAAGCCGCTTGAGCTGCTCGTACCACGGCTCCCTGAGCTACCATGGCTATGTAAGATATATACACAGCATTAATTCTCTCTTCTTTTAACCACTTATGTTAAAGTAAAGAAAGTTAAAACTAGTGATGATAGCTTGTCCCAGAACACTCTTAATAATAAATATTTTTAAACATTATCTCACCTTGGCAGGCCTTTTAATAAGCGAACTTATTTTTAAAGGAAAATTATTGACCTATATTTTAAGTATCAGACCGCCATGTGCATTGCTCCTTTTTATATACCCATAAAACTATAACTTATAAATATATCTATATCTACCGATCTGTCCTCAGATTAAATAGGCAATGCTACAAATACTGAATCCCGAATCTAATATTAATTCCGAAATATTATTCTTTACAGTGGATTTTTTTATAAGAATCATGTGAAAAGTATGTACGATCGATTTATACAATGAAGTTAAAAAAAGCTATTACACCTAATTGGACTTAACAAGTTAACGAGTAATAGTCGACCAACTTATAAAATGCACCTGGATTAGTAAAAATTTCCTTCCTATTCCATAAAAAATGATCTAAAACTAGCTGCATTATTACATGTTACTGTCAGCTGGAAAATAAAAAGTTTGTCACGTAAATGCATTATTACTACGTTGCTTCTTCGAAAGTTTCTTCAAGGTTATTCTTGAGGCCCACATACGAAGATTTGCGATTTCTCAACGCTTGACTCATCAGAAAACGATCATCCCGTGATTGCTTACCAGAACATCTCAACTGTGGCAATTCTTCCCTCTGTAAGAGGTTCTGTGAGGAAGATCTATATTCAATAGGCTGTGACAATGAGGACGATGACCAACAGCAGTAACCACTTACCATCAAGTGGAGTGTCAGCTTGTTACCCTATTACTACAATTCGCAATACTACTACTTCTATAAAAAAAACTCAAGTAATCTCTTTATTTTTGGGATTTTTTTTTGTTGGAAAAAAGTTTGTTATACCTAAAGACTACCGTGTCTCTGTCGACTGTGCTTTTATTTATATAACGTAGATGCCACCTGCAAAATTGGCGCAGAACATCGGCATGCAAACTACATCTTTCAGTAGCATTTTAAAACAATCTCGCACCGTTGCAGATGTCAGTGAAATAGGAGTCGTTAATGTTTGTGACGGCTTAAATAAATATAAAATTCTCCGAAGAAACTTTTTAAAGCGTCGGCTATTTTTTACGCTGCAAGTATTAATACTATTTTATTTAAGGATCTATAAAGTTTTAACGAGCTGCAAAATATTAATTACGGGCAGCGCCGATAGCTATGTAATTGTAGTTAATGTCGGTGGCTTTTATGATTAACATCCGTTACAACTTACAATATGCCGTTTAATTAATATAACAGATTATTTTGAGTGATATTATTTTAGGAAAAAACCACTTTATTGGTATCTAAATTTAAACTCGTCACAAAATATTTAAGGCAAAGGCTTATTGGCTTTTCATTTGGTTCTACTTTAAGGATCTGTACCTCTGAAAAAAATACGGAAACGTTGTAGGGTCACTTTCTACAACCGTTTGTTCGTCTGTCAAGACCATTTTCCTTGGTTAGAGGTATCAGTTGAAATTAATATCAAATATCAAAGTATATCCGTGGTGGCTAAGCACTCGCTGTAAATTTCACAGTATGCGAGCAACCTGGGTACAAACCCAGGGTAGAGCAACCTGGGTACATACCCATTTATAAATATATATATATATATATATATATATATATATATATATATATATATATATATATATATATATATATATATATATATATATATATATATATAAATGTAAGTTTAATTTTACTTTTAGTTTATTTTTGTTTCTTTCACTATCATTATTTTCTTCACCATTGTTCAGAACCCCTTCTTGGGTATAGGCCTCCTCCAGCATTTTCCAGACCTTTTTATCCTTAGCTTTCTTTTTCTTTCTCCATTCGTCTATCGACCTTAACCCTCCAGGGCTCCTAGATAACTTCCACTAAATTATTTACCCTTACTCTCAGCCTTTATGTCACCCCTAAAGTTTTAACTGGAATTATTTAAAAAGTAGTAAGCAGGGATTGACTTTTCATTCCACCTTGCTACGTCATTGCTAGGGCTCGTTTGGATCCTAATTTTGAAAGTATGTAGATATAACGAAAAGTGGCGTTTTGTAATATATATGTATATATATATATATATATATATATATATATATATATATATATATATATATATATATATATATATATATATATATATATAAATTTCTCATCTAATTGGGTTCCATAACTATATAATTGTGAACGAAAATGATAAATATACATAAATAAATAAAAGCCCAACCAGAAGGATGCCCTCGGCAGGGGGGAATGAGGGAGGCCGAGGGTAGTATCGAGGAGCGAGGAGGTAGTATATATATGTATATATATGTGTGTGTGTGTGTGTGTGTGTGTGTGTGTGTGTTCTATGCATACCAAAGTAAAAAATAAAATAAAATAAAAGCGTTTCTATTCCCTAACGAAACCTACGGTCTGGTCGGTAAATATTTGCGAAAATAGGGACTAAGGCAGCATTTTCGACTCTAGAGGCTCCGTTTTATCAATAAAATATGAATCAGAAACAATGCCGACGGAGGTAACTTAAATAAATATCGCTTAAATAACTGGCTCTAAGAATAGCATTTGTGTGCACTTAGCTTGAAACGTATATTATTTACCTTTAAATTCAGTTTGCAGCCCATCCGTCTTCAAATATAAATAGACAATACGAGAGCTGAGTTATATTTACTACTTTATAATAATTTTACAGTTTCTTCGATCGTGCAAACGACTTCACTCAAGAAAATGAAAATATACTTCGAATGCATGTGAAATGCTATATTTCCATTATTCTATCTGAAGTGAAAATTCGCTGCCCTTGAGTGAAACGCTCTGAGGCTTCTGTTTTTTATACAAAATAAAATATTATAGCTTGACATAACTATATATTTCATTCTCATATTGATGAGACGATGTTTTACCTCACGAATTTGCTTAAAACTGAACATCTACAACTTTGCACACATAAACAACCCGACTACAAACTTTTCACAGTTTGTCAAACAAGTGTTGTTTGCAAGTGTGCGTGTGTGTGTGTGTGCGTGTGCGTGTGCCTGTGTGTGTGCGTGTGCATGTACATGTGCATGTGCGTGTGTACGAGTGCGAGTGCCTGTGCGTGTGCGTGTGCATGTACGCTCCATGGCTAGATAAAGGATCGATCTGCATCAGATGGCTCTAGGGGCCGTAGTGTCGAGTAGAACTTACTTGTACATCACAGGCAGGATCACCAGATCTCCAGAAGTGATCATAAGCGCGACTGCTGATTTTGTGGTCCCATGGTCGAATCCCGGGTTTGGACCTTTTGGGTAATTTAGCGACCCGAAGTCAAGAAGTTGGTTTTATTTCAACCATGCGTCTCGGAAAGTATTTAAAACCGTTGGCGTTGGTCCTGCGCCTGAGTTCTTTCTGATCATGTCGGATTGCTATCCCATCGAACTATGAGAGCGAAGATGTAGAGAGTGCATCCATTCTAATAATCCTGTCATGCGCAAATGGCTAGTCTCCTTTGAGACTAGCCGCCGTAATTGAAATTCACAAAAATAACACAAACTTATTTATAAATCGTACCAACTCTAGGCAGTTGGGAGTTAGTAGTAACAGGATACGTAAAGTCTAAAAAGGGGCTAAGTGACGCTATTTAGTAGAGGAGTGCAGCCGTGGACTGCAGCAGGCTGATGATAATAATACAATTTAAATGCATGATCAATTCTTAGGAAATAATTTAGATTCAAATACGGTACATCATTTTTAAATACAGTAAGTAATCTCGTCAAGAACAATGTTTACTTTTTTTTAAACTGAAGTGAAAATTAAACTTACAGTATACTTACGTGGTAGAGCCATACTGCAGCTATATTACGGTTATAGCATGAATTGTCGACTCGACTGGGACAGGACCAAGCTCTCACAGAATACCAGCGTAAAATAGCAACTGAACGCTGCTGTGTATTGTATGATGAGTGTAGAACCAGATATCCTTTTACTAGAAACGAGGCATTCCATCTCAGTCCTCAAAGGTGGCTACGCATCTGCATTTTGATTCTCAATCGAGGATTGATGCAGATGCCTGTGGACCACAACATCCACTTCCCCTCAGGTGGACTGTGTGTTCGTTTGTCACCCTGGTATGGTAAGTGGTTGACCGTAGTAAGCAGTCCGTAGACGGCTGCTAATTACTTCAACGAAAGAATGCTGCAGGTGCGTTGTCACCGCTAAATAAATTATAATAAGTAATTAAAAGTAATTAAAATAAAAATAAGATTCAAATAAAACTAAATGGTTAAATAAAGATCAGTAAGTTATATAAATCTTTAATTACATTAATATTATACTGCATAACTTAAAGTAAGCATAACATATATCTTGGGGACAAGATATATGTTATGCCTAGTTTAAGTTGGCTAAGCACGCTAAGTTTTTTAGGGGCCATATTGGCCTCTAAAAAGCTTAGCGTTCTCAGCAGAGCGGAACAGTATTTCATGCCGGCCTTTGAGTATTCAACCAACATGCCGGCACACCGACTGCAACTTTACAAAGCGCAGGTTCGGCCGCACATGGAATACTGTTCCCATCTCTGGGCTGGGGCTCCCCAGTGCCAGCTCCTTCCAATTGAGTGCATCCAGCGCAGAGCGGCTCGAATCGTCAACGACCGAGTGTTTTCCGATCGGCTCGATTCACTGGCGCTACGACGAGATGTTGCATCTCTTTGCGTATTTTATCGCATCTATCACGGGGACTGCTCTGAGGAATTGTTCGAATTAATCCCAGCCGCCGAATTTCCTGTGCCAGCCTGTCCGAAAAGCCTGCCTGCGAAGTGACAACGTCAGAGGTGCCTACTAAATTTATTGTTTTATAGCCGTTCGTAAAGTAGGGTGGATATGATTTGAATTTCGATAGATTTAAATTAATTTATTTATTTAACATAAAATTTTTGTTTTTATTTTTTGTAAAATGTCGGTGGCATAGGCTTCCACTCCGTTTACATGTTACATCCAATATATTTCGAGACGGTAAAAAGGTCATTCAGTATATCTCTACATTTGACACAATATATTATGTTAATTTAAAATTATTGCGTAGAAAAACTAAATTGAGTTACTGAATAATTCTAGCACTATTATGATATTGAATTTAAATTTATATCTATAGATATTTATTTACATTCCTACGATCCGATGCAATGTATTGCACTCATTGCCAAATAATTCAGTCCATGAGTGATGACACGACTACGTTGGCATTTATATTAGACACCTAAATGCAATTGTTTGATTTGCAATCATCGTATATGTTGTTAACAATTACAAAACGTATTGTATATTACGATCCGACGTTTACGGATATTTGAAATACATCACCTCTCTTTTTCCCTCTTACAACTGTCTCAAACTAAATTCCACAACTAAACAATAATGATATAACTTGACTATTTTTTACCGACTTCAAAAAGGAGGAGGTAAACAATTCGACTGTATGTTTCTTTTTTTATGTGTGTGTTTTTACGGATGTGCCATATACTCGAATATACTGATGTACCTAAGTCTATTGTTAAATCAGAACTTTACTCTGGGTGAACTGATTTTTATGATTATTTTTTTCTCTGAAAGCTGGTGTTTCTCTTGTAATCCCATATAAATTTAATTGAGACTTGACCAGTAATTTTTGAGTTATCTTCAATAGTGCGTATTTAATTGACTTGAACACGTTCATAGTTTTCGCATTTTAATTATATTGAAGTCTTCTACGTCGGGTACTTGCACCTTGCTCTTTCCCGCGCGCACTTTCTTGACTCCCTACAAATATTTACAAATATTTTATTCTATTCCTTGTTTTTTTTTTTTTTTTTTTTTTTTTTTTATAGAATAGGCTGACAAACGAGCACACAGTCCACCTGATGGTAAGTGGTTGCTGCGGCCCATAGACATCTACATCTATCTTCCATTACAAATCAAAATGCAGATGCGTTGTCACCCGTGAGGACTGAGATGGAATGCCTCATTTCCAGTAAAAAGGGTCTCCGGTTCTCTACACTCACCATACGAAATACAGCAGCATTAAGCTACTATTTCACGCTGGTATTCTGTGAGAGCGTGGTCCTTCCCCGGTCGAGCCGACCCATTCGTGCTACAACTATACTACTAATATAACTGCAGCATGGCTCTACCACGTAAAAAATCCTTGTCCCAGTTTAACGTCATTCTCCCCCTTCTGGGGCTGACGGCACAATAACGCCTACGTCGTCGGGTCTTACTACCAGCATTCTATCTTGCCTTATCCTGCGATCGTGCCACCTATGCGCAAACTCTCGCAACGGTCCGTAGTTCACCCTATCGCTGACGAGATCCAAGTACTAAATCGGTCCCTGAACCGTTTGAACTAGTCCATCCATCATTTTCGTTCTCAGGTCGTCATACAGAGGACATTCCCATAGAACATGGTGAACATCCTCTTCTGTCACACCACACTCACACATACTAGTGTCACACAGTCGCATGTCGCACAATCTCTTCCGAAAACATCCATGTCCGGTGAGAATCTGGGATGTTTGATAGTCCGGTGAGACCCAGGTATACCTGAGCCTCAACGCCACGTCCGGGAAAAATCGATAGATTTCACGTCCTTTCATATCATTCATCCATCGTTCCTGCCAGGCACCTATCACCTCAGTCCAAATTTCGCGCTTTCGTCTGCTCAACTCCTCTTTCTCTGGTAGGATGGGTGTGCCACATCTGACGGCGTCCGTCAGACATGCCACACCCATCCTACCGGCACGGATGACCTCCAGGTCAGCTGGGAGAACTCCAGCCAGCACCGGTAAGGCCGCCGTGCTAGTGGATTGGTACGCCTTGGTCAGCAATACAAGGGCAGATCGTTGCGATCTCAGTAGTACGCTACGGACTGTATAAATGTTCGCTCGCTCGTACCAGCACTCTGCCGCATACGCAAGCGTGGACACAAACACTCCTCTGTAGACAATTTTTAAACTCGGGTATCGCACGCCCCATGACGATGTCATGTCATATTAATTATTAGTGTCTTTTAAGTTTTAATTTGTGTTCGGTGATTAAAAGTGTTAATTTTGGTAATTCAATCGGCAGTTTTTGCTGTCACGAACCTCAAGCTCGTAACAATTGGTGACAGAAGTGGGATAAAATCATGCCGATTTTACCTAAGGAGGAACGGAGGGTGTCCGTACCCGAAGTCAACGCCAGCAGGAGACGGACCAGAGAAGATTTGATGGTGCAACGCCGCAGACGTCGGGGGGCCAACTGCCAGCCACGAAGGCTGGCCCGTCAGCAGCTCCTACACCTGCAGCACCTGACTTAGGTGCTCGCATGATGATGCTCAGGAACAGGCCCGCCGACAGGAGGAACAGGCCGCCAGCAGGCGGAACAGGCACGCCGATTGGAAGAGCAGCTGCGGGGCGGACAGGAGGGAACGGGCTCGCCGACATGAGGAACTGGTCCGTCAGTTGGAAGAGCAGCTGCGGGGCGGACAAGAGGAACAGGCCCATCGATTAGAAGAGCAAATGCTCCTCATGAAGGAACTTCACGCTACCTTCGGAAAGGAGATAAAGGAGGTGAACGATAGGGTTGCTCAGCATGACAACTGCCTGTTGGAAGCTGAAACCCAAATCGCGAAAGCTGAAACCCGAATCGAAAAAGCTGAAACCCTAATCGACCAAGTGAACAATCGGGTTGACAACGTGATGGCTTACGTGAAGAAAACGCTGGACGACCTCAAACTGGAGGATGGAATTACAGCTCCCATAGTAGCTACAACAACTTCGCTACGTGGGTTCAAAGTGCCACCGTTCGACGGGACTTCTTCCTGGTCAGCTTACAAAATCCAGTTTGAAGCCGTTATGAAGGTGAACGGCTAAAATAAAAGTCAGGCCATGACTGCTCTCACACTAGGCCTGTGCGACCAGGCCTTAACTGTTCTGGAAGCTCTCGGTGAGGAAGTGACTTATGAGCAGTTCCTTGAGGCATTGGAGGCGATATATGGTGAAGCTCACCTGGAACATGTCTTTCGTGTGCAGCTTAAAGATCACGTGCAGCGCATCAATGAAAACCTGCAGCAGTGGGTTCAAGAGGTGGAGAAGCTGGTGCAAAAAGCATACCGGTCTGTACCTGCGCTCATTCAAGGGAACCTGGTGCAGACATTCATCGACGGCATCCGCGACTTTTAAGTCAGAGCTGCCGTGAGGCTCGGGCACCACGAGACGCTTAAGGACGCCTTGGCCCATGCACTGGAGGTGGAGGCCGTGCGGCAGGATCATCGTTCCCATCGCGTCAGGGAAGTCGCAGCAGCTACAGTTCGCGACCGCAATAAAGGATACAGCCCAAGGTGCTATGGCTGTGGTGAAAGGGGCCACCCTAGAAAGGGAAGGTGGACGATCTCAGGAGGGTAGTGCAGCTAACGGCACCGCCTGGCGGCGGCAGGATCGTCGTTTCCCTAACTTTAGGAAAGTTGCAGCACCTACAGTTCGCAACCACAGTAGAAGTTACAGCCCAAGGTGCTACGCCTGTGAGGAAAGGGGCCATCTTCGACCCAGCTACCCTAAGCGATCTGCAAAAAGGGAAAGTGATCGATCTCAAAAGGGTTATGCGGCTAACAGCACCACCCAGCAGCAGGAATACGACTTTGTGATTGAACACCGCAGCGGAAAATCGCATGGCAACGCAGATGCATTGTCAAGGAAACCTTGTCCTGATGATTGCAAGCACTGTACTAGGCAAGAGAGTAATGAAGTGGTATCCGTGACGATGATCAGGACAGACCACCTCAGCAACGAGTGGAAGGACAGCCTACAACGTGCACAGCAGGAAGATCCGGACATCAAGCCTATTCTGCAATGGACGAAAGTCAGTGCTCTCAAGCCCAAGTGGAGCGATGTCTCAGCGATAAGTTCGACCACTAAAAGCTATTGGGCCTAGTAGGACGGCTTGCTGCTTCAGGATGGAGTTCTGGGCCATAAATGGGAAAAATGTTCGGAGAGACAGCTATCATTTGCAAGTGGTTGTCCCTAAAGCTAAAGTACTGGATGATCTACAGCTGTACCATAATGATTGTTCAGGAGGCTATCTGGGATTATTATTATTATTATTCCAAATCAAGAAGCTTCAACAGTTGCGGATAAACTAGTTCATGAAGTCTTCTGTCGTTTTGGAGTACCTTTAGAGATTCACAGCGATCAAGGAAAGAATTTTGAGTTTTATTTTTTTTCTTTTTATAGAAGAGGGGGCAAACGAGCATGCGGCTCACCTGATGTTAAGTGACTACCGCCGCCCATGATCAACCGCAACAAATTGCGGGTGCGTTGCCGGCCCTTTAGAAAGGAGTAAGCTCTTTTCTTGAAGGTCCCCAGGTCGTATCGGTTCGGAAAAATCGCCGGTGGTAAACTATTCCACAGAGAGGTTGTACGTGGAAGAAAACTCCTTGTGAAAAGTACAGTGGTGGACCGCCAAGCATCCAGATGGTGTGAATGGTATCGAGACGTTTGCCGTGTAGTTCGTTCACGCAATTTGGCGGCTGGGATTAATCCGAACAATTCCTCAGAGCACTCCCCGTGATAGATGCGATAAAATATGCAAAGAGATGCAACATCTCTTCGCAGCGCCAGTGAATCGAGCCGATCGGAAAGCACTCGGTCGTCGACGAGTCTCAAATATTCCAGGAAACTTGCCGAGTTATGGGTACTCATAAAACAAGAAAGACTTCTTATCACCTGACATATAGACCTGACTGGTCTGTTGGTCTAGTGGTTAGTGACCCTGACTGTTATGCCGGAGGTCGTGGGTTCGATTCCCACCCAGGACAAATGTTTGTGTGATGAGCACGATCATTTGTTCTGTGTCTGGGTGTAATTTATCTAGAATATTTATGTATTTAGAAATATATAAGTATGTTTTATCAGTTGTCTAGTACCCATAACACAAGCTCTGCTTAGCTTGGGACTAGATGGCGTTGTGTGATAGTTGTGGAATATTATTATTATTATTATTATGGGGTATCTATATAATTTTTTCACCTGGTTGATTGCTATAAATATATAATTATAAATTAAAATGAAAAGATAAATATACATAAATATCAATAAAATAAAATAAATACAAAAACTATATAAATAAATAAGATCCAACCAGATGGGAGCCCTCGGCAGGGGAGACCAAACGGCCGAGGGTTAGGGGGAAAGGGAAGAAACCGGCGGACGATGCGGGCGGTATCGAGAAGCACCGCCTTCTGCATTTGAGCCCGGAGCGGTCCGTCACGGAGTCCCAGTCGCCTCAGATGACCCGAGAGGCTGACTGGGATTAGCCCATTCGCAGAGACGACTACAGGAATAATTTCGGTCGGCATACCACCCCACATGTCGGTCTTCTCGTGAGCCTGGTCCAGATATTTTGTTCGTTTATCCGTTTCGGCTTTCACGAGGTTCTCGTCATACGGAATGGTAATGTCGATCAAAAATATCCTTGACTGTGCCCGGTTCATCAGCACAATATCAGGCTTATTCGCAAGAATATTCCTGTCTGTGATGATGGCCCGGTCCCAGTAGAGCCTGGCGCGGTCATTTTCGAGCACGGCTTCCGGCAAATACTTGTAATACGGCAATTTTCGGTCCACGAGACCGTATTTCAGAGCGAGCTCCTGGTGTAGAATTCTGGCTACTAGGTTGTGCCTGTGCAAGTACTCAGAGTTAGAAAGCGCCGAACAACCGGAGATGACATGCCTAAGTGACTCCCCGGGATGGCGACAAGCTCGACAGACGTCGACAGTGCCATCCTTTAGGATGTATCTCCGATAGTTGTTGGTCTTAATAACCTGATCCTGTATTGCACAGACAAAACCCTCGGTTTCCCCGAAGAGGTCACCGAAACGTAGCCAGTTGAGGGAGGTGGCTGTATCTACGTGAGGCTCATGTAGAGCCCTGTAGTACCTCCCGTGGAGCTCCTTCTCCTTCCATACGGTCTCCCGGTCGGAAATGCTCTGTACTGCCGGGTCTTCCCATTGCTCGTTGGCTAAGGATAGAGGGGTAAGTCCTTTATCACTAGAAATGACGTTATTATAGAATGGATCATCCGATCTCGCCAGGAAGTAATGAGGGAGGCTGCACACTTCGCGATTATGCATGGTGAGCGCGCTCAGGAAGCCACGCCCACCATGCTTTCGCGGCAAGTACAGCCTCATTACCGACGATCTCTGATGATGCATCCTATGGGATGTCATTGTAGTGCGGACTTTTCTATCCAGGGCGTTAAGTTCAGTCTGACTCCACCTGAGTATGCCAAAGGTATACATGAGGACAGGCATGACCCAACCGTTATATGCATGTGTCTTATTCACACCGGACAAAAGGCTTTTAAGCACTTTGGTCAAGCGTGCATAAAACACGTCGCAAACTGACTGTTTCATACCAGCCTCATCGATACCGATGTTCTGTGACATACCCAGGTATCGGTATGTTTCATCCTTGGAAAGGGTTCTTAAGTTTACGGGCATAGATAAGTCTATGCCCTCAGAGTTAGCAACCCTTCCCCTTTCAACATGGAGGACCGCACACTTATCCGTCCCCAGCTCCATTCTAATAGAATTGCTAAATTCACACGTGATGTTTAGCAATTCCATAAGATGGGAGCGACTGGAGGCGAATAATTTGAGGTCATCCATATAGAAAAGGTGGGTCACTTTTGTACCTGCTTTCCGAAGCTGAAATCCCCTCCCGGAGCCCTCCAGTAAAGTACTGAGAGGGTTCAAAGAGAGGCAGAACCAGATTGGACTCAGACAGTCGCCCTGGAATATACCTCTTCTTATCCTTATGCGGCTTTCCGCAGCCGTCATCCGCTCGCCTAGATGACAGAGGATCGTACTCCACTGCCCCATACACTGCTCGAGGAAGTCTCGAACTGTACAGTCAATCTTGTACAGCTCGAGGACCCTCCTTAGCCATGTATGGGGCACCGAGTCAAATGCCTTTCTGTAATCTATCCAGGCGGCGGAGAAGTTCCGACGGTTGCGTTTCACCACTTTGCCAATGACCGCGTCAATGAGGAGTGGTTCCTTGGTTCCACGACCGCTGCCTCGACATCCATTTTGAGCGCGCGACATCACCTGATTTAAGTCCAGGTGACGAGCGATTGTCGCGCTCAAAATGGATGTTCTTGTATATGGTCGGTAGACACATGATGGGGCGGTATTTGCTCGGGTCTGTGGCACCCTGATCTTTAGGAATCAAATGAGTGATCCCAGTAGTGAAGAGGCTTGGGAGCGAGTTCTGGTTGAGAGCCTCTTGAAACTGTCGGGCGAGCACAGCGTGACACACCATGAACCCCTTCAGCCAGTAGTGATGCAGCCCGTCAAGCCCCGGACTTTTCCAGTTCGGGGCTCTACGGACCGCCTCAGCTACGTCATCCGGCGTTATGATGACGGGGTCTATGGGCGTAATACCCGCACACTGACTCAACACAACTTCCGTCCAAGGGCCCTCGTTGTGGTTTACGGGCTCTGACCACAGGCTGCGCCAGAATGCGACCGTGTCGGCCTGATTTGGTGCAGGGCCCGTTCCACTTACTATTGGTCGCTCCAATGATTTATAGAGCCTCTTCTGATCACTCTGGAAGAGACGATTCTGGTTGAACCGTGTCGACCTCTCGGTATATCGCCGAATCCGCTTTCCCCAAGCAGCTATTCTTTGCTTCAGGTCGTCTATGCGCTCCGTCAGTTTTTGCATTATATCCGGCTGGGACAAACTAACATTTGTCCCAGCAAACGCCATCCTGACGGTGCGCACAATCCTTGGTCTGGTATTGCCTGACCTGAAGCATATCAGTCTGCTGATGAGGGCCCTAGCCTTTGCGATACGTTCTTCAATTCTTATTCTCCAGGCTGGGATAGCACTACTTTGTCCAGTAGCCCGTCCAGCCGTGGAAAGTTTGGCGCCTATAATACGGCAGACTGCCAGTGCGGCGCCAAAAAGAATTGAGTCCGTCTCGCAAAGGTCCCGGCTGGCTTCCAAATAGGTAACCAGCATTGGGTTTAGAGCCCTCACGACAGCCCGATTCCGCTTGCTTAGGGCTAAGCGGGGAAGTCGCGGTCGATTTTCGAGAGGCGTACTGCGCGTTTCCACAATCGCCTCTTCCAATGTACTCCTCTTATTATTATTATTATTATTATGGCGTATCTATATAGTTTTCTCATCTGGTTGGGTTCTATAAATATATAATTATAAATGAAAATGAAAAGATAAATATACATAAATATCAATAACATAAAATAAATATATATATATATATATATATATATATATATATATATATATATATATATATATATATATATATATATATATATATATATATATATATAAAATACATAAATAAATAAAAGCCCAACCAGATGGAGGCCCTCGGCAGGGGAGACCAAACGGCCGAGGATTAGGGGGAAAGGGAAAGAAACCGGTGGACGATGCGGGCGGTATCTATGAGCACCGCCTTCTGCATTTGAGCCCGGAGCGGTCCGCCACGTAGTCCCAGTCGCCTCAGATGACCCGAGAGGCTCACTGGGATTAGCCCGTTTGCAGAGACGACTACAGGAATAATTTATTATTATTATTATTATTATTATCACCCGCAATCTGATGGAATGGTAGAACGATTTAATCAGACATTGGAGAGGTACCTGTCAAAAGTTGTAGACAATCGGCAACGGGATTGGGACAAGCACATACAACCGTTTTTGTTGATTAATATGTCTCTGCCTTTATAAAAAAATATCTAATAGCTTCAAAGTTTTAAATTTATACACAAACGCGGATTAGTGATTTGTTTTTATACCATTTAGTGACAAAAAAGCACACGCAAAATTGCTACGAATGTTATTACATTCAACGTGGCCTCTGTCATATATCTTATATTCAAAATCAACGGGTATGATTGATTATTGTATGTGTTTTATTTAACATCAATCTTCGTTGACAATCTCAGATTAACTACATGCATATGGTACGCGAGCTAGCGTTCAGCGACATAACCGGGATAGCTACTGAGAATTTTTCTATGGCCAAGTGCCAACAGTCTTCTTTCAAATTAATTATCGTTTTACGTGCATCTAAAGTTTCTGTTATAATAACATTCATATTCCACCGCTAGTGGTGGCTATTTCGGTCCCTTTGTAAATTTATGAGCATTTGATTTGCCGTCTTAATTTTTTTAAGGTCGAATAAAATTATTGTCATCGTTTATTGTTTTCTAAATGTTATGACAATTCACTTTTTTAGTTATCGTTAATATCATGAATCCAAAATAGCTATTACGCGATGTAAGGCGGTAGTAAAAGTGCATCAGTCACCATATCGATTATTGCGAATCCGCTCACTATAAGACATATCCTATGACCGTGTATTTTTCATGTCCAGGAGTGAACATTTATAAAACAGAAGAACAAGAAGAAATAAAAGAATCTCTTGATTAATGTCCGTTAACTATTATTCTCAGATTTTGCAATTATGTATTTAGATTATAATCATCAAGGTTTTATAAATTTATATCAGGCCATATTATTTTTGAAGCCCATTGTGAGTTAATATAACTATATTTTAGGTGAACTGGATTAAAATAGCCACCAGCTGTAGTATTATATTGTATTGTAGTTACTACATGTACTTAAGAATTATACGAAATATAAAAAACAATCCAACGTATGGTGTACTACTTCTACTATTGAAGCGATCACATTTTTTTTATAAATTCTTTTTCTTAATAAACTAAAATTATGTTGCCTTTAAGTTCTAAATACCGAAATTTATATTATTCTCATAGAAAAGTGATACAATTGTTTGATTTCGCTAGAATTTCAAAACATCACTCAATACATGATTTGGTGTACAAGATAAACACTAATCAAATATTCAATTTCAGTATAAGAGATAGAAATGTAAACTTCTTTCAGGAAGTGTATTGTACAAAATCTACAATTCTTGCGTATAGCATTATGATTGATATGGATAAGTGAAAAATTGGCGGAATAAATTATTGTCTTAATTTTTTGCGTTTTCTTTTAAGAACGAAATTCTTTCCGCGTAACGCATATTTCACGTTCAACTTTCAGGGCCGCAATGTGAAGAATAATGATGATTACGCCATCTCAGAAAGTAAATAATATTTTTATTTTATAAACATTACCTTAATAAAACTTATTCGGTGTCTGGATTGAACAACTCTTTATTTATTTTTTCTCTTTACTTATTTAGGGACCCGAAGAATGCGTCAGCCTCATCAGAACCTTGACGACACCCAGTTGAAACTTTATTTATTTAAATTTCCGCCAAACTACTAAACTCATATATTACTGCTTATTCATGTTTTATGTGCTGCCATACCGTTCGTCAGATTGCGGTAAACTTTGTCAACTTGTTACTTTCAGTTGCGAAAAGGTTAGGTGGCGCGCGTATCGTATCGATAAATTTATCGATACGATACGCGCGATATCCTATACCTTTAGACGAGCAATTCTTGTATATATATATATATATATATATATATATATATATATATATATATATATATATATATATGTATATATAATCGGAATCTCGGAAACGGCTCCAACGATTTTCATAAAATTTAGTGTCCAGGGAGTTTCGGAGGCAATAAATCGATCTAGCTAGGATTTATTTTTAGAAAATGTTTTTTATCCGTGTTTTCAGGCAATGAACAACTGACACAATATAAGAAGGTAAATTTTGACACTGTGTTGATGATCGTAATAACTCAAGTGGATAGCAAGCGGTCGCGAAATCGTAATGCCTTGGTACGCGTCCCGTCTTCGGTCCGACTTTTTTCCTTTTTTTTTCAAGTTCCCTTCTTTTGTGAAAAAATCTATTGTTTCGAGCCCTTTTTTGTAGTATTTTTTTAAAATAACGAAAATTTTAATTAAACAAATTGCACTCATGATTTTTTATTCAAATAACTAGTTCAGTTTTTTTCTATTATGTTAATAAGATCAAAAAATATTATTCATCAGTATGTAATTTGTATCTAAATGTAATTTTAAAAAAATCCTCGGTCATCCGGGTATATATGATTAAACTCCAATGAATGTACTATTATTCCTTGTTAAACAATATCACTCTTCCAACTTTAAAACTATATTTCCACAAATACGATTATTAGTTTGCATGCACTCACCACCTTTATTCGATCCTTTTGTCTCCAACTTCCCCTTCCTACTTATCTCCTTACTTTCAGTTGCTCAGCGCTAGTGACTAGAGATAACGTCCACTCTACGAACAACCTCCTCTCTCTCCTCAACAATCTCCTCTGTCCCTCCCATAGTTCAGGACTTGTTCATTCTTCTTTCCATAATCAATCTATTCTCCTTTGGTGGTGAACCATTTATATCTTATGTATTTTATTTCCATCTATTACAAAATTTTTAGGTGTATTAGTTTGGTGTTCTCATTACTTTTTAGTACACCTACGTCATTCTCACCCCAAGGTAGACTGGTAGAGAATGCCTTAGGTATTAAGTCCGCTTATATACCACGTGTGTATATGAAGTTTTAAATAAATAAATACATATTTGTTTTCATACTGTCTAAATATTGTAATTTTGCTGTTTTTCCTCCTTAGCGCTTACGTGATTTCCTCTACGTAAAATTAACACAGTCCCACAGCTGGACACAAGCTTCCTCTTGTTTCTGAGAGAGTCTAAGGAAAGGGGAAGTCCGCGCGGTCACATAGTGCGTTGGCGGACTACACAGGTTTGCCAGATCGGAAGACCAAAATATCTGGACAAATTTTGAAAAAGTTGGAATTTTGGGGTTGTTGTCGGGAGAAATAAATATTAAAAAGACGTGTGGCACTCGGGGACTGGCGCGGTAAAGCTATTGCATAGCATTTTGTATCAACTTATGCAATTATAATTATTTATTTATTTTATTTATGCAGTATTTCTTTTTCTTTGATATTAATTCAAGTTACACTTTTTGAGCGTGGTGACCGATAAGAAAACAATTTTTTTCTTTTATTAAATAAATAAATAATAAATGCACTTTGTTCATTCATATTCAAAACACTTTATACACAAATTTTACAAGTACAGTTATTCACTGTTGTACATAAATACCTATACACCTATATACTTTCTCATAAACAGCTGCTTATGTATTCGTCCGATTTCGGAGCAGCTCGTCTCGATTCGTGCGAGCTTCGTAGAGTCGTACAATACGTCTAGTTGCACGCACACAAACACCGTGTCGAAGACTACCGAAAAGAAACGACGCACGTTAGACAATGCACGGCCTTCAAGCGCCGCGCAAGTGATTCTCGTCCCACCTGTCCGCGCAGTAACTTTTTTTTACGACCGCGCGAGACTGTCGCAACAAAAACGATTACTACTGAAAAACTAATATAGGTACCTACCTAACATTCAAATAAAAATATTCTCAAAAAGCTCAACGAATTCAGAATTTAATTTTATTAAAAGAAAATTGGTCAAATAAAAAACAAAGGATGAAAATTAAGCATATGGGAATATAAAAATAAATCGTTTTTATTTTTTATTTCGAGTTTTACAAGAAAAGTATAATATTTACTGGAGACAATTATTTTATTATTATAATAGTACTTACATGATATTCCCTTTAAAATGACACCAATATGAATAATATCTTATATCTATATCCACAAATAAATAAAATTGAAGTGTCTGTTTGTAATGTTAAAACAACAGCTTTTTATTAAATGCATATGAAAGTACTAGTAACAAAAACACAATTTTTAAAATTTTTATCTGTCTGTCGGTCTGTCTGTCTGTCTGTCTGTTTATTCCAGCTAATCTCCGAAACAGCTGGATCTATTTTGACGGGACTTTCACTGGCAGATAGCTGATGATATAAGGAATAACTTGAACTACTTTTGTTTTAGAAAAAGAATTAGGGTTCCGCGCAAAAGAATTAAAACCCATGAAATCCATATTCCACGCGGGCGAGATCGCGGGGAACAACTAGTACTCAATATAGATAAATGTATACTTATTTTTATTTATTTATTGTTTTAATAAATAAATAAAAATAAGTATTAATAATTTCTAGACACATCTCAACAGATATTTCATTAATAAATTGCTATCAATACTGAAGCATTCTTTTATATTTATCATCCATTTAACACAAAAAACTGATAAGAATACTTTTTAAACAACATATAATCAATAAACGATAATCGCGTATAGTGAATTTCGAGGTAAATTATTATATGTAAACGTTTTTGAATCGTCGTAGTGATACATATTTCCTAAAGAAAATATCTTCACAATTAATTTGATGTAAAATAACATTAGAAATAACGTATAAAAACGGAGAAATTATCAAATTTTTGATCGAGTTCCTAACCAGTACACAAACAAAAATGGCGAAATGTCATTTTCACATTTTTTTTCTATTTAGTTATTTGTTACAGAGTACACAGATAAAATTCACTCTCATAGATGACAAATTTCACTTCGGTTCATTTTCGCACGCTTTCTCGAGAGCGACGCGTCGTGACTTGTTTACGCATTTACTTCAAATACCCCGCCCGCACACCGCAGGAAACATATACCTACGAAAAAAAAACATAACAAACTTCTGCCAGATAAGGCTTGATAAGATCTTCGGTGTTTTTGCACCATAACCTGACTCTGGTAAATTTTAAATATGACTAGATAGATAAGAACAGTTGGTTTAATATGATTGTTGAAAACAAATACCCTTTAATTGTAATGAAAAATACTTGAGGTTAATGAATGTTAAATCGAAAACATTAATTTTTTATTTAATTTACGGACTCCTATCCAGATGTTTACTAGGAGAATACAAAGTTTATTTCATTTTTGTAATATGGCTAATTATTAATTAGGCAGGGATTTCTAAGATTAATAACTAATTAACTAAGATTAAGGATAAGAACTAAGATTAAGATTAATGATAAGATAGGAACTGATTTAATATAAGGTTTACATTTACAATGTTCCGAAATAAATAAATAAATAATTGACCATGAGTGAGTAAAAATAATATCTTTTATTTTACAGTATCTAATGTTGTTATATAAGGTGCTTCTAAAATATATGCCACGGTTGTTTGTATGGAGACTTGGCCAATCAGCTGACCGATTTCCATACAAAGTGCAATTTTTTTTGAGAATTGACTATGGGTTCCTCGGGGAAAGTGGTACAGTATCATGAGTAGAACCACCAGTTGCAGCCATGGCATATTGTAGTTTAGAAGCACCTTATATTTCAGTTAAAATAAGTGCGCGTAGGTATTATTTTTCTTGTACCGAATTTCGGTCCATCTCTAATATATATATATATATATATATATATATATATATATATATATATATATATATTGAGAATCTAAATTGAGAATTTAAATTATACGCGTGTGTGTGTGTTTGTGTGTATATAAAGAGGGCTACTTTTAATATCGCTCATTTTAATATCAAAAATTTAGGTTATCTTTATAGCAGTATTATATTTTCAATTCAAAATTAGTACTGCATTTGTGATAATAATAAAATGTATGTATATGGAGTACTCACTCACTTTGTTCATTCATATTGAAAACACTTTATACACAAACACCGTGTTGAAAAGAAACGACGTTAGACAATGCATGGCCTTCAAGCCACACCTCCGTGCCCGTCGGAGTGGGGAGCGTGAGGTTTTTTCGTTATGGCGGAATAAATTTCTGGATTCGGTCCCCGCGCTCAAGGCCCGCAATAGAAGCTATGCAATAGCTTAAAAATAAAAAGTTTATTTTTAATTGAGAGCCTACTAAAAGTATTTTAACCAAAAACTAATTTAAGTACACTTAATTTTTAGGTTGCCACATGTATTTGACATTGGACTGTACTAGAGACCACTAATTTGGATCCTTTAGTAGTATTCAGAAAATATTAATTAGGCAACTCCTACTACTATAATATTATCTAACTACACATGTCTCTAATTTATTTTTCTTTCTCAGACATGCAGGACTCTTCATGATGTTTCCCTTTACCACCGAGAACATGTTAATCGTGGTTCTCGTACGTAATACGATAGCAATTTTCGTCGACGACGCTAAGACCCAGTTATCAGTATTTGCTTACTACCTAGTACCTACTACTTTATAGATACTGTGGTTTCGAATCCCAATGCAAAACTTGGCGCATAACTTGCGGTTAATACTTTGCGGCATTACTTGGGTATAGCCTATGTTCATGTTCAGTGAACTTTTGAAAGTTTAATAATGATGGTGATTATATATCATCATCATTATCATCATTGTAATCATTATCATTGGGTATGTCAAAGGTGACTAAGGACCGTGTTTTGTGTCGTTCTCTGGGAGAAGCCTATGTTTACCTGCAGCCTTGCAAAGAGCTGTATTAATTTTTTTTAATTAATGGTGATGTAAGACTGTTATAGAACTATCTAAAGAAGGCCATAAAACCTAGCCTCTTATTCTTACGATACCCACGAAACGATATGGGGTGATGCGTTCTCTTACGCCGCTACCACGGCTTTCTAAAAAAGCGGTATCAATGCTCGTGATTACCGGCATAAGACTTCAAACATTACCAACATAACACCAGAAAGTTTAATTGAACTTGAAATTGAATAGTAATAACATTCTATAATTTTTAACTGGGCCCAAAAACTAATAATAAACTGGCTCCAATCTACCCTTGACTAGCTAAAAGATGATAACCAACGAACAAATAAAAGTTTCAAATTGACACTGCGTCTTACGCTCGACCAAGCGAATCCGTTCGTTACACGGACAAGTAGCAGTCAAAAGTATCATTTTATCTTGGTTGGTTGAATTGATTATCCAAAGCTATTGTATGCAAAACTTGTAACATTTTAAAATGATTTTCTTTTGTACAAAATTTCTACAGTAGTCTCTACAAATAATTGTTGGTCCTAGTAGCCTTCATTCTCCTTTAAGACGCATTGAAAATGTTTTACAGTCACGAATTATTTATCATACTACATACCAGGTGTTCTGAAAAGATTCCGACCTCTACGTGAAGATGGCAGTACTCATCAATAAAAGCTAGTGAATGTAGTTGTTCATCTTTTGACAGTTACGCAGCAAAATTACAGCCGTTTTGGAAACGTAGTTGTCTTTTGACAGTCGTTTGAGTTAGTCGACGTGAGTTTTTTTTTTTGTAAAAATGGCATAATTTAAGTATCGAGCCATCATTAAATTTTTGTTTTTGAAGGACGATACGCCTACACAAATCTATGACTCTGTGTATGGAGACTCTGTACCATAATTAACTACTGGGAAATTTTGGGCGGCTAAATTTAAACGTGGCCATGAGAGCTTAAGAGGATATGAATGTTCAGGACGTCCAAAAACTGCAACTACTGACGATAACCTCGCTATAGTTCACCAAATGGTGCTTGATGACCGCCGAATTAAATTGAGAAAGATAGCAGAGGCTATGAAAATATCCAGAGAACGTGTTTGTCACATAATATTTAATAATAAAGCTGTCAGCGCGTTGGGTACCGCGTTTGCATACGTTAGACCAAAAACGTGTTCGAATGAACATTTCTAACGCTCTGTTGGAAATCGAATTGGAAGAAAATACTGTATTCGTCAAAAAGATAGGTGTCTCAAAAGCTACCTGTCAGACAATGTCGACTGTGTTTAGCTTCTTCTCCTCATTTTAATGAGGATTTAACAAAAACTAATGTATTTTACTAGCAATCACCTCCGTCTTCACACGAGTGATTTCGGTTTCGGGATCTCGACTTCAGCGCCAACTACCGGGTCCAATTGAGAATCTGAATCATCCACTCAAACACACACAAGAAATTAATCGAAATCAGTTGAGCCATTTTTAACGAGACTAACGAACAGCAATTGATTTTTTGTATACAGATTATACTAATTTGTTTAAAAACCGTATACTCTATTTTCAATCAATCAATTTCAGTCAATTAGAGCTTTTTCTTCCGACTTGTGCGCGCGTCACGACGAGCGCGTGCGTGACGCACTTTAGAATTGACATATCTTTTTATTTTTATTTTAACTGATTTAGATGAGACATACGCTCAGTTTTAGCTCAAGCTTATCCCAATACAATGCTAATAAAAAAACATCCAAAAATTTTGCTATTGTTATTTCGTAGAGTTTGGCGTGCACAAACGTACAGACAAACAGATAAAAAAACTGGCTAAGATTTTATTACAGGTGTGTATAAAAGATTAGAATTACTATCTTTTTGACAAAATGTGCTTAGTATAATGGTCAAACTCTACTAAACTGGGACTTATTAATTGCTGCAGTTTATAAAAACATGCTGCTGTGTTGCGTATGGTGAGTGTAGAGAACTGAAGACCCTATTACTGGAAACGAGGCATTCCATCTTAGGCCTTACGGGTGACAACGGATCTGCATTTTGATTCGTAATCGAGCATAGATGTAGATGTCTATGGGCCACAGCAACCACTTACCATCAGGTGGACTATGTGCTCGTTTGTCACCCTAATTCTATAAAAAAACAAGGTCGTAGTAGGGACTTGTACTTGGCGGGACTTACTATCATAGACAGAGAAACCTATAGACAAAATGGACTGTGTACTCGTTTGTCACTCTATCCTATAAAAAAAATATAAAACTAAATTAATGAAATTCTATAAAATTTCAACAAATGCAATTATTAGTCTCTTTCGAATTAAGACGTTCATTAATTAAATATGATGTATGGTCTGTCAGAAAATTTGCGAACATAAAAAAGTATATGCTTAAAATTATAATTATTAAATCTTTTCCAATAACTCTCCACCAGTATTTAAGCAAAGTCTCATGCATCTGAACCAATTTGCTAAATACTTTTTCTTATTTTCTATTTTTGAAGTCGATTGAAAAGTTAATTGAAGAAAATGGACTAATTACGTATGAAAAGATCCCACACATTGCAAATTGGATCGGTAAGTGTTCACGATATCTTACATGAACACTTTCGCATGAGGAACTTTATTAACATCCCAGTGGGAAGTTATCGTAATGGGTCCGATTTTGCAAATTGGAAATGTAAAGTTTTTAAGAGTAAGTCCGTGTGTGCACACGTACGTATGTATGTATGTATGTTCGGATTCAATTCTCGCCTCGTGTATCTCGAGAACAAGGAGTGATATTGACATGGGAATAGTTTCACTCAACGCATAATTATGTAACTTAGACCTTATTAAATTTTGAGCAAAATTGGACACGTCGTTTTTTGTACCGAATGAAAAATTGTACAAAATATTAAAACATGATATATTTTTATTCTTTTCACTGGGAAGTTAGTCGTGTGGATCTTTCGGTCACACCTAGGTCGCTTTTTTTCGATTTTCGTTTGGCAATCGTCATGGCAGACCAGCATGGAAAGGCACCGTGACATGATCACTAAAGTTAAAGTTAGCACGTTTTGGTGTCCTAACGACATTATTATAAAATGATAAGTCTTGGATTCATCAATACGTTCCAGACTAGGCTACTGCTTCACCATTACAACGCACGGACTTCCTAAACAGCAAACTGGTTAAGCTTTTTGGGTCATCCTCTTTAAAGCCCTGATTTGGCGCTTTCGAGACTTGATCAGCATAAAGGGATACTGTTTTCATCGCCAGAAGATGCGCCGGAAAAGGGTTTCGGACATTGATTCAGGCGTAAGAGTAATTGACCTTCACCATAGAACTTTTTTAGTTTCGCAAAACTTTCCGAGTTGCCCTATATGCCCACGCATGAATACATGTATGAATCTAAAATTCTTAACATTTAAATAAAATTGATTTTTGAAAAATTATACAAGCGTGAAAAGCTTCATGATCGTAACGTGTCAACAATAAAACTGAAGGCATTATCACCGGTGACGGACAGGTGCGTCAAATGTGCGAGATGTCGGTACAGCGATAGCCAAAACGCCTACCAAGCTTGGCATTTAAAGCAAATACTCGTTTAATTTTAACCATGTGAACCACCAGGTCCTACAATTTTTACACACAAATGACAATCGGCACCAGTATGCAGTGTTAGAGCTCTCGTACGCTATATACATGCGCGGTACATATATTACGTCGGTATTTTGGCGTGCGGTTAAAGCAAATCCTCCTAAATCCAGTAAAAGACCTTTGACGAATATAAAAGAAGAAAAAGAGGAAGACATAATTTCGTTATGTTACGTTTGCGTTATTAATACACCGTTTGTTTAAAAACAATAAATAGGTTAGGTGGACTGCAGCTATAAATAATTTTTAGCTTTTATCGTTATACAAGGGTCGGCAGGTGATTCCTGGCATCTAGCCAAATACTATGGCCCGCGCGTATCATCCGGCTACGAACTCATCCATAATCAAATAAAATTCTTATATCTTAACAATTAGAGTTGATTTTCTATTGCAAAGTTGGTATGTATAGAAATTAATGTCCAAATCCCTACACAGCCATCTGCCTTGATCCATGTTGGTATTTTTACTTTGATTTATCATAATTTGTACTCTTAAGTATTGTAAATACAGACCAATATAATGACCCACGGTAATACATCTTTTATCTTAAAAAGAGATTGATCTGTTTACGTTAACTAGGTCTGAGTTGGTACCATCTCCCTTGCATTTTTCTTCCATTAGTCAGGATCAGAATAAATAATTTTAAAAACATTGTAGATATAAAGGCGGCGAAAGAGAATCCACTATCTAAAACAATCTGTGTGTATCGTAAGAGGTAGCAAAGGGACACTGAAGCAAGAGACGGTTAGTATCATTTTTCTGATAATAACTGAAATAATAAAAAGTTGCGGCTACCAACACGTAGAGGCTACCGGCTCCAAAAATTATAAAAAAATATCGGCGTATAACATGCCAATAGATATAGGGGTTCTCACAAAGTAGTACCTTGTAGCGGACCGAGCATTTTCAAAAAATTATTGGTTTAAAATAAAATTTCTTCACAATATTCTTGGTTTAAAATTAAATTTGTACGCTTCAGTTGCCGGATGACATCAAAAGCAGACAAAAGTAAACTCATGTAAATATTTTAATAGACACAAATAGAATTGTTCCACTAACATTAATAACAGCGTTACTGGTGATGAAACATGACTTTATTATTTTGATGTGCCTTCGAAAAACAAGAGCAATATTTGGCTATTTGAAAATGAATAAAATAAAACATACCCGTCAACAACTTCAAACGAAGTGCTCTCAACAACTACCGGCGTATATAGGAGTGTCAACATTATACTTAGACAAATGTCACGGTCACGATATAGTTCGTAATGATCACAGTGATATCTTCGTAATTATTTTTTTCAATTCAAATTGCCTTTTCAAAAGCTATTTCTGGAAGGCGAAAATTCTAAGGCTCTATGGTCTAATGGCCAGAATAACCGAGATAGCCTAACGGAACATTAAGCTGAAAAGGCGATGGTTCGTACATTAAACTCAGAAGAACCGATGGGAAGACGTACTCAACCCTCTTTGTGGAGTAGCTCCGCTTTAAATGGAATGACGACCTGGTAAGTGGTGCATAAAATCGAAGGCTGCAGGATACTCATAAATGTGCTTCGTGGCATTTCTTGGGGTAGGCATATCTTGAGCAGTGGACTTGTAATGGGCTGTAATAATGATGATGAAACTAAAACTTTGGTGCAAATATAGTAGTAAGGATCCGAGACTTCTGGCTCGAGTCAGAAGTCTTGAATCCCTGGTTTGTCGAACCAGCGCTAAAAAGTTTAATCAAAAAAGTTTTGTCAAATTGGGGGTTTTCGCGCATGCCTGATGTAAAGCACTGATCCATTTTTGATACCTTTTATAGGTACAAAAATAAGTTTTAACATTACTCGGATTATACTTCGTTATCTCATCACCACCTAATTATGAATTATGTGTAATAAGGAACCTGAGTTCTCATTTACTAATAGACTCGACGTCTACTAATAAATAAAAATAATAAAATACAACAACATGAAATCGGTAGCTCAGCGATTAAAGGCTCCGACTGCAAATCTGTAGATCGAGAATTTGAAGCGGGGCGAATGTGCAAAATAGTAATACATATACGAAACAAATAACATTAAAAATTGGATTTGAATAATGAGTAATATTACGAAACGCAGTTTTGAATTTGACATTAAAAACAATTTCTTGGTAATAGAATAATCAGTAATATTAGGAAATTAATTAATTATCTTTTAATGATCAAAATTGATATAAAACACATAAAATTCGCTATTTTCTTTACAATTCATTCTTTATATCCATACGTAGTTTAACACGTTCCCCGCGGCACTGATTTATCTGTACTTTCCATTACTACGTTACGAGACGTTTGAAACCTTGTTCTTAACCAGAGGTTGTAGCGGCACGAGGCTTAATAAACTCCACTGCCCACATGAGCCAAAAATCCTTTTTTTGGCGCCAAATAAGGCGAATTGTGTGGTTTTTGTCGCGATTATCTTTTTAATGATGAGTTGATTAACCTAAATCTGCCGCCGCCTGTGGGCGGATTATTTAGTTTAGATTCTATAGGTAAAATAAAATGTGGGGTCTTATGTACCGCATGCCGCACTGAAAAAGGGCAGTTTTTCATATTGTTTAGTGATTTGAGAAAATATCGATTTTATTTAATTGTACTTATGGATGCTTTTTATTAAAACAGGGCAAACAATTATATTTTTGCAACCGATACATTCTGTGAGAATTTTCTTTGCTATTTTGTCAGCCTCACGACTTGATAAGAAGGTGCGAAGTTTTTCGTAGCATCCTACACATCTCATTTTCTTTGATCCTTTTTCGAGATGATGTGGATTGTTTGGAGCGGGTTCTGAAAAAAAAACTGATAGTGTATTTTTGAAGCGGGTTGATAAGGTGTAGCGATTTATTGGAGCATTTCTATACATAAGTATGGGATCGTTACGGCCTGTGTGTGTTTTGCTTTTGTCAGTTGAATTTATTTGTTATATTCCTACATAATTATTTCACTTAGACAGAGTATAATTTGTAAATATTGATTGGAAACTTACCAGTTTTTCAAATATCGTTAATTTAGAATTAGATTTACCACCCGATTCCTCTTCATCATCAATAATATTATTAATTAACTTTCTTCGGCAACGTTTCGACAACTTATTATATCGTCGCGGGTGCAGTGTTCAACGTTTTGCACAACACTAACCGCGTAAAGCTAGCGTAGGGTGCGGTACGAGGTGTGCGGGGTACGAGGTGTTCGCAACCTCGTAACGCACTGTTTTAAACTTTAATTTATTCAGTGCGGTACGAGGCCTAAAAAATTCGGTATTAAGGTAGATATACCAAAAAACTCGGCATCAATAGCATATCTCAGATATATAGTTATCTCATTCCTAGACTTAAGCAAACGGAAGTTACGCTTCTCGCACGACAGAGAAGTTTAAGTTTTTCCTTACCGCTATAACGACGAGACACGGACGAGGTGTTTCAAGCCTCGTTTCGCAGTCAACGTGTTAACTACAAGTGTTTTGTTCTTACTATCTCATCACTAAAAATATAGAAGAAACACAGGACAATAAAATGGATAACACATTTTATTGTCTTCTTAAACTCTTTTTCTCTTGTTACTGTTAAATCTCTGATATATTGTTTTGTATATTTTTTATTGTCTTTAATTTATAATAATACAATCAATGGAACCCGTTTTTTGTAATTATTATGTAATTAAATCAATATTATTTCAATTTTTACGGATTTCCCGTTCTAGTACTGTCAAAAATAGCATGAAATCTAAGGCTATTACAGATGTACAAGGATTCAAAACAGATGATAACGAATTTATTGCTGAAGAAATTGCCATCATTCGCGGTGATCAAGTTCAAGTGTAGGATATTTGTCATAGTTGCCACGCTTGGCGAGTGGGTTGGCAACCGCAGTTTTTTATTACGTCACAGTTGTTATCAGGAAGATGCTGCTGCCCATCTCCTGCCTGTCTCCCTCTGTCGCCTCTTACGCCACCCACGGGAAGATATGGGGTAGTGGATATTCTCAACCGCCACTGCACGGCGTCAACGTCGTCTGTCAAAATAATCTTAAATATTTCTGACCTGATTCTACCACCTTTTTCCAGTTAACAACCTTACATGCACAGAAAGAAAACAAGTGAAATAGAAACAGAAACTTTTTTATTCAATATAGATTATAAATAATACTTATTGAAAGTTACTTTTTTAATTTACCACTGGTTCGAGAAAAAACTCTGTCCTGGGAAGAAACAGTAGGAAACCCAGCGCGATTTTTTTTAATAACAGCTTACAATCATGTATGTTACAATTAACAACACATAACAAATTATAAATAGCTTGGTGGCGAGTGAGGTGAATAGAACGGAATTGGAATTTTTTTAAAAGTCTGAGTGGGAGTTGTTTCAAATCTTCCTTCTAATCGAACACCCCCATGTCGTATAAAACTCCAATGAGCAGTTGAATTTGCTGGCAAATCGGGAGTTAAGTCAAAAGCCATTAAACAATAACCATTAGCTTAGCTCCCTAGAAATACCTTCATTCAAAAAATGTATTCCAGTTCCCGAGAACAAAGTATGGTAGGTTAAGGTAAACAAATTAGTACTAAATATGGGTTGTAAAACTATATATGGAATTTGCATTCCATCAATATAAAGAATGAATATGTTTATACCATAACTAATAAAATCATAAAGATTCTTTAAAAGACTACCATTAGAAGCTGTATTTTCTACAAAACCTAATACACGCCTTTTAATGGGATTTTGAATTCCAAACGGAATTGGTAGAACTTTTACTTCAGCTCTAGTAACGGAGTATTTAGCGGTTGTCGATGCTAAAACTTTTAATGAGCAAGCAAAACTGATGGATTTATACGAGTTTTCCGAATAATACGTGTAGCATTAGTAATAGAAACTTTAGATTATACATCATTAGATGAACACATTAAATTAAATGCATCGTGAGATCGCACTAATTTTACACACATTTCAACACCACTTATTAAAAGTTTCCCTAAAATATTTCTACATGTAAATGACCTATTATTTCTACCTTCTTACTTTCCTTAACAAGACTTTGTCTTTTCATGCATCCTTTATGAGTCCACAAGTGAGATGTGATTGTTTTGGTGGTGGGGCGTAATTCAGTAGTGTTTCAATATACGCGCCATATACAGAAGTATTATTTGGAGGTGAAACAAGATTTTGATTTAAATAAGTATCTAACTGACTAAATAGTGAGTGAAGCCAATTATTAACAGAAGTCACACTTGTATTAGATAGTGTGACGCCCCATTATTATTATTAATAACTAATAATTAATTTCTGTATAAAACCGTCAAAATTTATCTAAGAAGAAATATACTGAACAATAAAAGTTCATTAATTAAGTATTATAGTAATTAAAAGCTCAATATTGCATTACATAATCAATAAATTTATTAAAAACTTTGTTAAAATATTTGAAATGTGTTAAATAATAGAAATACGAGTCGAAAATATTATAATAATAAAGATAAATAACATTTATAAAATAATTGTAAAATTATACTTATATTGTACACCACAAACAAATATACAGATAACAAAACACAAAGCAGATTATAATATTATGTAAGTACAATTTGAAATTTGAAAACATAGCGATCTCTTCCAGGCAAGCAAAGGTGGTAAGGATTAGAACAGTGAGAACTAGGTAGGTGGTGCAATATAAATATACATAATATAATATTAATACACGCGATTTATCGACAATACGTGCAATAAAATAACATACAAATAACTAATACATGAAATTATATAAAATGCTAAAATATAATAAAAATAAAGTAAAACGTATATATAAATATATAAACAAACTTACACATTTACCCATATATATATATATATATATATATATATATATATATATATATATATATATATATATACATATATATTATTACTAGCTTGAGGTTCGTGACAATAAAAATTGCCGATAGAATTACCTAAATTAACACTTTAATTTTCTTTACACTAATTAAAACTTAAAACACTAATAATTAAGCACACTGATTCACTTTATTTCGCTCCGAAGCTTCGCTTGTCTCGCCAAATTCAATACTTCCCCGATCGCATCTTGCAGCGCCTATAAATATTAATTAGCACCGAAATATCCAGAATATTCAAGTAAACACGCGCAAGGTACCGAGAGTTCGAGTTTCAACTTCTAGAAGTTTAGTTCTTCGGTTCGAGACTAGATGGCGCTAGTGCCGTCGACTAAGGCACGTAACAATATATATATATATATATATATATATATATATATATATATATATATAACAAAATTCCTCAAACAAGATACATAATCACTTAATTTATTCTAACGGTGTTCAAACGACTGAGACAAGTAATGCTCTTTAAGTAGTCGCTTAAATATAACAATAGTTTGTGCTTCACGTATACGCAACGGTAAGGCATTCCAGAGCTTGATAGATTGGGCAGTAAAAGATTTATTAAAAAAGGAAGTATTTTGAGTTGGAACCCTTAAAATGAATTTTCTTGAAGAGCGTAGAAGTTCTCCTGGAAGCCCTACAAAATTATACTTCTCCTTTAGATAGGGAGGTGTAGAAGGGTGAAGTAATACACAGTACAGCATAGAAAGAATATGCATATTCCGGCGAAGTCGGGTAGGTAACCACTTGAGACGTGAGCGAAATTGGGAAATATGGTCAAATTTGCGCAATCCAAATATGAACCAAATACTAGTGTTTTGAAGTCTCTCAAGCTTATTTGGCTGGTCCTCGGTTATTTCTACATAGCTTGCGTCAGCATAGTCGAGAATCGGAAGGAGAAGAGACTGTGCAAGCATAATTTTTGTAGGAATGGGAAGAAATGATCGAAGGCGACGCAGAGAACACAGAGCGACAAAGGTTTTCTTACTTACCTCATTCAGTTGGCGTATCCAATTGAAGAAGTTATCGAAATAAATACCAAGATTTTTGACATTGTCAAAGTAAGGGATTACAATTCCATCGAATTCGATATGTGGTACGGAGAACCAGTCAATTCTTGAGATAAAGCTCCGGCTACCAATAATAATGGCCTGTGATTTTTTGGGATTGACATTTAGGACGTATGACTTACTCCACTCATGAATAATATTTAAATCGTTATTCAATGTAGAGATTGCATTCGGCAAATTCTCAAGAGTTGACTGGGTGTAAATCTGAACATCATCCGCATACATGTGGTAAAGAAAAGATATTTTATGAGTGATTGAATTAATGAAAATGGAAAAGAGTAAAGGTGACAACACGCCGCCCTGCAGCACGCCTGCAGTAATATCACACCAAGAAGAGTGAGTTTCATCAACACGAATACACTGCCGACGGTAACAGAGATAACTTTGAAACCAGTCAATTACTGGTGGAGATATGTTAAGGAAACACCATAGACTCAACAGTATACCGTAATCAAGGGTATTGAACGCATTACTGAAATCCAGCAAGGTCATGACTGTGAGTTGTTTATTATACATACCCCACCGTATGTCATCAGTAACTTTGAATTATAATTTTAATCAATTAAAACAGTAGCCGTACTATGACCAGGACAGAAACCTGTTGGAGGTCAGCTGTTGGAAAATAAGTTTTTCAAGGACTTTATAAAGGAAAGGTAAGATCGGGATGGGACGGAAATCAGAAAGGTTGACAGGATTGGATCTCTTCGGAAGGGGTATAACATGTGCACTCTTCCAGGCTTGAGGGAATTTAGACGAAGAGACACATGCATTAAGTAAATAAGTAATAATAGGAGCGATAACATCAAGGAGAGGAATAATCATATTACGTCTAATGTTGTCGCTACCAACAGCATTTGAGGAGATGGATAATATGATCTTCTTAACATCACATATAGTAAACTGACTGAAAACGAACGGGGGATAATTAGTAGTCGGACTTACAGAAAGAGAACGAAGTGTTTGCAGTTTCTGTTCTCTATCAAGAAGAGTTAGAAGGATTAGAAAAATGTTGATTTAATAGTTTAACATCAACACAAAGAGGTAAGGCGTTTAGGGATGTTCTTCTAACTTCAAGAAACTTCCACACCCTAGATGAGTCGCCATTCTCGACTGATGTATGAATATGGCGTCGTTGTGCATCTCTACACAATGTATTGCAGCGATTCCTGATTTTGGCGTATTTCCTTTGGTTTTCCTCTGTTTTATTCCTCTTAAGCTTTGACAATGCCACATTTTTCTTCAAGATAAGTCTTTTCAGATCATCAGAGAGCCATGGAGCAGGTTAATGTTTGAGTTTTACGTAATGCATTGGCACGAGAATGTCATATAGAGACGGTGCTCTTTCCATCACTGACCAGTCAATGTTATGCGCATTTTCACAAAGTTGGTCAATATCCATTCCTCCAAAATTACGTCGCAGGGCGTAGTTTATACGAAAGGAAAATTAAATCGTGATGAGAGAATGCATCAGCAGGACACTGTCCGTGTTTGAAAACTAGTGTTGAAGATGACACTATAATTAAGTCAAGAAGGGAAGGAGTACAGTTTGGAAAGTTATGAGTAGCAGAAAAGGGTAGAATTTGCATATTACACACTTTAATTATAGACTTAAGTTTTATAGCCCGATTGTCGCATTTAAGCAAGCAGGTGTTAAAGTCTCCCATCAAAATAGTATGACTATACGTAGGGACTAGTGATTCCAAAAGAGATTCGAAAGAAGTAAAATAGTTTACAGAAAGAGAGGGACTGTAGAATACTCCAAGAAGGATTTTATTCTGAGACAGGGAGACCTCAATCAGCAAATGCTCAGCAGAATCTACAGGGGGTGGTTGACATGACGAACTAACAATTTTAAATGGAAAGTAAGATCTAAGATAGATCGCCACGCCCCCGCCACCCCTATTAGTGCGATCATTTCTAATTAGATGAAACCCGGGCAAAGAGTAAGAAGTAGAAGGCAGACAGGGTTTTAGCCAAGATTTAGAAACTAAAATAGCGTGAATATTTTGTAGTTCAAATGATACAAGCATGTCAGGATAATGCTTAAGTCATTGAGCATGTTCATGTAGAAAAATTGCCTAAGCCATTGCCGTGTTCGTGTAGAGAAAATTCCTAAGTCTGGTCATCAGTGTTGGAGACTTTGGGAGGTTCAAATACGGTAAACTTTATCGACAAATCACTATGCCTATTTTTCTCTCTCTCCGTGATGACATGGTAGCCATTTTTTTTTTGGCTCGAGGCATGGGTGCTTGTACTGATTACACGCTAGCATAGCTACCCATGTAGAAGTCCTAGGAATATAAAAGAGGACTCGTTTGATAGCCAATAATGTAGGCAATAAATCAATGATAACAATTTCGTCGTTTCTTTTTTATAAAAAGCAAAAGAGAATTTTTAAAACAAACACAAAGTATTTTTTACATTTATTTTTTATTTGTTAGCTTTTTAATAAAATCCAAACTGTCAAGCTTCTTGTTTTTTGTTTTCCAACGTTGATACAGAATGTGTGCTTAAAAATAATCTTAGCCCTAAGTAAGATAGTTTAGAAGTTACGACGGTTTGAATATGATCCTTGAAATTTCAGTTTCGAGGAATTCCAAGGGTGTTCCTTTAGACCATACTGTGTTTTGTAAGAGCGTGTAAGAAAATATATATTTAGAAGATCTCTATGATGCATAAGCATACAAAGGTAGAGTTGTGGGTTGAAGTCTCATTTATTAAAGACATATAATAGTAAGGTCTATTATACTAAAGCATAATTATAGATGGTCTCTTTGGTACACAAGCATAGCAGAAAAGGTAAGGTAAAAGTAAAGGTCTATGAATATGTGGAAGGTCTCAAATATATAAAAACATTATATTAATAGAAATGGGACTTAAAAAGGATTATTATAGTGGTATGTAGACTGCTTCACGATCGTCCGAGACCGAGCTAAACTTGTACTCACTAACCGATGTGTCCTAGACGTATTGTCTTAGTGCCGGTGGTAAGCGGGTTTGATGTAGCAATACGACTTGCCCGTGAACATCGTACACCCATACCACACCGATTGTGGACGTCTCAGCGTATAGCGATATGATACGTCGTCTATCTTTCGGATTGGGATGAGTGTGTTTGGTAGTACTTTTTAGATTTGTCAACGTTAGCGTTCGCACTGTTGTTTTTTACATTTCGCGATTTGTTTTAAATCGTGTTTCTTTGTTATCCAATTTAGTTGCTAAACATCACAAAACATTATAACCCGCAGCGGAGATGAACGATAACTTTATACAAAATATCATCATCATCATCATTACAGCTCTTCACAGCTGAACATAGGCCTCCCCAAGGTATGTCACTTAAAACACATTATGAAGATGGCAGTAACAAACTAAATTATTTGATAAACAGTTTTGTATAGTTCTTTTTTAAGTTATGTATTTTAATTGAATAAATAATTAGAAATTTTATTTGTATTTTATTATGTTCTTTTATATCGAGCTCTGGGACAGGCAACCTAAAAAAATATACCAAAAAATTACTAAACTTTTCCGTCACACGAGATAATTGCAAGTAATCTGATTAATGATAAAGATGGAGTTTGTGGATATATATACCACATTTATATTCGTACCGGTAGGCGAAGTGTGGGACAACCCTCCACTAGATGGAGTGACGACCTGGTAAGCCGTGCAGGAAGTCGGTGGATGCAGTTGGCTCAGGATCGTGCTTTGTGGCATACCTTGGGGAGGCCTATGTTCAGCTGTGAAGAGCTGTAATGATGATGATGATGATATTTTGTATAAAGTTATCGTTCATCTCCGCTGCGGGTTATAATGTTTTGTGATGTTTAGCAACTAAATTGGATAACAAAGAAACACGATTTAAAACAAATCGCGAAATGTAAAAAA
This sequence comes from Parnassius smintheus behrii, assembly GCA_036936625.1. Taxonomy (NCBI): domain Eukaryota; kingdom Metazoa; phylum Arthropoda; class Insecta; order Lepidoptera; family Papilionidae; genus Parnassius; species Parnassius smintheus. Next base: position 38,794,379 of record JAUPFT010000011.1, read on the forward strand.
CAACAGTGCGAACGCTAACGTTGACAAATCTAAAAAGTACTACCAAACACACTCATCCCAATCCGAAAGATAGACGACGTATCATATCGCTATACGCTGAGACGTCCACAATCGGTGTGGTATGGGTGTACGATGTTCACGGGCAAGTCGTATTGCTACATCAAACCCGCTTACCACCGGCACTAAGACAATACGTCTAGGACACATCGGTTAGTGAGTACAAGTTTAGCTCGGTCTCGGACGATCGTGAAGCAGTCTACATACCACTATAATAATCCTTTTTAAGTCCCATTTCTATTAATATAATGTTTTTATATATTTGAGACCTTCCACATATTCATAGACCTTTACTTTTACCTTACCTTTTCTGCTATGCTTGTGTACCAAAGAGACCATCTATAATTATGCTTTAGTATAATAGACCTTACTATTATATGTCTTTAATAAATGAGACTTCAACCCACAACTCTACCTTTGTATGCTTATGCATCATAGAGATCTTCTAAATATATATTTTCTTACACGCTCTTACAAAACACAGTATGGTCTAAAGGAACACCCTTGGAATTCCTCGAAACTGAAATTTCAAGGATCATATTCAAACCGTCGTAACTTCTAAACTATCTTACTTAGGGCTAAGATTATTTTTAAGCACACATTCTGTATCAACGTTGGAAAACAAAAAACAAGAAGCTTGACAGTTTGGATTTTATTAAAAAGCTAACAAATAAAAAATAAATGTAAAAAATACTTTGTGTTTGTTTTAAAAATTCTCTTTTGCTTTTTATAAAAAAGAAACGACGAAATTGTTATCATTGATTTATTGCCTACATTATTGGCTATCAAACGAGTCCTCTTTTATATTCCTAGGACTTCTACATGGGTAGCTATGCTAGCGTGTAATCAGTACAAGCACCCATGCCTCGAGCCAAAAAAAAAATGGCTACCATGTCATCACGGAGAGAGAGAAAAATAGGCATAGTGATTTGTCGATAAAGTTTACCGTATTTGAACCTCCCAAAGTCTCCAACACTGATGACCAGACTTAGGAATTTTCTCTACACGAACACGGCAATGGCTTAGGCAATTTTTCTACATGAACATGCTCAATGACTTAAGCATTATCCTGACATGCTTGTATCATTTGAACTACAAAATATTCACGCTATTTTAGTTTCTAAATCTTGGCTAAAACCCTGTCTGCCTTCTACTTCTTACTCTTTGCCCGGGTTTCATCTAATTAGAAATGATCGCACTAATAGGGGTGGCGGGGGCGTGGCGATCTATCTTAGATCTTACTTTCCATTTAAAATTGTTAGTTCGTCATGTCAACCACCCCCTGTAGATTCTGCTGAGCATTTGCTGATTGAGGTCTCCCTGTCTCAGAATAAAATCCTTCTTGGAGTATTCTACAGTCCCTCTCTTTCTGTAAACTATTTTACTTCTTTCGAATCTCTTTTGGAATCACTAGTCCCTACGTATAGTCATACTATTTTGATGGGAGACTTTAACACCTGCTTGCTTAAATGCGACAATCGGGCTATAAAACTTAAGTCTATAATTAAAGTGTGTAATATGCAAATTCTACCCTTTTCTGCTACTCATAACTTTCCAAACTGTACTCCTTCCCTTCTTGACTTAATTATAGTGTCATCTTCAACACTAGTTTTCAAACACGGACAGTGTCCTGCTGATGCATTCTCTCATCACGATTTAATTTTCCTTTCGTATAAACTACGCCCTGCGACGTAATTTTGGAGGAATGGATATTGACCAACTTTGTGAAAATGCGCATAACATTGACTGGTCAGTGATGGAAAGAGCACCGTCTCTATATGACATTCTCGTGCCAATGCATTACGTAAAACTCAAACATTAACCTGCTCCATGGCTCTCTGATGATCTGAAAAGACTTATCTTGAAGAAAAATGTGGCATTGTCAAAGCTTAAGAGGAATAAAACAGAGGAAAACCAAAGGAAATACGCCAAAATCAGGAATCGCTGCAATACATTGTGTAGAGATGCACAACGACACCATATTCATACATCAGTCGAGAATGGCGACTCATCTAGGGTGTGGAAGTTTCTTGAAGTTAGAAGAACATCCCTAAACGCCTTACCTCTTTGTGTTGATGTTAAACTATTAAATCAACATTTTTCTAATCCTTCTAACTCTTCTTGATAGAGAACAGAAACTGCAAACACTTCGTTCTCTTTCTGTAAGTCCGACTACTAATTATCCCCCGTTCGTTTTCAGTCAGTTTACTATATGTGATGTTAAGAAGATCATATTATCCATCTCCTCAAATGCTGTTGGTAGCGACAACATTAGACGTAATATGATTATTCCTCTCCTTGATGTTATCGCTCCTATTATTACTTATTTACTTAATGCATGTGTCTCTTCGTCTAAATTCCCTCAAGCCTGGAAGAGTGCACATGTTATACCCCTTCCGAAGAGATCCAATCCTGTCAACCTTTCTGATTTCCGTCCCATCCCGATCTTACCTTTCCTTTATAAAGTCCTTGAAAAACTTATTTTCCAACAGCTGACCTCCAACAGGTTTCTGTCCTGGTCATAGTACGGCTACTGTTTTAATTGATTAAAATTATAATTCAAAGTTACTGATGACATACGGTGGGGTATGTATAATAAACAACTCACAGTCATGACCTTGCTGGATTTCAGTAATGCGTTCAATACCCTTGATTACGGTATACTGTTGAGTCTATGGTGTTTCCTTAACATATCTCCACCAGTAATTGACTGGTTTCAAAGTTATCTCTGTTACCGTCGGCAGTGTATTCGTGTTGATGAAACTCACTCTTCTTGGTGTGATATTACTGCAGGCGTGCTGCAGGGCGGCGTGTTGTCACCTTTACTCTTTTCCATTTTCATTAATTCAATCACTCATAAAATATCTTTTCTTTACCACATGTATGCGGATGATGTTCAGATTTACACCCAGTCAACTCTTGAGAATTTGCTGAATGCAATCTCTACATTGAATAACGATTTAAATATTATTCATGAGTGGAGTAAGTCATACGTCCTAAATGTCAATCCCAAAAAATCACAGGCCATTATTATTGGTAGCCGGAGCTTTATCTCAAGAATTGACTGGTTCTCCGTACCACATATCGAATTCGATGGAATTGTAATCCCTTACTTTGACAATGTCAAAAATCTTGGTATTTATTTCGATAACTTCTTCAATTGGATACGCCAACTGAATGAGGTAAGTAAGAAAACCTTTGTCGCTCTGTGTTCTCTGCGTCGCCTTCGATCATTTCTTCCCATTCCTACAAAAATTATGCTTGCACAGTCTCTTCTCCTTCCGATTCTCGACTATGCTGACGCAAGCTATGTAGAAATAACCGAGGACCAGCCAAATAAGCTTGAGAGACTTCAAAACACTAGTTTTTGGTTCATATTTGGATTGCGCAAATTTGACCATATTTCCCAATTTCGCTCACGTCTCAAGTGGTTACCTACCCGACTTCGCCGGAATATGCATATTCTTTCTATGCTGTACTGTGTATTACTTCACCCTTCTACACCTCCCTATCTAAAGGAGAAGTATAATTTTGTAGGGCTTCCAGGAGAACTTCTACGCTCTTCAAGAAAATTCATTTTAAGGGTTCCAACTCAAAATACTTCCTTTTTTAATAAATCTTTTACTGCCCAATCTATCAAGCTCTGGAATGCCTTACCGTTGCGTATACGTGAAGCACAAACTATTGTTATATTTAAGCGACTACTTAAAGAGCATTACTTGTCTCAGTCGTTTGAACACCGTTAGAATAAATTAAGTGATTATGTATCTTGTTTGAGGAATTTTGTTATATATATATATATATATATATATATATATATATATATATATATATTGTTACGTGCCTTAGTCGACGGCACTAGCGCCATCTAGTCTCGAACCGAAGAACTAAACTTCTAGAAGTTGAAACTCGAACTCTCGGTACCTTGCGCGTGTTTACTTGAATATTCCGGATATTTCGGTGCTAATTAATATTTATAGGCGCTGCAAGATGCGATCGGGGAAGTATTGAATTTGGCGAGACAAGCGAAGCTTCGGAGCGACTCCACCGACTTCCTGCACGGCTTACCAGGTCGTCACTCCATCTAGTGGAGGGTTGCCCCACACTTCGCCTACCGGTACGAATATAAATGTGGTATATATATCCACAAACTCCATCTTTATCATTAATCAGATTACTTGCAATTATCTCGTGTGACGGAAAAGTTTAGTAATTTTTTGGTATATTTTTTTAGGTTGCCTGTCCCAGAGCTCGATATAAAAGAACATAATAAAATACAAATAAAATTTCTAATTATTTATTCAATTAAAATACATAACTTAAAAAAGAACTATACAAAACTGTTTATCAAATAATTTAGTTTGTTACTGCCATCTTCATAATGTGTTTTAAGTGATTTTTCTTCCACATGTTCTACTAATTATATATATATATATATATATATATATATATATATATATATATATATATATATATATATATATATATATATATATATATATATATATATATATATATATATATATATATATTTATGTATATATGAGCAAGAAATATGAAATCATGTACCATTTTTCTCTCAAAATTTTACAAAGCTTACCACAGTTTAGGCTTATTCCAATAATCTGTGTTTCTTTGGAGATATACAGGGTGATTTTGCGATAACCGGTCAAATTTGCAGAGAAGGTTCAAGATAACTAATATAGGCTAACATTGAAGAAAAATCAATTTTAAAAATTTTAAACTTTGTGTCCTTTTTATCTCTTAAATTCAAAATGCACAGTAATGTATTGTATTAAGTGAATTTACTGCACACGCAAACTTTCGTAGGAGTAATAATAATAATAATATTTATTGAATCCAAACATACTTACATGAAAACAAAAACTTATAAAATTACATTGACAAGACGTAAATCTAACTCAATACTATATTAAGGTATCTTTAGCAACTGTGCTAGGTCACAGACCTGTGTTACAGCTGCTAAGCCCTTCCCATTAAATACACACCAAATAGAAAAACAAAAACATAAAAACAATTTTACCGCAATCAAGAAATGAATAAAAGTGGGAAGAAGTAAAATAATTAGCTATGTGCTATGTTCTAATCAGACAAATGGCTTAATACTATTATAGCTAAATGCTTAGTTGTATGGTACAAGAGTAAGGCAGGAGAGATATTCTATAAATGTGTCACACACTTATATGAATATTTTAATGTTATAATAAATGTTTACAAGAACTTATTCTATATTCCACATAAATATAATTGAAACTTAGTGAGTAGTGACTCAGTTAATATTTCATTTTCTAAAAGCAATAAAATATAATATTCAAAATGTTCATTTAATATTGGAGATTTGTTAATCATAAACCAATATTACAAGTTTAGAAGTAAGTGTAAAATTAATATGTAAATGCCAGTGTGTAGTATATGAGTGTGAGTGTGTGAAAGGGGGAGTGAGTGTGTGTTGTTATTTTGCTTAACAGTTTGCATTTTTACCTATCTATATTTATAATATTTTTTCAGTTCCCTTGTAACATAAAGACATTAAAAACTTAGAGCTTGCTTATATTTGAAATGTGTTAGTCGATCGGTAGGCAAAAACGTTGTCGCCCATAAATCGGATTCAATTTAGGATAGTTGCAAATAAAAGCAGAAGCTTCATTTACTGATATTTTAATAACAATAACATTATATCATTATTTTGTATTTAAGCTTAAGTTTCGAATTTGATTACTCTTTAGAACCCCTTTGTCGTATCCCCTCAGTTTCAAGGCACTCCCCTTGTTGCCTCAGCCAGTATCGAAATCCTCGGCGTCGATATATCATCGCATGACGTGCAGTTTCGTGGTCACTTGGAAGGGAAGGCCAAATTGGCCTCTAAAAAGCTTGGCGTGCTCAGAAAGCGGGACAGTATTTCATGCAATTTCTAACAGTGGTAGAGCCATGCGGCAGCTTTGCTGTTGCACGTATGGGCCGGCTCAAACCGGGGTGGTACCACGACCTCACAGAATACCGGCGTGAAGTGGAAGTTCTGCTTCCGCGTTTCGTCTGGTGAGTGCAGGTGGCCGGAGGCCCAAATCCCCCCCCCCCCCCCCATCAACATGGTAGCGGAATTAAATAAAGATAGACTACCCCAGGAGGGTACCAGCACCCCTGGAGAATCCCTCGCTGAGCATCCACGACCATGTTTTTCCACTTCTGAGCGTGGGTGCTCAGGCTGCCCCGCGTATTCTGGGGGGGGGGCGAAATTCCGCTCAAGACTACAACTGCTCGGGGCAAACGGAGCAACAAGACCAAGGCGACCCCTGCCACGCTGTCCGTGAATTTCTGCAATATCAGGGGACTTCACTCCAACCTAAACGCCGTCCACTACCATCTCGAGACGGCGAGGCCGGCTCTGCTCTTTCTGACCGAGACGCAGGTGTCCTCTCCGGCTGATGTTTCGTATCTCTCCTACCCGGGGTACAAACTGGAACACTCCTTTGTGCCTCGGGCTGGAGTTTGCGTTTACGTCAGAGAGGACATCTGTTCTCGACGCCTCGGCAGACTTGAAGGTTCGGACCTGTCCATCCTTTGGCTACGCGTAGACAGCGACGACCATCCGCGCGTCTACGGGTGCCTCTATAGGTCCCACAGCGGTAATGCCAAAACAGACCGACTCTTCGACCACGTCCAAATGGCTGCAGATTCGTTGCTACAGCAGATCCCCTCCGCAGAGATCGTGATCCTCGGCGACTTTAACGCCCATCACGCCGAATGGCTCGGTTCACGTTTAACCGATCATGCGGGGAGATCTGTTCATGATTTTGCCTTGGCATATGGTCTGACACAACTGGTTACTTCGCCTACACGGATTCCAGATGTGGAGGATCATGCACCTTCCCTGTTGGACCTTCTGCTGACCTCTCACCCGGACGGATATCAGATTTCCGTCGACGCCCCTTTAGGCTCCTCGGACCATTGTCTGATCCGGAGTGTTGTGCCACTCACGCTGAAATCGCGGTTGCATTCTGCAGGCTGCCGCCGTGTTTGGCACTATAGGTCAGCCGATTGGGATGGGATGCGGTCTTTCTTTACATCCTACCCTTGGGGGCGGGTTTGCTTCTCGCCGGATGATCCCAACGTTGTTGCGGATTCTGTTACTGATGTGGTACTTCAGGGTATGGAACTTTTTATTCCTTCCTCTGTGGTGCCCATTGGAGGCAAATCTCAGCCATGGTTTGGTCGCTCCTGTAAAATAGCATCATGCTATAAGCAGGAGTGCTACCAAGCCTGGGTTGATGCATCAGCGTCCCGGGATGTAAACACCAGCGCTCTAAAAAAGAAGTATAATTCCGCCTCTAGGTCCTTCAAAAGAGTCATTGCCAAGGCAAAGTCAGAGCACATAGGCAGAATTGGCGAGAAACTAGTTCGCCTTCCTTCTGGAACCCGTGCATTCTGGTCTCTCGCCAAGGCTGTTCAGGGGAATTTCTGTCAGCCATCTCTTCCATCTCTGCACAGGGAGGACGACTCACTGGCCCATACTGCAAAGGAGAAAGCCGATCTTCTAGGCTCCTTCTTTGCGTCTAACTCGACTCTCGATGACGGGGGGAGTACGCCGCCGACCATCCCGCGGTGTGAGTGCTCCATGCCGGAAGTGCAGTTCACACAGCGCTCGGTTCGCAAAGCACTCCTCTCCCTGGACATCCACAAGTGGAGTGGGCCTGACGGAATCCCCCCAATTGTGCTGAGGACGTGTGCTCCAGAGTTGGCACCGGTTTTAACGCGTCTTTTCCGGTACTCCTACTCCCTAGGCGTAGTCCCAAAATCGTGGAAGACGGCTTTCGTCCACCCGATCCCTAAAAAAGGCGACCGCTCAGACCCGTCCAACTACCGGCCAATCGCCATCACCTCCTTGTTCTCCAAAACAATGGAGTCCATTGTAAACTGCCAGCTCATGAGGTACCTTGAGGATCACCAGCTGATTAGTGACCGCCAATACGGTTTTCGCCGTGGTCGGTCAGCTGGTGATCTTCTGGTCTACCTCACTCACAGATGGGCGGAGGCAGTAGAGTTCAAGGGGGAGGCATTGGCCGTTAGTTTGGACATTGCGAAGGCCTTCGATCGGGTTTGGCACAAAGCGCTTCTTTCGAAGCTCCCTTCCTATGGGCTTCCCGAGAAATTGTGCAATTGGATCACCAGCTTTCTTGCAGATCGGAGCATCAAGGTCGTTGTAGACGGTGCAAGCTCCGATTGCAAGCCTATTAATGCTGGTGTTCCACAGGGCTGCGTGCTATCGCCAACGCTGTTTCTTCTGCATATCAATGAATAAAGAAAATTAAAGTGTTAATTTAGGTAATTCTATCGGCAATTTTTATTGTCACGAACCTCAAGCTCGTAACAGTAATAAATCTTTAATTAAGTGATAATGTATCTATTGTTTTTATCTGCTTTATATTATTGTTTGAGTAATTTTGTTATATATATATATATATATATATATATATATATATATATATATATATATATATATATATATATATATATATATATATATATATATATATGTATATATATATATATATATATATTTGGATAAATGTGTAAGTTTGTTTATATATTTATATATATATGTATTACTTTATTTTTATTATATTTTAGCAATTTATATAATGTCATGTATTAGTTATTTGTATGTTATTTTATTACATGTATTGTCTATAAATCGCGTATATTAATATTATATTATGTATATTTATATTGTACCACCTACCTAGTTTTCACTGTTCCAATCCTTACGCCTTTGGTTGCCTGTAAGAGATCGCTATGTAGCGATAAGGCCGCCAAATTGTACTTACATAATATTATAATCTGCTTTTTGTTTTGTTATTTGTATATTTGTTTGTGGTGTACAATAAAAGTATATTCATTCATTCAAAAGAATGATTATATAGGAATGAAATTTTTAAAACTCTGAAAATATATCTTTGATTTTTATATTATATTTATTTTTTATTTTATTCATTTCTTTTTTCAATCATCTCCGTTTTGAATTTTAGTTTCAGTCACAACGACTGAACGTTTCATTACTCAGTCTAATTTATCATCTGCTTTCCTTTTTAAGTTACAAGTCGCTTCTTTAGGACGATTTTAATGGATTAATCCATTTGTTTGGTCTGTATCAAATCAGACAAAATTCCTATACTAGCATTCTACGCCTCTTAGCTGACTAGTTTAGCTCCACTTGACAGTAAAGGTAAAACTGAATGAATTATTGCCCCTAAAAATCATCCACGTTGATTCCAATTTCATATCCACGTTGATGTACTCCACCGCTATAAATTACAAGAACCCCGGAACCCACCACCATATATTTTGTGTAGTTTAACGCAGCTCGTGCCAAATTGAATTGGACATTTTATTCCTGTATTTGTACTTATATTTCGGTCATATCTAATTATTTATTTATTTACATTCATATACACATTAGATGTCATTTGTAAAAGAGGTAGGTGTAATAAGAAATATGTACAGCATTTAATATTCACAAATTTATAAACTCATACATATATAAGCGTGTAAATATATACATATATATATATATATATATATATATATATATATATATATATATATATATATATATATATATATATATATATGTTAGTCTTAAAATAAATTAAAGTGCACATATCAAAACCAGGGAAACTATACATATAATTTCATCGACAGAAAAATTATTTAAAAAAAATGTAAAAAATTATTTATTTCTTAAAACTATTTTAAAATTTGAAATGCAACTGCTAACCCTATTTAAATAAATTGTTATAACTTTTAAACTGAATGTCCTATCAAAGTGGAATAAATTTTTAAATGATTATTAATAATCTTACTCCAAAAAAAGAAACGCCATAAAATTAGAATAAAGAGATATTTGATGAAAATCTGGTATGCTTTTCATCTTTTTTACAATAACTTTAAAATTTCTCGAAAAATCGTCCTCTTTATCCTACTTTTTTAAATCTTATTTTATTCTACATCGTATTAGCTTTCTAATGGTAAAAATCACTGACCTCTATATATACAAGTACGCTGGACTGGCTATACACCGTGACATGATAAGGCAATTTGATTTGCGCCATTTTGGCGCTGACAGCAGAAGTGCACGTCCACGGAAGCAATAATAGAGATAAGACAGTGTGACAAAATATATCGATAAAAATTCTATACCCTACCTATACCTAAATAAATAGAAGGGATTCTATGGATAGATGGACTCTACTCGTAACGTCCATTCTATTTATGTACCACATTAATATAACGCCACTATCATTCATCATTGTTAAAGCCCTTCACAAGTCCACTGCTGAACATAGACCTCCCCCAAGGAATGCCACAAGCACGGTCCTGAGCCACCTGCATCCATCAACTTCCTGTATGTCTTACCAGGTTTTCACTCCATCTAGTGAGGGAACTTCCGACATTTCACCTGCCGGTATGAGGCTGCTACTCGAGAATCTTTTTTCCCCATCGGTTATCGGTTCTTCGAGCTATATGGCCGGTCAATTGCCACTTCAGATTACTAATCCACTGGGCGATGTCGTTCACTCTGGTTATACTGCCGATATCCTTATTCCTAAGTCTATCCTCCTAAGCTTTCCAGCTTCGGCAGTGCCCGTATTCGAGGGGGCTTGACATATCGCAATCCATGGGTTCTTGATCGAACACTTATATGCCTTTGTCGGTGGATGTTGCGGAAGAGGAAGCTGCCAAAAACCTTGAATGTAAACTATTGGCCAGAGTTTGTAAATAAGAAATAAACTAAAGTAGGGCCACTACGAAATTAAAGCACAAATTAAATCATGAGACTCGAGAGAGAATTAAATCTCTAGACCCGCACTTACTAAAACTCCAGGTGTTCTACCTCCGCCATAAATTGACAGGGCCACGGAAACGCTTTTATGCACATCCGCGACCCCTCTGGTGCCAGCCGCCCAATGGCAGCTCCTCCTTAATTTTTGACTTCTCTCCCCCGCACACCGTTTTTCTTCTCAGATAAGGCGCACCAGAAACACAAGGCATACTGCCCTTCACGGCCTCTGACTCCACCTGCACTATGGACTCCCCGAGCCCGAATGTTAATGGAGCCAGGAAAAACCGAGCACTTGGAAGCATCAAGTGGTGTAGCCTCACCAAAGTCGCGAAGGATAGTCGAGTGGCATCGCATCGCCAATCGCCATACCAACACTCCTCTTCCCTAACGACTCCATCTCGACTGCAGCAGTACAGGGAGAGGAATCACCTCTAGGCGACCTCCATCAGGCGACCTTTCGACACTTGGCTATGGCCCTTGAGTTTGGTGGAAAATAAAGAAAGAGGACATAAAACAACATTCGGAATAATTATCTAATACTTTTATACTTACTGGTACTGGTACTACCAGAAAATATTGTCGAAATACTGCACTTTTTCAAAGTGGTGCAGTTCTCATGTCTAATAAAACAGGCGTCTTTGAAATGTTCAGAACAAATATGATCATTTTGTTATAGACGCCCATCCACAATATTTATGCTTTTAAGCCATAATTTCAGTCTAGGTTCAGTTGGAAACCTGTTAATTAATAAACATTTGAAAATCATCTGTTTTTGGCGACTTTGTTTGTTAAAAGATTGAAGTTGAGGAAAGAACATCGATAAATATTATAGACAAGGAACCCGACAACCCTATTGAATTTTATTGTTTATCAAAACTCAGTAATATACAGCCAAACATGTTGGTATATATGATATTAAGATTAGTAACAAATTTTAAGTACTTCTAATATGAAATAGTTTTAATTTGTTTAATATTAGCTGCGAATTCACTTACTTGTGAAATGTTATACCACTTCGCTTTTGGTAACGAGTTTTACAGATTACGCACACTCTCATTGTTATTAAAAATAATTCCTATTATGTAACTAATATTATAAACAATCAAACAACATAAAGTACTATCGTTTGTTAGTTTAAAAGTTCAAAATACAGACTTTATAAATATGACAATTTAAATAGGACAACGGACTTTGGCATATTAAGTCAATTTTAGTTTCCAATACGACCGTTAGGGGTGCTTCAAATTGGCACAGACATTTTGTATGCTATAGCCAGTCCAGCGTACTTGTATATATAGAGGTCAGTGGTAAAAATGCACGTTTATTACACATATACAACTTCATTAATCAGCATTTTAAAAAAAAGCACATAACTCAGTTAAGCACCGTAGCAGGTAGAGAGAACTTCCTTTTTTAGGAATAAAACTAGATTTTATCTACATAAATCATTTATTTATTAAAACAAATTGAAAGCAAAAAGCCTAATGAAGCAAATGTTCAAAATGAAGACCCCGTTGTTGCAAACACATTGTGGCGCGAAGCAATATTTGCTCTGTGGCTCTACGTATCCTTTATATATATATATATATATATTAAAAACGGCTAACTACGAACGCTAAGTTGATTCTGCCATTTTATTGACGAGCAGTTCTCGCACTTTAGACTTGAACGAAATCCGGTTTTCGGCGCTCCAGATTTTGGAAGGAAGAGCGTTCTAAAGAAGAACAGATTATCTATGCACTACAGGCACATAATGTGGAAGAGAAAAAATATGCATCTTGTTTGATCCGTATGTGTATTTTGTAGGATCCATTGACATTATTCTTAATAATGAACATATGATGTCACCAACCATCTGCGGTTCAATAATATCGCAATACACAAATAATTGTGATGGTAAACCTAAGTATTAATTAACTCTTTTAGAGACTAAATTCAGATTCGGATAAAATCCAGGCTGAAGATTGAATTTTGGTGAAAATCTTTAAAACATATGTTTTGATATCTTATCATGTTTTAATTTGAAAATTTCCTTCAAATTACATGCGGCTATAACATTATTATTTTTATCATAATTAGATGCTGCATGCAATCTGCATATATTATTTTTGTATGCGACAGTTGATTCACTTTCTTCATCACCTGGAACAATCATCCTTTCTTTCCGGTCTTGAACAGTTAATATTGTTGCGTGGCTAAGTTGACATCTCATCTCATGGCACTAGCGCCATCTAGTGTCGGGTAACAGAGCGAGAAGAGAGCTTTCCAGAAAATGACATGACTAATTTTTTAACCGACAGCGCCATCTAGTATCAAATTGAAGAACTAAACTTTCTAGAAGCTCTACACTCGATCTTTCTGCGCTTGGTCGGTTGGCGCGCGTATTTACTCGAATATTCTGGAATATTCTGGATGTTTTCGTGGAAGAGCCCTATATAAAGGCGCTGCAATACGCGATCATGGAAGTATTGAAGTTGGCGAGACAAGCGAAGCTTCGGAGCGGAATAAAGTGCATCAGTGTCATTAATTATTAGTGTTTTTAACTTTAATTAGTGTAAAGTGAATTAAAAAGCTAATTTAGGTAATTCTATCGGCAATTTTTATTGTCACGAACCTCAAGCTCGTAACAATTGGTGTCAGAAGTGGGATAAAATCATGCCGATTTTACCTAAGGAGGAAACGGAGGGTGTCCGTACCCGAAGTCAACGCCAGCCGGAGACGGACCAAAGAAGATTTGGTGGTGCAACGCCGCAGACGTCGGAGGGCCAGCCACCGGCTGCAGGCCCGTCAGAAGCCCCTACATCTGCAGCACCTGACTTAGGTGCTCTGATGGTGATGCTGCAGGAGCAGGCTCGCCGACAGGAGGAACAGGCACGCCGATTGGAAGAGTAGCTGCGGGGTGGACAGGAGGAACAGGCTCGCCAGCAGGAGGAACAGGCTCGCCGACAGGAGGAACAGGCTCGCAAGCAAGCGGAACAGGTACGCCGATTGGAAGAGCAGCTGCAGGGTGGACAGGAGGAACAGGCCCGTCGGTTGGAAGAGCAGATACTCCTCATGAAGGACCTTCACGCTACCTTCGGGAAGGAGATAAAGGCGGTGAAGGATAGGGTTACTCAGCATGACAACCGCCTGTCGGAAGCTGAAACCCAAATCGCGAAAGCTGAAACCCGAATCGAGAAAACTGAAACCCGAATCGACCAAGTAAACAATCGGGTTGACAACGTAATTGCTGACATGAAGAAATCACTGGACGAACTCAAACTTGGAGATGGAGCTACAGCTCCCGTAGTAGCTACAACACCTTCGCTACGTGGGTTCAAGGTGCCACCGTTCGACGGTACCTCTTCCTGGTCAGCCTACAAAATCCAGTCCGAGGCTGTTATGAAGGCGAACGGCTGGAATAAAAGTCAGGCCATGACTGCTCTCACACTAGGCCTGCGCGACCGACCAGGCCTTAACTGTTCTGGAAGCTCTCGGTGAGGAAGTGACTTATGAGAGACTACTTGAGGCATTGGAGGCGAGATATGGCGACGCTCACCTGGAACACGTCTTTCGTGCGCAGCTTAAAGATCGCGTGCAGCGCATCAACGAAAACCTGCAGCAGTGGGCTCTAGAGGTGGAGAAGCTGGTGCGAAAAGCATACCGGTCTGTACCTGCGCTCATTGAAGGGAACCTGGTGCAGACATTCATCGACGGCATCCGCGACCTGGAAGTCAGAGCTGCTGTGAGGCTCGGGCATCACGAGACGCTTAAGGACGCCTTGGCCCATGCACTGGAGGTGGAAGCCGTGTGGCTGGATCATCGTTCCCCTCGAGTCAGTGCAGCAGCTACAGTTCGCCACCGCAACAAAGGATACAGCCCTAGGTGCTATGGCTGTGAGGAAAAGGGCCACCTTTGATCCAGCTGCCCTAAGCGAACCCTAGAAAGGGAAGGTGAACGATCTCAGGAGGGTAGTGCGGCCAACAGCACCGCCCAGCAGCAGCAGGGAAACGAGTAAAAGCCAGAACTGCGGGGCGGGTGCTGGCTGATGTTAACAGAGCCCCAAGGATCTCGATCTCAAAAACCCACGATGGGAACAGTCTAATCATAAAGGGCGAGGTCAACGGAATGCCGTGTAAACTGACCATAGACACTGGAGCCTCTCGTACGGTTGTTAGTTCCCAACTAATAAGTCAGTTCCTTGGGGACTCCGCATACAACCGAGAACGCATTAATTTGGTAACAGCCACTGGTCAGCGTATACCCGTCCGTGGAGAGAAAGAGATGGAGTTGAAGCTAGGCAACATGATCTACCTGCATAATGTCATTGTGGCTGATATAATGGACGACTGCATCCTGGGCCTAGACTTCATGAGGAAGAATTGTTGAGCGATTGACGTTAAGCAAGGTGTCTTGAAATGTGGACAAGAGGAACTTTTTGTGGAAGGAGCGTTACCAGGGAATGTGTACAGCCTTGAGAAGATTGTTCTTCCGCCGAGATTGGAAACGATTGTGCCGGTTAGTCTTCCTCGGAATCCTGGGCAACCTCATCGTTGTGTACTCGTGGACAGGTTAGAAAATGACCTTCCATGGAAAGTGGCTCGAACCTTGGTCAGAACCACTGACATCTCAGGAGTACGTGTGCTGAACCTTTGTGGCCAGGAACAGATTATAGAAAAAGGCACACTGGTTGCTACTTGTGAGGAAGTGGATTGGTTACGTCGGTACCAATATCTATCGACTGGGACTCCCAGCAAGGATGCACAAACGAGAGTGAGCACACTTTTAAAAGACTGTCGCAGCGTTCTCTCCCCGAACGAAATGGTCAAAGCGAAGAAGTTGTTACTCAAGTATGCTGATGTATTCTCATCAAACGATGCTGACATAGGAAAGACTGGCTTAGTTCAACACAAAATAAACACAGGTGAAGAATTGCCTATCCGTCAGCGGCCAAGAAGATTGCCGGTAGCACGTGAAAAGGAAGTAGAAACCATGATTGAGGGAATGGTGAAGGATGGTGTTATTGAACCTTCATCTAGTCCATGGTGTTCACCCGTGGTACTGGTAAAGAAGAAGGATGGCAGCATGCGGTTTTGTGTTGATTACCGCCGTCTGAACGACGTTACTAAGAAGGACAGCTATCCCTTGCCAAGAATCGACGACACGCTGGACATGCTTAAAGGAGTAAAGTGGTTTAGCACGCTGGATCTAAAAAGTGGCTACTGGCAAGTTGAAATTGACCCTAAGGACAGGGAGAAAACTGCGTTCTCGACGGGAAAGGGTCTGTGGCAATTCAAAGTAATGCCGTTTGGGTTGTGCAATGCTCCAGCAACGTTTGAAAGGCTGATGGAACTTGTACTTACCGGGCTAATTGGCGATGCCTGTCTGGTCTACTTGGATGACATCATCATCGTGGGCCGTACGTTTGAGGAACACCTTAAAAACCTGGAACGCGTGCTCATGAAGATTCAGAGTGCCAACCTCAAGTTGAGTCCGAAGAAATGTTCACTATTCAAATGGCAAGTCAACTTTTTGGGGTATGTAGTGTCGGAAGAAGGTATCCGCACGGATTCAGAGAAGATCGCAGCTGTAAAGGATTGGCCGGTTCCAAAAGACAAGACGCAGGTTAGAGCATTTTTGGGTTTGTGCTCCTATTACCGGCGATTTGTCAAGAACTTTGCAGATATAGCCAAACCTCTGCATAAGCTAACCGAGGAGAGGCGCTATTTCTGCTGGAATGAAAGTTGCAATATCGCATTCCAGGAGCTCAAGAACCGTTTGTGCAAAACACCTATTTTGGGATACCCCGATGCAAGCAAAGAATTAATAGTTGACACAGACACCAGTGATATAGGACTTGGCGGTGTGTTGTCTCAACGGAATGGTGACCAAGAGGTCGTGATAGCGTACTTCAGCAAGTCATTGTCAAAACCGGAAAGGAACTATTGTGTCACAAGACGCGAATTGCTAGCTGGTAAAGTCGTTGCAGCATTTTAGCAAATATCTTCTGGGACGAAAATTTCGCTTAAAAACTGACCATGCTGCACTAAAATGGCTATTGCAGTTTAAAAATCCAGAGAGACAAGTTGCGAGGTGGATTGAACTACTGCAAGAATACGACTTTGAGATCGAACATCGCAGCGGGAAATCTCATGGCAACGCAGATGCATTGTCACGAAGACCTTGTCCTGAAGATTGCAAACATTGTAGTAGGCAGGAGAATAAGGAAGTGGTATCCGTGAGGATGCTCAGGGCAGACCACCTCAGCAACGAGTGTAAGGACAGCTTACAACGTGCACAGCAGGAAGATCCGGACATCAAGCCGATCCTGGAATGGATGAAGGCCAGTACTCCCAAGCCCAAGTGGAGCGACGTCTCAGCGATGAGTTCGACCACTAAAAGCTATTGGGCCCAGTGGGACAGCTTGCTGCTTCTGGATGGAGTTCTGTGCCGTAAATGGGAAAATGTTTGGGGAGACAACTGTCATTTACAAATGGTTGTCCCTAAAGCTAAAGTACCGGATGTTCTACAGCTGTACCATAATGATTATTCAGGAGGCCATCTGGGAGTTAAACAAACTCTACTGAAGATCCGAGAACGGTTTTACTGGGTCCACTGTCGAAATGATGTCGAGGACTGGTGTCGCAAATGTACAAGTTGTGCGGCTGTAAAGGGACCTCAGACTCGTAGTAGAGGGGCATTGAAGTTGTACAATATTGGTGCACCATGGGAGAGGATAGCCATTGACGTGACGGGGCCGTTTCCGGAGAGTGAAAGCGGTAACAAGTATTTCATGGTTGTGATGGATTACTTCACTAAGTGGCCAGAAGTCTTCGCCATTCCAAATCAAAAAGCTTCAACAGTTGCAGATAAACTAGTTCATGAAGTCTTCTGTCGTTTTGGAGTACCTTTAGAGATTCACAGCGATCAAGGAAGGAATTTTGAATCTCAAATATTCCAGGAAACTTGCCGAGTTATGGGTACTAATAAACAAGAACGACTTCTTATCACCCGCAATCTGATGGAATGGTAGAACGATTTAATCAGACATTGGAGAGGTACCTAGCAAAAGTTGTAGACAATCGGCAACAAGATTGGGACAAGCACATACAACCGTTTTTGTTGTCATATCGAAGCGCTGTTCACGAAAGTACAGCAGTGACACCGGCTTTCGCAAACTTTGGAAGAGAATTACGGCTGCCTGCAGACTTGATCACCGGGATACCACCTGATGCTCCACGTAGTATAACCGATTATGCAAATGACTTACGGAACAAAATGTATGACGTTTATGAGCACGTCAGACAATCGGGCCAGCAAATGTCTGAAAAGATGAAAACCCGGTACGACCGCAAAATGAACAACAAAGGGTTCGACGAAGGTTCACTAGTGTGGTTGCATAATCCCGTCCGCAGCAAAGGGAAATCTCCTAAGCTTCAAGCTAAACGGGACGGCCCGTACCGGATTGTGACCAGGATCAACGATGTAACCTACCGGATACAGTAAGGCGCAAGAGGGACTCCTAAGATCGTCCATGTGGATCGCCTGGCGCGTTATTATGGGGCCGATAATGCTCGGGACGAGCATGTCTTAGGAGGGGGCAGTGTTGCGCGGCTAAGTTGACATCTCATCTCATGGCACTAGCGCCATCTAGTGTCGGGTAACAGAGCGAGGAGAGAGCTTTCCAGAAAACGACATTACTAATTTTTAACCGACACCGCCATCTAGTATCAAATTGAAGAACTAAACTTTCTAGAAGCTCTACACTCGATCTTTCTGCGCCTGGTCGGTTGGCGCGCGTATTTACTCGAATATTCTGGAATATTCTGGATGTTTTCGTGAAAGAGCCCTATATAAAGGCGCTGCAATACGCGATCAGGGAAGTATTGAAGTTGGCGAGACAAGCGAAGCTTCGGAGCGGAAGAAAGTGAATCAGTGTCATTAATTATTAGTGTTTTTAACTTTAATTAGTGTAAAGTGAATTAAAGTGTTAATTTAGGTAATTCTATCGGCAATTTTTATTGTCACGAACCTCAAGCTCGTAACAATATGGTACATGGATATTGAAACTCTACTATTTCAACTGACTATTCTCATTCCATTTTCGGGAAAGTATATCATGAAAATTTAAACAAAAATTGTCACCAGTCATGGAACTTCTAAGCTCGATGCTAGTTTTTAATAGTTGTTAAGTTGCCAAGTGTTAAATTTTATTCGGATAACCTTTCCATTTCTCTAGCAATTCCTTTCTGTGACCTGTGTAACGTGTGCGTACAATTTTATATATATTATATTTTTTGTAGGATCATAATTAACTCTTTGCAATTCTTTTTCATAGAATGTTCCGGTGATGACTTCATTCTGTAAATCTTTTAAAGTGTATACTAACCAAGGTGATCTTCTATAACTGATGAAATAACAAATATTTCATCACTCCAATTGGTTTTGTAACCTTTGTGGAATATGTGTTTATACTTTGTATTTCTGACGTGATCACCAACATTAAACTTTGCTTTATATGTTTTATCCAATTTTATATTTTCTCTACTATTAAAGTTGGAATTACGCCAAACTGTCGTAACATTATTACAATTGACATCACAAGAATCCATTTTTATAGTTCTACGAAAGCTATGATAATAAGAATGCAGCGAATCCTGTAAGACATCAATATAAAGGTACATATCGATAAGTGTAAAGTATTAATGAGGTGGACATGAAACAATCAGTTTGCGATTTGTTTTATGCACGCTTGACCACGGTACATGACAGCCTTTTGTCAGGCATGAATAAGACACACGCGTAAAACGTTTGGGTCATACCTGTCCTCATGCATACCTTTGGCATTCTTAGGTGGACTCAAACTAATGCCCTGGATAGAATAATCCGCACTACCATGACCTGCCATAGGATGCACCATCCAAGATCGTCAGTAATGAAGTAGTACTTGCCGCGGAGGCTGGTAGACTTGGCTTTTTAAGCGCGCTCACCATGTATAATCGCGAAGTGTGCAGCCTTTGCAATGACTTCCTGGTGAGATCGGATGAGTTCCAGGGTTGACTTGTATAAGGCAAGAAGTGCACTATTTACTAAGTTACTTTATTAAACCATATGGGTGTGCATGTTATCGAAAATAAACAATTATGGTTATTATTATTTGGGGTGTCTATATAGTTTTCTCATCTGGTTGGGTTCTGTAAATATATAATTATAAATTAAAATGAAAAGATAAATATACATAAATATCAATAAAATAAAATGAATACAAAAAATACATAAATAAATTAAGATCCAACCAGATGGAAGCCCTCGGCAGTGGAGACCAAACGGCCGAGGGTTAGGAGGAAAGGGAAAGAAACCGGCGGACGATGCGGGTGGTATCGAGGAGCACTGCCTTCCGAAGCGGTCCGTCACGGAGTCTTGAATGTGCCCGGTCCATCAGCACAATATCAGGCTTATTCGCAAGAACAGTCCTGTCTGTGATGATGGCCCGGTACCAATAGAGCCTGGCGCGATTATTTTCGAGCACAGCTTCCGGCAAGTACTTGTAATACAGCAATTTCCGATCCACGAGACCGTATTTCAGAGCGAGCTCCTGGTGAAGAATTCTGGCTACTAGGTTGTGCCTGTGCAAGTACTTAGAGTTAGAAAGCGCCGAACAACCGGAGATGACATGCCTAAGTGACTCACCTGGATGACGACAAGCTCGACAGATGTCGACGGTGCCATCCTTTAGGATGTATCTCCGATAGTTGTTGGTCTTAATAACCTGATCCTGTACTGCACAGACAAAACCCTCGGTTTCCCCGAAGAGGTCACCAAAGCGTAGCCAGTGGAGGGATGCTACTGTGTCTACGAAAGGCTCATGTAGAACCTTGTAGAACCTCCCGTTGATCCTTCTCATTCCATACGGTCTCCCGGTTGGAATTGCTTTGCACTGCCGGGTCTTGCCATTGCTCGTTGGTTAAGGATAGAGGGGTAAGTCCTTTATCACAAGAAATGACTGAATGAATGTCCATATAGAATGGATCATCCGCTCTCGCCAGGAAGTAATTACGGAGGCTGCACACTTCGCGATTATGCATGGTGAGCGCGCTCAAGAAGTCACGCCCACACCATGCTTTCACGCCATGCTTTCGTGGCAAGTACAGCCTCATTACCGAAGATCTCGGATGATACACCCTATGGGATGTCATAATAGTGCGGACTTTTCTATCTAGGGCGTTAAGTTCAGTCTCAGTCCTCCTGAGTATGCCAAAGGTATACATGAGGACAGGCATGACCCAACCGTTATATGCGTGTGTCTTATTCACACCAGACAAAAGGCCGTTAAGCATTTTGATCAAGCGTGCATAAAACACATCGCAAACTGACTGCTTCATACCAGCCTCATCGATACCGATGTTCTGTGATATACCCAGGTATCGGTATGTTTCAGTCTCGGAAAGGGTTTTTAAGTTGACGGGCATAGATAAATCTATGCCTTCTGAGTTAGCAACCCTTCCCCTTTCAACATTGAGGACCGCACACTTATCCGTTCCCAGCTCCATTCTAATAGAATTGCTAAAATCACAAGTGATGTTTAGCAATTCCACAAGGTAGGTGGGACTGGAGGCGAACAACTTGAGGTCATCCATATAGAAAAGGTGGGTCACTTTTGTACCTCCTTTCCGAAATTCCCTTTCAGAGCCTTCCAGTAAAGTAATGAGAGGATTCAAAGAGAGGCAGAACCAGATTGGACTCAGACAATTTCTCTGGAAGATACCCCTTCTTATCCCTAAGTGGCTTTCCGCAGCCATCATGCGCTCGCCTAGGTGACAAAGGATCATACTCCACTGCCCGACAGTTCTTTGGACTTCCGACGGTTTCGTGTAACTACTTGGCCAATGACCGCGTCAATGAGTTTTATTATAGGATAGGGGACAAACGAGCACACAGTCCACCTGATGGTAAGTGGTTGCTGTGGCCCATAGACATCTACATTTATCATCGATTACGAATCTAAATGCAGATGCGTTGACACCCGTGAGGACTAAGATGGAATGCCTCGTTTCCAGTAAAAAAGGTCTCCGATTCTCTACACTCACCATACGAAACACAGCAGCATTAGGCTACTATTTGACGCTGGTATTCTGTGAGAGCGTGGTCCTTCCCCAGTTGAGCCGAAACATTTCTGCTACAACTATACTACTAATATATCTGCAGCATGACTCTACCACGTATTAGTAGTGGTTCCTTGGTACCACGACCACTGCCAAGACATCCATCGGAAATTAGTGTCTCGTATATTGTCGGTAGACACGTGATGGGGCGGTATTTGATTGGGTCTGTGCTATCCTGGTCTTTAGGAAATCAAGTGAGTGATCTCAGTAGTGAAGAGGCACTTCTGGTTCAGAGCTTCTTAAAACTGTTGGGCAAGCACAGCGTGACAGACCATAAAGCCGTTTAGCCAGTAGTAATGCAGCCCGTCAAGTTCCGGACATTTCCAGTACGGGGCCCTACGGACTTCCTCAGCTACTTCGTCTGGCGTTATGACGACGGGGTCCATAGACGTAACATTCGCACACTACCTCACCACCAGTTTCACTCAAAAGCCCTCGCTCGGATTTACGGACTCAGACTACAGATTGCGTCAGAATGCGACAGTATTGGCATGATTTGGTGCTTGGCCCGTTCCACGTACGCTCCAATGATTATTGAGATTCTTCTGATTACTCTGGAAGAGATGATTCTAATTGAACCGTATCAACCTCTCAGTAATCCGGTTCCTACAAGTAGCAATTCTCTGCTTCAGGTCGTCTATGCGCTGCGTCATATCCGGCTGGGACAAACTGACATTTGTCCCCGCAAACGCCATCCTGACGATGCGCACAACACTTGGCTTGTTATTGCTCAACCTGAAGCATGTCAGCCTGCCGATGAGGGCCCTAGCCTTTGTGATATGTTCCTCAATAGTTATTCTCCAGGATGAGATAGCGCTACTTCTTTGTAGTAGCACGTCCAGTCATGGGGAGCTTGAAACCTGTAATGTGGCATAATGCCAGTGCGATGTCAATAAGAATTGAGTCCATCTTGCAGAGGTCCCAACTGGCTTACAGATAGGTCAGCAGCATTGGGTTTAGAGCCCACACGACAGCCCGATGCCGCCTACTTAGGAGTATGCGAGGAAGTCGTGGTCCATCCTCGAGGGGTGTATTGCGCGTTTCCCTAATCACCCCGCCTCTTTTAATATGCTCCTCATATGTTCTTGTTCCTGGGCGATTATTCTAACGTTGTCTGAGTCAACCGCAAGGAGATCTACGGCATCTACATATGCAGGTTGCTCGGGAACTCGTAGAGCCGCATCTCATGTCGTTGTATTTTCATTTGACGAGGGAACAGCCTCACGTTTTAGCCGTTTGAGTTCGGCGCCATCACATATTTTTGAGCGCATGATGTACTGAACTCGGTCTGCCAGGTTTTGCTCGGTAACGGTAATAGATAGCTTCAACTCAGCAAGGAAGCGAGCTAGCCCGGTACGAAAACCCTCTAACTTCTCTCCCCTTCGCCCTAAAATACAATGTCTATTGAAATTCTTATTAATTTCAATAGACCATCGCATGCGACGTACTCCGACATTATTATTATTTAGGGTTATAAGTAGAATATTCTCATCTAGTTGGGCCCAATAAATATATGTTTTATAGGAAAGGGGGCAAACGTGCATACGGCTCACCTGATGGTAAGTGATTACCGCCGCCCATGAACAACTGGAACAACAGATGAATTTCAGACACGTTGCCGGCCTTTTACAAAGGAGTAGGCTCTTTTTTCAAGGTCCCTAAATCGTATCGGTCTGGAAAAATCTCTGATGGTAGTCGATTCTACAAGGAAGTTGTGCGAGGAAGGAAACTTGGTGGCTGGTGGACTGCCAGTCATCCAAATGGTATGGATTGTATCTCGAGCTTTGTCACGATTTGCGATGATGAAATTGTGCTGCTGGAATTAGTCCGAACAATTCCTCAGAGCACTCCCCGTGGTAAATGCGATAAAATACGCAAAGAGATGCAACATCTTATATCTCGCAGTACCAGTGACTCACACCGATCGAAAAGAGCTCGGTTGCTGACGATTTAAACTGCTCTACGCTAGATACGATTAAATGGAAGGAACTGACACTGGGGAGTCCCAGTCCAGACATAGGGACAACCCACCACCTCCCACGGCCCCACCGACCCTCAGGTCATACGGGCTGAATCTCGGGAGATGCGCGCGGTACTTGCACCTTGCTCTTTCCCCGCGCACTTTCTTGACTCCCTACAAATATTTGTTCTGTTCCTTGTCCCAGTTTAACGTCATTCTCCCCCTTCTGGGGCTGACGGCACAATAACGACTACGTCGTCGGGCCTTCCTACCAGCATCCTTTCCTGCCTTCTCCTGCGATCGTGCCACCTATGCGCAAACTCACGCAACAGCCCGTAGTTCACCCCATCGCTGACGAGATCCGAGTAGTAAATTGGTCTCTGAACCGTACGAACTAGTCCATCCATCATTTTCGTTCTCAGGTCGTCATACAGAGGACATTCCCATAGAACATGGTGAACATCCTCTTCTGACACACCACACTCGCACATACTCGTATCACACAGTCGCATGTCGCATAATCTCTTCCGAAAACATTCATGTCCGGTGAGAATCTGGGATGTTTGATAGTCCGGTGAGATCCAGGTGTACCTGAGCCTCAACGCCACCTCCGGGAAAAATCGATATAGTTCGCGTCCTTTCGTATCATTCATCCATCGTTCCTGCCAGGCACCTATCACCTCAGTCCAGATTTCGCGCTTTCGTCTGCTCAACTCCTCTTTGGGCGCGGTCAAACGTGCCACACCCATCCTACCAGCACGGATGACCTCCAGGTCCGCTGGGAGGACTCCAGCCAGCACCGGTAAGGCCGCCGTGCTAGTGGATCGGTACGCCTTAGTAAGCAATACAAGGGCGGATCGTTGCGATCTCAGTAGTACGCTACGGACTGTATACATGTTCGCTCGCTCATACCAGCACTCTGCCGCGTACGCAAGCGTGGACACAAACACTCCCCTGTACACAATTTTTAAACTTGGGAATCGCACGCCCCATGACGATGTCGATACGCGAGTCATCTTGCCGAATCCCTTGGTCGCTCTTTCAGAGATATCAGTCGCATGTTGCACAAATGATAGTCCTGAATCCAAAACCACACCTAGTACCTTAGCGGTAGTCACAGTCTTGATAGATTCCCCACCAAGTTTAATAACGGGGGGGCGCTGAAGCTTTCCTCTAACAGTCATGGTGGTTGACTTTGAGGAGGAAAACTTCAGTCGATTCCGCAGCCCCCACTCCCGTACAAGGTCCAGAGTGACCCTGGCCCTGGATTCGATATCCGCTCTCGTATCCGATTCAATCAAGACTGTGACATCATCAGCATAGGCAGTCATGGTGACTCCCTTAGGCAGAGGGAGTCGAAGCAAATCGTCCATCAACAAGTTCCACAGTGTTGGGCCCAGCACAGAGCCTTGAGGACATCCCATGGTCGAGGCCTTCCACTCTACCTGGTCCCTGATGTAGAGGCCCACACGCCTGGAGGTGAAATAGTCCACCAACATTTTATAAATGTTAGGTGGACATCCTCCCCTTTTAGCTTTGACCATCATCATCGGCCACCAGGCATTGTCAAAGGCACCAGAGATGTCCAAGAAGATAGCTTGTACGTAGCATGCCTGAGAATACTTCGCCGTGCTGAGCAATACACGTAGCGCTGTTACCGTAGATCGCCCCGGAGAAAATCCGTGCTGGTACTCTGATATCCCACGACTGATTGCAGGAGCACATCTTAGAATGACGCGTTCTAATAACTTTCCCAAAACAGGCAGGAGCGTTATTGGACGGTACGCCTTGGCATCGGTGAGCGGCTTGTCATTACCCTTAGGAATGACAATCAGTCTTCCGTCCTTCCATACTTTGGGAAAAACCCCCTCTACAACACACTTAGCATACACCGAGTGAAATTCCCTCGGTGCTGCCATCCAGACATTCTTCACAATTCTCGCGCTAACACCATCGAGCCCCGGAGCCGTGTTAGGCAAGGCCTTGACTATGCCTTCCAGATCCCCAACCGCAAGTGGAGACGCAGCTTCACCAGATGGAATAAAAGCCGCCAGCAGGCGAACTAGCCTGTGGTATGGTGAGTCACAGTCGGTGCTGTCATCCGGACAAAGCGCAGACATTAATCCGCGCATCGCGGAAACCAGGCTGTCTGGGTGCCCACCTAAAAAGGCGATCCCATTGATCACATTTGCAGGCGGACGCACCCTCCCGCTAGAAATTCTGTACGCAAGGCCCCATGGGTCCTCATTGCCAGAATTGGCGACTTTTCGATGTTGCGACTGCTGCGCCTCCACCATCATCTTCCTGTATCGCGCACGCACGCTGTGAAAAGCCGTTCTGGCTATCTCCTCAGACCTGCCTCCCAGACGCCTTTTACTCTGCCAAGCACGCCTAAGTTTGCATTGCAACTTCCGAGTCTTATCTAATTCATCTGTCAACCATTCGTACCCCCCCCCCCGACCTCCTGGGGCGACGCTCCCCTAAGCCTTCCTCCGCAGAACGGATTACGACCTCTGAGAACTCCGCTGCCAGGAGGGCTGCGGGTTTTTCAACGTGCAGCCATCCCATTCGTAGCTTGACAATCGTCCGGAACCTGTCCCAATCCACCCCCCGGTCACGAAAACGGGGAGGATCCCTGACGGGTGCAGCGCAAGTGGTCGGCCTGCTGGTAGTAGCTAAGTACGTTATCAGGTTGTGGTCACTGGCGCAGACTCCCTCATGCACTCGCCACTCAGCAACGTGAACCTCCCCGATGGACAGCGTAAGGTCCACGTTCGACTCTCCTCCAGGTCCAGAGTAGGTGTAGGGCTGGTCAGGCTGGTTTTCCAGTGTAAGCCCCTGGGCGAATATAAAATCCTCCATTTGCTGCCTTCGGTACGTCGCATTCTGGCCTCTACCCACGTAGTGTCGGTGGTCACAGTGCCAAAGTGGCGAGTGCGCATTTGCGTCGAGGCCGACGATGACCCTTCTGCCCTTTAGGCAACTCAGGGCGACCTCAAAGTGGTGCAGGTGGTCATCGATGGTGTCACCGTATTTAAAATACGCTGACACCACATAGAGGTCCCATCGGTTTACATGGCAAACCACACAGAACTCATTGCTGAGGTGGCTCAGCAATGCTACTCCAATTGTTGGGTCGGCAAGATAGATACCAGCCCACGGGTGGCCACCCACCTGGACGATTCCTGCAGCCTGGGAGTACTGTTCTTGAACAAGAACAATGTCCATGTGCAGTTCTCGCGCCAGAATAGGCAACTCAGCCGCGGCTAGCTCCCCCCGACCCAAGTTGATCTGCCCCATTTTAATGGCTCGATCTCGAAAATCCGTGGACATGCCCTTATCGGCAGTATTGCGTGGTGGCCACGGAGCGTTGCTCTGCATAAAGCCTTGCTGGGCAGTTCCTTGCCATGGTCACGTGCGTACCAGAGTCGGGCTGGCCAAATCGCTTGCAGGTGGCGCACTTCTCCTCCTTTACTGTGCAGGCCCCACGCTCGTGTCCCGTCTCCCCACACTTGCCGCACACAGTCTCCTTTGACCGGCAGTACTTGGCCGGATGCCCGTATTGCTGGCACCTCTGGCAGCACGTGGCATCTACATAATCACAGGGCTCCACCACGTCCCAGCCAATGTAGAGCCGATTATGCCCCACTAGCACGTCTCGTAATGCAGCCGAACATTGTAGTATTACCGTAGTGCGCCTGCTTCCTCTCCACGATTTCTTGAAGGCAACCTTGCAGTCTGCCTTCACCTTGTCCTCGCTCCAGCCACAGGCGGCAAGATTCTGTTCGTAGAGGCCGCTAATCACTTCCTCATTTTTGGGATCCTCCTCAAAACCCCTGAGGGCAACCAGGGGTAGGCGCTGCCTGGGCTCAGACACCCTCAGTGATGGAGGGGCTGCAGTTTTCAGTTTTTCGGCGGCCTCCTGGGACGTGGTCTGGACCACAACACCTGCATTCCCCACCTTTCTTAACCGGTCTATTTGCAGGCCGCTGGTCTTCGGGTTCACTGCCTTCTTCAATACCGACTTGGTGTCCTCCGCAGTTTTGATTGGCCCTTCAGCTTCAGCCGGGTAGAAGGCGACCACCGGGCCCTTGCTGACAGGCATCAGCACCTGGTCTGCTCCCTTAGGTAGCCTCAGTGCAGCCGAGTACGAGCGCTGCGGTGTCGGGTCCGTCGCGTGGCAGGGAACTGTTCCGGCCTCGACCTGCGCCAGCCTCCCTTCTGCGACGAGCTTCTCCTTCTCCGCTCTTAATCTGGCCAGCTCCAGTTCAGAGATGTGAACCTCCATGGTAGCCACCATGGCGATGAGGTCATGTCCGTGTGATGAAATCTTATTCACCTCCGCCTTGTTCAATTTTGAGCCGGGTCCTGTAGCTATGGACATTATTCCTCTCACCGCCTCCCGCACCTGGTCGATAACTTCCAGCTTCGAAGCAGTGGTAGCTTTGAAGCTCCCCCTCACACCCCGAGTTGCATCCCTGGAGCAGTCCTCCTCCTCTGTTTCTGGAGCAGATTCTTCAACGTTCCTGGTCAGAATTCCTGCCACCGGTGCCACACTCCGGCTCGACTCAGTGCGCTTGCCCACCCTTGGCCGCTGGGAAGACGCCTGCGTTTCCTCCGGAGACGCCAGTGGCCGCTTCTCCGGCACTACTGGCGGTCGGGGGGCACCGCAACCGGCCGGCCGAGTGGTCCCGGCGGGGTCCTGGTCAAGGACTTCCGGGGCGTAAAGCCCTCGTCGTCGTCCGCCATTTTAGTTTGGCACTAGTCCACTAAATATAATAAAAAGGAACGCAACTTAACGAAAATAATGACAGGTCACCCTGTCAATGTCAATGTCAATGAGATGTCACCCACAGTGACAGCTGCCAACGTCACTGTCAGTGTCTTATACAATGACAGCTGTCAGTGTCAAACAACACCGACACAATCTAACCTATATTCTAGTTCAGTTCTTATTATTTAAATTAACACTAAATATAACGAAAGTACTTACAGTTTAAAGATAGTTTGAAGTAGTTAAAAATCCAAACGAACACAGAAATTACACACAGCTGTAGAATAAGTGTACTTAACCTAACGCTACCACGCGGTAACCGCGTGGTCTAACCTAACCTATATAACGATTAAAAATGTTTAAAAATGATTAAAAGCGATTACACACAATGCACAGTTCAATTAAAATACAAAATAAAGTTTAAACAACAACAAAAGCCAACTATTTTAAAGAAATACACTAAAAGACACGAGAAACGATTAAAAATCACTGCCCGTGGTCACGCGAGAGCGCTGCGATACGTCCGCTCAGTACGAGTACCGACGACGTAGTCGACGTAGTCCAGACATAGGGACAGTATTTCATGTGCGACCGAACCTGTGCCTTGTAAAGTTGTAGGCGGTGAGCCGGTATAAAGTACTGTACCGCTCTGCTGAGCACGCCAAGCTTTTTAGAGGCCATTTTGGCCTTCTCTTCCAAATGAATATGAAACTGCACGTCACTCAATATGTCGATGCCGAGGATTCTGATACTGGCTGAGGCAACATGGGGAGTGCCTTGAAACTGAGGAGATACGACGAAGGTGTTCTTTTTAGCGGTAAACGAGCAAACTTGTATCTTCTGGGAAGTAAACTGGACTAGATTTAGTCGCCCCCAGTCCGAGACTGTGTACAATAAAGTCTCGAATTCAGACACAAGTTTGTCCCGGTATTCGGCGACGTTTACCGAAGAAATACTGGCCCGGCCGGTGTATAAAGCATCACCAGTGCTGTCGTCTGCATAGCAATGAATGTTACCGGCTTGCAACATGTCATTGATATGCAGAAAAAACAGCGTTGGTTGCAGCACGCAGCCTTGTGGAACACCAGCGTTAATGTATCTGTAATCGGAGCATGCTACTGCCCATAGGAAGGAAGTTTCGTAAGAGGCGCTATGTGCCAAACCCGATCGAAGGCCTTCGATTAATCGTGTCCAACTCAATGTAACAAATATATCTATATATCGTCACTGGAAAGCCAATACTACTTAAGCGCCATTTTGCCAAAATGAGTTATATACATCGTTGAATTGAATTATTTTTAGTCTGTATTTGGTGATGATCTGAGCACTTTTTGGCGATTAACCACTACAAAAGTATGGTACTTATAATAATTTTCATGTTTTGACAAATACTTACGCAACACAAGTTATGATTAATTTTTAGTCGTTGTCAGTTTAGTATTTTTCTTTACTGACAACAGACATTTCAATTTTGTTCAGCAACTCAAAATACTGTAGTTGAGTCATTGATGTCACTTTAGTATTCTTTGTCGGCCGTAGTATTTACTTTACTACTTTAGCTTATATATGTAGATAAGTAAATTAGTAGTAGAATTTGATGAGCATTATAACTTTTAAAAATTATTAAAAAGTATTATAAATTAAAAATTTATTTTACACAATAATTTAACTCAGGTTTAGTAGATTTCTAATACCATTTAAGTATTATTTTCCAAACTGCACGATTAGATGCAACTTTTATTTTCACAAGTTATTCAAAATGTACGAAAAATATATCAACATTTGATCTCTTCGAAAATTATACCAGATAATAGGTTGAGCCCTCCTTTCTGCTACTGCGTCCTCCTTTCTGCCAAGGAGGGTCGCGTTCGTATACGGCTTAGAGATCTCTAGTTAGACCGTTAAGCCAGTCCCTAAAAAGCGCTGTTTAGTGGGTAAAAGTCTCCACATAACCACGCAGCCGGCTGCGTGGTATGCTATGAGCATTCACCGCCTCCCTCCCCCGCTTTCCGGACGGTTGTCCATTTTTGCTTCGGGCGCAAAAAAAAAATAATAATACATGGCTACATGCCGTCGTGTGTGGATTACTGCAGCGGCTCGTGATTAAAAAAAACTTATATACAATCGTCAGTGGAAAGTCAATACTACTAAAAAGCCAAACGAGCTTTTTATAGTAGAGCCATTTGTAGTTTTTTTTTTACAAACCGGTCTAAACTTTTTTCTAATTATAAAATCGAAATACAATAAAAGCAAAAAAAATCGTGACCCTATTATCTACGTACAGGAATCGAGATATTCTGCATATTTCTTGCATTCTGATATTCTGCATATTTCTTGCATTCTGATATTCTGCATATTTCTACACTTCGTAAGAAGAAACTACTTATCTCTATAATTTTTTTAAAGTACTAACAACTAACGTCCTTTCCAATGCATGAAAGTAAAAAGTACTAACACGCATTACTAGTTGATAACGGTCTCAGGATAATAGTACTTAATCATTATCCACTCGAATGTCGGGGTTCATTTTGGCCGATATGGCTCATCTGTCGAGCACTTTCCGAAGTACTAAGTAAGGATATAACAAGCATACTAAGTATATATATAAATACATATATACTAAGTAAGTATATTAAATCATATATCAATGGAATGGAAACGTTATTAAATAAGCTATCAGATTATGCTTAACAGATATATATGTTATATATATGTATGTTATATATATCATATATATGTTACAAATAGTTTGCTATCACTCGATATATCGGCGTTTGACAGATGCGCATATTATTTGAGACGCCAGAATATGGCGTTTTGACAGACGAGGGGTTATAACATGTCACAAGACCGCACGGAAAAGCGATGTATAGCATTAAAAATTGTTATGCCAAAAAGACTTATGTAAAAGACATATTATGATATGAATTTCAATATTTTTTTCTTGTCGGACGTAGACAATACTTGCGCTAACAATTGTACTAGGAGCAAACAAAATGAATAAGAATATCATAGTTCCTATTACAAGTTAGATTGAATCTTTTTACAGTATTGGTTGAAGAAGGAAAAACAAAATAAATACAGCTTGCTTAGTAATCACTTTTAATGAAAAATAATAACAAAAAAACAGACAGTTTTAATACTTGGTTACTCGTAGCAAAAATGTGGCAAAAGTCACGAAACACAATTTTATTATTAATCTACAATATATCTGGCATTATTTTCAAAAAAATCAAATTGATATATTTAGTAAATTTTGAATAAATTGTGAAAAAAAGTTGTATCTAATCATGCCGTTTGGAAAATAATACTTAAATGTTATTAAAAATCTACTAAACCTGAGTATTATAATTATTGCGTAAAATAATTTTTTAATTTATAATACTTTTCAATAACTTTTAAAAGGTAAATATAATGCTCATCAATTTCTACGTAAAGCAAATTTACTAATCCACATATATAAGCTAGTATTTACGGCCGACAAAGAATACTAAAGTGACATCAATGACTCAACTACAGTATTAGTTGTTGAACAAAATTGAAATATCTGTTGTCAGTAAAGAAAAATACTAAACTGACAACGACTAAAAATTTATCATAACTTGTGTTGCGTAAGTATTTGTCAAAACATGAAAATTATGATAAATACCATACATTTGCAGTGCTTAATCGCCAAAAAAGTGCTCAGATCATCACGAAATATAGACTAATCGACGCAGAAAATAATTTAATTCAATGATGTATATAACTCATTTTGGCCAAAATGGCGCTTAAGTAGTATTGGCTTTCCAGTGACGATATATAGATATATTTGATACATACTGTAGTATGTATCAAAATATATCTATATATCGATTATCAAAAAATACAAATACCTAAAAATTGAAGAATAATTACTATATTTTATTTTACAATATTTACAATTATTATTCATAACACACTATGTAAAGTTAAAAAAAAGTATAATATAGTAAAACTAAAAATTTTAATCGTCATAAAGACCTGCTTCTCGCTGAATAGCTATTAACATAGGCTCGTCGTTGACCCTAACAGTGGCAGAAGTGAACGTCGAGCTGCTGACCCAGATAAAGACCATGGCACTGGAGCTCAAAACGCTGCGCAGTGAGGTAAACGCCCTTTTGTACACCCGATCCTTAAAAAAGAGACCCGCTTTAATCCGTCCAGCTCTAAGCCAAATATCATCTTTTCCTAGTTCACTAAAATAACGATCAATTCAACCAAACGTCGTCATTTTCTAGTTCACTAAAAAGAAGTACCAGCTGATTATCAAATGACATTCAGTTCCACAGTCACCTGGAAGGGAGGGCAAAATTGGCCTCAAAAAAGCTTAACGTGTCACAAGCCAATTACAAAGTGTAAGTGTAGTGTTGGCCTAGATATTTTCCTCATCTTTAGGCCAAGGCAACCTTTCACTTGATCGCATCCAGCGAAGGGCCAAATCATCAACGACCAAGTTCTTTCTCGTCGGCTTGACACACACAGAGCTGCACGTGCGGTAGAAGTAGCTCGTTTGCACCCACTTCCTCATAAAAAAATCACTTTAGAAATGTTTAGGGTGACCAACGATACAGGAAATGTACCGCTAATTTTAATTGATATTTATTTATTTGGTGTATACATACTTAACCTACAAGTATGGTATATTTATCGATATGAATCGGAAGCTTTCTTTTTTACTGTAATTTTAAGATATATTTTTATTTTTATTTATTTTTATTTGTCTTTCTGAATTAAATTTTATTCAAAAATAAATGATATTAAATATTTTAAGTACTTACGAACTATAAAATATGATTTTGAGAAAAAAGAATATTTGGCAACAAATAATTATGAACAAGATTTCGGTAGAGCTCTTTGAAATTCTACTATCGTAGTATTATTAATGTACAATTTAATTTTTCTACAGTTTTTTACCTTCAATCCTGAAGATTAATAGTGATCTTGACAGACAAGTCGTGTGCAATATGGATAAGTCCGCAAAGCAACAATAGAGCAACGTTGCCAATGTTACAGATGCGTGCCAAACTGGCAATCTTACGTGTAGATTAATTGCCTAGTAATCATCAAAGTCAAAGCACTAAAAACGCAAGAATGAATCTAAATGTCTCTTAACAAAGTTTTATTTAAAATAATGTATTCATTGTTCACATTAAAACCAATTTATAATATTAAACTAAATGGTACCCGGCGCGTTGCTACGGTTTCTTTACTCATGTGGCGTTTTGCAGCTGAAGAAATAATTTGAAAGAATTATATTGTTTAATTACGAATATAATACATGTGTTAATATTCAATTATATATAACTTTCAAATAAATTTACCGATACGGTACGCTTGTAACCTACTGCAAGTCAATTGTACTATGCCTATAACACTCGCTCAAGTGCAAGCAATAAGTCAACAAAGATTTACCGCAATTTAATGAAAAGTATGGGCAGCGCATAAAATACCAACAAACAAACGTAATTTTTTATATATTAAGGAGATAAGATTAAAAAATTAATAATAATAAATAATTGACAAAATAAGTAATTAAATAATTATCTTCTCAGTCAATTTTCTTAATTCTTCAATAATTATATGTTTTGTTTGATGTGGCTGTTAACTTTCTGTTTGCTTCATACACAAATAAATATAACACAAGTTACCTATAAGTGTATGCATTAAGAAAAGCAACTAAGAAAGAGACACAAGAACATTACGTGTACATTTTAAGTGAAGTCGAAACCATGGACATTTCTCTTTTTTAAATCTAATTGCTAAATCTATACGTCAATAAAATATATTATTATTAATTTATTGCAATTTCTTACGCACTAATACAATCGTATGCATCAGTAATCATTTGCAACCAAAAACATACTCCATATTGCATGTTATGTAGGTGTATTTTGTGTGATGAATTAAAAACAGTACGCTCGAAGCACTTGACAGGTATGTTTACCTGAGACAAATTGTCCGATTTGGTAAGTTTAACTTCGGTCGAGACGTGAATTAATGGATCCAACTTGGTAAGGCAGAGTTTTAGAAGTTATGACCCAACTTCTGGTCCCGTATTCCTCAAAACATTAAAACAAGAGTGTTGAGTTTGCGACGTGCTTTGAGTATACTCAAAGGCGACGTGGTCTTTCACTGCTTGCCGTGTGAAGAAGCTTAATGTCGCTCAACGAGCTATAAAAAGAAAGTACACCGTAACGAGGATAACTGCAATAGTTCCAGAGTAACCGACATAGCCCAACAGATTAGTAAGCTGATGGGCTGGCTGTTAAATAAATAAATACTTTTATTTCTCAAAAGTTAAATATACATGTCGTTGAGACGCCCCAGAGTGTAGTTTCCATACTCGTATTGGGGGTTAAGTTAAGCTATTGACTTTCTTAAAACGTGTAGTTCGTTCCCTGTGTATTGTCGCGCATTCTTGTATGAGAGCACTGAAGATTATTTGCCGACTACGAGAAGTTTGATCTTAAAGTTTTCGGTATTATTGTGAGAGTTCTTGCAAAACTTAGCTCCGACCGTATGGGTGGACCACAAGGGAGAATTTTTTTTGATTTAAATAGAGATGACCGCTCCAACTTAACAATAAGATTCAGTATATCTCACGCAGTTCGTTGGTTGCTGCGAGTTGCTAGCGCTGCCCACATCACATGCTAGCACCCTCGTGATCGCTGGAACATGACATAACAGTTGTCGCTCGTTCGTCATAATTTGATTTGATTGACTTCAATCCCATTTTTATCGAACCATCAAGGCTGAACCTGGTTTTACACTGAATACAAGGAAGAACAACCATGCGTGCTCTTAATTTAATTAAATCTTTAAGCAGGGTTACCTCTAAGAAATGTTTTCGGTCTACGAGGACTACAGCGCTGGAAAAACTAAAGCAAGCAAGTAAGGCAGAGACTTGATCTAAAACGCGCTAAGGCGGAACAGACATTTGAGGCCACATCTACAAAAATGTGGAAATATTTCAATAAATTATTGGAAGATGCCGTTTAACCCCGAAAGCGCCATAAAAATCCCATGCAGTCGCATGCGCCCGGCAAATCCCGAGCGGTTGCATGCGACCGCACCCACCCACAGCAATTAAAACCATTAAAACTTATATTTAGAGACTACTTTTCTATGAAGAAGTTTAGCATTATAAATTCTATACAAAACTCTCTATTTGTGGTCTAAACAAAAGTCAGGTTTTACTTCATTACAAAAAGATTTTATTGTATTTTGATAACAAAAAAAATATACCAAACGAATGTCGGCAGCGTGAAAATCACAATTATTTCAATATATATTACTCAAAATTATTTACATAAAAAGATAAATTATATTCACACAAAACTTTCATTACGATTTTACAATAAAATTATACTAAAACACTAATAAAACACTAAAAAAATCCAAAAATCAACGCAATAATATTCACGCGAAAATGGCGTATGAAATAAACGTAGATTATAAAGAAATATTCATAAGATAACAGTTTTTTTTGCACTAGAGGATAGAGTATTTCATAGTGATTATATAAAGCCAAATTTTTTTACGGAAAAGTAGTCGCTATATATATGTTTTTATGGGTTAAAGTGCTGTGGGTGGGTGCGACCTCAAAGAGACCGCTAGGGATACCGATAGGGAGACGCATATTCCGTATATGGCCGCGGTCTCATGAGACCGCTAGGGCTAGGCTAAATGGTTAACGTATTAGATACAACGGAACAACTCTTTCTCACTGATATTACATGAACTCACTAAACTTGAATTTCTATATTAATAGCGATCTGCTTCCGCTTCGCACGGATGATTTCTGTATCTCGACAACAGCGCCACCTACCGGGTCCAATTTTAAATATAAATCGTCCAGGAACTCACTCAGGAACACAGGAACACATCACAAAATATTTCATCAAAATCGGTCCAGCCATTTGAGTTCAGTAACAAACACATACAGAATAATAATAATATATACGAGTATAAGGAAGAGCTAAGAGGGTAACCTCTGCTTTAAGGACGTATAATAGAACAGTAATTTTTCAAACAGAGTTTAGTTCTTTAACATCTTTCTTAAACCTAGCCTAAACCTAAACATTAATTATTTTTTACTTATTATAAACCAGTGGCACAGTTGTTTACTACGCCCACTGACATATTTTTATTGTCCTGCTACGTCGTAGCACTTCGTAGCTTTATAAAATATAACTGTAAACTGTAACAAAAAAGTGTTTTAGCCACAATTATTTCTATATTAAAACTTTTTTTATTATTCCTCTTATTAGGTATATGTAATCAATTTGAAAACTTTTTATATTTCATAGAATTTGCAGCGTTCTACGGCGTAGCATTAATTAGGATGGTAGCAAAGCACCATTATTATTACACACAATATTAAAGCAAGAACGATTCAACTTTATAATATACATACTTGGCGAAAGTCTTCCTTTGCATATTTAAGTTAATAGTGTATTTTGTTTGTAATAATTTGTAAATTAAAGGTAACGTCGAGGGTTGTCAGTAAGAATGATATTCCCAACATACGTTTGCCGTTGTCTAAATCAATTTCGTTCAATTTTAGACTTTAGTGAATGGAGTTAGGTATTTGGCTACACGTAGTTTGATGGAAATATTAGTCGAGTATACTGATAACAACGTCGCAGCTGGCAGCTGGCCCGCTGCCTGCCACGGAGCTTATAAAAGAGGGCGCCGCTCTGTTCCCACGCCCGGTACGCAGCAAATCAGACGCTGTCCTCATGGGGCACACTAACCTATCTCGATAGTATACTAAATAAATAAATACTAATATTTTAATGAATTCAAACCAGTGATTGGGACCAAGTGATAAGTGATACGGTAAGTTAGTTTCTGCGACTCAAGTTTGTGATGGTGCTACCAAATGAGGACTGTGGTTTGTGGAAATTGTGCTAGTTCAGTGTTGCCCGACCCAATGGAATTTTCATTTTGGATACGTTCGATAAATGGATGTTTTTAGTGCGAAATCTACGGCTGATATACGATAAATTATTTCAACCAATATACGTGAATAAATTTACGAAGAAAAACTACACCAAATTTTATAGTACATGCCAGTGTTGCTATAAGTAAATGAGTGCGCATAACTGTGAAAAATTTTATCAACAATCCGAAACGTTGTTTAAAATGTGAAAAAAGTAAAATATAGTTTTTTTTTTCATTAATATAAATGAAAGAAAGGCATTAACATTTATCACAAAAAGTTTAAATGACATTTAAGAGCACTACAATTTTAGCTTAAAAGGTTCTTTTTTAAACGCGCACTTATTTATATTTCCATAACATCTTTTATTAAAATTCTTCCTTTTCGTTACCTATTTAAAGTTATATGTACTATGTGTGCTGTAATTTAATACCACAATCTACTTTCGGTGCCCGTTTAAATATAGGTCTTTTATTAATACTGGCAAGTGCAAAGTTTCGGCTATTACCTTATCTATTTGTGTGTTTAAGATGATACTTATGTAAGGCAATTTAGAAACATGTTATGAATAATAACTACGCCTTGATATTAAAACAGTTGTCTCGGTGTATTAAAAAAATATACACAACTACAAACGTATATCCTAAGAACGAAAATTTTCAGATAGATTCGGCATGCGAGAATTTATTTCTGTATTTTATGTTGTATACGAATGCATGCATCTGGGTCTCTTTGTTAATCTTTTCTAGACACAATTATTATCTTCATACAAGTATTTTTTTAAATCTTTTATATTTTTAATAATAACGATGATTTCCTCCTTCTGGTTATTTTTAACCACGCCGATATCTTACCAGAAACACAGTTAAAGTTTGCAAATTAACATACGTTGACGTGAATATACGAGTAATTAATTGTACAAGCACAGATTCTTTTGTTCATTTTCACCTTTTTTATAGAATAAGGGTGACAAACGATCACGCAGTCCACTTTATGGTAAGTGGATGCTGTAGCCCATAGACATCTTCATCCACCTTTGATTAAAAATCAAAGTGCAGATGCGTTGTCACTCCTAAGGATTGAGAAGGAATGCCTCGTTTCCAGAAAA
This sequence comes from Parnassius smintheus behrii, assembly GCA_036936625.1. Classification (NCBI taxonomy): domain Eukaryota; kingdom Metazoa; phylum Arthropoda; class Insecta; order Lepidoptera; family Papilionidae; genus Parnassius; species Parnassius smintheus. Next base: position 38,833,242 of record JAUPFT010000011.1, read on the forward strand.
AAGGATCTCCGGTTCTCAACACACACCATACGAAACACGGCAGCGTTCAGCTGCTATTTTTCGCTGGCATTCTGTGAGATCGTGGTCCTTCCCTGGTCGAGCCGACCCGTTCGTACTACAACTATAATATAGCTGCAGCATGGCTTTGCCACTTAGAAAATCATTTCTAATTATCATATCTAAAATATTTAAAGATATCGCTTACTGTTTCTTAATAAGGCCTAAATAATTGTTTTGACTCCATATTGAATCAATTTATATGTTTAAAGAAAGTTTCGTATTAGAGACAGAAAGATATGTTTAATAAAATTACATTTTCAGTAATGAGAAGGTTTTTGTATAGTACAGGATAAAGATAGTGACAGAAATAATAAAAATAATATTGAAAAGATTAAACTTTTCCAACCGATTAACCTGCGGTGTAGTGGCAGTGCATTAATATCTACTACCCCATATATCTACCCCATATCCCGTGGGTGACGGAGAGGAGACGGAGAGAAATTAAAACAGGTGATGAGCAGCATCCTGCTAATAACAACTCAAAAAAACAAAACTGCATTTGACAAACCGCGCGTTTCAACTATGGCAGAATCCCCCCCACGAGGCAATCTATGGGGGAGGCCTGTGTTCAGTAGTGGACTCTTATAGGCTGTAATTAATGGAATGAATAGAACCGATTAATTACATTTTAAAATAAGATATCGGTTTTTTTAACCTATAAAATATGTATATAACTTCAATCACTCATTTCTTCCGTCGCCTCTTACAACGGCATAATAAATGTTAGTGAATTCTCTTAGGTCGCACCACACAGCAAGTAGTGTAATAATAATATATATCGTCGTCGTGGGTTCGAATCCGCCATTCGACTACTGGCGTGAACCACTCTTAACACAAGCAATTTAAGCTTACCACGAGTGGTTAAGGGGAATATTAGTAATGTTTGTAGCGTTGCTAATATTCTTTTTTTTAAATATATATATATATGTATATATATATATATATATATATATATATATATATATATATATATATATATATATATATATATATATATATATAATTTTACCTATATTCACATAATAATTTTTACAATATTTTCTGATAAACTTACTTCCTTTTAACTCTATGTTAATAACTCAGCTGTAATGTAAATTCACGAGATAAACGCTTGCCTTAGAATTTTAAAATCGCGAACAAACCGAGCTCGATCCTTGCAGGTATTACAGCCATTTTAATAAAATATTGAATTACCACGTGGTCTGCGGTAAAGGACAACATCATGAGGAAACCCGTATTTGAAAATTAATTAAAGAATAATTACGAAAATAACGACTACACTAACGTCTAACGTCACTACGTAACGTCTGCTAACTCATTTTGGCGCAGCGCAAGGGACTCATCAGTGGGACGTATATTTTATTAGGCGGTTACTTTGTTAGTTTAGAATTACTTTTGTTTTTTCACCACGGTCTGCTTTCGTCTAAGCTAAATCATGTTCAAAAGTTACTTTAATGTTTTTCTTTAAATAACAATATCTCAAATAATTACTTTAGTCGATAACGAAATGAATCATTTTCTTCTCGACTGCGTATTTAGTTCCAAAAAGTAATGCTGCTTGAGTAAAATGCAGATCGAGGTCTGATATTTTTTGCCCTCAATTGATACCCAAAGTTGAGAGTAACTTTAGAATCTCGTTCAATAGATACAGGGATACACTTTGTACTGGTAAGTTTGGCAATCAGGGAGAAAGTGCTAATTTATTTCCCTTTTTTATATTTATTTTTACCATATCACATAAATATTACCAGCGTTATTGGATAATTATTTTAAGTGGAATTTATTACATATTTTTTTTTGGAATTAAGGAATTAATTTAACTTTTATCATGAAACATTAACAAATATTAAAAAATCGCGTCGCTTAAGATCGAGTAGTGTTTAGGATTTTGGCTACGAAAAGTTCCCCTAACCTTTCATATCACGTCCAATGTATCACCTAAATCCCTTGTTGGATGGCCAACTTCAAACTTGCCAACGCAGTTGGTTACGACACTTCAAGTATGTACTATAATTCTATTTCGATTATTACCTTCGCCTGTTTATTTCTAGATGACGAATCGCCTTACGAATATATTCTCTGACAGTAGTTACATCGTGCGTACGCACTGGCGCACATTGGCACGTTACATTATCGAGGAATTTTAAAAGCATTTTATATTTTACGCATCTACTTATCTACTCTACGCTTCTTTAAGTTCTCGTTGATCCCGACCAACGGTTAACTGAACACAGTTAATGGTCCTATGATTAGCTTTAATTTCAATATAAAAAATAATTTAAAAGCTTAATTTAAAAATCTGTTATTTGGTAAGGAGTAGAAAGTTTCCTAGAAATTAAACCAACCAATATAAATTAAATTATGAGCTCACATAAAAAATCGTACGTAGTCTGGCTAATGTATTTTTTAATCGATAGTTAACGTCATTAAACCTAATCTTACTACGAATGTCTGTATCGGATTGACGATGCCTCTAACTGGCTTGATTCTTGTTCACCAATTAACCTCTTTTTCTTATTTTTGTATGATTCGTCTTTCGTGGCATTTCTTGCAAATCATTTAAATATTTTACGTTGTTATCAAGAAGATGCTGCTGCCCATCTCCTGATCTCCTGATCACCATCCTTCTGTCGCCTGTTACGTCACTGGTTAGTCTACATTCTGATACCGACACAGCTTAGTAATATATAACATAATTATTGGTAATTCAATTTAGTGTACGTTTTAGCAATGGAGGCGGGTAAAATCGAAACAGCATTAAAACAGTAATTGATTAAATTACATGTAGTAATGTTATGTATTCCTGCAGCATTCGTATTTTATTTAATACTACAGTTTTTCCAGCTACCAAAATAGCTGTTAACATTGGCATTCAGCTGTTTCCCTGTGATTTTCTATTTTCATTCTCTAAATATATTTATACGGCGACAACACAAGGCTGACATTTTTTGGTGGTTGCCGCGTGATCGCTTTCATAAATATACTTTTGAGCTAGTCATAAACTCTTTAAAATATCGTCTAACGGTGTTTTTATTTTTCAAATTGTGAAAAATCACGTTAATTACGCGATTACGCGGTAATAATTATACGCGCGTATAATCATTACGCGGTAATGATTATACGCGCGTATAATGTATGTAAATATGGCCAATATGGCCGTGTCTTAAACGAGTAAAATTTAAAGGAAAACAATGGGTTTAGAGTAAAACTATTTGAACTGAACATTTAGGCATGTTCAAGTGTGTACACATTTTAATGAAACACATATATGCTGCTACACATGCATATGTATATGTTATCACGGGTTGAGTCATTATTATAAGGAAAAAGAAAAGGTTTCAAAGGAGGTAATATCATATTTACGAATCAAACATTAACTTTGCATGTATAAGATAAGATACTAATTGTTTAACTTTAAACTAAATCCGTTAGATATTATTAGTAAGTATTTTCAACCGTACAAATTACAGTAAAAATACAAACGAAAACAGTTGTTCAAAATTAAATATAAGGTGCATGTTTATTTTATCAAATCATCATCAGCATCATCATCATCATTGTCATCATCATAGGAAGTATATTTGTTAGTTATATATAGTTACCACGCTCAGCAACCGCTTTTATTCAGTTATTATTTAGTTCTTAGCGTGTATTAAAATGCCGCTGCCCATCTGTTTCAGTTTCTCTCTGTAGGGGGAATGATACGGGGTAGGACTCTCCTACCCCGCTACACTAGGGCTAAATAAAACTATTTTTCAGGAGCTTTATAGCATTTAATTTACTTATCTTTATTCTTCCGACGTTACGAACTTTACAGCGCCCAATTTGCTAGTTTTGTTTAAGTTCTTTTGTTTACGAAAATACTACTTTTATTTTTGTTTTAGCGTATAATAATATTTACTGTTACAAAATTAAATTCAATTTGTTAACGGACGCTTTTCAACGTAGACATGAAAACGTAAAAAAAACTAAAATAATTTTTCAATATGTACGAGTTCCAACTGGCAAGACAAACGAGTCAAATCAAATATTCGTTTTAAAGAGACAGAGTTAGTAAGAAGCAAATTGACTTAGTTTTAGTCGTTTTTGTGGAGACATTCTTACTCTACGAAATGAGCTTCTGGGAATATCAAGCACTCTCATAACATTTGCGCAATATCGATAAGATCAAAAACTAAAACACGAATACCCTACGAATGTGCCTGAATCTGAAATGAAAGTGGTCGAAGCTTTTCGTCGATCAATCGGAAAAGGATTCCTGATCACATCATCACATAAGATGCGAAGAGAATTCCTCATAATTATTAGAAACTAACAACGCAAGGGCTTAACCCAGTTGAAACGCCACCATAATAAAAAATAGGTTATCCATATAAAGATAATGTCAGCTGTTTAATAGTAATGTGATCTGCTGGTGTAATTCTTTATAGGTTCCTACGGTAATTTATGATTAGTGATCGGATAATCGGATGCATATTTACCTAAAGTGTAGGTTTTGGCTATTATGGAATACATTTCACTTTTGTATCGAAAAAATCCTTGGATTTTGAAATCGACAAATTTACTGTTTTTACTATAGAATGCCAAATTGCCAAATCGGGTGTAGGTAATAAAAATAATATACCGAATATTCACTTATTTTAACTTTTATATATTAAAAAAACTCTAAAAATAATTACTTCCTCTTAACTTTTTTAATTAACATCCACTACCTACTATTCCTCTTACACTCAACATACTCGTAAATTGATGGGGAGCTTAAAATTAACTTCAAGTAAATACACATTAATAATTACGTAATACCCCCGTTTTTTTTAATAAAGACTATTTTCGCGTTCGCGTATCTTCGGAAATCCCGGAATCTATATTTAAAAAATAAGTTTTAAGAAGCCTCTTCCATAATTTCCTAGCAAAAATGAATGAATGAATGAAGTAAATATGCGTCCGATTATCCGATCACTATTTATGATAAGGAGGGTAGGGTAACGATGTGCCATTAACAGCATACGTCTATAGTCGACAATTAGGTACATGCCATGATGGCAGCATAGGTAGAAATATAGCTAACGATCTGTATCACAGTTTTTGCACTATAAATGCAGAACCTAATATTTTCCAAAAAAAACTTATCAATAATTAAAGATCTCTATCAATCAGAATCCATTCCACGTCCCTCGTACTTATCTGTCTTATTGCCAAACATCTACCGCCTACACATTTTGGGGATTTAGTTAAATTTCAATCAGAAAAGAAATGGTTGCTGGGAAGCAGTATAATTACGTAGTCACCTCCTACAGTGTAATTGTATATTTCCTAGTAAACTTTGTTTTGAATCGTGTTCATACAATATGGCAACAACTAGTGAATTCGTTTTTCAATACGGCGTCGGAAAGTCATAATTTTTTAACCGACTTCAAAATAAGGGGAAGGTTTACAATTACATTGTATATTTGTTTGTACGTATGTTACGCGATATCTTCGTCAATTGAGAACCGATTTTAATGATACTTTTAACTTTCCGCGATCAAAATCAATGATTTTCAAAAAATGGGGAAGTTATTATTATCACCACCGTTTTTGAAAATCGAGTTCTAATCAGATCTCGACGTTTCGAGTTCCTAGGAAGTTATTCTGGTTATTTTTATATTATGTGTTAGTATATTATGTGTGGGTGGGTGGGTGTGTGTGGTTGTGTGTATGTAAACATGTAACCCTTTCATAACTTTGTAACGGAGTGTCCGATCGAAAAGCTGTTTGCAGCATCGGAAAGAGCCTCACTGAACTTCCTGTGAATTTAGACCTAATCGTCATGGTATATTCTGAGAAAACCTCAAAAATTCTAGTTATTTTAATTTTCAACCAGTAGTTTTCTTGGAATTACTTCTATACCCTTGTTTAATAAATTCTTTGGTTTGATCAGCGTTTCTACTTCAAAAGCGACGTCGATTGCCGTGAACCGCACCAAAATCGATTGAACCGTTCGAGAGATATCGTTGTCGAAGGAAATCTCAAAAAAGTGTTTTTCAGAATAACTTGAAACCTTTTCCGTGAAATTAATTTTTTGTTAAGCTAGAAAATTAACAACGTGAATATTAATTGACATTTGATTTAATTAACATTGTCATTATCATTATAACATCCCAACACGAGTCCACCGCTGAGCATATGCCTTCCCAACAAATTTCTCGTAAATCTTTCAAGCCATACTTTATCGATATGCACCAGCAGATTCTCTCCTTAAGCGGGAAAGCTCGGGAGAGATTCATAATGTTCACGGGCTGAAGAAGGTGGTGAATAACCCTTAATTGAAATACAAATCATCTTCGTTCGGAAGTTCGCAACTGATTTTTATTGTTTAATACAATGAAACCATGTTCATTTGCCCCCTCTCATATAAAAAAGTCTATAGTGAGATATCTCATACACCCTACACCCCTACAGTATATTACAATAAAGTACCTATGTATAGTTAATTAACCTAACTTTTTGCATGAAAAATCTCTACTAATTAATGAAAATAGAATAGAATATCTGTAACTAAGATACTTTTCTTAGAATTAAATCGGTAACTACGAGTATAAACGTTTAATTAGTAAAGTAACATTTACTATTTCTTATAATTAAGGCTAGATTACATCCAATATGTAATTGAATTGCCGATAGAAAGAAAAATAATTCAGAATATATGTATATTTGTCCATTTTGTATATTTTTAGAGCATTTAGTGACAAACGAGCACAAAGTCCACCTGATGGTAAGTGCGTGCTGTGGCCCATAGACATCCACATTTATCCTCAATAAAGAATCGAAATATAAAATGTGTATATATATATATATATATATATATATATATTTCATATTTGTATACAAAATATGTTATAGGTACATATTTCTAATAAACTTGTTAATTAAGCAAAAGTTACTGATCTCTTGCAATTACACTCCACTCGCTCACTGCAAGGTTCTCAAGTAATAGTGTAGGCACATTGTTATTTTATCTTAGACAAGTGATGATGGTATGTTGAAGATGGTAAGTGGTTGTTGTGACCTATAGACACCTACATTCATTTTCAGTTATGAATCAAAGTACAGATAAGTGATCACCCCTTAATTCTAAGAATCGACCGTAATTAAATTCTTTAGTTCTCACCACTCACCATACGAAACACAGCAGCGTTATGCTGCTATTGTACGCTAGTTTTCAGGGAGAATGTGGTCCTGGTTGAGCCGTCCCATGTATGTTGCTATTACGTGTTCATTCTTATATCAATAGTAATGTTTAGATCAACAATGGCAAGCGTCACAAAATATTCAATCACATATATACATATATCTGTGCTACATAACAGACAAACCTTGCCAGCAACGATCCCAATGTCAAACAGTCGGCTACGCTCCAAATGTATATTTACAGGAGATGATAGTCATTTGAATAGTTATTTTTTTCTAACACCGCATCAAAAACAACCTTAAAATATTTAATTAACTAAGGTGATTTTATAATTTAACAATGAAATTGTAATTTAAATTAGTTTCAACAATTCACAATAATTATATCGATTGCTTGTTTTACAGCTACATTTTAATTTCAATAAAACTGACGCTCGCGTCGCCTAATAGTAAGAAAGCCTTACTACCCTATGAGTCTCGTATTTAAACACTTGTATAAGCCAAAAGATGTGTAAACTAAGTTATATTGTCAATATTCGAAAGTTGGTCACCATCTTCGTCGTCATCATCGTCTTCATGATCGTTGTAAAGATATATTCGTAAATAATAAATGTTCGCGAAATATTTAATCAAAATTAAGAAATTATTTGTATCTTGTTCTCTAATAAATCCAATGGATGTTAAAAGTGACGATGAAACAGGAGATGGGCATGACACAAGATAGTGATATCTTCTTAACAATAAGTTAAAGTAATAAAAAAACCTTCAGTTGCCACTCCACATCCCGTGGACAATATTGCAAATATCCACCGTATGAGGCAATCATTGCCCAAGGTCGATATTCAGCACATGGACTTTGGGAGGTTGTAATGAACGGAATAGATGAAGAATTCGCTTTCGGTTTCGATGGTAAGTGGTGTTGTAGCGAAAGATAACCAAGCGCCGAAAGTCCATTCATTCTTGCCCTATAGACACCCGGAAAGACAGATCATGTGTGAGTTTGTAAAAATAAAGATAATTTCAATTCCAGAGCATTGTATCCAAAAACGCAAACTCATCTTTAGTCACCAGAAAAAAATCATTTCCATACAATTTTTTTGTAACGTGAACGTGTAGTCTAGTAGTTACTAGTCAGAAACCTGACAACGAGGGCGTATTCAAATCCCAGCTAGAATATTTGTGCTAAAACACATATTTTCCGAATGATTTCTTATATTTACGCGAACAGCTTAAATGAAACTAATTTAAGACGCGATAACTTCAGTTTTTGAATATTAATTTTTAGTCCGATCTACACAGAATGAGCCCTAAGTATCTTGAAGTCTTTCAGTGGTATGCTTGGGTTTGGATTTATAATAATTATAGGATCCCAAGCAGATGGTAGCACCCAGCCATCTTCTCTATTGAAATTAAGATGTTTTTAATTTCTATAGCCTCGCAAGCGAGACTATTAAAATTCTAGGCTAACCACCCGAAACTCGGTCGGAAATTAAAAAATTTAATTGTAAAAACTTAGTTTCATTTAATGTATTAGCCGACTTAAAGAGGGGAAGAATGTGCTCAATTCGACTGATAAAACTATGTTTTGTTTTTTCAACCGACTTCAAAAAAAGGAGGTACTGAATTCGACTGTATGTTGTTTTTTAATGTGTGTTACCTCAGAACTTTTTTGTGGGTGAACTGAAGATGATTCTTTTTTTATTTGAAAGCTGATGCTTCTCATGTGGTTCAATTTAAATTTGATCAAGACCTTACCAGTAGTTTTTGAGTTACCCTTATATAATGCACATTTAATTGACTTCAAATACATTGTTTCGGTTGTATTGAAGTCGGTTGTACCAAACTTTTAAATTTTCCACTTTATTAATTTGTTACGCAATATCTTCGACAATTGTGAACTGATTTTAATTATAATTTCTTCTGGAATATGTTATAATTCGGAGTTTATGATGTAATTATTTAGACGACATTTTAGTCATTACTTGCGATTGTGATATTGTCTTAGTCGGAGCTTTAATTCTCATTTTTCTTGAATATTTTCCATCTAACGTTTAATTTGTGGTTTTCACGTGTGGTTATATTGTAATCGTTAGGAACAGTGTCAGTCACATTCATTCAAAATATGACAGATAAATCTGAAAAGCAGTAGCCAATTCCTTTAAAGGAGATTTTTATCGTTGTAGCACGAATGAAAGGATCAGGCCCTCACAGAATACCAGCGTAAAATAGCAGCTTAACGCTGCTGGGTTTCGTATGGTGAGTGTAAAGAACCGGAGATCCCCTTTACTGGAAACGAGGCATTCCATCTTAGTCCTCACGGGTGACAACGGATCTGCATTTTGATTCGTGGTCAAGGATAGATGTAGATGTCTGGGCTACAGCTACTAACCCTTAGGTGGATTGCGTGCTCGTTTGTCACACTTATCCTATAAAAACAGAACATAAATATATATGTGTGTGTGTGTGTGTGTGTGTGTGTGTGTGTGTGTGTGTGTGTGTGTGTGTGTGTGTGTGTGTGTGTGTGTGTGTGTTTTACGAGTCATACTTTTGCATAATTGCGTTGTACCTAATATGCAATCTACTATGCAGAAGATAGTTGATACCAGTAGGATATGAATCTACGAGTAAGGAATTGGCCGGTATCACCAATATTTTACAAACCGGAAGAACCGGACGGGAAAGCATGTAAGCTTTTTAAGAATTTAGCTTTGACTATATAATTTCGTTTAGCATACAAATAAAATTATCATCGTTAGGTTCTAGAATAGGAATTTGGAAATTTCATAAGAAATTGTTTAATTGTGAGATAAATACACACAAAAAAGAAAAAGCATCGTTAGTGTCGAATAAAAATGCCGCAAATTTGTGTAGTACTGGGAGCTCGACCCGGGCAGCGGCCGCTATAAAAAGATCTTCATAAGACGGTGGACGATGGCGGCTGTGCGACATGCAACCCTGGAAAGCGACTCGACTATGCCATCGAGTACTGTTGCCAAAATAATTAAAGAAATCTCCGTCGGTGTCCCTCCGCCGCGCCCGCGCCGCTCTAAAATCGTCGCTCTTTGCCCGGGAGTCGCTACTCGGGGCGCGGCGGGAAAACAGCTCCCGCGTCACTCTTATTTCTTCTTTCCTTCCCGAAGCTGTTGAAAAAAAGTTATTCAGTAAGTCCCTAATTTAAAATCCATAAAACGATTATACCGTGAGTGAGTGAGTAATACAGTGTTATAGACGTTTTAATGAAATTTAGTGTTGGTAATTAAGTGTGATAAAGTGTTACATAACGCATAGAAAATTATATAGCCGTTTCTAAATTTTAAAAATACCGCATTTTCGCGGCGCCTGTGGCACTGAAATAGCATTATATCACGTGGTACTATCTCAACCTATAGAATTGCTCCACATTTATTCATGATCATAAATTATATTTGTGATGTTACGTGAATAAAAGCAGTATACCTTTTTTTTAATCGTTTTTTAGGTACTCTAGAATAGTAACTTAGTTTATTGTCTCTTATATAATCACATAAATTCAAAAAAGTCTTTTACTTGACTTTACTTCTTCGTGGCCTGTTTAACAGGTGGCGCTTAATTCAACTAGTTTTTTAACGTCAGTGTAGGAAAAAATGACGACTGGATTAAAGACGTGTTCGTGGAGTTTATGATATTTACGAGAAAAAGTATTAGCTTAGTACAAAATTTTGTCTTTATTATATGTAATTAGATTGAATCTTTTTGATTTAAGTGAATTATTGAAAAACATAATACCTTCTCATGAATTAAAAGATTTTGGTGAGTGTTTCTTGTCTCGATTATGTCAAACGGTACCTAGATAGGAAATCGCTAGTTATCCTTCTCAGTCTGTGTCCTATATTTCAAAATCACAAATCTTTAAATTAACCATCTGTGCCATATTAGTATTTTGCGTCCGGATTGATCTCTATACCGTGAGAAATATCTTTCATGAGGCGGTTAAACTATATAGAGGTTAAATTGATACGTATAAAAAATATTTTACTTTGTGACTGAACCACGGTTAAAATATACTGCGACGTTAAGAAAACAACGCAAACATAACCTCCAAAGCCTTCAAGTGGATAATGATGACTTGTCATTTCTAACCTAAATTCTTTTTTGGATTTTAGAACTGACGGCAACGTAAAAATTCCACCATGGAGGACGCTCACTCGAAATCCGTGGAAGAAGTCTTAGGATACTTCGGCACAGACCCAGATAAAGGTCTTACACCAGATCAAGTTAAAAGGAATCAAGAAAAATATGGGCCAAATGGTAAGTTATACTGTTTACTTGTTTATGTTTAATGTTTTATTTGAATTAAACCATTCAGAGCAGATTTTTAGAACTAAGTCTCCCTATAGAGTGTTTAGAGAGCATTACTAGAATTACAATAGTTTTTGATGCATAAAACATTGAACAGTTCTAACAAAATAAAAGCAATCATTTAAAGTTGAATTAACACTACTACTAATACTAAACTACTAGCACTCCGAAATACTATTAAACTTATTGGTCAATGTTAAAAGTTTATACAGGGTTATTTTTCAAAGAGTATCCAAATTTAAACTTAAGTTCAAGTATATAAATAATGATATAATGTTATTGCATTTTTTGAAAATACAAGTAAATAAGGCATCTACTGTTATTTGAAACTATCCCAAATTGAATGTGGTTTTATGAGCAACAACATTTTTGTCTACCAACTGACGCTTATGATTGTGTGAGTGTTCAGTAAATTCAGTTAAAATAAAAAAGAGTACCTTGTAATCTGACAAATTAGAGATCCAATGATAAGATTCTATATGTTATAGTTTGTGCCAAATCGATTGAGAAAAACGGACAATAACTTTACATTAGGAAATAATTGTGTACATACAAATGTACATACTAAAATAATCAAAAATTATGAATCAAGCAATTTAAGAATCCTCAATTTAAGTGCATTATCAAGAAGCAATAATGCTTTTAACAATTTTCAGATTTAAATTTTTCAATCTGAATCAAAACAATACCCTACATATCAAGCAAAAGTAGTGGTGCATAAAAGTTTTAACTTGTTCAATTACGCATTAGCGAAGATTGTCAAAAAAATATTCGGTAATAAATAATAGACCATGTTGGATTACAGGGGGTGCCGGATTAGACACAGGCTGGATTGCCAGAGATCCACTTTATTGTCCTTTGGACAGTTTATTTATGCCAACTCTTTATTAATTTAGAAGTGCATGTTGTTTGGTAGGTAATTTTTGACATATTAAATATGTCAAAAATTATTATATTACAACATTTTAAATAGGCATCCTATGCAACAAATAACTCAAGTGGTAATTCACTTAAATCAACCTACCTATAAATATTCTGATGATTTGGAGAAAATGAAACAACAGGTTTCATTTTATTTTTAACTTCATCTACAATATTCTTATTGTTTTATTTTCATCTTCATTGTTTAACCTTTCAGCTGCGAAGACTCTAACCGTAATACTCCGTTGACTGCGGAGCTGTTTAATAAAATGGACGGTTGATTGGGCCCAATCCGTTTAAACGCAAATATCTTGATTTTGGTATATCGAATACTCTCATATGTATACATTTCTGAATTCTCTATGAAATTTCCTATAAACGAGTACATATATTTAATAAAGTTTTAAAGTAATTAGTATAACTAAATATAATATAACCAGCATGTTAGTTCTAAGATAGCAGTTTGCTTCATACATATTAAAAAACGATTTTACATGTACTTAATAAGATAAAACACAAAATGAGATTACAAATAAGAAGGTTACTTACCCAGCCATTGTTTAAACACAATTCACCACACAATAAATATAAATTAATACAAAATAATTACAAACAACTTCGTTGTTTGCGCGCGTCAATCATGGCTGACTCAAGGAACGGACGACATTTAAGAATGATTTAAATAAAATATACTACTAAAGTGTATAAAGCTGTGAGGTTTTTATGCTAGCCTTTTTTATCCTATACACATTGACATATGGTAGAATAAGTTAGAAATAGCACATAATGCTTTGTTTCTTCATTAAAAGAGCGGGTAAAAAATGTCTAACACTTGGACGCCCGCAGTCAACGGAGATATTTTCGTGTCCAAGTCTTGGACATTCGCAGTTGAGAGGTTAATTAATTTTTTTAATAGAATTAGGGTGACAAATGAGCACAGTCCACATGTTGGTTCGTAAGTGAATACTGTGGCCCATAGACATTTACATTTGTCCTCAATTGAGAATCAAAATGCAGATGCGTCTCTGAGCTCACCCCTGTAGACTAAGATAGAACGCCTCGTTTCCAGTAAAAAGGTCTCTCCAGATTTCTACACTCATCATATGAAACACAGCAGCTTTAAGCTGCTAGTTTACGATGGTATTCTGTGAGAGTGGGGTCCTTCCCCTGTCGAGCCGACCCATTCGTGCTACAACCATTGCTGCAGCGTGGCTCTCCCACTTAAAAAATCATTTCTAAATATCATATCTAAAATATTTAAAGATCGCTTACTGTTTCTTAATAAGGTCTAAATCATTGCTTTGACTCCATTTTGAATCAATTTCATCAAAAAAGATAACATATATATATCCTACAATAATATATTGCTGACTGCCTTCTTGGTCTGGTGTTCTTCAAAAATCTTAAACATATTTAAGAAAAAGTTTAACACTTATTAATTGCAAAATACAAAAACATGGAAAAAGATACATATTACTCACTCACACTTTATTATGCACTCATTAGTACAAAACATCTACAGGTATGATTAGAGGCTATTTTCTTTTGCATAACATTGTTTAAATCCTATTTATTGTATTATTCATCCACACAATAAAAGCAATGTATAATTTTTTTTACACTTTCTACATGGCATTTTCTACTAGCCAACATGAAAGTTAGTAGGGCAGAAAACATAGTAGTATAAAATGCATGCAGCAGGACTTACACAACTTTAATACACAAAACAAAGATCATGTTCGTCTATGTGACACCTATAGCCGATAGTTCTTGGGAGCACTAAGCTCGAAGTTGTAGACGCGTATGTTTACCTCTGACAAATAGTCCGACTAGGTAAGTGAAACTTCAACCAATAGGTCAATTGACGGATTAAACTCGGCTTGGCAGCCTTATTGGTCTAGTGGTTGCAAATCCGATTGCCAATCATGTTGTCTCTTATTCAAACCCTGGGTTAATCCAAAATCAGTTATTGCATATTTCTGTCAAAAATTCTCAATAGCAGCCCAGATTCAGGAAGATGGCTGGGTTTCACACCCGTGCCTTGGAAAACCCTTAAAGCCGTTGGTCCTGCAACTGACCCCATCTCTGAACTATGAGAGTGAAGGAATAGAGAATGCTACCTGTGTTTAAGATAAGATAAAGAAGGGCTGTTTTCTGCAGCTCCATGTCTAAGCTCATATTTTGCATGTGGGCAGGAATAATGTAATTATTTGAGCCAAGTGCACCTGTGCTTGCGTGTACACTCGGACACTAATCCTATTTGGCACTGATAACTTGTTACTTTTATACTTTAAATAAAATAAGTAATGCTGCTGTGTTTTGTATGGTGAATGTAGAGAACCTTTTTACGAGGCATTCCATCTTAGTCCTCAGGGGTACCAATGCATGTTGCAAAATGTTGAAATGCATGTTATCAATGCATTTTGATTCTTTATTGAGGTTAATGTAGATATCTATGGGTGGACTGTGTGTTCGTTTGTCACCCTATATTATGAAAAAAAATCTTAAACATATACAAGAAAAAGTTTCACACTTATTTGCAAAATACAAAAACATGGAAAAAGATACATATTACTCACTCACACTATATTACGCACTCATTAGTACAAAACATCTACAGGTATGATTAGAGCCTGTTTTCTTTTGCATAACATTGTTCAAATCCTATTTATTGTATTATTCATCCACACAATAAAAGCAACGTAATTTTTTTTTACACTTTCTACATGGCATTTTCTACTAGCCAACATGAAAGTTAGTAGGGCAGAAAACATAGTAAAAAAGTTGTAGATAGCCTGAAAGGAGTGGCCTTTGTTGTTTATATAACCATGTATAAAATCCTAATAGCTAATATTGTTATTCTTTGTGTATAGCAAAGGCGTGAAATAATTTAACAGTGTTAGTTTTTATTTATTGTAATTATTCATACACAATGAATTACCACAGAGCCATAGCTCGGAGGTTTAGCGGTCGCTGTAATTTTCACAGTACATGAGCAATATAGGTTCAAACCCCGTGGGCACCAATGAAATTGTTAGTTGCAATTTTAAGTGCTGATTTATCACATTCGCGGCGGTAAAGCAAAACGTGTATGTCTGAGCAATAAGACAAAAAAGATATTTCTAAGACATGTGAAGTGCGCCGACACGTATTGGGCCGCCGCGGCGGACATTTCCTTGCCCTAAAACCCTCTCAGAAATGAGAGGAGACTTGTGTCCAGTTGTTGGACGTATGTAGGCTATAATATTAACCACAGTGAATAAATTAAATTGACTTTAAGACGAAAAAGTGACTTTTAGATCGAAAAAGTGACTCCGGACTATCGCCCTACTGATCCAAGTGAATACATAATTTCTATAAAAACTTAAAAAACGCCGTCTTAAGGTCTAAAATTGCGTAGCGCCCGCGACGTTTAAAACCGCTTAGAAATTGTCAGAATCTTAAAATATTTTTTTTTAAATTATTGATTTAAGTAAAAAAATAATGAGCATGTAAATTATGAATATTGATGTTATGAACATATTTGAGTGATTCCCAAGCATATAGATTAAGTAATTTCGTTGCAATTTCAACTATGGTGATTTTTTAGAGACAAATTCAAGATAAAGACATGAATTTACCTATATCAAAACTCAACTTTCGTTAGTGGTGTCATAGTACTATACTATTCGATGAAAGGAGGTGTATTTTTTCGCGGTGTCGCTTTAATTACACATGTGTGTGTCACCTGTAAGTTAGTCTTTAATATTTTTTTTATATTTTATATTAATTGACTTAATATTTGTTCATGTTGTCTCTTGTTTATTTGAATGTATCATAGGAATAATCATTTACATTTTTACTTTATTAGCAATATAATTTAAAAATAGAATAAATTCAATGCAAACACATGGAGTCAGTGATTCTACGTTATACTTTTTAAATATGGAAAGCTTTAACAAATTCAAAATGTTTACAATAACAACACGCCAGTCACGACGCACACGTACCAAATGTATAAAAACCCACCCTTAAATATTTCCTGCTGAAAGTACACCTCGTAATTGTGTCTCATCGCATATACCCTTACAACATTGTTTTACTGTATAGCTAATGGTATCTTTGTACAAAAAAATGAGAGCATTGATCATGGTCTTTTTAACAAATCCCTTTAATAAAACTGTCCGCACACCAAATTAATGTCTACTACTTACTATGACCCCTTTCCCAGGCTACTACTAGTACTACTACTACTACTAGATTGATCCATTGTGGCCTTTTCCTATTCCGTCACTAAAACTAGCAATGGGGTATTCCATGTTATCATTTATGGTAACAAAGCAATTTCATTTAGATTCTTCATTGACCTCCGGGTCTAAATGTTTATTTAAAAATTTATGTACGTAAAACATTTTCCGACGCAGAATAACGGATGTTGTCATAATCCTTTATTGAATCCTGATATTTGAATTTTACAATTTATTTTCTAGTCGATATAATTGTACAGTAACACTAATTAAAATAAATCTATGAAGTTAATGATAAGTAGGTCAGAACTACGCAATGAAATAATTATGATGCAAAAATTCTGATAAATAGGTACACACATACCATTTATCAGACTTTTAAATGGCATTGGCGGAAATCGGATCGGATGTTATTCATTATTATTTGACCGTGTGGTGGTGGGGTGATAGCCTAATCCCTATCCTAATATCTACTACCCAATTTCTTCGTAGCAAGCGATAGAAAGAAAAAAACCAGGTTTATACGTGGTGGAGCCACGCTACAGCTTTATTATGGTTGTACCACGAATGGGTCTGCTCGACCGGGGAAGGACCACGCTGTCACAGAATAACAGCGTAAAATAGCAGCTTAGTACTGCTGTGTTTCGTATGGTGAGTGTAGAGAACCGAAGACACATTTTATTGGAAACGAGGCATTCTCATTCATTCAATTTTTCGTAATTTTTTTAAGACATTTTTGCTTAGCTGCGCATAATTGTTTTACGTAATTTCGACAAATAGCCACTTTGATCAATTGTAAAATCTTTTGCTTGACCCCCACGAGACAGGCCATGCCTAGTGTGGGAGTCATAGATCTTATTGTATTTTGGCTACGTGTTTTCTGGGTAATAAATAAATTTATTATTATTATTATTATTCTATTTTAGTCCTCAGGGGTGTAACACTTAAGCATTTTGATTCTTAATCGAGGACAAATGTAGATGTCTATGGGCCACATAGCATCCACTTACCATCAGGTGGACTGTGTGCTCGTTTGTCACTCTTATTCTATAAAAAAAACTGGAGATGAGGGACAGCATCTAATCCTAATAACAAGTAGAAAATAAAAAACTGCGCTTATCAATCCGCGTGCCAAGCTTTACAAATATGGTAAATATAACATATGAGACAATCTGAGGAGATGTCTTTGTTCAGCAGTGGATTTTTATAGGCTGTGACGACGACGATGATGATGATACTGGTGCCATACCCCATACTGTATATATGTATCTTAGTTAATGCCAAGGTATTGGGATAAGATACAATGACTAAGATACGAAATATCCATGCTTGCTCTACCGCCAAAGCATGAGTTTTTTAGTGTGCGTAATTCGTATCGCCATCGAGGGACTTTGCATGACATTTCGTCTACGTTCGCCATGAGCGGTGTTCGTATTCCCATACAATTTTACTCGATGATGATGCAGAAACGGTAGCTATAAACCTCTATCTTGAATTCTAAGCAAAGACCCCGCTACGCAGAAGTAATGTACCTAATCACTAAATGAAAGCGCTTTATTTGATAACAATATCTAATTCGATTTAAAAATTTGGAGAAATGGGATTTTTGCATAATATGCCGGATTAGACACAGGCTGGATTACCGGAGATCCACTTTATTGTCCTTTGAACAGTTTATTTATGCCAACGTTTTATTAATTTAGAAGTGCATGTTGTTTGGTAGGTAATTTTTCACATAATAAATATTTTACAACATTTTAAATAGGCATTCTATGCAACAAATAACTCAAGTGATAATTCACTTAAAACGGTAACTATAAACTTCTATCTTGAATTCTAAGCAAGGACCCCGCTACGCAGAAGTAATGTACCTAATCACTAAATGAAAGCGCTTGATTTAATAACAATATCTAATTCGATTTAAAAATTTGGAGAAATGGGATTTTTGCATAATATGCCCATTTATTTATAGTCTGGTGAAATGTAGCGCGGCGTTAGAAGCGCTAGGTAATGGTGCGTGTGCCTGAACGATACTCTCGCCCCTTCAGGCGTAACAATGGCATGTCCAGTGATCGCCGATCGCCTACTGTCCTCCCGCTACCTCACTTATTTATAGCATCATTTCACAGCACTTTGCGTATTAACGCTCTAAAGTATGATAAAACCATAACCTTGTATATCCTCAATTTATTTTCTACAAGCGGCTCAATAATTCACAATCGCAAATAAAAATATTGTATTTAGTTGAAATGCGGCTGGTCTTTTCTTCATACAAACACTCTCGCCTTTTTCTTTCTGGTTTTCTGACTTTATAACCAGCACTTGAACCATTACAAAATGCTCAAAATTGCTTATTTAGACCACTGTCAACAGAGGCCTAGTGTTCAAATTTGATAACTAATACTAAAAAAGAACATAGGGACACTGTGTACATCCTTCTTGCTCAGTTTATGAAATATCTTTTAAATTGATCCAATATTGGAGGAGGAAATGGTAGAGAGCCAAACCTCGAATTAAGACTTTTTACTTGGGATATTCTGTCAGATTTGCACTTGTCCTTATCCCACTCGTGCTCGCATAACGACAGCGACAGTTTTTTCGAATACCTATTTATTTCCTTTTAAAAGTTTTCATATTAAAGAAATTTTAAATATACTCTTTTATTTACTCAAAAAGTTCTTTATTCACTACATGCATTGGCTGCAAGTGGCTCAAGAGTCCAGAATGTGTTTCTGGCAATTTATACGAGACGTCTATGTTTAGCATTGAAATTGTGATGGGCAGAAATGTTGTTGCTGATTATGTTAATGATTAACTCAAAAACAGTTCACTGCTCGACTCGGACCTCATCATTAAGGCAAACCCTTCTTACTAAGGGAGACTACGAACAGTCACACGTCTCCACTTCTGAAGCTACTCCTCTACGCTGTTTATTTTATACCTGCCGTACTAGATGATCATCACACCACCTATCTGATTCCATAAGATCATTCTAACATTTCCTTATAGTTGAATCTTGTGACACCCACGTAAAAAGATGAGATGATAATTTTTCTTATATCGCTACTATACTATATAATTCAAAAACCAGTTTTAGTTTATAGTTGTCACAATAGCTATACAAGTTACCTATTTATTTTGAGAAGCCGTAACCTAATAACGTACTTCGTGCGGATTACTAAGTTATATCTTCTTATTCTAATCAGATTATTTATAAAGTTATGAGCTCATTGTTTTTCAATACGTTGAATAGTGATACCAAAAAAATATACAGATTTCTTATATTTACACTTTATACATTGATTAAAATAATTTTTACGTATTACATTGCGTTTTATTTAACGTATCTTTACTTACTTTAATTCCGGATTTACATTGACATCGGGATCATGAAACACCCCAGTAACCAGTGCTGTAAATCACCCGAAAGGTTGGCAATTAAAATAATTAAAAAACTCAAATTTAGCGCGAAAAAATCCGTATAATATGTTTTTTTTTCTAAATATATCTCTATGTATATATAAGCGAAGCTATGAAAGAGAAATTTCACTGGTTATCGCAAAAGGTGGATAAGCTTTAACTTATCAGACATTAAATAGCATTTTGTAACATAAACACAGCAAGCCACGAGCAAGCAGATGCAACCAGTCTTTCGTCAATTTTATCACTTGTCTCCATTGTACTTTCTTTTGTGCTAATATTTAGCTTAGATTTATTGTATTATTACATAGGATTCATTGAACTCTTGTATTTAAAAGATTGATAACGAAAACATTTACAAATGTACAGCTCGGGGACTCCATGACGCAGGCTTAGCATTGAGTTGCGACGTTGAGATCCGCGGTTTCGAATCCCGCGCGGAACATATATTTGCATTACCTACAGATAATTGTTCCGGTTTTGGATGTTTGTCCTTACGCAATTTTTGTCAAAATGTCTTACAAATATTATCTAAACATTTATTTATTTATATCCTTTTATAACATTAATTGAAATACGCGTTATTAATAGTGTATTTATAAATAATATATTATACACTTATTTTAAGATGTCGTTAAGTCTTTTGGTGTCACAGTAACTGACTTAGTGATAGAAACAGCATGAGACCTAAAGGCGTCTTATAATTCAGTACAGTTGTAGTATTTGGGCATGATAAGTCCTTATGGTTCTTATGGCATGTACCGTAAAAAGGGGACGTCCATTAATTAAGTTTTGGCGATTTTCGACCCCACCCCCTGTAGAGAAATTTGGCTCGCCCCCCCCCCCCCCAATCTAACGTGAAATTTTTGAAATACGATTTTTTTTTGTGTAAATACGGTACTTTATGCTTTAGGTTCGATTTAATTAAAAAAAAACATATTTCTTTAATATTTTTTATTAAATTATTACAAAAAGGAAGAGGTACTCAATTCGACTGTATTTTTTTATGTGTTAACTCAGAACTGTTTTCGAGGTGAACCGATTTTGATGACTTTTTTTATTTGAAAAATGGTGCTTCTCGCGATCGAAATTTAATCAAGATTTGACTAGAAGTCTTAGAGTTATCCTCAATAATGCGTATTTTATTGACTTCGACTACATTGATGATGTTCTCATTTTATTTATATTGAAGTCGGTTGTACAATTTTGTTATTTTACCATTTGTTTTAGACTAGTATTTAAGACTACTATGAACATAGTTTAAAATCACAGTGAGAAATTCGAGCTATATAACATACTTAAATAGGTACTACTAAAATTCTTATAAGAATATTCTAATTCAGTACACTGGGACTCGATGTCACTCAAAAGTGCCTGGAACTGAAACCAACATGCCCATGTGATTTTCAGTAAAATCAGGTGATGCCTAATAAACGGTAAATTTGGGCGGTGCTGCAGTAGGGTTACGATAGCTATCCGAATATAGAACCAGAGTACGAAACGTATTATCCAACTGCAGAAAGGTGTAAGACAGGATGACGTTATATCCCCGAAAATCTTCACCGCTGCATCGGAAGACGTTTTCAAGCTACTGGACTGAACAGGATACGGTATTAACATCAATAGCGAGTAGATTACTCACCTCCGATTTACTCAAGATAAACATGGACAAAACAAAGATTATGTGTAACGTCCATATCACAACAGTGCTGGTAGTTGTTGGGAGCACTAAACTCGATGTTGTTGTAACGAGTTCCTGGGATAAATAGCGAGACTATTTGTCTCTACTAGGTAAGTCCTACTTGGACCGAGAGGTCAATCGACGGATTCAACCCACATCTTTTCGTCAGTTCTAATGACTTGAAAACGAGATCGACAATCAGCGCATGTTGCATGTGATGACTTATGGTTTCGAGACGTGGTCCTTCACTACTGGCCGTTCAGTAACCTTAAGGTCGCTCAGCGAGCTATGAAAAGGGCTATGCTAGGAGTTTCTCTGCATGATAAACTTAGAAATGAGGATATCCGCAGTAGAACCGGAGTGGCCGACATAGCAAGTGGCCGACAACCGATGGGAAAGCAAGGTTCTCGAGTGGCAGCCTCATACTAGTATGTGAAGTGTGTAGCGGTCCACTAGATGAAGTGACGACTTGGTAAGACATGCAGGAGGTCGATGGAGGTAGGTGGCTCAGGGCAGTGTTTTGAGGCATTCTTTGGGAGAGGCCTATGTTCAGCAGATGACTTTTAAAGGACTTGAAAATATTAATGTGTAGGATTTGGCCATATTTTAGTGGAGAAACATATTTTACTTGATTTCGTCCAGATTTCTCACAATTTTTCACTGTGTCTTGCGGAAATATACCAGATATTTGCCTCTCTCTCTCTCTGAGAGCCTCTCTTCCCCATATGAGATTGTGTGAGATTCGGCACGACCACACCCAACCCTAAACGCCTCACGTAATTAATGAACGCCCCCAAACTTATTGATAGGCGTACAGTAACTTTAGAAGTAATAATACCAAAAACAAACTTGAAACTACGACAGACCCGAAAATAAATAGCTCCTTCATTAAATTTTCTGTTACAAAATAATGCGTAGGCCACTCGGAAAGTTTTGCGAAAGTTAAAGAAAGGTTCTATGGTTTATTATTAAATCTTTTCAAAGAACTCTCCATCAGCATCTATACAAAATGTCATACACAGACACCTACCTCTTCTACGACCTGCTCGAACGCTGCTACCGCATCATTTTTAGGGTTCCGTAGTCAACTAGGAACCCTTATAGTTTCGCCATGTCTGTCTTTCCGACCATAAACCATAAGTTTAGAAAATATGAAAAAAATCTGAAAAGTAGAACTTTATAAGGACTTTCTAGGAAAATCATTTTGAACTTGGATGGAAACAACAGTACCCACTACCGGGAGCAGTTCCAAGAGCGCGGAGCGCTGCTGGAGCGCGAACATAATGGATACCCACCTTTAAACTCATAAGTGGGAACCCTTATTGTGACGGACGGGAAACTACGGAACCCTACACTGAGCGTGGCCCGACACGCTCGTGGCCGGTTTTATTTTATATAAAAAGAGTGATAAACGAACACACAGTCCACCCGATGGTAAGTAGATGCTGTGGTCCATAGACACCTACATCTATCCTCAATTAAAAATAACAATGCAGATGCGTTGCCACAGTGAATTCTTCCCGGGTCGAGTCGACCCATTCGTGCTACAACCATAATGTATGTAGCTATACCATGGCTCTACCACGTTTATAGAGTAGGTATATATAGGTACATATACAAATGAATCACAAAAAGAACTATTCGGATCTGGCCGTATGTCCATATAATGCAATTTACTCACTCACTGGATATACATTTTATTACATGCTTTATATTAACTTCACGTGTATTTATTGTATCTATAAATGCAATGTAATTTTGTAATTCATTTTTTCACTCACTTCCGAACGTCTGAATAAATAATATGAAATTTTGCAGACGTAGGTATTAAGAACCAATGTCAATACAATACGACTGAGGGCTCCGTCGCGCAGTGGCTGAGAGCGATGAATTACGACACTAAAGGGCGTGGGTTCGAATCCCGCACGGAACAAGTATTTGTATGGCCTACAAGTAATTATTCCAGGTCTAGGTGCTTGTGCAATTTATGTATATAAACTGCCTCCACGGTACAGGAGAAAATCCTAGGGTGAGGGTAACGTTTTTTAAAAGAAAAAGTGTAAATAATTTAATGACCATGATCTAGTAAAGATAATAATGTTCTCCCTAAGACCGTCACAGCATGATCTGTCGGGGCTTTTTTACTCAAAAATAATTATTTTTAAATGAAAACCGGCCTGCAAATGTCAAATTTGTCACTTTTTTTTACTTGTCACTGTTTAACTACCTCATTGGTTTCGAAGCGTAAGTGCGTCCGCGCTGATCGTAGTATGGTCCCGGGTTGGACTAAAACCAGTTATTGGCTTTTTCTGCCAAGAAATTGTCAGTAGCAGGCCAGAATCAGCAAGTTTGCGGTGTTTACACACGCGTGCCTCGAAAATCACTCGTAAAGCCGTTAATTATACTAGGCGCATATCCGTATTTGCATCTCTTCGGATTTTGACAGTGAGGTAATAGAAAGCGCACCTGCGCTTGCGGCACGGCACCCTGGTACACTATTATCCTGTCCTGGTCAGGAGTATATTATTTTTATTAAAGTCACATTTAACACGATTAAAATTGACATATCTTGTGTATGAGCATAAATACATAGTTGATTTACCAAAAACATAATCATTCGCCGTATCTAACAATGAAACGACAAATTGCAATATTATATACTAATATTTCTATAGCAGATTTATTGATATCTTAAAGTCTGGCAGAAATAATATGGCCGATTAGATTATTAATAGTTTTTTTTTTTATTATCTTGACCGATTGCATTGACAGTTTTGAATCAACAAATGTAAAATAATAATACTGTGATTGCTATAACGTTTTAAATGTATCAGAAAAAACCCGATTTTCATTAGTTATATTTTTAAAAAGGTCTAGTAGATCTAAAAGGTATAAATGACATCGAAGTCAAGTCCGTGATTAGTCTGTTTAATCTCGGGTTTTACACAAAAACTACTGAATTCCATGAAATTTGGTAGCTTATTGCTTATGGCCTCAGATTTAGAATACAAAAATGTACAAAAAGGAAGGTTATATTTACTCTTTCTATTTTTCACAGAGAATATAATATACCGCTCTTTCTTCTCCTTTAATTGCTAATCTAAAAATTTATTCATTAATATATTTCGCTCTACGTGTCATAATTAAAAAAAAATCATTATACTACCGATGACGATACTATAAAACTTAAAACTTACAAAAGCTGAGATTCCTTTTTCTTAATTACAAATATTTGACTTATTCATGTAATAAAACAATAACATTGTGTTTATTTATAAAATATAACCAAAAAATATGGTAAGATGAACAGAAGTAATATACAACATGTAACATAATTAACGCACTTTGAGAAAGTAGTTTGTTCAGAATCGTTTACTGAATCGATTCCTATCATTTTTAATATAGGTAATTTTTATCCCAAAAATAATTAAAACTATGTAAATTACAGTCACACTAAATCTGTACAGTCAAAACAAACTGAAATGGATCTTAACTTAAGGCAATAAGACTTTTAAGACTGCAGGTTATTACTAATTCGGTCATTCAATAAAAATAAAGAAAAATGAACTTTATTTCAAGCACGTTAAAGTCTGCGTTCGTGGATTTGTACTGTGACCATTCTTCCGGAATAACTAATTTGATAAATAATCAGTGCATAAAAATGTTTAACTAAAAATTCAGTGTATGTATTATGATTATAACATAATATACTAATTGGAGTGTCTGAGGGTGTGCGTTAATTACGTTACATATTGTATATCACGGCTTATAAGTGTAATACATAAATGCCAATATTTTTTAAATATCTCTCTCACTTTGGCCGTCCGAGTTAGTTTTATTGATGTTAACTTTTTTAAATGAATTTGATTTAGATGTATGGTGAATTAATTTAATTTATGTCGTCAATGCGACGCAAATAGTTTTGAATTCAGGTAGTTAAATTCTGGAACACTAATAAGTTTCTGGGTATTGTATTTAGCATGCGAACTACGCAGATAAAACATCATGAGCCGACTTAAAGTACACACAATTAGATAGATACGGTTTTATAGTAATGGACTTTAAAAGAATGTGCCTAAACTATAAATTTCTTCGGCGAATGAAATGTAACGACGTATGAAAAACCACTGATCTAAGAATAATTATTTGGCGGCAAAACTGTAGACAAATCAATGTTTATTTTCTCGACTTCGTAGCACTCGACGTGCGATTATTTAGCTTCAGAACTTTGCGCCCAAACTACGCGTCACTCCTTCAAGCTTGGTCACAATACGGAAAACTTCAAACCGAAATAGATCCGAGTGAGAAATTTACCGCCTGTTGAAAATGTAGGTTCTTAAATAATGTAATCATTGTCAATTACTTTATTCACTTACTTATATACCAGCAAAATGCATACCTATCTCTGTTTTATATGCAAAATAAGTTAACTCTTGTCAAGTGGGATTAAATAAACTTAGTACTTACATATACATCTATTCTATTTATAATAAAGATATTAATTAATTCGCAACCACCCGCTTAAAATACATTGATGTGTCTTACCTGGATTGAAGACACATGATTGTATTTTTAAGCGGATGGTTGCGAATTAATTAATATCTTTATTGTAATGGATTTCCGCAAAGTAACGCCTGATTCTATCAATTATATTCTATTTATTTTATATTCTTTTAACTACTGTAACAATTTTCAAATGTATTTACTTATACTTCTTCCATTAGATATCGGTCACTTAATAATTATGAGTCATGTCTCATTTCACTTCCCGAACACAACTGCATCATAATTTGTAGGTATAATTAAATTTATAAGTAGTCATGTTGCATATTATATATGTGTGGTATGATGTGGTCGGCTAAACCGGGGAATGATTAGGCTCTCATAGAATACTAGCGTAGGAATGCAGCTTAATTCTCCTGTTTCGTATTGTGAGTGTACTAGAAATCCCTAGACCTTTTCACTGGAAACACGAGGCATTCGAAGTTACTCCTCAGGGGCTACAACACATCTCCAATTTAATTCCTAATCTAAGGTAGATGTAGATATCTATGAGCTACAGCAGTGTTTGCCAAACATTGTTCTGCCATGGCCCGGTAATTTTCATACTGCCCCTTAGTGGCCCACTAAATACTTTTAAACCCAAGCTGGTTCCATTATGTAAAACAATACACATTTATTAATAGTAAAAACGTTTTATTTTTGCTATATATTTTGGTATCGCCTATTTAATCACAAACTTTTAATGCGAAGTACGGGGCTGCTGCTTATTTTTCACTAAAAAATACAAGTTCGCGGAAAATGAGGAAAGTTTAATCCTATGGTCTGGATCCACTTCAAGTCGGTTTCTATATTTATTTTTAAGGTAAACTTACTAGTTATTGGAATTTTTTTACAAGTGGGTGTGCGGGAATTTGGCAATCCGGTATTTTAATTTGATGGCCCGGTACCGGGTCGCGACCCGGCAAATGGGAAGCGGTGGGCTACAGCACCCACTTACCATCAGGTGGACTGTGTGCTCGCGTCACCCTTATTCTATAAAACAAAGTGGCTACTTACTGTCGATCGTAATAACATTCATAATCATAACGTCTATAATTTATAAAATAAAACATTTGAATATTCAACGCCGTAACACCTTTTGGTTTATTTTAAAATCAACAAGCTAGGGTAAACCAACGCAAGAAACCTATTTAGGTAGTGTTTCTTGAATATTAACTAGAACTTACCATTTATATTTTTATATTCATGACTGGAATCTAAAACCTAAAACTGTATAATAACAGCTTATTTGGTATCACAAACGTATCGAGTATTTGGGCAATTGGTTCACATGCATTTAAAATTGCTTCTGTAGTTTTGCAAGAGTCGAGTGCATAGAGCAGTTAATGGAAAGCTGGACTGTGCTAAGAACGAGGCGCCTGGGAATGTTGACGCGTGATGCAGTGAGCTCAGAGTGCCTGGAGACTAAAATATAATATAGATAGGATAGCAGCCGGGTTTATTTTAGACGGTCTACGTTGGCGGCTTGCGTCTTACATATGGGGCAGACGTGCTATCTTCTCAACTATTATATATTTATTTATGAAATATTCTCTTAATTAGCATTTATTTCATCTTATCTCAGCTTACTTAATTCTAAAATATGGTTATAATATTTTAGTGAGATATAAACATGGACCCACACATTCCCAACACGCATAACCTAATTTTCTGTTCGCACTATCAAAAAGATATATATGTAACTTCATGTTTTAATCTGCCGTCATCAGCAATATATTTTCTTTCGACCTGTTGTAAGCACCCCGCCTTTCTTGTTAAGCTCGTAAAAGCTATCACTTGATTTGTGCCGTTCCGTTGATCCACGACGACGGAAGCACCCAAATGCTAACAGGGCAATATCGACTAGTTGACTAATTGCTCACATTCGTCTTGGCGCGGCTGGCAGCCGCGGTGTACGCAAATAGAGTCGCTACGATTGACTTGGCGCACGTTGCCCGATTACACACGTCTGTTTAGACCCACAAAGCGAAGTGTTAAACCGTTTTATAAGGCCCTTTTGAACGTGATCGCCTTGTGGTATGCGGTTATAAGAACAAACATTTGCAACGCACGCGGATACTAACAACGCAAAACTTATCTTTATCATTTAAATTCTTCGCCTAGAAGTAAACCAGTATTAAAGCACGTAATTTTATGACTATATTCGTTTCACAATAACATAAGAATAAAACAGGCAGTAATTACAATTCATTGTTTTTAATATAAACAATGAATTGTAATTAATATTCTTAAGAAGTTTTCACTGTAATAAAAAGTTTTTATTACAGTGAAAACTTCTTTAGAATCTTTGTGATCTGAAACTCGATGAAAAGAAAAAGCCATACTAAAAAGGGACCAACATAGACATCTATAGAATTTAACGTACGAGAGAATGAGATAGAATACAGTTTAAGTCAATTGCTGTCCGTTATCTCGCTAAAACTTGAAAACGGCTAATGAATTTTTGTATGTATTGGAGTGGGTTCCTAGGTTTAAAAGCTCAATTGAACTCGGTAGGTGGCGCCGAAGCGGATCGCTAATATAACATAATTTTTCGTATTAATAAATAAACCCTACACCTTTCCTTCTCCTGATACTCTGCATTCGTCTCATACTCTCAAAGTTTAGTTCTCTGAACGTTTCACTAGTACCGCGTGTGAACTGCACACCTGTTCTTTAATTTTTTAATTATTTAAATTTGAATGCCAAAGTCAAAACAAACAAAAGATCTACGCCCTAGTTAACTTAGGTTTATTATTTTAACAACAACAGATTAACCATTCACTGCAACTATTAGTATTATAATAATATATAAGTGTCTATGCTACGCTCCGCTTCGTATACCTACTTCTATTTTATTATAATAATAATCACGTCCTTCAGACCGAATTTCGGTCACGGCGGCTAATCTCGTCTCGACAGAGACTAGCCATTTGTGCTGGACAGGCCTAGTGCACGTGTGTGCGTCGCATAGACATGTGCCCTATCAATTCCGAAGGGAGAGCAATTCGACATGACCTGAGAGAGACCAGGCGCAAAACCAACGGAAATCCGAGGCACTGGCGTGAAAAACCACCTAATTTTCTAACTCCGGACTGTTATTGCGAATTTCTTAACAGAAAAACTCAACAACTTATACTTCATTTAGACAAGAAATCGAACCCAGGACCTGCTAATCAGCAGTCGCACTCATGACCATTAGACCAACGAGACGGTAAATGAGTCTCCGCTTTTAATAAGGGTAAGAAAGGTGTAATATTATATACAAAGTCTACGTAAAAGACGCACACGTTGCGAGGTCAGTGTACACCGTACGTGCGGGTCACCTACGTCACGGACAGACGTGGCCCAATGTAACCGACGCACAACTAATTATCATACACAACTTGCCATATCAGTATCCTCTTTGTAACATCTTTGTTTCGTTAGCCGTTTGCCAGCGTTTCTGCAAAGCAAGATAATGAGTCTTATATTTGCCCTTGATATCGTTCATATTTACTCTAGCTCAAAGTATATCTAAACTCAGACAATTCAACAAAAACTTAAGCGAAACTATCTATTGATAATGTAAGCACATAATAAAAATCCTTTTGTTTAAAATAGAGTACAGATTACAACAAATATGTCAGTAAGTCCATATAAGTAACTACAATTGAAAATCCAAAGTAATCTTGAATATCAGTAACTGGCAATTCCGATTTACGAACACGTGGTTTAATATTGATCTCTACCCCTTTACTGTTAAAGCCGATAATTAAATTTATTTAGTTAATAAGCCATCATAAATAACATATTTTACTAGAAATACGTCACATGACTCGTAGCCCTCAAATAATGCGACGCTGCCTTGAGGTGCCTTGAGGCTGCTGAACACCTGAACACCTATCTAGTTAATATGCGAGTATTTATATACGATCGTAACTACTGAGATAAATCGCATGCCTGCTCTAAGTGGTTTATCGTTTGTAAATTTTACTCCTTTGATGTTTTGTTCAAAACTCTAATTACGGTACTTTTCTGTTTTCAGAACTGCCTGTGGAAGAAGGTAAGTGAGATAATCATCTACCATTTACTCGTGTTATATAAGCGATTCCGACCTCCTCCCGTCCGTCATTATGAATATAGAACAATACTAAATTATTCTGATGGTGTGATTTTTATCATATCTTAATATCCTTTATATATATAAAGTACGTGTCACGTTGTTTGTCCGCAATGGACTCCCAAACTACTTATCCGATTTTAATCAAATTTGCACACCGTGTGCAGATTGATCCAACTTGAGAGATAGGATAGTTTTTTTTGCCCATGAATAATCCACATTTTTTTTCGAATTTAAGGATTTTGATAGGACATGACAGGGTCGTCGAAAAGGGCAGAACAACGTCTGCCTGGCAAGCTAGTTATTTATAAATCCTAACTACCTATCCACGTTGTTGACCAGCAAAAAATTTTTGCTATTATTCCCTGCGAAATATGAAATATCAAATAAATATCTACAACACATAATTTAATACGAGTTAAAGCAGATAAAGAGTTGGTTTATAATACCTATTTTTCAATTACCTAGCTTCCAAGTTTACGGTTTGTAGAACATTACAATTATGTTATATCTTGACCTCATTTAACTTTCCGCTCTCGAGATTCATTGCGTCAGCATAGAAGCCTTTTAAATGTCTCTTTAACCAAAAGATTGCTTTTTTACACAGTATTTGAGATACATTTGTATTTTATAGGCAAAAGTATATGGCAGTTAGTTCTGGAACAATTCGATGACCTCTTAGTGAAGATCTTGTTGTTAGCCGCTATTATTTCCTTTGTAAGTATTTTATATGATAAAATGGACTACGTTTAGAAGCAAGTTTTGATGTATATACAAATCATATATTATTCATTACAGGTTTTAGCTTTATTTGAAGAACACGAAGACGCTTTCTCAGCCTTCGTAGAACCATTCGTTATTTTATTAATTCTAATTGCCAACGCTGTTGTAGGAGTATGGCAGGTAATTTTTATTTTAGTGTTGTTTTAATTCTCTTCGTCTTATTAATCTCAATAAATAAAATATTATGGTGATAACTGAAACACAACTTGACTCTAATTATAATTAAATTCACATGTAGATAACTATATACCATAAAATATCAATGGGTTTATATTTTATTATTTCTGTCAATGTAACCTAGAACTCACTTCACAGGAACGGAACGCAGAATCTGCCATCGAAGCTTTAAAAGAATACGAACCCGAAATGGGTAAAGTTGTTAGGGGCGATAAATCCGGCGTACAGAAAATTCGAGCGAAAGAAATCGTGCCCGGTGACATCGTTGAAGTATCCGTTGGTGACAAAATCCCCGCCGATATCCGCCTTATTAAAATCTATTCCACCACAATTCGAATTGATCAGTCCATCCTGACTGGTGAATCAGTCTCCGTTATCAAACATACGGACGCCATTCCCGACCCCCGCGCTGTCAATCAGGACAAAAAGAACATTCTTTTCTCTGGTACTAATGTTGCTGCCGGAAAAGCCCGCGGTATCGTCATCGGCACTGGTCTCAACACTGCCATTGGTAAAATTCGTACAGAAATGTCGGAGACTGAGGAGATCAAGACACCGCTGCAACAAAAACTAGATGAATTCGGTGAGCAGTTGTCTAAGGTCATATCCGTCATTTGCGTTGCCGTCTGGGCCATTAACATCGGACACTTCAATGACCCCGCCCATGGTGGAAGCTGGATTAAGGGTGCCGTATACTACTTCAAAATCGCCGTTGCTTTGGCTGTCGCCGCCATTCCTGAAGGTCTACCCGCTGTCATTACCACTTGTCTTGCTTTGGGTACGAGGAGAATGGCCAAGAAGAACGCTATTGTTAGGTCGTTGCCTTCCGTAGAAACTCTTGGTTGTACATCCGTCATCTGCTCTGACAAAACTGGTACTTTAACTACCAACCAAATGTCCGTTTCCCGTATGTTCATCTTCGAGAAAATCGAGGGCGGTGACAGCAGCTTCTTGGAGTTCGAAATCACTGGCTCAACTTACGAGCCCATTGGCGACGTTTACCTGAAAGGACAAAAAGTCAAAGCTTCCGAGTTCGATGCGCTTCACGAATTAGCTACTATTTGTGTCATGTGCAATGACTCAGCAATCGATTTCAACGAATTCAAGCAAGCTTTCGAGAAAGTTGGTGAGGCCACCGAAACCGCTCTTATCGTACTCGCAGAAAAAATGAACCCATTCAACGTGCCCAAGTCTGGACTCGACCGCCGTTCTGCTGCTATTGTCGTCCGCCAGGAAATTGAAACCAAATGGAAGAAAGAGTTCACCCTCGAGTTCTCTCGTGATAGGAAGTCCATGTCGACCTACTGCACACCTCTCAAACCCTCCCGTCTTGGCAATGGACCGAAACTGTTTGTTAAGGGTGCGCCCGAGGGCGTATTGGACCGTTGCTCTCATGCTCGTGTCGGAACCAACAAGGTGGCTTTGAACTCTACTCTGAAGAACCGAATTCTGGAACTTACCCGCCAATACGGTACTGGTCGCGATACCCTCCGTTGCCTGGCTCTCGCTACTGCTGACAACCCCCTGAAACCTGATGACATGGACCTCGGCGACTCCACCAAGTTCTTCACCTATGAAGTTAACCTCACCTTTGTTGGAGTCGTGGGTATGTTGGACCCCCCTCGCAAAGAAGTTTTTGACTCCATCGTCCGTTGCCGCGCTGCTGGCATCCGTGTTATTGTCATCACTGGTGACAACAAGTCCACCGCTGAGGCTATCTGCAGGTACTGTATTATTTTTGACATTAGTTTTGCTTGGGGAACTCGATTATCATGTTGTATTTTTCTAGACGTATCGGTGTGTTCGGCGAAGATGAGGACACGACTGGTAAATCTTACTCTGGCCGCGAGTTCGATGACTTGTCCGTGGCGGAACAACGTAACGCTTGTGCGAAAGCCCGTCTGTTCTCCCGCGTGGAGCCCGCCCACAAGTCCAAGATCGTTGAATACCTGCAAAGCATGAACGAGATCTCTGCTATGGTTAGTATTGAAGAACTATATTTTATCATCAAATATTTTATATTTTAGTGTTTTCATTTTAAATATTCATTGTGGTCTATTTGAAAATAGTACATATAGTGTAAACTCTATATTGCGAAATTGAAGGTAAAGGTGTTTTATTGCGTTGTTGAGAGTTTTCGTTAAATGGCGAGTAAGTAAAGTAAAAAAAAAAACAATTTTGTTCTTCCAAATAGTAGACACAATAGATGGACTGAATCCCAAACCGTTTCTCAACATCACTTTTTCTTTCTCCCTTTTCTATCGCTCGAATTTCGTCATTACACAAATTTTGTTTTGAGAATGTTTTAAGTAGTTTTGTATTTTGTAGTTTGTATTGAGTATACATTATATCAGGGGTCTAATAACAAAGGCGACAAAGTCCCATATCATATCATTATATGGGACTTTGCCGCCTTTGTTATTAGACCCCTAATATATATTTATTGAAAAATACTATCAATATTAATAATAAATTTATCATATAACGATGTACTTAACATCATTTTACTCTATAACTTTAACATCATTTTACTCTATAACTTTAACATCCAGAATACATTGGTTTTTCGTCATCGTCAAAACATCTGCTACGTCGATGATCAAGTTTTATGTTTTCTACATTATCCCGCTGTGCAAAACATCAAAGCAAATCTGGCTTAATCATTCCGGCCAACTAATGGAAATAAATATAGATTACACAAACGTATCTTACCGTACAATTCGTTCGTGCGATATAATATATAATTATTAATTTATGAACCAAATAAACATTGCAATATATATTATTAACCCGCGAACAATATCTTTATAAATATCCAATTGCCTGGCATTATTTAATGTTTACATATGTATTGTACTATTGAGAATGCTTTCCAATTTGTTTATGTTAGTCAGTTGGTACTGTTTATAAACTTTGGCGTTCAAACCTATCACGGTAGAATTCGATATTACAATAACAAAATGTATTAGCTGAATGTCCTAATATTAAGAAGACATCATTACGTGATACGATTTTTTTGACTTAGCAACAGCGTTAAGATTAGTTTACACAATGAAATGCGTAATCTAGTTTCGCGCTCTGCTCTCAAGAATCTGTACAACAGGGATTCCCAAACTCTTTGGGCAAGAGACCCCTCTTCCAAAATGAACTGACACCTCAGACCATAGTGAAATTACTTTAAAAATCCTATCTAGTTTTTTTCCTTTGATACAAAATACTTACCAATTTAAAAACTTTGCGGTTGGTTAAGCGAGTAAACTTGACATCATTTTCACATAAAAATTTAACTAAATAAATAGACAAAATTCAGTAAATATCAAGTTTAATTAACAATTATTAATACAAATTACGTTAAACTACTTAAGTAGGTAATTATTAGTGATGCAAGGAATACGAATATTCGTATTCGCCGAATAGTAGACAGTGAAGGATGTTCGTATTCGGCGAATACTAATCATGAATATTTAGAAACTAATATTTTTGTACGCAACTCTATTACTGGCAGACTTGGAAACGCGCGCGTCTTCGGCGCATAAAAAATATGACGTGTGCATAAGCTTTTAGCCGCAACGACGGTGGACTCCTTGGCTCCGGGAGTTTCCCTATCAGTACCAACCCTGGATTCATTCATTATTTCATTTCACGGTCGAACGAAATCATAGTTCAAGCAAGAGTGTATTGATTGTTTAATTTGTTTTTTGAGGTTGCTGCGAAGTGAAAGAAAGAAGTTGAAATTGAAAATAAATTTCCTCTCGTAAACGAGATAAAAGTGACATATGAAAACACTTCGATAAATCATATCTATATCTGCTAATACATTCGTCTTTTGGCGAGAAGATGTCGATTTTCCAAGGCTGAAAAATCTCGCCCGAAAATATTTTTCAATGAAACCATGTACAGTCGCCTCGGAAAGGCTTTTAAAAACGAAATCGCCTAAAATCAGTAAATGTACAATTTTTTTTGTTTTTTTACATTAAAAATTGCCCATTGTAAATTCTAATTATTAGAACAATAGAAAATCATCAAATAAATTAGTTATTTATTACCATGACGAGATATTCCTCTTCGTATTCGTAAAAGTAGTATTCGTTGGGTCATTAATTATTTTTTGAAAAAAAAATTAAAGTCGCAAAGTAAACAAAATCAGTTTTCGTTTATGTCGACCTCTGGGAAACCGATATCGACAACACTTTCGGAATCCCTGATGTACAGAATCAAAGACAATGTAATATTAAGCTAATCTTAAAGAAAACGATCTGTAAAAGATGACATTTCTACTATTTCTGCAAGGGACAGTAACGTAATGGTTAAGGTTATGGACTACGAAACTAAAAAGTCATGAGTTTAAATTCACTATGCGAGTACTATTGCAAACCACTTCTAGCATAAACATTTTAAGCCTAGTCGAAAGGTGTGAAAATACAAGCAGTTATTAAACTGCTTGTATTTTTAGATAGCAGATTCGCTCTGTCGCCTCTAACGACATCCATAAGATGATAATACAAAGTAATGGATTCACTTACGTCGCCAATGAAAAGGCACTACTTTTAATAGTGTCTTTTCCCTTCTGCCTTCTAGGTAATACAGTTTTTGGTTTACCCTTTTTAAATTACGTTTGTTTTTATGAAGCATACAAATTGTTATAGATTACAAAAACTATAATGGCCTTTGTACCTGTATTCTCCTACGATTTAATAGATGTTACGCTTCAACAGCCAGTAGAAATTATTTCAGTTGACATGTCTTTAATATATGCATCTATTTTCCCAGACGAACTAAACAAATTCAAATATGGAAGATCTTTGTTTAATACCTTGTGCGACGTTCTTATTTTTTTTTATCATTCCAGACCGGTGACGGTGTAAATGACGCCCCTGCTCTTAAGAAGGCCGAAATTGGTATTGCGATGGGATCCGGTACCGCTGTCGCTAAGTCCGCCGCTGAGATGGTACTTGCTGACGATAACTTCTCATCCATCGTCGCTGCTGTTGAAGAAGGTATTATATTAACATGAGGCATTTGAATAATAGCTTCATAGGTTCTTTATTAAAATTTGAAAATATCGCACTAGGTATATACAACCTTCCGCATAGATAAAAAAAATAAATAGTTTTTGTACTAAAGCTACTTGCACATGGAGGCTAAGTGATCGGCCAGCTTTAACATAAGTGTTTTATGTATTAAACATTCAAAAATGCTAATCAAATTAGCCGGTTTTAATCTCCGACGAAACACAAAATACCGATCCGTTCGCAATGGGTCGATGGCGTTACATGTATAATTTTGTATGAAAGGGAAAACAACCTGTCTCATATATGCGAACATATAAGACAGGTTGTTTGTTATTCGGACAATCGCCTAAAATTTATGAAATGGAGATGAATTCGAAAAAATATGATGTCTTATAATTAGGACCGGACAAACTGCCCCTTCACTAGCTCGCTAGCACTTCTCGCACATAATAATAGATGCGAATAGTTTCTTTTTATTACGTTCTTTTTTTCTGTTTTGTGTTTTAAAAAGAAAGCACATACTTCTTCTATGAAAACTATTTTTACTGACCTAACCGGCCCGTAAGAAATTGTTCCACGCGCGCTAAATTTTATCGCTCGATTAAACAAAAGTTCTATGCGCGACCAATTCCTCAACCGTTCTATCCTTTTCCTGGAAACGAGGCATTCCATCTCAGTCCTCACGGGTGACAACGCATCTGCATTTTGATTTGTAATCGAGGATAGATGTAGATGTCTATGGGCCGCAGCAACCACTTACCATCAGGTGGACTGTGTGCTCGTTTGTCACCCGATCCTATAAAAAAAATCCATAACCTGATGACATTAGCTTCCATGCGCGGGTATTTTAACGAGAAAGGATTGTGGTAGCTCACATACTGGATAAATTACATGATATTGCAAGCAATTTGAGCTAGATATGAAAATGTTGCTATGCTCCTTAAACTTTATAATTGTCTGCCACAAATGCAGTAAAAACTGTCTCAGTACAAACTGTAGTAACAGTCATTTTAGATTTTTTTTACTATAATACGATAATAGAGGAAAGGCGTGTTCGGAATCGCTTTGGCATTAAGAAATACTTCATTCATCAACAGGTCGTGCTATCTACAACAACATGAAGCAATTCATCCGTTATCTGATCTCCTCAAACATTGGTGAAGTGGTTTCCATCTTCCTTACTGCTGCCTTGGGTCTCCCTGAAGCCTTGATCCCTGTGCAACTGCTCTGGGTCAACTTGGTCACTGATGGTCTCCCCGCCACCGCTTTGGGTTTCAATCCTCCCGATCTTGACATCATGAACAAGCCCCCACGTAAAGCTGACGAAGGTCTCATCTCTGGATGGCTATTCTTCAGGTAATGATTTTTAAGAAACACGTGATTTTCGTGCTTTACCTACTAGAGAAAATCTAAACTACTAACGATGATGTTTTTTTTTTATAAAATAAGGGTAACAAACGAGAACACAGTCCACCTGATGGTAAGTGGATGCCTATAGACATCTACATTTATCCTCGATTAAGAATCAAAACGCATGTGCGTTGTCACCCCTCAGGACTAAGATGTAATGCCTCGTAACCAGTAAAAAAGGATTTGATGTGTCATATTTATTAAATAATAATATTCAAAATGTTATGAGTCATGTCATAAACATGAATACTACTATGCGGTGGAACTAATTTTCCCCTAAGTGTCCCTATTGGTGGATACTCTATCCTCTTACCTGTTTCTGCTTACCTGTATGAAGGCATTCCATTTTATCCTAAAAAGTTACAACGCATTTGTAGCCTTCTTTAAGGTTTGCTGCAGGTGTTCAAAGAGTGCATCAACTCCCATCAGGTAGACTATAAGTTCGTCTTTACTTCAGTTTTATAAAAATAAATAGGCATTTGGATTTTAAGGCACAAGGTTCAAAGTGGGACTTAATTCTCTAATGCAGATTACTTGTTTCATTCATCGCCTTATGCTGTGGTCGAAAACATACAAAGTTTTCTCTCCCCACTCATATAAAATTTGACTAGTTTATGCTACCACGATAAGGCTATATTATGCTGAAAATGGCATTTAACAGTCATGTTAGGCGTACATTACACACACATGCAGGCGTCAGCCAATTCCATCAATCATGATTGTTGGAATTGACTGACGCCTGCATGAGCGTGTAATGTACGCCTTAGACGTATCATGTCGCGTTTTCTAGTCCGTATTTGGTAGATATATTTGTCTTACATGACGTAAATACTTACAATCCATTAATGAGGAGAAATTCACAAAATAAGATTTCTATAATTGTTTTACCGTTGTATGCAATTTGTAATATTTCCAGGTACATGGCAATCGGTGGTTACGTCGGTATGGCGACAGTTGGTGCTGCTTCATGGTGGTTCATGTACTCCCCATACGGACCCCAGATGACCTACTGGCAGCTAACCCACCACTTGCAATGCCTCGGTGGAGGTGATGATTTCAAGGTAAGAATAAATTAATTCGTAATATAGATGAGCCATGGTAACTCAAGGTGGTAGCCCTTAAGTTAGACCTTAACTTGCCGTAAATTTAACAATATACGAGCAAACCGGGTTCGATTCCCCCGGTGCCAATCACAAAATGTATTCAAGAACCAATGAATTTAATGCTTCATTGATTTTAAAAAAGTAGAAAAAACTAATTATGTAAATATGATTATGATGATGTACAGCATAGATTATGTAGATTTCATATGTAAGATTTTGTTTATTTGGTACAATCATATTTCGCCAGTGGCATGCAAATATATAACTTTATAACTGTGGGTAGGTTAATTACAATTTCATGATAAACTTAAGAATAAATTGTCACAAGATAAATAACACACATATACATAGATGTTAATAATAAACAAGAAATAATACAAAATTCGGTCCAATCTTAATCCAAAAAAAAATTTAAAAAATCGTCAATTTAATGTGTACATATGTAATGTAACAAAATATAAAATGTAACAGTTATCAAGTCAAGTCAAGATTATATGAAATATCACTTTAGTCTATAACAATAAAATTCATCTAGGGAATAAAAAAAATTTTGAATAAGCCTTTGCTTCAATGATTTTTGAAAAAAGTTAAAAAGCAATTTTCGAATATCACTTGTGATTTTATTATATACTTTTATACACATATTCGGACAACTCTTCTCATAAAGGACAGTTTTACATTTTATGAAATTTAATCTTGTTACATCTCTATGCGGAAATGTTTTATCTGTATTAATATCAATACATCTTTGAAATAAATGTAAATATTTCTTTACAAACGTTCCAATTTCATACATGTACATGCAAGACAGTATCATAAGTTTTAACTGTTAAAAAAAATGGCTTACAACAATCAAAAGGTCCACATCCACAGATTGTTCGTACACATTTCTTTTAGATGAGGAATGCTCTATTAAAAAAACGCTGAATTGCCCCAGATCAATAAACCATACCGTAGCACGGACGCTACATACCCATGATAAGCTGTTACAGCAGCTTCTTTGCTTATTATAAATTGGTTAGTCTTTTAAGTGCAGAAAAGAATTTATCTAATTTATCACACATTAAGCTTATATGACTTTTCCAACTAGTGCTTATCTAAAATAGGCAGAGGAATTTTATTTCAGCAACCTTTTCAATTTCTTGATTGTGTGGATGACCTTTATTTTAGGGGTATTTGCCCGGTTAGTGCAGAATGTAATATATATAGTTTCGAGTAGATTGGGACATAAATTTATTATTTTCCAGCCAATTTATTGTAGATATCACAGTATTGTTAACTTTAAGTTCATAATCAGATGGCTTTTCTTTACCTGTTATTATAACTGATATATCGTCGGCATATAGAGTACAGTGTTGATTGATTGCCTATGGGAAGGTCATTAATATATAAAATAAAAAAGTAAAGGACCAAGAATTGTACCCTGTGGCATACCGTTTGTAGTGGTACCAGTTGTAATTTAGAGCTATATGTGACATGTTCATTAAATTCATTAATTCTAGTTATTTAAACGCATTGAGTTCTGTTACTTAAATAAGATTGTATCCATTGGAGTGCAGTCCTCTAATGCCATATTTTTCAATTTTATTTAGCAACAGTTGGGGTTTACAAAATCGAATGCTTTACTCGTATCGAAAAAGACACCAGTAACTTTCATACCTTTATCAATGTTTTCCGTTATGTGCTGAATTAATGTGTAATTGGCTAGTGTTGTATATTTTTCTTTTTGAAAACCGTTTTGTTCATCTTGTAAATTTATTTAGAAAACTATTCAGTCCAGGATGATTGCTTTTTCAAATATTTTAGCTTATATTGGAATAAGAGCAATAGGTCTATAATTATTAATTTCTTTTTTGTATATTATGTGTATGTATTATTAAATCAAAAAATTAGATATTTTATTTGAAAGACATGGATGATTATTATTAACAAAATATTTTATCATTTTCCAGGGCATTGACTGCAAGATCTTCACTGACCCTCACCCCATGACTATGGCGTTATCAGTACTTGTAACCATTGAGATGTTGAACGCCATGAACAGCTTGTCTGAGAACCAGTCGCTCGTGACCATGCCACCATGGTCTAACATGTGGCTTGTTGGCTCAATGGCTCTTTCATTTACACTCCACTTCGTCATTCTATATGTTGAGGTCCTTTCGGTGAGTCATGTTACGTTTTAGTTATCTATGCCTGTAGAAACTAGTAAGCCTATTTTGTAAAATGGATTTTTAGCAATATGACTAACCGGTTTTTAATTTAAAACAAATTTAAGATAATTGAATTATTACAGGTTGCATGGGTCAGTATCAGGGATAATTTGAGTTAGAATTATTAATGTAGTATGGTGGTACTAAATTGAAAATTCTTGCAGAATGAGCTTCAAGCAACGTCACCTGATGTAATAATATAGTACCACACGAACACTAAATATAAAGCGCATTTTATTTTGTAATATTTACATTTAATCAATGAATTCTAAAATATTTAGTATACTGTAATACATAGTATTTTAGAGTTTGTTGGATTAAGTTTTTATTTAAATTAATACTAAACATTCATTAAAACTGGCTCTACAGCCTTTAATTTCATTTATTAAGTAGCACAAGACCAGTCCTCTGTAACCATAGGTGTCCCTAAAATTCGAATTGTCAGGAGGAAATGTTAGAATAAAATTAGTTTATTAACAGGTGCAGAGCACACGGTCTATCTGGTGGTAAGTGGATGCTATGGGCCACAGACACCTACATCTATCCTCAATTAAGAAAAAATTGTGGATGTGTTCTCAACCCTGAGAACTAAGATAGAGTGCCTTGTAACCAGTAGGGTCTCCAGTTTTCTCTACACTTACAGTATTAAATTATGCCGGTATTCTGTGAGTATAATAATGTTTTATTACTATGTAACACAGGCCGTGTTCCAAGTCACTCCACTGTCAGTGGACGAGTGGATGACGGTGATGAAGTTCTCCATCCCAGTCGTCCTCCTCGACGAGGTGCTCAAATTCGTCGCGCGCAAGATCTCCGATGGTAATACGCGCACTCTACTTGACTGGCTCAACGGCATGCAATGGATTGTGCTCATGTGGGCCGTTTTCTTTGGCCTCATTATCTACGGACCCCTATAAGCCGGCCCGATTGTGACCGACACCCCGTTTGATTCACACTTAATACCCTCCCATCGAATTCTACCACTACCCACCCTTGCTATACTGTAGCTGCAAGAGCTATCATAGTCTGATTTTTACATTGAAAGTTTACTAGGATGGGTAATGTTTAGAATTCTACTGTGGAAACCAATGGACTATGAGCTCAGCTCACCACAGTATCATCCATCTAACAGTTTGAAAAGCTAATACCGGAGCACATCGTGTGAAGTGATCTAGTGCACGTGTTCGCGTTATGGACCACTGAGGACTCATAGTGAATTTATCAAAACAAGTGACACCTAAGAACATTTGATATTGAACTATGGCGGTGCTAAGCTCAAAATATTCATGCGGCGTGGACGCGCTTCAGCTAAAGCGCTACGTATCTAAAGTTATACCTACAATAAGTCTTGTAGTTCAGCTATTTTAGGAATAGATTTAATTGAGTCGTGGCGACGACCACGTAGCCCGCTCGTTTTGCATTTTGCATGTGCGAGACAATAAATTCATTTTTTACATTAGCAATCTTCATAGTCCATGAGATTCTCTCACATTTTGTCTTTATTGAGTATATATACGTATGTACTCTCGTTTTACATGCTAAAGTTAAATGGCTGTGAAGACCACCACCCTATCTAATATTATACATCAAATTTTCTATCGCTTTCCCAAGGATTTATAAAATCTATAAGTTTATTAATGTTATTTTAATGAGTTTGCGTCTTGAAAGCAGCACAGTTTATTTATCATATAATACTGTAATAAACTTGCACTGGGTTCAGTACCCTGTCCATATGGACTTCAGACATGTTTAACTTACTGTAAACTAGTAATGTGGATTGTTAGCTTAGTGTTATTTATTGTAAGTATATGGTTAGGCTCTGCGTTATATATATTTAAAGTTTTAAAGGGAATATCACTCATTTCTTCTGTCCTTTCACTTGTGGTCGCTTGTTAACATACCCAAAATGCATTTCCATCCTTTTTTCGCCCTAATCTTTTATGAGAAAAATCCGCTACTACTGGTTTGTACGCCTATACCTAACTTTTTTGACTAATTTAACGAATGCATCTTGCATTTAAATTAACTATGTACTTGTTCAGAACATTTGCATATAAATTTGATGCAATAAATTTACATTGTTACTTGTCACACTTTATAAAACTTTACCTTGTAGTTTATAGTCTATATTATATCTTGTAAAAATTGAGTATTTAATGATTTTATTTATAAAGCAATACACAGTCATTGTACAAACAAAAATAGTTTAACAATTTCGTATTCTTACTTAATCGACTTGATAAGGGAACCATACAATAATCTACCGAAATATAATAATTAATGATATCATAAGTTATACAAAATTGTCATAATGAAATTTGTCCATTTCTTTAGCATTAAGGTAAAGGTCCTTACATAAGTTTTTATAATAATATAAGATCCCGCATGTTCGAGATGCATGTTCTCTCAATGAGGAGTACAGTTTGATGTTTGGATTTGATTTGAGAAACAAATATTGTTTAAAGTTATATTGAATATGTGTTATATTGCAATTAATGAAGTCATTGGTCACGAACATACAATAAATCTACACTGCACAATAAAGGGCATGCTCAAAATTTGTAAGTGAAAATCCTTGACCTCCGAATGCCATACATGAAAATAAAATGTAATGATCACGTAAGCAGTTGAGTATCCCATAATAATTTACGTTAATTAAACTATCCAACCAAATGTTTGTTATTTTCCTTATATTGTTCTATATCAACCTTATGTTCTAATCATGTTTCCAATGACTTGCACACTTTCCTCTATTCGGATAAAAAGAACAGGTACAATTATTGCACAAATTACTAACTTGCGTTGATTTAAGTTTTCCAGCTAACACTACTAGAAGTTTTGCAAGCTTAAAGAAGAATTGCTGTTATTGGCTTTATTATATCGAAATACTTTAAAATATTATACAAAGATATTACGGACTCCATCTAAAACGAAACATTCACTTTGGAAGTTGGGGCAATAGTTTTCGTTTCATTTGGAGTTTGTATTGCAAAACTTTAAACTCCTTTTCGCCACACACACTTTGGTTACACGTGGCGATTCCCCTCCCGCATGCACTAACGTCGTGTTGTCTGCCCCCAGCCCAGCCGACGTGGAAGCTGTAAGCGCCGGGAGTCTCCGCACCACCGCACGCATATATTCCATGAACACTCATTGTTTGTTGTGATCCCGCAGTGAAAAAACTACACATAGTAAATTACTACGACACGGTTGTGATATCTGCACAGAGCCAGTAAGTTCGGACGGCGGCGCTCGAC
This sequence comes from Parnassius smintheus behrii, assembly GCA_036936625.1. Taxonomy (NCBI): domain Eukaryota; kingdom Metazoa; phylum Arthropoda; class Insecta; order Lepidoptera; family Papilionidae; genus Parnassius; species Parnassius smintheus. Next base: position 38,877,654 of record JAUPFT010000011.1, read on the forward strand.
ACGCGAACACCACACTAACGCTAACATTGTTTTACAGCGAACGAGGTGGTCCATGACAAGTGGTAAGCGCCACCGATACATAGTTCCTCACCTGCTTCTCTCTGCTACTTCGACCGCTCCCGTCTCCCAAAACGTTATCATTGGCTTTTGATTGTACCGAGCGAATGTTTGGCGACGTTACGTTAAGCCGCGCCACACTGGGAGACCCGCGGCTGCGTTCGATCACCGGAGAGGATATGTTCATAACGTGTATATATTTTACTATACAGTATGCTTAGGAGGTTTAATCGATTTGTTTAATTACGTTGTTTTTTCAAAGACTACATGGTGCCCGTCGACTGAAGCAGTGCGATAAACTATTGTGTACTTAAATTGACAGCATGCTATTAATTTATTAATATTATATTTTTATCTTATTTATAGTTTGCTTATCTAGAGTCGAATCTATATTTCTATTAGTGCTGACGCCTCGACGAGCAATATGGTGTCTGTAAGGGAAGGATATACTTTTTATCCAGTGTTTGGGACCTAAGAAAGTCCAAAAAAAATAAACATACCTGTACATTTTAACGTATGATTGTTTTGTACAATAAATCGTTATAAAATTACTAGTGTTTACTTTCTAAAGCCTGTCATAATGTTTTCAAGGTCAGTAACAAGTCGGATCACTAACGATGAATAGGATAATACAATATAGTAATTCAGTTTATTTATTATGTGATTTAGATGTGGATAGGCGTGTCGCTGCCGGAAACAAAGTCAATGGTGCCCTGAATGCATTAATAAAAAGGCAAGGCGTGGTGAAGAGTGCACGCCTTGCAATACATAACGCAGTGTTGGTACCGACTTTGTTATATGGCAGCGAAACCTGGGTATGCCAGAAGAAGCATAAAAGCAAGTTGAATGCAGTGGAGATGCGATCTCTTCGTAAAATGTGTGGCGTTACCATAGCCGACCGAAAGCGAAACGAAGAGATTCGCAATATGGCAGGATTGAAAGATGACCTTATCACAAAAATTGATAGGGGCGTACTCCAATGGTTTGGACACGTTGAACGAATGAGTGAAGACCGAATGGTGAAGAAAATATATAGAGCGAAAGTAAATATTAAAAGGTGTCGAGGTAGACCGAGACTAACTTTCGAAGACCATGTGAGCAAATTGCTCGAAGAGGGGAGGGTCAAGAGTACTCGGATACCTAGACGTGCATGTATGAAGAAGTTAATGAACCTGAAAGAAGCGAAAGAGGTATGTAAGGATCGTGACACTTGGCGATCTGTTCTCTCTGGCTACCCCGTTAGGGATTGTGCGTGACGATAAGTAAGTAAGTAAGTTTATTTATTCCAGTCCTCACTCATGATCGCAGAGACAGTCATCATCATTTGTTCGTTCATCCTACAAAAGAGTGAAGGTGAAGAGCCTCATTTACTCTGTCCTGCATTCACTCCTTGTTCTTTATCGTTGTCTTATTTACAAAGCAACCATGTCCACTCTGTCAGTTTAAAAATGCACAGAAAACCTGTGTTCACACACACGAAAAACCTAATTCGTACACCCCACCACTTTTTAAATCTTAACATGTACATCCCAGTTATCTATCAGCTACTTTCATAATTCTTCAAATTAATACCTTTAGCATACACTTTTCCGACAGTGATAAGCGGGTAAATTCCATAGTAGTTTTTGCAACAGTCCTGCTGTAACTAGTTTCCTTTATACAGAGGGGCTATAATGGCTTTACAGTATAAATTAAATATTCAATGTAAAAGATGTCGACATTGTAATGATAACTGCCTGCTTTACATGGTTTTAATTATTTCCTCCTTATCTAAGCTAGTAGTACCAGTTACTCGACTCCACCGAGTCCGTAATTCATTCTTAGGGGCGATGTATATACGCTTTTACAACAAAATTTGACTTGCTCAAAATTCAAAAACTTTATTATATAAGTTTGTATAAATAGGATTATTATAATATTAAGGAATTTATGGATGATAATAATCCCTGGGAATGAGGTGATTGCTACCAAGCTATTTCTAATTTGATTTGTGTTGTTAATTATGTAACATTAATGATTGTAAGCTGTTACATTTTTTTTAAAGATTCACTGGGTTTCTTACTGGTTCTATCCATGAGGTTTTTCCAAACCAGTGGTAAATTAAACAAAAACAAACTGACGCAACAATACTTATAAATAAGTATTGTTTATAATCCATATTGAATTAGAAAAAAATCTGTTTCTGTTCCTTACATTTCAAAGTATTGCTTTCATCACTTTAATGTGGAACCAGTCATTGAAAACAAGCCATCCACGTCTTGCACAGCATTCATTCTAGGCTGTTCTTACTCCTGGGGGTTCTGGTCGAGTTTCCAGATCATTTTGATATTTTCCTGGAAATTTATCATTATTTTCCTTGTACACGCTCATTTTTGCTTTCAACCTCATCATCCTTCTAGTCAGACTGATAACTTGCGTTGCTAATAAAGCGAGCTATGGTCTCTTGTTTAAACTTCCATTCGTACCTCATAACCCCAACATATCATACCTACTTCTTTTTTTATAGGATAGGGTGACAAACGAGCACACAGTCCACCTGATGGTAGGTGGTTGCTGTGGCCCATAGACATCTACATCTATGCTCGTATGTGATTCAAAATGCAGATGCGTTGTCACCCGTGAGGGCTAAGGTGGAATGCCTCGTTTTCATCAAAAAGGGTCTCCGGTTCTATACACTCACCATACGAAACACAGCAGCATTAAGATACTATTTCACGCTGGTAATCTGTAAGAGCGTAGTCCTTCCCCGGTCGAGCCGACTCATTCGTGCTACGACTATACTACTAATATAACTGCAGCATGGCTCTACCACGTGAACATTATTATTCGAAATGGAGTTTATAATTGCATCATACTATACTCTGACAAATTTTTGCTTATCCTGTACATAATCTGAAATATTTTTATTCATTCCCAAAGTAATATATACTATGGAGGTATTTATTGTTGAAGATAGATAATACAACTGTCTACAAAATAATGCTAATGGAGTACCATCTAGGATAATGAAAATAACAAAACAACTATATTTTTTGGTATCTTTTTGTATATTTTTTTTAATAAATTGTGAGTGCAAGTATTAAATATGAACCTCTTCATTCATTTGGGATCCAATCAGCCTTTCTTCCTCAACTGCTGATGGGTCTTCGAGTTATAATGTGACCATGAACCAAACCTTTATTACAGCATACCACAAAGAGAATGTAATCACTATAGAGAAAGCCAATTTAGGGTTAACCCACTATAACGTTTCATACCATGACCGTGAAAAAATCTTTGTATAAAATAATATGTTACAACGTCCACTAGACCTGGTACGTACCCTGGACTCACATACGTGGTACAACGACGCTGCGGCAATATTATGGTATTAGCACGAATGTATTGGCTCGACCGAGGATGAACCACGCACTAATACAGTAACAGATTATATTGCTGTTTGGTGTGATGACTGTAGAGAACTGGAGACTTTTTGCTGAAAACGAGGCATTCCATTTTAATTGTAATTGATGTAGATGTCTATAGGCCAAAACATCTACTTACCATCATGTGGACTGTATCCTTATTAGTCACTTTTAATAAAAAACAAAAACCGGCCTAGTATGTGTTGGGCCCTTTGACCAGAGAAGAAAGAAGTTGGGCCACGCACAATCTAGAGTCCTGATTGTTGCTTGTCAAAATACGTAAACTTAAAAGAGGTATTCTTGATACTATGTACATATTGAGTTCTCGCGGGTTGACCGCTATAACCAATAAAAATGGATCGAAACAGGATGATGGTAACTGAAGGATTTAGATTCCAAGCAAACTTATAGTTGTATTCAAAAAAGATAAAAACCTACGATTTTGAAAATAATACAATCTTCTTACATCAATTCATTCACATCCCAAGTTCGCACAAAAATGGTCATAGTTTCCCGTCCACTCATTAGTTTCCAGCACTGCAACCCTACGATATACATGACCGTAAAGAACCTTCCCCTTAACCACCACCGCTCTAAACTATCTTTGTCGCCCGCGTAAACCAAAATTACCGCGAATGAAAAACTACTAACTAAAAATAAGCGAAAGTGGTATGTCAGGATCGTTCTCTTGCCAATGGATGATCCATTCTGCCCACCCCGCAAAGAAAAACTTAAAACTATAGTAGTAATGCAAGTCGTTTTCTCATGTCTGTCATGTTAATTTTTATAGTTTACAATAACATAACAAAGGTGTAATGAAGTTAGTTTTGATCATTTCCTATGGAATAGTAAAGAAATTTTTACTAAACTAACTCGTTAACATGTTGAGCCTGCTTAGGGGGCGTCGATTAATTAGGTACGTGAGGTGTTTACGGGTAAACCGAAACGTGCATGTTGTAAAGCCGCTACGTATATGTCCTCTAGAACTTATTGCACGCCAATAAGCGAAGCGTCGAGGTTGTGCTCTACTCTCACCTAATGGAAATCCAGTAATTTTCTGAGTTAAAAATGTCTTTACTCCTGCACTTTAATAAAAATACACATACTTATATCGAGAAAAATCACTCGTTATCATGTTTATCGGCGCAAAAAAGTATAAGCGACGTATCGGCGCATTACTTAAACAATTATTACTCATTCATTTAAAAATCAATAGACGTTATTTCAACTTCTGAAATAACGTTATAAGCTGATTTTTATAACATGTGTCTTTATTTTTATAATTAGTTGATTCTTGTTACCAGATAAATAATTTAAAATGCTTTAATTCACAATATAATTAAATGCGGGTTGTCGCAACAATTTGAAGGTAATCATTCTCAAAGCGCAGGAAGTGGGGATGGCTTGCGCTCGCATTTAGTTTAAAAGGCGCGCGACGGCTGGGGCAGCCTAGCGCCCTCCTTTCTGCCAAGGAGAGTCGCGTTCGTATACGGCTTAGAGATCTCTAGTAAGATCGTTAAGCCAATTCCTAAAAGGTTGAGTTTAGTGGGTAAAAGTCCCACATAACCACGCAGCCGGCTGCGTGGTATGCTATGAGCATTCTCAACCTCCCTCCCCCGCTTTCCGGAGGGTTGCCCATATTTGCTTCGGGCGCAAAAAAAAAAAAAAATGGGGCAGGCCATTACGCCTGTGGCATCGCTTCCGAGCGGTAGCATCCAGGTAGTCCGCGCTTTCGTTCCTGTACGGTAGTGCTCTCCCGCTCTCGCGCCTCCGCTGTCCCGCTCGCGCTGTACAGCGCCGACGCAGTGCTCAGTCCGCCGGCGGCATCGTTCTCGGACGGTCGCCTCCTGGTGGTCTGCGCTCCCATACAGTACGGTAGTGCTGTCTCGCTCTCACGCGCCTCCGCTGTCCTGCTCACGCGGAACAGCGTCGAGGCTGCCGGTGAGTCACTTCTCGCTACAGCTCTTGCCCCCGTCTTCGGGCAGGGAGGTCTGACTGACCTCCGCTTTTCATTTTCACTGTTCATTTCATTTTCATTATAATTTTCATTTTTCATTTTTTTTTATTGTCTCTTTTATTTTATTGTCGTTCGTGCATATTATTATTACGTGTATTGACTCGTATTACGTGTCGCGTCCAAGTCCCTGTTCTAACGAGAACAGGGACCCGTCCTCTCAGTTACCGAGCTTAGCTCTTCAGCACAAATATGGCCTCCAGCTTCACTGAGTCCCTAACCGCCCTCATTACCCAGTATGGGTTAAATGGCAATGAGACGGTCCTCGCCGCCACCGCCACCATCGCCGCCCAGGCTCCCCTCCCTGCCCCTCAGGCACACCTTCCGCCGCCAGTACTAGCGTCATACCTCGAAACGAGGAACTCCTTTGCCCCCCTCGAATCTGCCCCCTTATAAATGGAGTACGCATGCTCCGAATCCTCGGCGCCGATCTCCCGGAAGAGGCCCGCCACTACCTCAGGCTCCGGTTCATCGGAGTCCTCTGACTCCGACGGAACCGGGGAGTCCACTTTCACTACCGTCACCTCCAAGCGCAACGGTAAGCGCGCCGCGTTAAAACGCACCCCCCCTATTTCAGCGGCCCCTGCCGCTCCTACAACCTCCGCAGCCCTCGACGCTGCCCCCGTCCCACTGATGTCACTAGACATCCCCACACATTCCAAACCAGCCTCTCGTTGTGCCCCAGTCCTGGCCAAGAAGCAAGTCCCGCCCCCTGTCTTCCTAAGAGACAAGGCAAAATTCACCCACTTGTCAAAAACCCGCTACGACGCAGATATTAAGTACGATCATGCCGTCAACCTCGGGGAGGCGATCAAAATCACCCCAAGCTCGATCGAGGACTTCCGCCAAATCACCCGGCTATTCACAGCCGAAAGGGTCTCTTACCACACGTACGCTCTCCCTGAAGAGCGTAAAGTCAGGGCCGTCATCTGAGGCGTCCCCTTTGAGTTCTCTAACGAGGAAATCCTTGAGGACCTTAAGTCCCAAGGTTTCCCCGTAGAAGCAGTGCACAAAATGCACAACAGAACGGGCAAGAGATACAACCTTGCCTTAGTAATACTAACGAACGTGCCGGAGGCTAAAGCCATCTTCCGGCAGGTACGCACAGTGTGTGGCCTGTCGAGGGTGAAGGTAGAGCCCCCACATAGGCCCGGTTTCCCGGCGCAGTGCCACCGCTGCCAACTTTATGGCCATGCGGCGGCCAACTGCTCCGCCCCACCCAGGTGCGTAAAGTGCCTCGAACCACATAACACGAAAGAGTGTCCCCGGCCCAAAGACGCCGATTCCCCGCCCGCATGTGTCCTGTGCAAGCAGACAGGACACCCGGCCAATTATAAGGGTTGCCCCCGCGCACCTCATACTCGCCCCAGCAGGCAAGCTCCACCGCCGGTCAATGACCGCTCATTCCCGGCCCTCCAACAACGGCCCCGTCAGGGCCCTTCTCAGCCTATCCAGGGCTTCTCTCGACCCTCTCAGGGTCCCCCTAGGCCCCCTCAGGGCATAATTCGGCCCCCTCCAAGCTTCTCCAAGCCGATGCAGCCTCCAGTATTTCCCTGGGGGCCCAAAAAGGCAGACCCACCGCGGACAACCTCGTACGCACATGAAGCAGAGCCCACACCCGACGACTACAACACGCTATATTCCGCTATTAGGAATATCGATGTTAGGGAAATAACCGTAGTAGCACGTAAACTGCGCGCGGCGAAGTCCCCCCAAGAACGCCTACTCGTTCTTGCAGAACACAATAACCTTCTGTTAGCGTTGTAAGTTAAGTTAACTTAATTAACTTAACTCCAATGACTGAGCAAATTAATCTACCAAAATCCCACGGTCGTATCAAACCTAAGGGTTTATCGCTTGTATCATTTAATATTCGCGGCTTGCGAAATAACCTCCCAGAGCTTAAGCTCTTTCTTCGGAATCGTGAAGTCGATTTCCTCCTCCTACAGGAAACTAATCTCAAAGCTAAGGACACTAGAGGCCTTTCTATTAAAAACTTCTCTCTTCTTCGTAACGACAGACCCGACCGCCGAGGCGGCGGAACGGCCATCTATTACAAGAAGACACTTCATTGCTCGCCCATTTCTACTCCGCAGCTTACCAACATGGAAGCCACGGTATGCAGGCTAGCTATGACTGGACATCAGTCCATCCTCATAGCCTCCTGTTACATCCCTTCAGGAACCTATCCCCTCAAAAAAGATTTTGAGGCCATTCTATCCTTGGGCAATTCAGTCATTATGTTTGGAGATGTTAACTCCAAGCATACTGAATGGACATGCCGCACTACGTCCCCTAGTGGCAAGATACTGCTCGATATCACGCAGTCTCTTGATATTACCGTCCATAGTCCTCTCGGTGTTACTCACTTTCCCGATAACACCGATCACGCACCCGACGTGTTAGATTTTGCGTTACTCCAAGGAGTTTCTCTCAACCTCAGAGCAATCGAGACACTAGACGGTCTAGGATCAGATCACCGACCGGTCTCCCTCATTCTTGGCCATCAGCCACCTCCCCCAATACATAAAAAAACCTTCACTAACTGGAAGGGATTCAAGGAGTCCCTAGCTAAAGCTCTGGACTCACAGGACTCTACCATCTCCATACCGTCGGACTTAGACAGTCCCGAAAAAATCGACACCGCGGTCGACTCACTCTCCACCCTTATTAAATCCTCCCTTAAGGAGAACGAAAGGGTCGTCCCGGTTGCTAACAATAGTGGGCTTCCCCTACATAATTAGCAACCTATTAAAAGCCAAAAAAGCTGCTTTCCGGAGAGCAGCAAAATATCCCACTCCCGAATATAGGCGCGCGGCCAATCGTCTTCAACGAGAACTCCGTTTCCGCCTCTCTGAATTTCGATACCTCGAAAAGAGTAAACTCATGGAGAATATCTCTCCATCTCATACAGCGTACTATCGGATGGCCAGAGCCCTCCGCATAGACGCTATCACCCACACTCCCCCTCTCTCCCGCCCCGACGGCACGGTTGCCTTCGAGGACGAGGAAAAGGCTGAGTGCTTTGCAGATAGCATTGCCGCTCAATACTCTCCTAGCTCTCAACCCGTCGATCCCTTACACGTCCAGGCAGTGGAGGATGAGGTCCGCCGCCGGAACTCACCCCCTACGGCCTCCGAACCTATCTCTGTGTCCAATGATGAGATTTCATCCCTCATAAAAGGACTTAAGCCTAAGAAGGCTCCGGGCGCGGATGGCATCTCCAACCAAGCCCTAAAACACTTTACTGAGCAGGTGTTAACCTTTTTATCTATTATCTTCAACCTTAGTTATTTTCCCACTACGTGGAAAGAGGCAACTGTGATTGGAATTCCCAAGCCAGGCAAACCTCTCAACCTCCCCTCCAGTCATCGCCCCATTAGCCTCCTCAAGGCAATGGGCAAGCTCTTCGAAAGAGTCATCCAAACGCGTATGAGGCGCTATCTGTTTCCCACAGACGGCGACCCTCTTATCATTCCCCATCAATTCGGTTTCCGAGCCAAACACTCATGTCCCCAACAAGTTCACCGCATTGTGGAATATATCCTCAGCAGTTTCTATCCTCGTCATCATAAGACCATCGCGGTCTTCTTCGATATAGCCAAAGCTTTCGATAGAGTCTGGCACACAGGCCTCATCTACAAGCTCTACAAAATAGGTCTCCCCGATCGTCTAGTTCGTCTCGTGGCCTTCTATTTGAAACATCGTACCTTTCGTTTTAGACACGAAGGCACGCTATCTTCACAGCGAACTATCAAGGCTGGTGTCCCTCAGGGCTCAGTACTTGCTCCTCTGCTGTACATCCTGTTCACCAACGACATTCCCATCCCGTCGAAAGGTGTTCAACTCTCCCTCTTCGCAGACGACACTGCCGTCTACTGTAAAGGTGTCTCACTACCCTTCATACGGAACAAGATCCAAAAGTCAGTTGATGACCTAGGAGCTTGGTTCAAAAAATGGCGCATCGATGTGAACCCGGAGAAGAGCTCCGCCGTTCACTTCGATTATAAACGACGCCGTCTCAAAAACACTCCACCAATATGCTCGTATGCTAGGGACACCTGTCCCCTGGCATACGTCCGCCAAATATTTAGGTGTCACTCTAGACACAGGGCTTACTTTTAGGCCCCACGTCAAACGAGCCACCCGTCACGCACGATTTTATCTGAGTAGGCTCAACAGTATGTTGGGCGGACACAGTAAAATGTCCCTTCGAAACAAGCGTACCCTTTATAAGGTCTGTATACGACCAGTCATGTCCTACGCGGGCCCCGTCTTTGCCCACGCAAACCCCAAAATTATTAATGAACTCCAAATAGTTCAAAACCTTTTCTGTCGTCGAGCTGCGAACGCACCTTGGTACGTCCGTAATGCCGACCTTCATCGGGATCTAGAGCTCCCAACAATTCAACAATTTCTCAAAAAAACTCTCTGAGAACTTCTTCAAAGCCTCAGAGTCGCATCCAAACCAATTAATTCGTGAGGCAGCTACTTATGCAGTCCCACCCCCCTCACGCTATCGAGTCCGCAGGCCGAGAAACTCTCTCTCGGACCCGCCTAATAAACTGACAAACGACCTGAACTGCCTCCTGGCGGCTCAGGCCAATTCTAACTAAATTAATTATTATTATATTAATTAATATTATTTTGCCTTCGTAGGCACTCCCTCAGCGGCTCTTAGCCGCCTCCGCCCTCTTTTCCCAAAAGAGGGTCGCTCATGATAAGGCACAATACAGCTTAATCAGCCAGTTGCCTGTCCCCAAAGGCGGTTTTTAGAGGGTATCACTTAGGGTCCCCGGTAGGACAGTGAGTCCCTCATAACCACGATAGACCGGCTATCGTGGTATGGGTAATGCATTTTCCGCCTCCCTACGTATAGGGTAGCCCTTTAATTGCTTCGGGCGCAAAAAAAACAAAATGGGGCAGACCCCCAGTTCCGTTTGCGCGCCGCCCCCGAGCGGTCGTGCATACAGTTCTTTCGTGCTCCGACCCTTCGGTAGCGCAACCGCTCGCCCGCGCGCCCCGCTCCCCCCGGCTAACACCGGCCGAGCAGACGCCGTTGGTGAGTCACTTTGTTTTCGCATCGTTCCTGCCCCCTTGCTCCGGCGGGGAGGCTTGAACGCGCTTTGCTTGTTTTGTTTTATTTTTAATTTTTCTGTTATTGTTATTGTTTTCGTTATACTGTTACTTGTTGTATATACTGTTCTTAGAAGACCGTCTCTTGCTCTTCTCAGAGCGAGCCCTTGTTCTTTTCAGAACATAGGGACCCCAGCTTCTGGAATAGAACGTTAGTCCTCGCCATCTGCCCCCAAGGCTCTGTTCTTCTCAAAACAGGGACCTCTAGTTTCATAAGAATCAAATCGTCTCCCCCCCCCCCCGTCCGCCCAACATGTCTTCCATGGATGCTAGCCAAATTTTGGCTCTTTTCCACCAGTTTTTAAAAACCCAAGGCGTAGACCTTGATAGCTTCTCGATTAATCTTACCCCCCGTGCCCCTAAGGCATGCGTACCCCACACGCCGTCGCGGCTTTCCTCGCGACCCAAGCTACGTGATGTCGTCTACAATGTCCCGAGGGACAATGCAGGTATCGGGCCTCGGAGTGTACCCCCATTGCCCGGATGTTCCTCATGGCCCATCACTATGGGCCAGTCCTTAAAGCCTATTAGGCATAATATAGTTGGTTGCGCGGAAAACCATTCGTATTATTATATTTGACGGTAGGTGCCAAGTCGCTTATTTTCCTTTCCGAAAACGATATCATTCATACCCTCCTATCGACACATCGGGGTGGTGGGGTGGGAGGGGCAAGAAGATGATTCTAGAATGTCACGTAATCATCGGAACCGAGGATATATAAGACACGCGCGACCGTTGCGCGTCCTCTTCCCGCCGCGCCAGTCATTGGAACAACAGCTCTTTCCGCCGCAGTCGTCGTTGAAACCACACCGCTAGTAGAAACCGCTTTAGCCTGGAAGCAGTCGAGCTCCAGGAGACCCGCCTCACCTCGTGTAAGATATAGTCGCGCACCGCCTCTCTCCGGAGTGTTCCAGAAGAAGTTCCAGAAGTTGCAGCTATAGTGCTCAACAGGATAGAAGAAACCCCGGTGAGTCAATATTCCTTTATTTACCGCCTGCCTGATATAATTGTTTTAACCCGCTCCAATTCTGTGTTTTCCTAATCAGGCAGGATTCCTTTTCATCGGCTTGGCAAAATAATAGTTTTAGTTTTAGGGAAGAGCGAGTGCATTATACCGCATGCTATAGTACGTAAGCGTAGAAGCAATCGCATATACAGTCCACTTTAGTTAATATCTCGCGTAATAGGTTTAAGGTTCGACCGGGGAATTAGACTTCGGCAGCGTTAGACACGTGGCTCCACCATTTTATGGTCACTTCGGCAGGATTTGGTCGAATTGTTGAATTAATTAATTAGATAATGCACTCCAATTTATGGAATAGACTTAAATAGTGTTCGTTTAAATTTAAATTTTGATTAGGTACTCGCAAACAGAATTATTCGTTTTATAGCGCTCGTATTTGATTAAATTTAAAGCCTATTAAATAATTGAAACAGTGTAATAGGAACCGTTTGATACGCTTACCCACAATCTTGATAAAATTATTGAGAGCAAATGACGCGTCACCTCGACTCGCTGCGCAGGTGTTCGATTTAATTACGTAATACGGCATACCGAGTGTCCATCCTTCATTGTTTGTGCGTTGTGAGATTAATTGTAATTAATATAACTTTATTATAATAATTTAAAATGGCAGTTAGTGGAAGTGAAATAAAAATTAAAACGCTTTATGCCAAGAGGGACATACTCTTTTCGCGTATGCAGAATATAAGTGATTATATAAAGAACATTAATATAGAAGCAGTGCGGGAAACCTTTTTGAATGAAATCGAAACGATAGATTCTTTGCGGATAGATTACGAGAGAATATTAGACCAAATTAATCATTTGCCGTGTAGTGGCGGTTAAGAATATCCACTACCCCATATCTTCCCGTGGGTGTCGTAAGAGGCGACAGAGGGAGACAGGCAGGAGATGGGCAGCAGCATCTTCCTGATGACAACTGTGACGTAATAAAAAACTGCGGTTGCCAACCCGCTCGCCAAGCGTGGCAACTACGGCAAATACCCCCCAATGAACAAATACACAAAAAGACGGCCCCCAGTCCCCGGCGGCCCCGCTATTCCTGGCTACGGTGGCGACCATGGTAACGGCGGGGCAGGGGGTGCTAAGAATCTCCGGTGGAGGTTCGGTTGCCACCTACGACGACTCGACCTGGCAACATATAACGCACGCACCCTGAGGACTGACGAGAAGATACTGGAGCTGGAAGAAGAGGTAGACAAGTTGCGCTGGCATATTATTGGATTATCCGAGGTCCGAAGAGAGGGGGAGGACACGGCAATCCTCGAGTCCGGCAACTTGTTCTATCACCGGGAGGGCGACCATCTGTCCCAAGGAGGTGTCGGATTTATCGTCCACAAGTCTCTCGTCAACAACGTTGTAAAGATTGGGAGTGTGTCGACGAGGGTCGCGTACCTGATACTCAGAATCACCAAACGGTATTCGCTGAAGGTCATTCAGGTTTACGCACCAACCTCGGCACACCCCGATGAGGAGGTGGAGGAAATGTATGAGGATATTTCCAGAGCCATACATTCCTCCAAAACCCACTACACGGTGTTGATGGGAGACTTCAACGCAAAACTAGGCACAAGAGAAAGCGGTGAGCTGAAGGTAGGGAAATTTGGAGTGGGGCAACGGAACCGAAGGGGCCAGCAGCTGGCCGACTTTATGGAGAAAGAGGGACTCTTTATGATGAACTCTTTCTTCCAGAAGCGGCCCCACAGGAAGTGGACCTGGTCGAGCCCCGACGGTTCGACAAAAAATGAGATTGACTTCATTATGACGACCAGACGCCAACTGTTCAGTGATGTCTCAGTGATCGCAAGGGTGAAAACTGGCAGCGATCACCGAATGGTTAGAGGCACACTGAACCTAAACGTTAAGTTGGAGAGGTCTCGTCTAATGAGGTCAACGCTCCGTCCCCCTCGTGCTCTAATCCAGAATCCCGAAACCTTTCAGCTCGAGTTACGTAACCGCTTCCAGTGCCTAGAAGATTGCAATGCAGTGGACGATATGAACGACAAGCTCGTGGAAACTGTCCATGCGGTCGGAGCTAAGTTCTGCAAGACCCGCCGCAGAAGAACACAAAAACTCTCCGATCACACTCTTAATCTCATGGCTGTTAGACGGGAGATGAGGCTGCAATCGTCAACAGATTTGACAGCATACAGGCAACTGAACAGACAGATCTCCAAGTGCATGCGGCGAGACTTACGCAACTTTAATACTTCTCGTATTAAAGAAGCGATCGAGCGGAACCAGGGCTCCAAAGTCTTTGCCAGAGATCTGTCTGCCAGAAGGAGCCAACTGTCAAAGCTGAAGACTGAGTGTGGCAACATCGTTTCCGGGACACCTGAGATTTTGAGTGAGATTGAGAGGTTCTATGGGCAGCTGTACACATCATCGTTGGAGCCACACGCAAGTGTGAGTAACGATCCAAGAGCAAGTCTTATCCGACACTATTCCGATGATATCCCGGACGTCAGTCTAAGCGAGATTAGAATGGCTCTCCAGCACCTTAAAAACGGCAGGGCCCCAGGCGAGGATGGAATTACAGCGGAGCTTCTGAAAGCGGGTGGAACACCGGTACTTGTAGTCCTTCAGAAGCTCTTCAATTCCGTCCTCCATGGTGGCACTACTCCAGAGGCGTGGAGCAGAAGTGCGGTGGTCTTGTTCTTTAAGAAAGGCGACAACGCTCTCTTAAAGAACTACAGACCGATTTCCCTTCTGAGCCGCGTCTACGTGCTGTTTTCGAGAGTCATTACGAATCGTCTCGCACGCAGACTTGACGACTTCCAGCCTCCCGAACAAGCCGGTTTCCGAAAAGGCTTCAGTACCATAGACCACATACATACCCTGCGGCAGATTGTACAGAAGACTGAAGAGTACAATCTGCCACTTTGCCTGGCGTATGTGGACTATGAGAAAGCCTTTGATTCCGTCGAAATTTGGGCGGTGCTACAGTCCCTTCAGCGGTGCCAACTTGACTGTCGGTATATCGAAGTGCTGAAGTGTTTGTACAGTAGGGCTACGATGGCTATCCGAGTACAGAACCAGAGCTCGAGACCTATCCAACTGCAGAGAGGTGTAAGACAGGGTGACGTTATATCCCCGAAACTCTTCACCGCTGCATTGGAAGACGTTTTCAAGCTACTGGACTGGAAAGGATACGGCATTGACATCAATGGCGAGTACATCACTCACCTTCGATTTGCCGACGATATAGTCCTTATGGCAGAATCGCTGGAGGACTTAAGCACTATGCTCAATGACCTCAATAGTGCCTCCCAACGGATAGGTCTTAAGATGAACATGGACAAAACAAAGATCATGTTCAATGTCCATGTCACACCTATGCCGGTAGTTGTTGGGAGCACTATGCTCGAAGTTGTTGACGAGTACGTTTACCTGGGACAAATAGTCCGACTAGGTAAGTCCAACTTCGACCGAGAGGTCAATCGACGGATTCAACTCGGCTGGGCAGCGTTCGGGAAATTACGACATATCTTTTCGTCAGGTATACCTCAATCTCTAAAAACTAGATTGTACAACCAGTGCGTGTTGCCAGTGATGACTTATGGATCTGAGACGTGGTCCTTCACTGCTGGCCGTATGAGGACGCTTAAGGTCGCTCAGCGAGCTATGGAGAGGGCTATGCTCGGAGTTTCTCTGCGTGATAGACTCAGAAATGAGGATATCCGCAGTAAAACCAGAGTGACCGACATAGCCCAACGGATTAGTAAGCTGAAGTGGCAATGGGCCGGCCATATAGCTCGAAGAACCGATAACCGATGGGGAAGAAAGGTTCTCGAGTGGCAGCCTCGTACCGGTAGGCGTAGTGTAGGGCGACCCCCCACTAGATGGAGTGACGACCTGGTAAGACATGCAGGAAGTCGATGGATGCAGGTGGCTCAGGACCGTGCTTTGTGGCATTACTTGGGGGAGGCCTATGTTCAGCAGTGGACTTGTGAAAGGCTGTAATGATGATGATGATGAATCATTTGGAATTACAAATCGACCCGAAATACATAGTGAACTACCAACCGCTGCTGGCATTCGAAGATATGTTGTGTCGCGTGAAAAGAACTGCGAGATCCCTACAATCTCAAAACGAAGCAAAGCCGGAAACACAGGTACGTCCAAGTGACTCGATTAGGTTGCCGCCAATAGATATTCCGGTATTCAATGGCGATATTAAGACGTGGCCCTTCTTCTTCAGTAGTTTTCAAAACAATATACACATATATATTAAAACTAAATATGAAGATAGGAGAATGTTAGCTTTCGAATATTTGAACCAGATATTCGATCTTAAACCTATATCATCCGCGAACATCAACGGCTTAGAGCAGTTTCTAGATAAATTTGTGGCATCGGTGGCTGCACTTAAGAATTTGAAATTTAATGATCTTATGGACGTGGTGTTTCTCCATGTTGCATTAAAGAAATTAGACCCCGACACCGTGCGTGCGTTTGAAATGGAGCATCGTAGCTCGGAGATGCCTTCCTTTCATTCATTAGCATCGTTCGTGCGAGATCAAATAAAGGTGATGCAGCGCTCTCCGAACGTTAAACAGGAGATTAAAAGGTGCGTCGACCGTAGACAGACTCAACCATCTTAAATAGCAGGGTCGTTAACTTACGTAACCGCTACGCCAACATCACTCCAGCATACTTGTATAGTATGTAAAGATAAACACGGTAATTTATATAATTGTGCGACTTTTCGTAAATATTCACCAAGCGAGCGTTATAAATTAGTAAAGACAAACAACCTATGTTTGAACTGCTTAAGCGATAAGCATTTAGTTGCAAAATGCAATTCGAGTTCCGTATGTAGCAAGTGCGCCAGGAAACATCACACGCTATTACATTTTGAAAATAGCAACATAGCGGCGTCAAGTAAAGCGGACAAGGAATTCGCCCCTACTAAGGTCAACGATTCTAGCGGTCGACCTGGTGATGTCGCTCTGTGCTCATTGGCAAATATGGGAGCACAACCTCCTTCAACCGTGTTACTGGGTACGGAACGTATTTTGGTTAGGTATTCGCGTGGAAACGAACAAAGCGTCCGTGCACTGCTGGACAGCGGAGCCCAAAATAGCTTTATAACGCGACAATGTTGTCAGCGCTTAGGCTTAGTAATAAATAGGTCACTTTCATGTCCGGTAATTAAAGGCATCGGAGGTATTAGTAAAGCGACACAGGGATATATAAATTTAAAATTTTATTCTCGGATAGATCGTATAAATGCACTAGTAGCAGATAGGGTCACTGAACGGTTGCCAACCGTTTCGGTTGACACCTCGGCAATGATTGAATTTAAGAATTTGACTCTGGCGGACGACCCTTACGCCGTTCCTGGAAACATAGACGTGCTCATTGGAGCATCGCTTTTCCCTCATCTTTTGTTAAACAATAAGGTCAGGGGCAACTCCTCGCATACCGCGCCTTACGCACTGGAAACCGTATTGGGCTATGTGATCCTTGGCTCCGCCCCCATCATAGATAGTATTTCGGCAACCTCTTATTGTGGTATGGCTGTCGAACCGCTCGAGTCGTTAGTCCGCAAATTTTGGGAGATGGAGGAGGTGAACGTCCCACCCATAGCTAGCTCAGATGACAGGTTATGCGAGGAAATTTACGTCCGCACGACCGTTCGTGATCGCGACGGTAGATATAGTGTAGCGCTACCCTTTAAAGGAGATGTTTTATCTCTCGGCGATTCGCGTCAAATGGCGGAAAAACGTTTCTACAGCTTGGAGCGTAGGATGCTCGCTTCACCCCAGTTAAAGGAAGCTTACGACGGCGTCATTAACGAATATATAAGAGAAGGTTACATATCACTTGTGGCTTCGAAATTAGATAACTACGAAGACACACCGTCGTATTTCATACCACACCACGGAGTTATTAGAGAGGACAAACTTACATCCAAGTTACGTGTAGTGCTCGACGCTAGTGCTAAAACTAGCACTCACCTGTCGCTTAACGATATCCTCTATAGTGGGCAAAATTTACAGGGCAGTTTATTTAATATAATAGTCAATTTTCGTTTGTTTAGTATAGCACTATCCGCCGATATTCGCCAAATGTTTCTTTGCATAGGGGTTCGTGAATGCGACCGTAGATTCCAACGCATTTTATATCGTTTCAACCCAAAGGAACCTCTGAATCTGAATGGTGTTTGAATTTAACCGCGTTTGTTTTGGTTTAAAGTCGAGCCCATTTCATGCGTTACGCACGGTGAGACAGCTCGCTCACGATGAAGGTCCCTCGTATCCTAAAGCTAAGAGGGCAATTGAGAGCGGATTATATATGGATGATTTTGTGTACTCGGTCGATAGCGTGGAGGAGGCAACCCTAACCACCGCCGAGGTTATAAGGCTCATGAAATCGGGTCAGTTCGATCTTGTGAAGTGGACTAGTAATTCGCGTCCGGTTTTGGATACAATCCCACTATCACACCGTCTTTCGGCGATAAAGGAATTCGACGATTCTGATACACACAAGGTGCTCGGTCTGTGTTGGTCACCAGAGTCCGACGTGTTTAGCCTTAAGGTAAATCCGCCCGTAGAGAAATGCACAAAGCGCACAATACTGTCATGCGTTGCTAGATTATGGGACATCATGGGTTTCGTAGCTCCGGTGGTATTATACGCTAAGCTTTTGATTAAACAACTTTGGTTATTGGAATGCGACTGGGATGACTCGCCGCCTGACAGCAATGTTCGGTTATGGCAGCGCTTTAGAGAGGAACTTCCTTTATTAAGAGAAATTAAAATACCGCGTCATATAAACGTAGATAGGAATAGCGCCATAACGGTCGTTGGGTGTGCAGACGCCAGCAAGAAGGCTTACGGGGGCGTTGTATATTTCCACGTAATCGAATTTCTACCATTATTCTGGAATAATGGTAGAAATTCGATTAGCCTCATTAGTTCTAAGTCGAGAGTTTCCCCCCGTAAGGTTGTCTCTCTGGCGCGCTTAGAGCTTTGCGCATTATTAGTACTCACCAAGCTTATTACCGCAGTTATCAGCGCATGTAAGGATAGAGTTCACATAGAAAGGGTATTTGCATTTTCCGACTCCACCGTCGCCTTATGCTGGGTTCATTCTTCACCCCACCGTTGGGACACGTTTGTTGCGAACCGAGTGGCCAAGATACAAGACGAGTTAGAAACGCGGAACTTTTATCACGTGTCCGGTACGGAAAACCCCGCCGATTGTCTATCCCGTGGACTCACCCCGATGCAAATAATGGACCACCCGCTTTGGTTCCACGGACCTGCTTGGGTTCACTTGGATCCCTCGCAATGGCCAATAACCGACTTCGAAACTTCGTCAGTGTCACAACCGCCGGAAGAGAAGAGACACGCTCTAGTGGCGAACGTTTCGAGCGAGGTTTCTCCAATCATTGCTTTGGCGAACCGCTAGTCCTCTTGGTCGAAATTATTGCGTAGCGTCATTGAGTTACAATACCTATAGAGTCACAAACAGACAAATAAAATGTCCGCGCCAAAACTCGGCGCACGCTGCGAAGTGCGCAGAGTTTTTGTTTAGTTGTAAGGCGACCACAATCCTCGTACAACGTCCGCGATGCCAAAGTGTTCGGTGATTTCCTGCCCAAATAACAGCAGACACGTGCGAAAAAAGGATGGTGTTTCATATTTTAGGTAAGTATCATACCAAATTTACGTATTTATGTATCCACAGTGCATGTTTTCATTTAAATTTCAATAATTTTCATTTTATTAGCAAACTAAATCACTCACCGCCGACCGCGCGGCGCCGCGATAACGTGCCCTTGAGTGAATGATGATGACATTGCATACGAGCGACTTTGAACATTGTACAAGCAGGTTAACGTCTAAATTCGAGCAAATGTCATTTTGAACTATATAATATCAAAATATATAGGTATATGGAACGGCGCTCGGACATTTTTTGAGTATTGTCAGTTAGAGATTGTGACTCTATAGGTATTGTAACTCAATGCGTAGCGTAATTTACGTTTGTCGGTTCGCGAAGCTGTTACCGCGACGTTCGTATGTCTTAGCATCCGATTACAACTATGTCGAGTCGCTAGTATTACGTGAACTTCAACGTGCGCACTTCTCTGAAGAAATTAGAAGATTGCAATCGAATAGAGCTTGTAGTCGCGCCTTTCAACGCCTTAAGCCATTTTTACAGGATGGGATTGTAAGGGTAGGTGGACGCTTGTCCAACTCGCAATTGAGTTTCGACCAACGGCACCCTATTGTTTTACCGCGTAAAGACCATATCATGAACTTATTAGTCGACTACCATCATAAATTGAACTCGCACGCTGGCTCCGACTTGTTGATGTCGATTTTGCGTCAGAATTATTGGATTCTTTCTGCTCGTAGTTTAATACGCAATCGGGTGCACAGATGTATAGCTTGCTTTCGGGCACGCCCCAAGCCGTCATTTCCAGAAATGGTGGAACTTAGATCTTGTAGAGTAATACAATCAATAAAGCCCTTCACACACACCGGGTCTGATTTCGCTGGTCCGTTTAAGGTCACGCTCACTCGCGGGCATGGTATAAGATCCACAAAGGCTTACGTCTGCATTTTCGTATGTCTAACTACTCGAGCGGTGCATATAGAACTCGTTGGTGATCTAAGCACAGCAGGCTTTATGGGTGCATTTAAAAGATTTCTTTCCCGCCGTGGCCCTGTAAGTAGATTGTATTCGGATAACGGTACAAACTACGTCGGTGCAAAACGTATTCTATCGGAACTACATGAGCTCTTAGCTAGCAAGTGTTATAATTCGGAGTTTGCTCACATTCTAGCCGAGAACCGCATTGAGTGGTCTCTGAACGTCCCAGCCGCGAGTCATTTTGGGGGCAATTGGGAGACTAATATCAAGAGTCTAAAGAGTCATTTATACCGAGTAATAGGAGATCAAATTTTGTCCTTCGAAGAGCTAAGTAAGGTGCTCGCTCAAATTGAATGCGTAATGAATAGTCGCCCACTTTGTCGTACGTTGTCTAGTGACCCCACGGAACCGCTGGCTCTAACTCCAGCACATTTTTTGAATTTAACGCCTTTAAAGTATTTGCCAGCCGCAGATATGGATGAGAACAGACTTAGCATTTCCGCACGCCACAAATTATTAGATCGGTTAGTGCAATCGTTTTAGAAACGATGGAGGATGGAATACTTGCATACTTTGCAATCTCGGCAAAAATGGAACACAGCAACTGAGCCTTTAGCTGTAGGAACTGTAGTTGTGCTCACCAAAGAGAATACACCGCCTCTCCACTGGCCGTTAGGAATTGTCGAAGAGGTCTTTCCCGGTTCCGACGGAGTAATTAGGATAGCTCGCGTTAAGACCACGGTTGGGTCTTACCTGCGTCCGGTTGTCCGTTTGTGCCCCCTGCCTCTTCCATAATTTAAATTAGCTTTCTAGATTAAAACTGTAGTTGAATTTAGGTAATCTTAGCGTTAGTTAGTTATTTGTTAGTTGATCTTAGCTCTAGTTGTTTTAGTTAATTTTGAAGGAAATCCTTCAAGGGCGGGGGAGATGGTTGCGCGGAAAACCATTCGTATTATTATATTTGACGGTAGGTGCCAAGTCGCTTATTTTCCTTTCCGAAAACGATATCATTCATACCCTCCTATCGACACATCGGGGTGGTGGGGTGGGAGGGGCAAGAAGATGATTCTAGAATGTCACGTAATCATCGGAACCGAGGATATATAAGACACGCGCGACCGTTGCGCGTCCTCTTCCCGCCGCACCAGTCATTGGAACAACAGCTCTTTCCGCCGCAGTCGTCGTTGAAACCACACCGCTAGTAGAAACCGCTTTAGCCTGGAAGCAGTCGAGCTCCAGGAGACCCGCCTCACCTCGTGTGAGATATAGTCGCGCACCGCCTCTCTCCGGAGTGTTCCAGAAGAAGTTCCAGAAGTTGCAGCTATAGTGCTCAACAGGATAGAAGAAACCTCGGTGAGTCAATATTCCTTTATTTACCGCCTGCCTGATATAATTGTTTTAACCCGCTCCAATTCTGTGTTTTCCTAATCAGGCAGGATTCCTTTTCATCGACTTGGCAAAATAATAGTTTTAGTTTTAGGGAAGAGCGAGTGCATTATACCGCATGCTATAGTAGTCGCCTTTACGT
This sequence comes from Parnassius smintheus behrii, assembly GCA_036936625.1. NCBI lineage: Eukaryota > Metazoa > Arthropoda > Insecta > Lepidoptera > Papilionidae > Parnassius > Parnassius smintheus. The sequence continues at coordinate 38,899,428 of JAUPFT010000011.1, forward strand.
AAGCGTAGAAGCAATCGCATATACAGTCCACTTTAGTTAATATCTCGCGTAATAGGTTTAAGGTTCGACCGGGGAATTAGACTTCGGCAGCCTTAGACACGTGGCTCCACCAATAGTAATACCGGGTTAGTCCGTAATCGGTAATGTTTTTCCCGTAGTTGGTTAATTACGGGAAAAAGAGAGGTTGTCCAATAAAAGTCGAGGTTGGCCTTTCAGCGGCATTGTGGGTTGTTACTCGACTCTCTAATCACATATAGAGAGGAGTTCTCTTGGAAGAGGTCGCCCGTCCGGTGGCCGGGTGTGCAACGGCGCAAAGCCGTTGAGGTGTTCATGTGGCCCGTTATCGGCGCGGTCAAAATGCCGCGCGCTAGCCGGGCCACGAAGTCGGTGATGTTCTCGATCTTCAAGTCCGCCGCTATTACGTCGTTCCGGACGTAGTGACCTGCTCCGACGATTGTCCTTAATTTCAGATTCTGCTGGGCCTGTAGTCGCCGCCTCAGAGGGTCGCTCAGAAGTGCGTACCAGGCCGGTGCAGCGTAGGTGATGATAGTCCGGATATACATCTTGTATATCCGGAGCTTTGTTCTTATAGGCAGCTTGGATGCCAGGACCGGCAAGAGCGTCGCCCGCGCACATCGGGCCTGGCGGACGACGAAGTCGACGTGCGCGGTCATGCGCAGCGTCCTGTCGATCCTGCACCCAAGGTAGGTTACAGCCTTCTGGTACGCAATCTTCTGGCCGTTGAGGGTCAGCGGAGGTGGAAACTTCCTGAGACGGCGAGTTAGCAGAGCGGTCGTCTTACCAACGTTGACGACCTTCCTCCACTCATCCAGACATGGTGGCAGCAGGTCCAGCAGACGCTGCATCTTGGCAGTGGCTATGTGGGCTCTTCTGGACGAAGTGAAATAGGCGCTATCGTCCGCGTATAGCGCCAGCTCGACGTCGTCCTCCCACTCTTGGAGCCTGCCTGCCAGTGTAGGTATGTCGTTGGTGTAAGCCGCGTACAGGACTGGTGACAAACAGCTGCCCTGTGGGACGCCGGCTCTGATGGTTTTTGTTGCGGACTCGGCGTCTTCTACGCCGACGTAGAACTTCCTGTCTTCCAGGAAAGACGCCATTAACCGCAACATAGCAGGAGGGACACTGGTCTGTTCTTCCAGTTTATATAATAATCCTATGTGCCACACCCGGTCGAACGCCTTCTCGATATCGAGGAAGACGCCCAACGATATGCGGCTACGATTGTATTCAGCCGCAAGCAGGTGCAGCACTCTAGTCAATTGTGTGACTGTAGAGTGACCCCTCCTGAATCCGTGCTGCTCCGCCCGAAGTTGGATGCACGGACGGAGACGTCTCAGCAGCAATCTTTCAAACAGTTTAGCTATGTGTGGTAATAGCGTGATCGGCCTGTAGCTGGCAGCTCTACGCCTGTCCTTCCAGGGTTTCGGCAAGACGATGATTGTGCCTTTTTTCCAGTCCTCCGGGAAGTGGGATGTCCGCAATATCCCATTGTAGAGTCGACCAAGCTCTACTATGACTCTATTGGGCAGCTGTCGGAGTGCAGCGTTAGTAATCCCGTCGTGCCCCGGCGCCTTCCTCGGTTGCAGGCGGGTTACTGTTCTCCGCAGTTCAACAGGGGAGATGCAGCTCCATGAACTCCGCACTTGCTGGGTTCGGCATAAATTGCTCCTCGAAGTGCTCGACTAGGATATCCGCTCTGCCCTTGGCATCGTAGCAGCGTTTGCCCGCATTGTTGGTCAGCGGGCAAACGGGAGGTTAGTTTATAGAGCGACGCATCTTGCTCTTCTGCCTTCCTGATGCGCCGATCCCAAGCGTCGCCTCTGAAGGCCTGGACTGCAACCGACAGTTCCTCCGAGATGGTGTTAAGCTGGGTCTTTAGTCTAGGGCAGCGAGTACGCGCCCAGAGCTTTCTCAGTGCTCTCTTGCGCCTGATCTGCACGCATATCTCACGCGGCAGATCATCTCGCCTAGCTGTGATCGGGACGATCGTAGAGGCCGCGTGAAAGGCCTCCTTGATGTTGTTAGTGATTCTAGTTGCAGCGGCATCTACGTCGTCCGCTGTACTTATAGGCTGGTGTGCTGGAGGTCTCTGCTGCAGATGTTGATAGTAGAGCCTCCAGTCGACACGTGTCTTAAACGCTCTGGGCGGCGTAGTCACCGCCTTCAGGCCAAGGGTTATCAGTAACGGGAGGTGCTGTGAGGAAAGGTCGTACAGCACTTCTACCACTATCGGGTAGTTGACGTTCCTAGTGAGCACGATGTCTAACACATCCGGATGCCTCCGAGGATCGGTAGGAACGTGCGTTGGTTCCTCGGGACCTAAAACGTCGTACAAGTTCTTTTCAGCATCGTCGTATAGTTCAAGACCCGGCGGGGTGATCACTCTGGACCCCCACACCGGGTGTTTAGCGTTCAGGTCCCCGGCGATGATTGTGGGTGTATCGCCTTCCATCACCGTCCGGATGTCTGAGGAGCAGAATGGAGTCCCTGGCGGGCGGTATGCTGCGTAGATCCTAAGTTCCTCGCCCGCCGCCTCCATTCTTATGCCGATAGAGCGCATAGTCTGGTAAGGTGGTAGTCCAGCTCTTGGTGGACGATGTCCCTCCTCACTAGAACCGCCGTCCCTCTGTAGGCGGCCCCTTGAGCAGTGACCTCGTCCCTCCTGTAGATATGGTAATTCGGCAGCTTTATATGCGTCTTTGGATTCAGCTTCGTCTCTCCCAGCAAAATGATGTGCAAATCCTGTTGCTGGGCGACTGTGCGGAGTTCATGCAGCTTTGCTGTATTCCGTCCGGGTTCCAATAGAGGAGGCGCAGATTACTCTCCTCCGTAGTGCCGGGCTAGAAGGTTTGCCAGCGCCTTCATTATCGCTGTCACTGGATCTGTCCCGGCTCTTATGTCAGCCAGGACTTGTGTGCCGACCTCGATGGCAATACCAACCAGACGTTGGATTGCATCTGCTGTTTCGAGGCCGGTGGTGGGTGTTTTCCTATAAGAAGGCGTTGGCAATTGTCTCGGGTGTTGGGGCTCCTAGTTTTGCTCTCTTTGCTTGTGGGTAGAGCGCGCTCTACCAGTAGAGTGGGCTCTATGTTCGGATAGAGCCCTTTCTGGCACTATACCCACGCTTCTGGTTGTCTCCCGAGTAATCTGCGCCTTTTGCGAGGCTACTGGTACGGTTGGTGTCGGGGTAGAGGTGACAGTCTGAGGAGGCTGCGACTTCTTCCTACTTCTCTCCCGCCTCCTCTTTTTGGAGGGTTGCCGTTCTGTGGCAGGATTGGCGGGAGGCTGTAGAATCGCCCCGGTGGTTGCCCTGGTCGTTGTGAGTTCCACCGTTTCCTGGGATGTTACGGGTGGGGGGGAGGCTGGTTGCCTTCCCTTCCCAGTGATGGTGGTCCACCCGTCTTGCTGAATAGTAAACAGCTTTCGGGCGACTCTGGGGGGCCTTTTTAGGAGCCTCCGGGAGTAGTCCCGGCAAGGTTATTCCCTGCCTCCTAGCAGTCCTCCTCAGGACTGGACAGCGGCGGTCATTTGCCGTGTGGTTTTTACCACAGTTGGCACATTTCGGTTCTTCATCTCTACCCCGAGGGCAAAGGCTTGCAATGTGCTCCCCGGCACAGCGCACGCATCTCACTGGCCTGAAGCAGTTGGCAGAGGCGTGCCCGAAGGCCTGGCATCGGTGGCATTGGGCTGGTCCTGCTTTTCTTTGCCAAGCCTCGATGACGACCCCTCTCATATAGAGGAGTTCGTCGATGTTATAAAGATCCTGGAGCTGCTCCAGGCTCAAGTGGTCCAATTGGGCAAAGTAGATGCAGCCAGGTCTGCTCCTACGAGGTGGTATTGCCTTTACGTATTTAATTGGAAAGCCTTTTGCCCTTATGGCCTCCTCTATTGCTTGGGTATCCGTGCCCATTGGTAGACCCCGGATGCCCACTTTAGTGGGCTTGTCCTCCTCCGGGGTGTAGCAGTACCACGACAATGTTGGTGTTTTCTTGGTTAGTTCTACCATATACCTACTATTAGGTACTATAGATATTTACCTACCTTCATTTGATCCAGATACTAACGTTGGAGTACGTGAGTGGTGTCAACATATTAATAAAGCAATTCAAACGTACAACCTCAATGATTTTGATATATGCATGAGGGTTGGCAGTTTATTGAAAGGACGCGCTAAAATGTGGGTCGATAATTGGATGATAACTACATCTACTTGGGAAGAACTAGATTCAGGGAACATGTTTTTGATTCATCAAAGGATATAGCGGAATTCTTATCGAGAGCGTGGGTACTATGGCGACGAATTACCAAGGATAAATTAGGTAATGAAGATGCGGTTGAGGCCGTCATAGGTTGCATTAGTGATGAACATCTACGGATTGAACTTTTAAACGCACGCGCAACAACAGTGCCAGAACTTATATCTATTGCATCCTCAATACGATTAAAGCGCGTTCATCCATCAAATAGTAGTATGACAATGCCACACAAACGTCCCCGGTTATCAAGCAATAATCATGCTTACGCTCCATCATTCTGTCGCATCTGTAAAAGGAAAAATCATTCTGCTGATGAATGTCGTTTCAAATTAACAGCATCGACACAGGAACAACTTAGTAAAAGAAGTGAAAGTGATAGTAAGTCTACCTGCACATTTTGTCAAAAATTAGGACATACTTACGACCAATGCTTTAAACGTGATCGTTCTTTGACATCAAATGTAAATCACATTGAAGGTGCAAAACTCGCCCCTTTAACTATTAGGATAGGAATAAAATCTTTAAGGGCAGTGTTCGACAGTGGAGCAGAATGTTCAGTTATACGGGAATCTGTAGCCGCAGCTCTGCCAGGACAAAGAGTTCAAACAGCTAACTACTTGAGAGGTATTGGACGCTTTCCCGTACTGTCACTCACGAGCTTACTGACTATATGTGTAATAGATAACATCACTGAATTGTGATGTGTAATAGATATCATCACAATTCAATTTTATGTTCTGCCTGACTGTGAGATGTCGACAGACATTTTGGTGGGCATGAACTTGATTCGAGGCACAAATTTGAGTGTTATAGTCACGTCTAGCGAAACAAAATTAGTACACCAAGGGTTTGTCAATCATATCATCACAAATAATCCAATATTTGGAAAACTAGACTGTGATCTTTTCAACCCTGAAGATATCAAACAACTTCGCATACTCCTTAATAAATTTGAACACCTATTTATTCGAGGATACCCTAAAACTCGAGTTAATACAGGTATGTTAGAAATCAGATTGAAGAATCCGGATAAATACGTTGAACGAAGACCATACCGCCTCAGCCCAGTGGAGAGGGAAAAGGTTCGTAGCATTGTTAACGAATTACTGAAGCACAACATTATACGTGAGAGCAAATCGCCATACTCAAGCCCTATTATTTTGGTAAAAAAGAATAATGGAGATAACCGTCTTTGTGTAGACTTCCGCGTATTAAATGCCAATACATTGCGGGACCATTACCCACTCCCACTCATCTCCGACCAGTTCGATCAACTGGCCAATGGACTCTACTTCACCACATCTGATATGGCGGCAGGTTTCCATCAGATACCTATTTCGGAGAATTCCATAGAGAAGACTGCATTTGTTACACCTGATGGGTTATTTAATAGGGCATTGTTTTCGTTACTGGGGAGTGCTGCTCAAGTTTACATCGACGATTTTTTGAGCAAAAGTACTGATTTTGCTCAAGGGCTAGTAAACATTGAACGCATTCTCATAGCATTACAGAAGGCTGGGTTTTCTATTAATGCAGATAAGTGCAGCTTCTTCAAACGCTCAATAGAATATTTGGGTAACGTTGTTTCTAATGGTCAAATCCGTCCAAGTCCAAAGAAAGTTGAAGCTCTATTCAAGTCACCAGTACCGAATACTGCTAAAAAAGTAAGACAGTTCAATGGTTTAGCTGGATATTTTCGGAAATTTATCCCCGACTTTTCCCGTATAATGATACCCTTGTATGAGTTGACTAAACAAGGTGCTAAGTGGGAGTGGAATGATCGACACGAAGAAGCACGTAATAAGATAATCCAATGTTTGACATCATCTCCTGTGTTAACAATATTTCAGGAAGAAGCACCGATAGAATTATACACGGATGCCAGTAGCTTGTGATTTGGTGCCGTACTAGTACAGATAATCAACAAACGTCAACATGCAGTCGCCTTCATGAGTATGAGGACTACTGATGATGAAAGCAGATATCACTCGTACGAGCTGGAGACCTTGGCGGTAATACGTGCAATAAAATATTTTCGACAGTATCTGTATGGACGGAAGTTCAGAATTATAACCGATTGCAATGCCTTAAATGCATCTAAGCACAAAAAGGATCCCCTCCCGAGAATTCATCGGTGGTGGGCGTTTTTACAGAACTATGATTTTGAAGTAGAATATCGCAAAGGAAATCGTCTGCAACATGCCGACTTCTTTAGTAGAAATCCAAATAGTTGTGAGCTTAACATTATGACAAGAGACCTGGATTGGTTAAAGGTCGAACAACGCCGAGATGAGATGTTACGTCGTCTGATGGACAGCTTAGTAGTTAGGTTGTACCAGTTCTGGCGCACTTGTAGAAAGGTTGTACCAGTTCTGGCGCACTGAGTCAGAAGTGGTACAAGTACGACGTTCGTCGACTCACGATCCTAAAAAAAAAAAAAAAAGGTTTTGGCATGCTCTGATCACGAATCTGCGGTCCATTTTTGCGTAGGATGCACGGTTCCGGAGATGTGCAGATCAATTAACTCTTATCTAATTGATATCCGCTGCGAGTCTCCACCGTCATTAGCGCTCCATTGTCCTTATCTACTTATCTATTGTTGATTGACTACCGTCATTATCTATTATTCGTCAGCGTGCGGGTCGGCTTATGCTCCTTTGTTCCTATCTACAACACTAATCTGAATCATCAATAAAACACATTACCTAATTTTGTTAAAATTTTTATTTATAAAATACAAAATCTTATTACTTATTATCTATAAAATAGGAGCGAAACATCTCATCCACTAAAATATCGTTGTACAATGTGTTCCCTGTAAATATACTCGTAAAACTATGCATTGAACATCCCTGAAACTTATATAGCAAATACATTAAGCAATATTCGCCACAAACTGAAGTCCACTCATTCTGAATCCTATCAACATTCCAGTTCCATCTTTTACAATTTCTTTTAAAAAACTCTAGATGATATCGTACAGGTGCCCGTCCGAATGAATCAAAATATTGACCGACGTCATTCGTATCGATATATAAAGCTACCCAATGTGACCCTGGTTTATCATCTGTATCCAAATTGCATATTATATACGTTGGTACGTGGGTGTACATGGGTAGTTTATTGGCAGCATAAACATTATTTTCTAGAGTGGGGTGAATCTTTTTCAGATGTTGTTGTACATCTAGTGTATCCATAATATTACTGCTATTAGTAGATTATTACAGTACCAATCTACTCAATGACTAATATAGGAATGATCAATTATAGTGATATCTAAATATTAAATTGCATTCTTTGTGTTATAAAAAACTTATTTGAGTCACCAATACACTGAACAAGACACGACAGGAAGGACGTAGGAATGTAGAGATAAGCAACAGAATGTAAGATAAGCTTGTTGACGCATAAAGATACTATCAATTCTACTGCAGAAATTCTTTAGATTAGAATTATTACTCACTGGTACTATATAAGACCAAGCAACTGCAGTCATGGAGTTAGTGTATGGTCGTTTGACCGCAGTGGATCTATCAATACTACGTTTGTGTTACTTCAACGCATCAAAGGCCATGGATGTAAGTGTTTATTCTATTGACAAACTTACTTTTCTTTCTGTTATTTTCTTACGTGTGTATGATTTAGTGTTAACAAATTATATTTAAATATTATGTGTGTGTGTGTGTGTATATATGATTAAGCCGTGGTAGCTCAGATGGTTAGCGCAAAATGTTAAATTCACAGTACGCGACCCGGGTTCGATCCCCGCCAGCACCAATTAAATTGTTAATTGCAATTTTAAGTGCTGATTTACCACGTGCTCAGCGGTGAAGGAAAACATCGTGAGGAATGCATGTCTGAGAAAATTTCGAAGGCATGTGAAGTTTGCCAACACGCATTGAGGTATCGCAGCGAACATTTCCTAGCCCTAAAACCCTCTCAGAAATGAGAGGAGGCCTATGTTCAGCAGTGGACTTTAATAGGTTGTAACTTTAGCTTTTTTAACTTTTATGATTAAGTGTTAACAAATTGATATTAACATGATAACTGTGTTGTTGCAGAAATCATTGAGCTTCGATGAAAATACCTATAAACAGTATTACTACTCGCCACTCTCCCCTCAAGAAGAGAGTGATGACATCGTCATTAATAATAACACATGCGATGGTGGAAAAAGAAAATCGCAATCGATTGATCATTTTTTTGAAGCTGAATCAAAAATAAAAAAGAGGAAGCTGTTATCATCAACCGTAGCACGAGCCGCTAGAGATGGTGTATCATACATTTCTACTAATTCTGACGACGGAGACCAAGCGACGCATCTCATCAAAATTGAAATGTACGATATGAAGAAGCTATCCAAGATTCCAACTACTGATCATTGGAAACATGCTTCCACGAGGATTAAATATTACGTAAAGACTAATAAGGATAGCATCTACGACAACACAAACGCCCTCGTATACAATATTACAAAGACAATAGCAGAAAGTGAAAAAGTTAAAAAATACTTTTTTAACAGTGACAGTCATTAGCTGATCATTAGTGAATGTGATTCTGTTTACTTAAATTACTTCCGTGTACTCATTATATTCTATTTCTAATCCTTTGTTAGACTTAAATATCGGACATTATTTGAAATTTGGGTATCAGTTGGTCTACCAACACTGAACTGTTACTTACTCTGCTACCTATTTTCTTCTTTACTATAAGGATGGCAAACTTCAGTGAAGTGTGCACAAGTGCTTTCTTCTCCACAACCATGGAAGACAATACGGAACTATTCAACAGCGAATTAAATCAGGAGTTGTCTAAAGTTTGTGATGAAGTGGAGAAGGATCAACTGTTTGATTCATCGTATGATGATGAGTTGTATAATCACTGTGCGATGGTTGAAACACAGTTTAAGTAAGTAAAATAAACATTCATTTCGATCATAATTTACACAATGTCTTGTACAGTTTTTAATAAATTTAAACATTTTAGTAGTCAACCACTACAACTTGGAAGAGGAACGAAGCGAACGAGCAGCAAAGAACCCAAGATCATCAAAAAACGAACAACGGAAGCAGAAGCGCCTACCTCTGCAGGGAACAGTATCAGTAACGATGATCAAGTGGAATGTCTAACGTGTCATATATTTATCAAGAAACGGTATTTAGCTAATCATTTTAAAAGTAATGTTCACAAAAATAATCTTTTAAATTCACATAATTCTTTATCAAACGTTAGTGTTATTGAATCTGCTTTTGGAAATAGGATTTTAACTTATAAAATCAAGAGTAGAGTAGATAGTTCGACATTGGTAAATTTTGAAACTCCTGAACTATTTTTAAATTCTATTAAAGATGATATTTTATTTTTAATACAAGAGTGTATTCATCAACACATAATTTTTAAAGTAAACTTCATATTGCATGCTGATTTTGTTCAACAAACTAAAGATATTCATGATATGTTCGATTTTCAAACGCTAAACTATATTATTTGTCAAGGAGATGACTTAAATATTTTTTATTTCATCTTTAAATGATACTAGTACTACTAAAATTAGTGCATTTGAAAAAAAAGATAGTGGATGGAGTCTAAAAAACATAAAATCTATAGACATGAATGTTAATAAATTTAACCCCCTACGCGGTACTTCATACATAGATCTTCCTCGTGACATAAAATTAAAAAAGGCTGTTATAAATGTAAAAAGCAAGGATTATTTTTGTTTTAAATGGGCGTTACTCTCGGCGTTATATCCCGTAAACAAAGACGCGGATCGTGTATCATCGTACGTTAAACATGCAAATAAACTTAAATTTGATGGTATTTCCTTTCCAGTTAAAATTTCTGACATAGCAAAAGTAGAGAAATTAAATGATATTAGTATTAATGTTTTTGGGTTAAAATATAATAAAGAAAAACGATGTAATTCTACAGTAGGTCCATTATTTTTAACAAAGTGTCGTAAAGATAGACATATCAATTTATTATTTTTTTCCAAGGATACAAAAAATCATTATTGTTACATAAAAAATTTATCGCGGTTAGTTAGTAAACAAATTTCAAAAGACGGTCACATCATGTACATTTGCGAAGCATGTCTACTTCACTTTCCATCTAAGGAAAGTTTAAATAACCATGAACAATACGATTGTGCCCACATTTGTACAGAATTACCAAACAGTGAAACTTTTAAAAAAAAGAATTGGTTTGGTCAACCTATTTCAAATGATAAAATTAAATTTGATAGTTATGAAAAAAAGTTGAAGATACCATTCGTAGTTTATGCTGATTTTGAAGCATTTTTAAAACCAATAGAATCATGTTCTAACGATCCTTCCAAACCTTTCACACACAATATTCAGAAACATGAAGTACATAGTTTTGGTTATTATATAAAATGTTCATATGATGATAAATTATCAAAATATGTAACGTATTGCGGACCCAACTGTGCACAAGTGTTTATGGAAAGTTTATCTAACAATCTCAAAGAAATAAATAGACTTCAAAAATATCCTCCACTTCCGCTAACAAATGAAGACAAAAACCAAATTTCAAATGCAACCATTTGTCATATTTGTGAAACAGAGTTAGCAGAACATTTTTATGATTTTGATTGGTACACCGGTAGTTTTATAGGTGTTGCTCACGAATCATGTAGCTCGAAGTTCGGAAAACCTCGTTATATACCAATATTTTTACACAACCTTAGTCACTATGATGCTCATTTTATTGTTCACGCGTTAAACTTTTGTGATGGTGAAGTCGAAGTTATCCCTCAAAATAAAGAAAAATATATTCTTTATTCTTTATTCTTTATTCTTTATTGTACACACAATAAGTTGGTAACAATTATTAAATATTTAAATAAATGTACAAAGGCGAGCTTAACCCTAATAAGAGTTCTCTTCCAGCAAACCTATTAATATATATCTTTTTCCAAAAAATTAAAAATGAATAACCACGAAATTATATTAAGATTCATAGATTCATTTAAGTTTTTATCATGTAAATTAGAAGGATTGGCCAAAAATCTCAGTAATGATCAATTTCAAGAATTACGTAGAAATTATCCTAATGATGAAGATTTCTTTCGTTTAAAACGGAAAGGCATTTATCCATATGAACTTATGACTAATTATGATAGTTTAAGCCTAACATCGCTCCCCGAACAAAAATTTTTTTATAGCTCGCTCACAGATTCCCATATTTCAAATGATGATTACAATCATGCTAAAGATGTTTGGGAACACTTTGGGTGTTGTAATATGCTAGATTATTCAAACCTGTATTTAAAAACAGACGTTTTACTTTTAACCGATGTATTTGAAAACTTTAGAAAGTTATGTATTAATACTTATGATTTAGACCCTGCCCATTATTACACAGCACCCGGTTTAAGTTGGGATGCAATGTTAAAATATACAAAAATAGAATTAGAACTTTTAACAGATTATGAGAAAATTGCATTTATTAGATCAGGTATCAGGGGTGGTGTATCTCAATGTAGTAATCGTTATGCTAGAGCTAATAACAAATATATGGGGGATTATGATGCAGGGAAACCAAATTCATATATCACATATTTTGATGCCAACAATTTATATGGTTGGGCTATGTCTCAATGTCTTCCTACTGGTGGATTCGAATGGGTAAATCCGAATACAGAATTTAATGTGTCTGAGACATCGAACTTCGGTTTTATTTTAGAAGTTGATTTGGAATATCCAGATGAACTTCATGATTTACATTCGGACTTTCCTTTATGCCCCGAAAACATTTGTGCAGGCAATATTAATGAAAATAAACTAGTCCCAAATTTAAATAATAAAGATAAATATGTAATTCATTACAGAAATTTAAAGCAGTGCATAGAAATGGGGGTTAAATTAACTAAAATTCATAGAGTTTTAAAATTTAAACAGTCTCGCTGGTTGAAGATGTACATAGATCTAAACACAAAATTAAGAACGTTAGCAAAATCAGATTTCGAAAAAGATTTTTATAAATTAATGAATAATTCAGTCTTCGGAAAGACTATGGAGAATATTGAAAAAAAAACATAAAATTAGTTACACACTGGGAGAACCAGGGCAAAGCTTTAGGTGCTCAAGATCTAATCGCTAAACCACAATTTCATAGTCTTTCAGTATTTTCGGAAAACCTAGTTGCGGTTCAGTTGCGAAAAACAAAGTTAATATATAACAAACCAATTTATTTAGGGTTTTGCATTTTAGATATTTCAAAAACATTAATGTATGATTTTCATTATAACTATATGGTTAAAAAGTTTAGTAAAATCAAATTATTGTATACAGATACGGATAGTTTAATATATCATATATTTACAGATGATTTTTACTCTGATATAAAACCTGACCTTTCATCATACTTTGATACCTCAGCTTATGATGCAAATAATATTTTTGAATATCCAAAATTAAATAAAAAGAAATTAGGTTTTTTTAAAGATGAAAATAATGGTAAAATCATGAAAGAATTTGTGGGTTTACGATCCAAAATGTACGCTTTTAACTTAGAGAATAAGACTATAGCCAAGGCAAAAGGGGTAAATAAATGTATCACTAAAAAGATGACCATGGATAATTATAAGTCTTCTCTATTTAATAAAAAAGTGCAATATTATAGTATGCTTAGATTTAAATCAATTAAACACACAATTTTTACACAAAAATTAAATAAGATTGGTTTATCATATAATGACACAAAGAGGCATATTTTAGATAATAATATTGAAACATTAGCTTGGGGTCATTATAAACTGCGTTAAGTGTTGATAGTTTTTAATTTTATGTCTGCATGTAAATAAAATTTGTATTGATTGTAAAATAATGATAATAGTATAATATGACGTAGAGTTTATTACATATTTAATCGTTGCTTTATTGTAAATAATTTAAGTTAATTGTTGTTTATATTTGCGCGCGTGTGTGTGTGTGTGTGTGCATTTATTTGAGGTTGAGTTGATTGTAAAATTATGATGTACTAATTGTGTTAGAAATAGTATACAGATCATTCTGTTTTATATAATGTTTGCAATATATATTAATTGTTAACACCAACACTTTCATTTTTTATTTCACCCCTTAGAACTTTAGACGTGTGTAATGTTTCACTTTATCCATCCGTTTACTGCTATTGTGGCGGGGCCAAGTGGGTGTGGGAAGTCAAATTTTGTAACAAATTTCATAAAATCAGTTACAGAAATATGTAATTGTGATTTTAATCAGATCACATGGTGCTTTGATGAAATGCAACCTTTATATAATTTACCAAATGTTAACTACCATCAAGGAATTCCAAATGTTAATATGTTTGACGGTGAAAACCCACATCTTGTTATTGTTGATGATCTAATGAGAGAGTCCGATGGAAGAATTGTGGATATATTTACAAAAGGTAGTCATCACAGGAATCTTAGTGTATTTTATTTAACACAAAATTTATTTCATCAGGGTAAAGGGCAAAGAGACATATCCTTAAACTCAAGTTATATAATATATTTTAAAAACCCTCGAGATAAAACTCAAATAAGATATTTAGCACGACAAGTGTCACCAGATAACCCAAAATTTATTGAAGATGCCTACAGGGATGCAACTCTAGAGGCGCATGGATATTTAATGGTAGATTTAAAACAGAATACCAATGATTTTTGTCGTATCAAGACAAATGTCTTCCCATTTAATGGTTTCTGCACAGTCTACGTCCCCACAAAAGAGTTTAAATACACCAAGAATCAAACATTTCAAATCATTGCTAAATGATGCATCGTCGACTCACAACGCATAAACATTTGCTAAACGCTTTGCATACGCTTAAACCAAAATATCAAAGAGCATTACTTAAAACGTGTGATGAAGAAGAAATTAACTGTATTTGTGAGTGTATTCATAACGTTTTACAAGGAAAAGTACCTCTTAAAGATCAAGATAAACAAAAATTGAATAAACACAAAAATATACTCCGTCAACTAGTGCGTAAGTGTAAACATAAACTAAGAAAAAATATAATTATACAAAAAGGAGGGGCTTTCTTACCAATAATATTAGGTGCAATATTGAGTGGATTAGTGAGTGGACTAGCCAGTTAACATGGAAAATGCAAAGAAAATGATACTTATCGAACCTGGATTGATTGAAAAATTAAAACAAGAAAATAAGGTTAATACGAGTAGTAGTTTATCTCGATTAGATATTGAAATGCAAAATATTATGAATAGTAGGACGGAAGACCGAAAGAAATGGATGTTATATTTACAAACACTGCAAAGATACCTTCATTTTACCGAAGAGGATCGTCAACCACTCAGATTACCAATTTATTCTGATACATCTAATGAAGATTCAAACGAGTCTAAAATTGGTTTTAAAAATAAAGATAGAGATCTAAAAACTTCAGTTGATGCTGAATCTTTGTTGGAGGAGAATCGATCCATCAAAAGTAAAGAAAATGTTGAAAATCCACTTTACACACCAGCTCAAATACTCAGTTTAATACCAAAAACTTATAATAAAAAAGGGCAGTTATTATTAAACTTAGTTGAAACAAGTAAAGGTAAAATACATTGGGATAATGAAGGTACAGTCATAATTGATAATGAAAAAATTCCTGGAAGTAATATTGTTGATTTAATAAATGATTCACTAAGACCCTTAAAAAGAAGTGATCCAGTAGGGTGGGATAGATTTGCTGAAGCATTAAAAGATATTAAAGTACCACTTACTTATATTGGAAATCCAAAGAGATGTGAGTTTATTAACCAACTTCAAGCAAAAGATCTGAACAAACCCTCTGAGATTGAATTTCAAGAGTTTTCTACACCGAGCAGTAGAGATAAAAAGTCTACAACTAAAATACGTAAAAGGCTTGAGTGGGAAAAATGGACCCCGTACTAGAAGAAATTAACAGGATTTATTATGATCCATCTAATCCCGCTGGTTTTGGTAGTATTGATAAATTATCAAAAGCCACGAAGGGTAAAATGAATAAAAAGCAAGTAAAGGAATGGTTAAAATCACAAGAAACATACACATTACATAAACCCATTCGAAAAAAATTCCCGCGTAATAGGTACATTCTATCAAATATTAATGAACTGTGGCAAGCTGATTTAAGTGATATGCGAACTTATTCTCAATATAATGATGGTTTCAAGTATATACTTTGTGTTATTGATGTATTTAGTAAATATGCTTTTGCAAGACCAATGAAAAAGAAAAACTCAGAAACAACTAAAGAATGTTTTGAAAGTATATTTACTGAAAGTAATTTAACACCTACTCACATACAATCTGATAAAGGTACAGAATTTGTTTCAAAAGATGTATAAAAATACTTTAAATCCAAAAAGATTAATTACTATACCACTAACAATCCTGACATTAAGGCCAGTATTGTTGAACGATTTCAAAGAACACTAAAAATGAAAATGTGGCGTTATTTCACTCATAATAATACTTATAGATATATAGATGTTTTACAAGATTTAATATACTCTTACAATCACAGCTTTCACTCTAGTATTAAGATGTGCCCATGTGATGTAAATTCCAACAATATTATGACAGTTTGGACTAATCTTTATGATAGACGGTCAAACAAACTTTCTTTAGAAAATCCTAAACCAAATTTCAATGTGGGTGATTATGTTCGAATAACTAAATATAAACATGCTTTCCAAAAAGGATATGAATCAAATTGGAGTGATGAAATATTTATTATATCTTCAATAATTGATAGATCTCCATGGGTTGTTTATACAATAACAGATTTACAAAATGAACCAATAGTTGGTACTTTTTATGAAAGAGAATTACAGAAAATCACTTACAACCCCACCTCACAATATAAAATAGATAAAATAATTGACACTCGTTACTCAGGTAACAGAAAAGAAGTATTAGTGAAGTGGAAAGGTTATCCAGATAAATTTAACAGTTGGATTTTAGCTTCTAGTTTAAAAGAAATATGAATAAAGAAAGTTTTTATTTAACTTTGCTCAGCAATAGTTCAATGGAATACTTTCCTGATAACAAGACCACAAATTTTTCAACGAAATTACCGAAAGCTATTAAATTAGAAGGTGAATGGTCGGTTGGAGTTGTCGAGTTTCAATATCCATGTACCATGTTTACTGTTCAAGATCATGAAAATGTTATATACATTACAAAATCTATGTTAATGCCTAATGAAGATAAACCATCCACAGTGTACTACAAAAAACATATTCCAGCTACCAACTATGATAACGTTGAGCATATTTTAAGAGTGTTAAATGGTATCGGAGAGAACTTGAAATTTCGCTATGATGAAATAACAAAATTTGTGTCTATTTCTGTTTTGGATAAAAATATAACATCCGTAACATTATCACCCAAATTAAGTTTACAACTAGGTTATGAACCAAATAAAAATCTCCTATAGAGAAATTTTGGAAAGTGTCCTGCTAATTTACACTTAGGGTTACCATCTCAACTCTTTCTATATTGTGACATTATCGATCCTCAGATTGTGGGTGATGTTATGACCCCTTTACTAAGAGTCATTTCATTAGATCCTACAAAATACATTTATGGTGCAAATAAAATGCACGTTTTCTCTCAACCTCACTACTTACCTGTTATGCGAAGAGAGTTCGATACGCTGGAAATAGTTATAAGATCGAGCACAGGACAAAAAATACCATTCCAGTTTGGAACCGTGTGTATTAAACTACATTTCCGAAAATTATAATAATGAATTCTCTTCGTGATCATCATAAATGTCCATATGAAAATTATTACACACATCAAGCTGGGTCAGGAGTTGGAGTAATTTATAAGGGTGCACCATACCAACGCGGTCATGGTATTGGGAGCTTCTTAGGGGGGTTATTTAGATCAGTTTTACCTTTACTTTCAAGTGGTGCTCGAGTGATTGGTAAGGAGGCATTAAGCGCTGGAGTAGGACTTTTATCGGATATGGTTCAAGCGCGTCCTATGGAAGCCTCAATAAAAGATCGTCTAAAGCAAGTTAGTACGAATTTAAAACGAAAGGCTGATGAGAAAATTGATCAATTTAACATGACAGGATCTGGGTATAAAACTAAAAGAAAACGATTGACCTCGTTCATTCCACCATTAGCTAAAGTGAAAGCTGCGAAAAAACTTGGTCTAAAACCAAAAAATAACAAAGATATATTTTCAAATTAAATATGTCTTTCCTTCATAATCATTCTTGCGAGTGCGTTAAGTCAGAATTGGATTTGTTTGCACTACCGTCTACACAAACTAGCATTGAAAATGGATTGTGGATTCATTATAAACCAATTTCATCTCTTGGTGATGATGGACCTATCGAGTTTCAAGTTCCTGGGACAGGCAATGACTACATAGATTTGTCTCATACATTACTCCACATAAAGGCAAAAGTATTAAATCAAGATTCAACTAACTTGATATCTACTACAATAGTAGCACCTGTAAATAATTGGCTGCATGATGATGTTTATTTAAACCAAAAACTTGTATCACCACCTAATAATACCTATGCATATCGAGCATACATGGAAACCCTTTTAAACTATGCTCCTGCTGCTAAACAATCTCATCTTACTTGTAGTCTTTGGTATGATGATACAGCAGGAAAAATGGATTCTACGGATGGTAAAAACATAGGATTTGTTAAAAGACAGGAATTGATTAGTGAAAGTAAGGAAATAGAAATGATTGGTCATCTTCATGGTGACATTTTCAACCAAGATAAATTTTTAATTAATGGTGTTGAAATGAGTGTTAAATTGGTTCGATCGAGAGAGAGCTTTAATTTAATTGCTGGGTCAAACGATGTAAAGTTTAAAGTTTGCATTACGGACGCAACTCTTATTGTTCGACGAGCACGAATTAATCCAAGTGTATTACTCGCACATCAAAAAGTTTTAGCTTCTACCACTGCTAAATATCCTATTACTCGAGCTGAAGTAAAAGTTTTAACAATTCCATCGGGTGTTCAAGGAAAAACTCTTGATAATATATTTTTAGGGCAGGTACCCAAAAGATGTATAATTGGATTTGTGAACAATTCTGCATTTAATGGTTCCCTTACTAAAAATCCATTTAACTTTGAAAACTATGGTATTAATTCTTTCAGCTTATATATTGATGGTCAACAAATACCTTCAAAAGCTTTGCAACCATCTTTTAATAATAGCATATTTACATCAGCATATCATACTCTATTCTCGGGAACTGGTATTCACTTTCTTAATGAAGGAAATGGAATCTCTTGTGAACAGTATGCCAAAGGTTACTGTCTATTAGCATTTGACTTAACTCCTGATTTATCAGCCAACTCATCAGCTCATTGGAATCTCATAAAGCATGGTAGTGTAAGATTAGAAGTACGATTTGAATCCTCACTAATACAAACAATTAACTGTACAGTTTATGCTGAGTTTGATAATATTATTGAGATAGATAAAAACAGAAATGTTACTGTAGACTATAGTAGTTAAGGTTATAGTATGTGTTGTGTGTTAGATTTTATGAGTTATGTGTAATGCATTTTGTGTGTATGTAACTATGTGAAACGTTATAAAATTAAATAAAACAAATTGTATGCAATATAATATTTTTTATTCTCTATTTCTAGAGAATTCTATTCTATTTAATCTAATACAAAACTCTGTTCGAGTTTAAATTTTACATAAGCACACTGACTAAACCACTGAACATGCTGCTGCCAAGGATCATCATCATCTTCCCAATCTTTTAAACCACCACCACAATGGAAACACTTGGTCCTGTCTGCATGGTCAGTATAAAAGAAACCGGCTTCTGCAAGATCTTCAGGTTTCTGTCGCATAACGAGAAGCCAGTTTTCGAAACTGAGCAACCGGCTAGATTTTGAACTGAAGAATGGATATTCAGGTCTTGAGTACTGCATATTCTTCTCGTTTTCATCTCCACTCAGTGTTGTAGTTTTTTTCTTCAATGATGTGTTCTGTACACGTATGCCACACTCATCTCTTTCTTCTGCTCTTGTCTTCCTGTAATTTAAGTAAACAGAATCACATTCACTAATGATCAGCTAATGACTGTCATTGTTAAAAAAGTATTTTTTAACTTTTTCACTTTCTGCTATTGTCTTTGTAATATTGTATACGAGGGCGTTTGTGTTGTCGTAGATGCTATCCTTATTAGTCTTTACGTAATATTTAATCCTCGTGGAAGCATGTTTCCAATGATCAGTAGTTGGAATCTTGGATAGCTTCTTCATATCGTACATTTCAATTTTGATGAGATGCGTCGCTTGGTCTCCATCGTCAGAATTAGTAGAAATGTATGATACACCATCTCTAGCGGCTCGTGCTACGGTTGATGATAACAGCTTCCTCTTTTTTATTTTTGATTCAGCTTCAAAAAAATGATCAATCGATTGCGATTTTCTTTTTCCACCATCGCATGTGTTATTATTAATGACGATGTCATCACTCTCTTCTTGAGGGGAGAGTGGCGAGTAGTAATACTGTTTATAGGTATTTTCATCGAAGCTCAATAATTTCTGCAACAACACAGTTATCATGTTAATATCAATTTGTTAACACTTAATCATAAAAGTTAAAAAAGCTAAAGTTACAACCTATTAAAGTCCAATGCTGAACATAGGCCTCCTCTCATTTCTGAGAGGGTTTTAGGGCTAGGAAATGTTCGCTGCGATACCTCAATGCGTGTTGGCAAACTTCACATGCCTTCGAAATTTTCTCAGACATGCATTCCTCACGATGTTTTCCTTCACCGCTGAGCACGTGGTAAATCAGCACTTAAAATTGCAATTAACAATTTAATTGGTGCTGGCGGGGATCGAACCCGGGTCGCGTACTGTGAATTTAACATTTTGCGCTAACCATCTGAGCTACCACGGCTTAATCATATACACACACACACACATAATATTTAAATATAATTTGTTAACACTAAATCATACACACGTAAGAAAATAACAGAAAGAAAAGTAAGTTTGTCAATAGAATAAACACTTACATCCATGGCCTTTGGTGCGTTGAAGTAACACAAACGTAGTATTGATAGATCCACTGCGGTCAAACGACCATACACTAACTCCATGACTGCAGTTGCTTGGTCTTATATAGTACCAGTGAGTAATAATTCTAATCTAAAGAATTTCTGCAGTAGAATTGATAGTATCTTTATGCGTCAACAAGCTTACCTTACATTCTGTTGCTTATCTCTACATTCCTACGTCCTTCCTGTCGTGTCTTGTTCAGTGTATTGGTGACTCAAATAAGTTTTTTATAACACAAAGAATGCAATTTAATATTTAGATATCACTATAATTGATCATTCCTATATTAGTCATTGAGTAGATTGATACTGTAATAATCTACTGATAGCAGTAATATTATGGATACACTAGATGTACAACAACATCTGAAAAAGATTCACCCCACTCTAGAAAATAATGTTTATGCTGCCAATAAACTACCCATGTACACCCACGTACCAACGTATATAATATGCAATTTGGATACAGATGATAAACCAGGGTCACATTGGGTAGCTTTATATATCGATACGAATGACGTCGGTCAATATTTTGATTCATTCGGACGGGCACCTGTACGATATCATCCAGAGTTTTTTAAAAGAAATTATAAAAGATGGAACTGGAATGTTGATAGGATTCAGAATGAGTGGACTTCAGTTTGTGGCGAATATTGCTTAATGTATTTGCTATATAAGTTTCAGGGATGTTCAATGTATAGTTTTACGAGTATATTTAGAGGGAACACATTGTACAACGATAGTGGATGAGATGTTTCGCTCCTATTTTATAGATAATAAGTAATAAGATTTTGTATTTTATAAATAAAAATTTTAACAAAATTAGGTAATGTGTTTTATTGATGATTCAGATTAGTGTTGTAGATAGGAACAAAGGAGTATAATACAATAGCATAAGCCGACCCACACGCTGACGAATAATAGATAATGACGGTAGTCAATCAACAATAGATAAATAGATAAGGACAATGGAGCGCTAATGACGGTGGAGACTCGCAGCGGATATCAATTAGATAAGAGTTAATTGATTTGCACATCTCCGGAACCGTGCATCCTACGCAAAAATGGACCGCAGATTCGTAATCAGAGCATGCCAAAACCTTTTTTTTTTTTTTTTTTTTAGGATCGTGAGTCGACGAACGTCGTACTTGTACCACTTCTGACTCAGTGCGCCAGAACTGGTACAACCTTTCTACAAGTGCGCCAGAACTGGTACAACCTAACTACTCAGCTTCAATAACAGAAATCCAGTGGATGGGTACCTTCTAGAAAACGATGTTTTAAAACGAATCGTAAAAGACCCAATTTTTGGACAGCAAATCTGTATTGTGGTTCCTAAATCCTTCCAGTGGAGTATAATAAATTCATTTCATACAGCGCTTATAAATTCATTTCATACAGCGCTTAAGCACCCTGGATGGGAAAAGACTCTACATAAAATTAAAGAATTTTACTGGTTTAATAAAATGAATACCCTGGTGCGCAGATTTGTGGACAACTGTATCGTGTGTAGAACATCAAAAGGAACATCGGGCGCTGTACAAGCTCAACTACATTCAATCCAAAAGCCAACTACAGCTTTTCAAGTGATACATATGGATATCACTGGCAAGCTCGGTACTACAGATGACCAACAATATGTTATAGTAACTATCGATGCTTTCTCAAAATATGTGCTATTTTATTATGCTACCAATAAAAGTCCGCACAGCACATTGGCTGCACTAAAACGTACTACATACACCTACATACACCTATTCGGAACACCACTTCAAATTATTGTGGATGGAGGCAGATAATTCTTGGGGGAATTCAAGACTTATTGCCAACAGCTTGGAATAAACATCCATGATATATCACCAGGAATCAGCCGAGCTAACGGACAAGTTGAGCGAATAATAGCAACGCTCAAAAATGCATTAATAATTATGAAACAGAACAATGGCATTCTGCATTAGAAGAGCTTCAGTTGGCCATAAATTGTACTGCTCATCGAGTAACAGGTGTCGCTCCGCTTACTCTACTTACAAGACGAAAACACTGTGTTCCACCGGAACTACTCGGGTTAGTAAATATTGATAATCAAACTATCGATATTGACTCCCAAGTGCAGAATAGAATGTCTCAAGCGTCGGAACAAGATAAACAACGATTTAATCAACGTAAAGCTAAGATCTGTCATTTTCAGAAAGGAGAATACGTACTTATCAAAAATAATCCACGCAATCAAACCTCATTAGATCTCAAATTTAATGAACCCTATGAGGTATGTAGTGTACTTGAAAACGACCGTTATTTGGTAAAAAAGGTAATTGGCAGAGGACGGCCTCGAAAAGTCGCCCACGATCAACTACGGCGTGCCCCGCAGCCAGGAAACCAGAGGGCCGTATCGGCGGAAAGAGGGCCATACTCTTGTAATATTAGTGCAACAAGTGAGCCCGGCCCATCCACTTGTTAAGAATCATAACAGCAGAACCTAACTCAAGAACAAAACATTTAACGCTTGTAAAATAATTTTCTACTTTCTATTTTAGAGCCACTGTGTATAACACAGCATCGACCCTAACCTAGTTCCTATAGAGCCCCTGTGTACCACGGCGAACAGAACCGCCCAGAACACAGCATCACTCCATTTCCATTCTACGAGGCGACGAGAATTATGTGTGTAGACGTTATGTATGGTCGAAACACAAATAATAAACAAACAACAGTAAAGCTGTAAGAATAATAATAAAAAAATATTAATTAAAATAAAAATTCTACTTTCTATTTTAGAGCCACTGTGTATAACACAGCATCGACCCTATCCTAGTTCCTATAGAGCCCCAGTGTACCACGGCGAACAGGACCGCCCAGAACACAGCATCACTCCATTTCCGTTCTACGAAACGACGAGAATTATGTGTGTAGACGTGATGTATGGTCGAAACACAAATAATAAACAAACAGCAGTAAAGCTGTAAGAATAATTAAAAAAAAGAATATTAATTAAAATAAAATTTCTATTTTAGAGCCACTGTGTATAACACAGCATCGACCTTATCCTAATTCCTATAGAGCCCCTGTGTACCACGGTGAACGGGACCGCCCAGAACACAGCATCACTCCATTTCCATTCTACGAGGCGACGAGAATTATGTGTGTAGACGTTATGTATGGTCGAAACACAAATAATAAACAAACAGCAGTAAAGCTGTAAGAATAATAATAAAAAAATATTAATTAAAATAAAAATTCTACTTTCTATTTTAGAGCCACTGTGTATAACACAGTATCGACCCTATCCTAGTTCCTATAGAGCCCCTGTGTACCACGGCGAACAGGACCGCCCAGAACACAGCATCACTCCATTTCTATTCTACGAGGCGACGAGAATTATGTGTGTAGACGTTATGTATGGTCTAAACACAAATAATAAACAAACAGCAGTAAAGCTGTAAGAATAATTAAAAAAAGAATATTAATTAAAATAAAATTTCTATTTTAGAGCCACTGTGTATAACACAGCATCGACCTTATCCTAATTCCTATAGAGCCCCTGTGTACCACGGCGAACGGGACCGCCCAGAACACAGCATCACTCCATTTCCGTTCTACGAAACGACGAGAATTATGTGTGTAGACGTGATGTATGGTCGAAACACAAATAATAAACAAACAGCAGTAAAGCTGTAAAAAAAATGGTAGGTGCTGAGCAAGCACCACCAATCAGAATGGCCGTATCGGCGCAACTAAGTATAAGCGACCTATCGGCATTGATCATTTCCTATCGAATAGTAAAGAAATTTTTACTAAACTAACTCGTTAACATGTTGAGCCTGCTTAGGGGGCGTCGATTAATTAGGTACGTGAGGTGTTTACGGGTAAACCGAAACGTGCATGTTGTAAAGCCGCTACGTGTATGTCCTCTAGAACTTATTGCACGCCAATAAGCGAAGCGTCGAGGTTGTGCTCTACTCTCACCTAATGGAAATCCAGTAATTTTCTGAGTTAAAAATGTCTTTACTCTTACACTTTAATAAAAATACACATACTTATATCGAGAAAAATCACTCGTTATCATGTTTATCGGCGCAAAAAAGTATAAGCGACGTATCGGCGCATTACTTAAACAATTATTACTCATTCATTTAAAAATCAATAGACGTTATTTCAACTTCTGAAATAACGTTATAAGCTGATTTTTATAACATGTGTCTTTATTTTTATAATTAGTTGATTCTTGTTACCAGATAAATAATTTAAAATGCTTTAATTCACAATATAATTAAATGCGGGTTGTCGCAACAATTTGAAGGTAATCATTCTCAAAGCGCAGGAAGTGGGGATGGCTTGCGCTCGCATTTAGTTTAAAAGGCGCGCGACGGCTGGGGCAGCCTAGCGCCCTCCTTTCTGCCAAGGAGGGTCGCGTTCGTATACGGCTTAGAGATCTCTAGTAAGATCGTTAAGCCAATTCCTAAAAGGTTGAGTTTAGTGGGTAAAAGTCCCACATAACCACGCAGCCGGCTGCGTGGTATGCTATGAGCATTCTCAACCTCCCTCCCCCGCTTTCCGGAGGGTTGCCCATATTTGCTTCGGGCGCAAAAAAAAAAAAAAATGGGGCAGGCCATTACGCCTCTAATCGGAGTGATAACACTTCAACGATTAATGTACCATCACATTTTTTTATGCAGATGATGCATATGATGCAAAATATGTCGGATAGACTGAATACTCCATCGGAAACAAAGGTAAGAATCAATGATATTTACCTACCTTCATTTTATCCAGATACTAACGTTGGAGTACGTGAGTGGTGTGTGGAGTGAATGTGGAGACTTTTACCCACTAAACACCTCCTAAAAAGCGGTGTTTAGTGGGTAAAAGTCTCTACATAACCACGCAGCCGGCTGCGTGGTATGCTATGAGCATTCACCGCCTCCCTCCCCCGCTTTCCGGAGGGTTGCCCATATTTGCTTCGGGCGCAAAAAAAAAATGGGGCAGGATTCATTCTTGCTCGAGCTGTCGTGCTGTTCGGATTGTAAGTTGAATTCGCGAACTAAAAATTGTAAACAATAGTGAATAATTATAAAATCGTTAATTGTGAACAATAGCGTGTAATTGTTGATTGTGAGTAACTATTAGTTGTGATTAGTATAATCTGTTAAAAGTAAATAAGTGATTCTTATTGTGTGTAAGTGTTCTTATTGTTGTTATATGTTAGTTATTTGAACACCAGTTTTTTATATACTAAAATTCAACTCTCAATCTGATATTAGTTATGCATTGGACAGAATTTCTTCTTCTGAGGCTGTCTTAAGCTCACCAGAAAATTGTATGCGTTTACTAGCAAAGTTCAGCTCTAAGTCACTTAAATTAATTTGCCAAAATATTCGTAGTGTAAATGCTAACATTGATGGTTTCCTATTGTTACTGACAAGAATTAATATCGAGTTTGACATAATAGTCCTTACCGAATGTTGGTTACGGTACAATTATTGTGTTCCTTCTTTGCAGGGATATAAGTATGTGACATCTACGAATCCATATAACCAAAATGATGGTGTGATAGTTTTTACAAAAAATAACATAGAGAGGATTTCGGTGGAGGAACCGCAGCTCTTAGATTCAAGCTCTCTCTTAATTAAAATAGGTAAAGATACCGCCGTATTAGCAATTTATCGACCTGATGCCTTCCGTAAACAAACTGACTCATTTTTTCAATCGTTGGATACTTTACTTAGTAGTCTAAGCTCATTTCGAAACGTAATTTTGGTGGGAGATATTAACATAGATATATCTCCCACTAATAATGATGCTAACTCTCCTGCATATCTAAATTTGACTGCTGGACATGGTCTTCTTCCCTCCCATTTAATATCTACGCACAATCGTACGTGTCTTGACCATGTTCTGCTCAAAACCACTTATCCAGCTTTTACTATTGTTGTTGAAGCCACTGTGACTGATCACTTTGCGGTGATACTCTCTCTTTCAAAGAAAGTACAGTACATTCCACCTAAGAGTGTTCACAAGATAAACGAAGAAAAGTTGAGTCAAAGTCTCTTAAGTGTAGATTTTGAGAGCTTGTTAAATCTAGATGACCCCGATTCTGCGATGGAATATTTTATAAATGCTATACGTAACTCCATCTCTTACGCGACTATAACTTATATCCCATCCCGCAGGCGCAGAATTCTTAAGCCGTGGATGACTCCAGGACTCCTAAAGTGTCTTAGAAATAGAGACAACTTACACAAAAAGTTTAATAAATCACCCGATAACGTGGTTCTCAAAGTAACCTATAAGCGCTACAGAAATTATTGCAATTCTTTGATCAAGAGCGTTAAACGCGATTATGAAAGAAATAAATTTTCTGAGGCTGGAAAAGACTCAAAACGTATTTGGGAGACAATAAACCAAGTTACCAATACTAGCCCTAGAACAACACCAGGCCACGAATTATTACAATTGTGTCCATTCCCATGTGAATCGGCCGATAGAGTTAACTCCTTCTTTATCAATACTGGAAAAATCCTTGCTGAAAAATTTGACCAGACGACAGCTATCTCAACCCATGCTACTTCTGCGGTTTCAAGTCCTAATTTAATAGAAAACTCTTTCGTTCTTTTAAATACAGACGAAGAAGAAGTTGAACGGATTATCATTGCTTTAAAATCAGATAAAGCTGTTGGATGGGATGGTATCTCCACTGGTCTTCTGAAAAAGTACAAAGACATCCTAGTGCCTCCTCTGACATTTATTATCAACTTGTGTTTGACGGCAGGTGTTTTTCCAAGGGTGCTGAAAAAAGCTGTTGTTCATCCAATTTACAAAAATGGCGATCAAAGTCTACCTAATAATTATCGTCCTATATCAATACTGCCGTTAATCTCTAAGGTTTTTGAAAAAATCATAAACTCTAGACTAGTGAACTACCTTGAGCAAAAGAATTTATTATCAAATGTCCAGTTCGGTTTTCGTGCAAAAAAATCAACATCAGATGCTTTACTTTCGGTTACCAACTACATTACGCAAAACTTAGATAAGGGTAGAAAGAGTTTAGCCATCTTTCTCGATCTAGAGAAAGCTTTTGACACCGTTTCAATTCCACTGTTGCTCCAAAAGCTTGAGGATATTGGCGTGCGAGGATGTCAACTTACATTATTTTCTAGCTATCTCAGTGGCCGATGTCAGTTGTTTAATAGTGTCATCAGCTCTGATTCTCCTGTCTTTTTTGGTGTTCCTCAGGGTAGTATACTTGGTCCGACCCTATTCCTCATTTTTATTAATGATTTGTGTAACCTTAATCTTCATAATGGCAAGATAATTACATTTGCTGATGACACAGCTCTCCTTTTTTCTGGAAGCACCTGGGAGGATGTTTTCCGGCAATCTCAGGTTGGGTTTAATATGGTATGTGCTTGGCTTAGGAAGAACTTACTAACTCTAAGTTGTAAGAAAACTAAATATATGCCTTTTGCAATCCGTACCTCATCCTTACCTGGAGACGCGCATAAAATCATTGCTCACTGTTGTGCTAATTCTAACACTTTAGATTGTTCCTGTCCCGTTTTAGAGAAGACTAATAGTATCAAGTATCTTGGCATATTATTTGACAACACCTTAACATTCCGTTCTCATATTAAAACACTATGTGGTAGAGTGCGTAAATTGATTTTTATATTTAAAAAATTAAGACATGTTGCTAATAGAGAAGTACTAAAATTGGCCTATTATGCTTTGTGTCAATCTTTATTAACATACGGAATTGAAGTCTGGGGTGGTGCAGCCAAAACACATATTATTGAACTAGAGCGTGCGCAAAGATCACTTTTAAAAGTTATCCATTTTAAACCCTACTTATACCCAACTTTAGATTTGTATAGAATTAGCGAAGTTCTTACAGTTCGACAACTATTTGTACTACTACATATAGTTTTAAGACAACATGGTATTTCAAAAATAACTCAAAAGGAACATTGCCGCCGTAATCATTTGGTAGCTCAGTCAGTGCCTTTCTTCACATCTTTTGCTAGGAAATTCTTTACTTTTTTGGGTCCGTATTTATATAATAAATTACACCAAAAATTATCTATTTATGAAGTCAACAGATGGTCTCTTTCATACACAGATACTGAACAATTACTCCAAATTATCTCATAAATATTCACGGACATACACGCAGACATGCTAACATATGGTGCAAATATTCCGTCATGTTACTATTATTTTTAAATATAATTTTCTGTATTTGGTGTAAACACAAACTGATGAAAAAAAAATTTGAGGATGTCTGTATGCGTAAATGGCGCACGATAGCGGTCGTTAGAATTAATGTATCAAAATAATTCTTTTTTCATTAGGTTTAGAATCTCAATGCACATGTACCTTTTAAAAATCACTGAGTAATTTGGTCTCGTTTAATTGTAATTAATGAAAATGTTAAAAACAACTTGTACTTTCACCAAAAATCTCACGGATCTCTAATTCGTCTCAAATATGAAAAAAAAAGATATTTTTCTCTTTATATATTCAAATGAGATTATGAGGCGTGCACTTTTGGATTTTCTAAACTTTTTTACTCAGCTTACGCTTACCTGACTGGTGTACACGAAAACCTGACACGTACATCCTCTTCGATCAACAATACCAACTAGATGTCGGGTCGGCGCAAGTAATCCATCTCAGTAAATAAGAGCGCACATGAGACGTGAGCTCTTGCACGTGAGAGTGTAGCTCGTAAGGCAATAACGGGAAAAAGAACTTTATTTGTTATTATTTAAGGTTGATTACACACTAAATGTTAATTAATTTATGTCTTTTCATAGTTTATATTCATGCGGACAGTATTTAGCTATGATTTTGTACGTGACCCGTTATCTAGTTGGTATTGTTGATCGAAGTACATCCTAGTGTGTATGGCTACCTTAAGTATTAGGCGGGCTGAAAAGTTCGCATCGTTTTATAGAAAAACACATTTTTTTTTTTTGGCAAAATTCGACTTTATTATTCAACATAGTTGCCATCGATACACCGATTATAGCGATCTTTCAACTTTTCAATACCATTTTT
This sequence comes from Parnassius smintheus behrii, assembly GCA_036936625.1. NCBI lineage: Eukaryota > Metazoa > Arthropoda > Insecta > Lepidoptera > Papilionidae > Parnassius > Parnassius smintheus. The sequence goes on from JAUPFT010000011.1 coordinate 38,928,841, forward strand.
GTTGTAGGATTTGTGTTTAGCCTCTAAACAGGCCTCTTTTTCGGCGATTACCTCCTCATCAACTTTAAATTTCTTTCCAGCGAGCATTCTCTTGAGATCTAAGAACAGAAAGAAGTCGCTAGGAGCTAAATCTTATTTAGACGGTACGGGAGAGTCAGAAGTCTTAGGATTTTATCACACTGGCGATTTGTGAGCGAGTTCTAAACGAGACGAAACGCAGCAAGCTCGCTGCGAATTCTCAAGCGCACGTCAAACACGGCGCGGGCGGGCATAATGTTTCTCGCGCCGAGCTTGCTGCTCTTCGTTTTGGAGTCGCTTGCAAATCGCCAGTGTGATAAGGCCATTAGCGAGAAAATCACCGTATTATTATAATTCTTCCGTATCATTATCACATAGTATCCTTCCATATTATTATTATAATACTTGGATTTAGATTTAAACGCTCGTCACAATCTCCCGAAATATTTTCTATTGTGACCTTAGAGTATTTATAAACATGGATTGTGATACATCAACTTATTGTAAATAAAATATACATCAGACTAGGCTGTATGATCTAAGAGTTATGCCTCCTTGTATTGGTAAATCTTAGTAAAACAACAACAATCAATGTCAATGTCAAAAAATATTCTTTTACAATCCAATCCAAAAACTCTGTCTACGCAAAAAAAGTATTTTATACTTGTCTGCCTCTGCTCTGCTTGTCTCATGTCGTGAGTCGTTCATAAGCTTAACGGTTTTAATTTCAAATACAAATAAATTATTACTATAATAAATTGTGTTATCATTCGAATTAGGAATAGATAGAAAGTTTATTCAAGATTTAGTCGAATTGCGGTATTTTATATTACATGGAAAAAATTGAAGCGATAACGTATAAAAACTTCGTTGATAGCAAATATATCTGTTCTTTTTAGAATGGACTCAGAGCTACCCAGTAAAATGGCTCACTTAGATATAATGGAAATAGATAAACCTGTCACAGAAATTTCTGATAATGATGATCACGTTAGTGCGACCACGTCACGTGTTTTAAGGAAAAGAAAATCTTTGGCTGCTGAAACAAGTAAGCTTTCTAATAGAAGAGTAAGCATGAGGCCCCGTAAGCACACCATTAAAGAAGATGCAAATCCTAAACAAATTGAAGCTTTATACTTAAATAAAAAAGTAAAAAGTTTGTCACAGACTCTAGAAACTATTTATGAAGAGCCCAAGTCAAATAATTCTGGCACTGAGATGAACTTAAGTGGTAGAAAAGTCAAAAGACTGTTGACTTTTCAATTAGGAAGTCATTACACGAAAGACAAAATTAAAAAAAGAAGAGCTAAAATCAAAAAACTTCTTGGAAATAAATCATTTTTAAACAGAAAAAAGATACCTATGCAAGTATTTCTTAAGACAATTGAATGCCTTGATTTAGATGAAGTTGTACATATTGAAAGTAAAACGATTGACAGTGCTGTATAGTACAATGTGAAGAGATTACCCTTTGGTATTAAATGACTTAATTTTTATGGATAAATCATAAGACATAAGTAATTTAATGTGAAGCTTATAATTAATATGTTTTACTGAAATATCTTACAATTACATGTGTTATTATTTACATATCATTTTAAGACAAATATAATCTGTAGTATTTTACTTTTTTAAAAATAATTATGTATTCTCATAATTTAATAAGTTTTAGTATTTATTTCAGACATTAATTTAAAACTTTGGTTCTTTGAACATTATAGTTCTATACACTGAACATAAAAAGTAATGAATTAAATTTTTTGCATGTATATAATAAATACATTAAATATCAAATTTGAAACTAAGCCAAATTTTTTAATAGAACCCTTTTTACTGGAAACAAGGTATTCCATCTGTCCTCGAGGCTGGCAATGCATCTGCATTTTGATTCTTAATTGAAGATAAATGTAGATGTCTATGGACCATAGCATCCACTTACCATCAGGTGGACTGTATGCTCATTTGTCTCCTTTATTCTATAAAAAAGCCACAGTAAAAATATATAAAATTTACTTAAAATTCTTTAAAAATCAATTGGCACACAAACCAGATGTTACAGGTACTAAAATAATTAAGAAGCTTATAATGGTCTAAATATGACCAGGAACAAATAAATGTAATAATAATAATAATGTCCTCCAGACCGAATTTCGTCATGGCGGCCTGCCTCAACGGAGGCTAGCCATCGGCGCAGGACAGGATTATAGTGCCCTAGTGTATGCGCAAGCACAGGTGACCTCTCTATTCCCTCAATCTCATAATCCGATGGGACGGTAAACTGACATGACCGGAGAGAGATCAGGCGCAGGACCAACTGCTAAACGTGCTTTCCGAGGCACGTGGGAGAGACACCGCCATCTTCCTGACTCCAAGCAGCTACTGAGAATTTCTGGACAGAAAAACTCAATAACTGATTTTTTGGCCCGGCCCGGGATAAATGTAATGAATGTGTAAAAGCTTCATTTCATATTTTTAATTACTTATCATCAAGTGGGATGGAAATGGGCATTGTTAAATTTTTCCCTTAAACTGAAACAATGAATTGAGATTCTTCAATAATTTTTATTTAATTAAGTACAAAAAGGGAATGCTTACTCAATTGTTAACTGTACAAATAGTGGATTTATGGGGGCAGTTATCATATATCTTTATAAGACTTGTACTACTTTGATCTTCATCGAGCTTAATACAAACACAGCGAGGCTTCTCTTCACCAGGAGTATAAAGCTGCCTTGGTACACCAACCCAGTCTCTCTTGATACCACCACTGCAATGAATTATAATTTAAATGTTTTTATATGTTCACCTGTTACTGTTTTTAATTTTAACATATATCTTAACTTAGAAAATATAGAGCCTGATTATACTCTTAAAATTATCTTAGTTTATGTGATTTTGTTCGTGTTTGTGTGTCGTGACGGTTCGACAAAAAATGAGATTGACTTCATTATGACGACCAGATGTGAACTGTTCAGTGATCGCAAGGGTGAAAACTGGCAGCGATCACTGAATGGTTAGAGGCACACTGAACCTAAATGTTAAGTTGGAGAGGTCTCATCTAATGAAGTCAACGCTCCGTCCACCTCTTGCTCTAATCCAGAATCCCAAAACCTTTCAGCTCGAGTTACGTAACCACTTTCAGTGCCTAGAATGACAAGCTCGTGGAAACTGTCCATGCGGTCGGAGCTAAGTTCTGCAAGACCGGCCGCAGAAGAACACAAAAGCTCTCCGACCACACTCTTAATCTCATGGCTGTTAGACGGGAGATGAGGCTGCAATTGTCAACAGATTTGACAGCATACAGGCAACTGAACAGACAGATCTCCAAATGCATGCGGCGAGACTTACGCAAATTTAATACTGCTCGTATTGAAGAAGGGATTGAGCAGAACCAGGGCTCCAAAGTCTTTGCCAGAGATCTGTCTGCCAGTAAGAGCCAACTGTCAAAGCTGAAGACTGAGTGTGGCAGCATCGTTTCCGGGACACCTGAGATTTTGAGTGAGATTGAGAGGTTCTATCGGCAGCTGTACACATCATCGTTGGAGCAACACGCAAGTGTAACGATCCAAGAGCGGGTCTTATCCGGCACTATTCCGATGATATCCCGAACGTCAGTCTGAGCGAGATTAGAATGGCTCTCCAGCACCTTAAAAACGGCAGGGCCCCAGGCGAGGATGGAATTAACGCGGAGCTTCTGAAAGCGGGTGGAACACCGGTACTTGAAGTCCGTCAGAAGCTCTTCAATTCCGTCTTCCATGGTGGCACTACTCCGGAGGCGTGGAGCAGAAGTGCGGTGGTCTTGTTCTTTAAGATAGGCGACAACGCTCTCTTGAAGAACTACAGACCGATTTCCCTTCTGAGCCGCGTCTACGTGCTGTTTTCGAGAGTCATTACGAATCGTCTCGCACGCAGACTCAATGACTTCCAGCCTCCCGAACAAGCCGGTTTCCGAAAAGGCTTCAATAACATAGACCACATACATACCCTGCGGCAGATTGTGCAGAAGACCGAAGAGTACAATCTGCCACTTTGCCTGGCGTATGTCGACTATGAGAAAGCCTTTGATTCCGTCGAAATTTGGGCAGTGCTACAGTCCCTTCAGCGGTGCCAAGTTAACTGTCGGTATTTCGAAGTGCTGAAGTGTTTGTACAGTAGGGCTAAGAAGACTATCCGAGTACAGAACCAGAGTACGAAACCTATCCAACTGCAGAGAGGTGTAAGACAGGGTGATGTTATTTCCCCGAAACTCTTCACCGCTGCATTGGAAGACGTTTTCAAGCTACTGGACTGGAAAGGATACGGTATTAACATCAATGGCGAGTACACCACTCACCTTGGATTTGCCGACGATATAGTCCTTATGGCAGAATCGCTGGAGGACTTAAGCACTATGCTCAATGACCTCAATAGTGCCTCCCAACGGATAGGTCTTAAGATGAACATGGACAAAACAAAGATCATGTTTAATGTCCATGTCACACCTATGCCGCTAGTTGTTGGGAGCACTAAGCTCGAAGTTGTTGACGAGTATGTTTACCTGGGACAAATAGTCCGGCTAGGTAAGTCCAACTTCGACCGAGAGGTCAATCGACGGATTCAACTAGGCTGGGCAGCGTTCGTGAAATTACAACACATCTTCTCGTCAGGTATACCTCAAAACCTGAAAACTAAGTTGTACAACCAGTGCGTGTTGCCAGTGATGACATATGGAACTGAGACGTGGTCCTTCACTGCTGGCCGTATGAGGACGCTCAAAGTCGCTCAGCGAGCTATGGAGAGGGCTATGCTCGGAGTTTCTCTGCGTGATAAACTTAGAAATGAGGATATCTGCAGTAGAACCAGAGTGACTGACATAGCCCAACGGATTAGTAAGCTGAAGTGGCAATGGGCCGGCCATATAGCTCGAAGAACCGACAACCGATAACCGATGGGGAAGAAAGGTTCTCGAGTGGCAGCCTCGTACCAGTAGACGAAGTGTAGGGCGACCCCCCACTAGATGGTGTGACGACCTGGTAAGACATGCAGGAAGTCGATGGATGCAGGTGGCTCAGGACCGTGCTTTGTGGCATACCTTGGGGGAGGCCTATGTTCAGCAGTGGATTTGTAAAGGGCTGTAATGATGATGATGATGTGATTTTGTGTATATTTTTATGTTTGTACATTAGTCAACTATTTCACCTCAACTCAAATCTGAAATTTATTCAGCTAGAGGAAAAATATTCTTACGTGGTATCAGTAAACTAATAAATTAATGCTGAAATTTCACTAATTTTCTTGTCTGTGAAGAGATGAAATTACATGGTTCTCAAACCTATTTCATTCAAGGCTTGATTGCAATGAATGTATTATGAATAAGTTTTCATAGATTAAAACTACTTTTATGGATTTTATTGCATTTAATTTATTTTATTTTTAATACCTGACATTTTGTGTGCTTTCCAGCACCCTTGGTCATGGGAGTCCGAGGTGAGGTTGGGGCCGTCTAGGATATGACCACTAACTGCAGACTTCCCTGCAATCATATCCTAGTGATCATAATATCTTAGACGGCCCGATGATATGTGTGGCTATTGAAATTAAAAAATATCCTAATTTCAACAGAGACGGAGGATGGGTATTACCACCTGCTTGGGAACTTATAATTAATAAAATTAAAACTAAACCCAATCATAACACTGCAAGACTTCAAAACACAGTTCATTCTGTGTAGATTGGACCAAAAACAATAATTAAAAAGCTGAAGCTACTCCGGGTTAACATTGAGATAGTGACTTCAGTCCCCCGTGACCATGGGTGCTGGAAGGCATCTGAAACGTCGGGTAATAGAAATAAAATAAATTAAATGCGATAAAATCCGTAAAAGTAGTTTTAATCAATGTGTAGTGTTCGCGTAAATATAGGAAATAAGATTTCACTTAAATTTATTTTGTAGATTTTAGACCTTAAAGTTAATTCAGTACTATTTACTAATTGGGAGTTGATATGAAGAACAGACCACATCCTACCAACGCCTTTTTTCATTATTATGTAATCCTACGTTAGCCCATGACTGGACATAGGCTTCTCCCAAAACGTCTTATCTTGGTACTTAGTTGCCTAAATTACCTGAAAATTAGTAGCATGAATAAAAATATAATAGGCCTTTATCTATGAATATGCTGTTCTGCAGTACCGGCCATTTAAAATAAAATAATTTTTGTTTGCCCAAGAATACTACTTTCAAATTAATTTTATTTTAAAAACATGGAAATCTTAGTTCAAAATAAGCAATTTGTTTATTGATTAACGTGACGTTTTCATCGCATTTGATTCTTAAGCCAGCAGGGATATACTAAAAATTCGAGCAATAATGGAACATGAGTACCGTCGTTACGTATCAACGACGTTTACGAAGCGAATACCATCAACGAACATACCACCTGTTATTGGTTTGCCCGCTTCCATTCTGAAAATATCGACCTGAAAAATAGACCCTGTGGTCGTCCGAAAACTAGTCGACAATGACGAATTAAAGGCGATTGTGAATGATGATGATACCTAGTCTACGGCTGAATTAGCAGCAGCTTTCGAGGTTAGCTTCAAAACATAGTTGGTCCATTTTTGTCAAATTGGCAAGGTATAGATTGAGAAATGGGTTCCGCATGAACTCTATGATCGACAGCGCGAAGTACGCATCGAGACGTGCCTTGCCCTGCTCAAAATTTGTTCCAGAGCAGATTTATTCAAGAAGGGCATCCATAAACTGCCACTATATTGGCAAAGATGCATCGATTGCATGGGTGATTACATTGATTAAAGAAATAAAAAATATAGAAACAAAACTATGTTAACTTATTTCATAAAAAAACAGCAACTTCATAGGCAGACTTAAAATAAATATATGGAGAATAAAGTGACATTATGTTTGTTGCTTACAGGCTGTACATACTAGATCTAGAATACTAAACATTAATATGAATATTTCATATTGATTTTTGAACAAAATTTAAAAAACTCAAGTAATCAGAATAATTTGTGAAACCACATTTAAAGTATTGCCTAAAAATAGGTCTTTCTGGAAAACTTGACAAAAATAAAAGTTATAATAAAAATATATAATAATAATAATAAAAGTTAAGATCTTTAGACAAATCAAATGGTAATAAATGATGAGCTCATGGGACATGTGAAACATTTATTTATTCACTTTTAGGTAAAAGTAAATTTATTTATATAAAACCAGAATGTTGTGCGATGAGCATCAATGGGTTATATCCACATATAGAGCTGTTTTTATGGAAGTAATATGTAAAGCTATTTTAAGACAAACTATTCCAGGGTGAGATGACTTGACATTTAAGGGAGATGAATATAAAAATCAGAGAGGTGTAAGTAAATTGAAAAAGTAAGATATATCTTCGAAATAGAGACATAAAATGAGCATAATTTGTGTTGAGAATAGAAGTCCGACATATGTTATAATGCCTGTGAAAGGCGCAGAATTCAAGTGAATTGCCACACTATTACCATGGGCTTTGGGACCTACAATTTTGGCTTTACCCTTTGCCATTTTTTGCATGAGTGTGTTTTCAATTTTCTTCTAAGTTTCCTTGTTTGCCAATGTAATAAGTTTATATTTGTGTTCTCAAATGACACCATAAGACAATGCACCTGGTCAGTATCTATAACAAGATATATACAGTAGTATTCATTATATATATATATATATATATATATATATATATATATATATATATATATATATATATATATATATATATATATGTATAAATATTATACATACTAGTTAGCATATTAAAAAATAAATAAATAATACAAGATCGATCTTAATTATTTAACATCTACCCTTGAGGCCAAATAGATTTAATATGATGAAACATTGATGTTTATTAAAGATTATCTTTAATAAGATTATCGTTAATTATGGAATAGATATTGAATAGAATAAGTGACTAATCACTAAACTGCAATACTCTTAATAAACATAATAAGATAAAGATATTACAGTTTAAATAGCTAAGTAAATAAACATAAACATTAGAATAGCACTATAGTAATAAATAAAGGCAGACCTTATGTAGAGGCTTTCAATTTAGTCTTCAGAATTAAAAAAATTAACTATACATAATGCATATACAATTTTGTATTGCACAAAACCCTTCAGTACAGCTTAACTTAATGCACAATCTACATTTGTTCATTTTATTTTAGCCCATTATTCTATGACTGAACTAAATTTGTTAAATATAAATCTAAATTTGTTTTATTTACACATAAAAACTAGAAAGAAAATAAATTATAAAGACAATTTTTGAAATATCTTATTAACCTTGACTTGGTGCACCACACTTGAGAACCTGAATCTACATTCCAAGCTATATTGCATGGGGGATATTTAAGGTTTTCTTTCTCCGCTTTAATTTTTTCTACCTTACATTGTTTTATACGGTTTTTAACTTCCTTCATATAATTTGTTTCTTTACCTTGATCATCATAATACCTTCCGTTTAAAAACCCTGTAATTAATATATTCAAGATTGTAAATACATTCAATAATATTTAAAATGTCCAAAAGAATTAAATGCCTTACCTACAAATACATATTTCTTTTTATATGTTTGTCTCCAATGCAACAATGTTAACAAGTCATTACAAGGCAAATCTAATATGTGGTCTTTTAAAGGACTTTCATCTTTAAAATCTCCTGTTACAAGTGCTCTTGAACCATCCTTCCCTAAAAAAATTATAATTTGAGTCTACCAAACATTAGCACATACATACAACATAGCTGGCATTTACTAGGTCATACTCTTACATATTTCTTCCATCAAATAGTAGTGCTTACAATGCTATGTTATGGTCTGAAGAGTGAAGACAGCCAGTATGATTACAGACTGAGAAAAACCATCTTAGTCCTCAGAGGTGACGAGGCATCTGTAGCCTTCTGAGTTTGAAGTTAGCTTTAGGTATCCTTGGGCTCACCACTGAACGGGTTGCCGCCTTGTTGTGGAGGGGGGGGGGTCTTAGTATCCGTGGCTTGACCACTGTGGTGAATGACGAGGAACCTACATGGCTGGCTCATCGTGGACTTGGCAAGCCAACTTCGGATGAGTGTTGGTAGGCTGCAACGAGAGGATGTCCTAAGCCCCATACCACTGCAGCTGAGGTGAAGTCGCGGAGTTTTGGCATGGCGATGTGCCACTCCCCCTATCCTCCATGACACTGACGAAGCCACACCGTTGCGGTGGTGTTGGGGCTGCGGGGGAGAAGAGAATCGGTGTTGCGAGGTGCCGCTCTCCCTACGCTCAGCAGCCGAATGTTCGTTGGCGACGGAGCCAAAGACTAGATCCACCACTGGAGTCAGGAAGGCTAGTGCTTTAGTGTGCTCGTTTTTCTTGGCCTGGCTGGAGGCCACGTAGGGAGACGTGCTATGTTTTTGGTGCGCCTTACCTGAGAAGGAGATGGAGGAAGAGTAGTCCTCCCCGAGTAGGCCATGGTGGGGCTGTGGATTTGTGCGAAAGCATTTCCGTCGTCCTACCAATATGTGACAAGGAACACCATATGTAAGTCTGACATAACCCATCCCTGAACCACAAGATGGGTATGCATAATCATTACATCATGTAGAAAAAAAAGGTATCCTTGAGCTGCAGTAGCCACATACCATCAGGTGGACTGTAAATTAGTATGTTAGTTCAGTTTTCAAAAATACTAATATTAGATACAAAATTGAGCCCAACATTTTTGGAATATTTTTTCATAGTCCAAGAACTGGTGACAAAAATGGGCAAGAGTTTTGTAATGACCAATAATTAAATATGATTTAGTATTGAGGGTGCACATGAGTCAGCACCCGCTCGCATGGTTTGGAACAATTGGTGGAAATGTACTTTGATATATGTAAAATTAGACAGTCAACTAGTTTATACTAGTATAAAAAAACATGAGAAAGTGGTGAGACCGCATTTTTATGGAATGCGTTGAGTCAGCACGCCACAGAAGTTGTCGCCGTAGCAATGTCGGTGAAGTTTTGTAAGTGTGTTTTGGCTGAAAATTCAATTTTTACAAAACACTTGTAGAGCATGCTGTAATTTTACATACATCAAAGTGCACCTCCACCAGGTGTTTCATAACCTGACCTTGCGAGTGGGTGATGACTCATGTACAGGGTGTACATACAAGATCTAAAATACTAAATCATTTTGATTGAAGTCAGAAATCAGAATTAGAGATAGTGTTACTTTGCGGAAAAATTTTAGAACTAAATTTACTCATTTCTGTGTAATGAAATAAAATGATGTGTCCTGCCCAGTTTTAAGACCACCTCCCACCAGGTGGTGCTGCTGGGGATAATGAACGCAAGGAGGATGGGAGGGATCATTTTATTTCATTACACGAAAATGAGCTAATTAACTTCTGATAACTTCAATATAATAGATTTCCACAAAGTAACGCCTGATTCTATTAATTAAATCATATTGAATTATTGGCCATTACAAAACTCTTGCCGATTTTTGTCGCCAGCTCACCTGCTATTATAACTTATAACTTTTATAAAAAAGCATTTAACTAACCAATAAAATAGTTGTAAGCTGATCCTTTTTTATAATGCTTGTTACCAATTGTCACATCAAAAACATGCCCAAGCACAGCTAAATACAGTCTGTCATGATCAATGCCGTTGAAATGGCTCAACTCGTCGTGTGATAGCACAACCGTGCTGTGATTCTTATTAATTTCAGAAACAAATGAATTATTATGGTCGTATTTTTTATACAAAATACCCATAACTATTATTACACCAGCTACTATAAATTTATAGTTTAAGTACATTAATAAAATTTCCCTTAAATACATTGCTTAATTAGTAATAAAATAATTACCTATATCACTAAACAAAAATTAATTATTCTACGTTCATTATAAAATAAACACAAACATTTTCACTTTCAGTCTTTCATATCAGTCAACGTCAGTGTCTCAGTCTCTATCTCTAGCAGTAATCTATGGTCAGTGTCACAGACTACTAAGAGGATACTACGCATGTTTATACAAAGGTACTCTGTGGTCAGTGTCACCGATATACGTAGACAGAGAAACCTATAGACAAATTGACACCTTCTTTCGCATTCGTACACGAAAAAGATAGATTTATGCATACGTCTTGCATAGAAATGAGACAGAGCCGAGTGATTGTTTGTCCCTTTCTCCGTGCCGGTTTTTTGTTAAGCAAACTCAACACTTTGCTAAACAACTTTGACAGCGTAGCGATTTAAGGAGCTTACAAGTTGGTTTACGTGAGAAAAAAAGTGTTTTGTGAGCTTAAGATTGGTGAATCTTGTTTATTTCAGTTCTAAGAACAATTAAAATTTTTATCTAAATGTGTTTAAAAGTCATAAAGATTATTGTATAACCTAAAAATTCGTTATCATCCTTTCTCACTCGAGGCCACGCCGATCATTAGTCTATAGGTTTTTCTGTCTACGGCGATATATACCTATACCGTAATCTATGGTGTCACCGTCACTGACCTTTGAGTATTAAACCAAAGGAGACGGCATGTCAAGACAGACCCCTCTGTAAAAGGTACGAAAGTCCGACTCATACTCGTTATATAAAACTAGTTGATCGTGCCAGTAAATCGTGCTTCGACAAAATGCCAAAATGCAGTGTATTTACATGAAAAAAGCAATCAAAAACATCAAGTATAAAAAAGGACAATGTGACTTTTCATCTGTGAGTATTTTTAACATAAAATTAAAGTAATTTTATCATTAAAACTCGTACTTTGTGAATATTATCGTCCAATACCGAGTGTGGCCATCATAGTTCATAAAGTGAAAAATAATCTATTAAAATTTATTTTTTAATTCTATTAAAATTTAAATGAATATAATTTACTACACAACTTATATATATTAACGAAAATATATTTCCTAATAACTAAATCAGTTTGTGATAAATAATAATCACTACATATAGATGTGTAGTGGATTTTGTTAAATGAATTATATATTCAGCTCAATTTCAGCACGATACTGAATATTATATAATAAAATATAATCGATAACTAGTATTTATTAAAATATTATACAAAATACAGGCCAAATAAGTCAAATCGAAACTTGCTACCTCGCAGCAAAAGTGTGCAATTTTCATAAAAATAAACTAGTATCACTGCAACCGAAAGTATTGCACTATAGTGATGGACGCCGCAAACTTGAGCTATCGATAAGTTAATTAACCATGCGGGTTTGTCAACCAGTTTGTAGTTTTTATTTAGATTTTAAAATAAAGTATTACAAAAGTAGTAAATTTTTCTATAATGGAGAAGATAACAAGGTTACAATATTAGACCTTTAAGTACGTAGGTAAAAAGTTTAAACCAAACACATAATTCTAGTTTTTATTTTACATCGATCGGTGCACTATTACCGAAGTTATAAGCGTGGAAAGTTTACGTAGATTTTTAAAATCATCGATTCCATGCGGCCGCGCCGCCATACCGTTCCAGCGCACCGATCATACGTTTGTAGTAATATTTCGCGGGAGAGTTGTTTGCCCTCGTGCGCTCTGGTGTTTTTAAGTATTTAATGATGGAAGAAGGGTTTGAAAAGGGTCAATCTTACAACCTTCCAATAGTCCGTAACATGATGGTGGCGGAATATTTTCTAAGAAACAAAGATTTTGTCGCGACTGAAATACGTATAAGAATAAGATAATATTTTTATAACCTAGGTACCCATTATTACATTAATACTTCTGGGTTTCATTTGCTAACGATAAGAATAGGTATAACAAAATACGTAAACATTCCTTACCTACCTACTTACTATCTACCTCTAACTAGTTTTGTTTTCTTATTCTTCTTAGGTGCACCCTGACCTTTTTGTGGTTTTTATGGTTAAAAAAAAATTCCTGTTGTTTATAAAGAAATTTACTACAAATATACCTTCGGTGCGTAAAAATATGATTTTATCTAAAAATCAGATGTTTTCAATATTAATAGAAAAAGGGTCGCATTATTATTATTATTAAAATCGTAGTTATATATTCTTCAGGCAAGGGATCAATGTCAATATTATCATCTAGAGTAGTAACAGGATCGACAACATATCTATGCTCAATTTCCTGTGAAGTAGTGGCAATTGCATGTGCAATTTTGATAGTAAACATCTTTGTGGTTTTTCTGTATACCGTTTTTGACAAGCAAACTTGTGAGGCAAAACATCTTTTTTTAGTTTGAGCGGACCACCAACTAGTTTGCACTTTACATAGTTTTCCATATCGTTTTCGACCTAGAACGAAATACAAACTTATTTAGTCCATAAAAAAATAAGGAACCTCGTAATTTGTATTCCATCAATATTTAAAATATCGTATCGTATAAACTATGTGATACATAAAAATAGGACAACACTACAAAAACAAAAAAAAAATTTAAGTGCTCCACTTCATAATCAAACGTCTTCCATTATTTGCGGTCCGCAAAGTATGCAGGTTGAACAGCTCTGCGATGTGTTTAGTTTTTGCTCGAAATATCGTAAAAATATAAAAACGTTTGTTAACATATTCCATATCTTAACCTTTATATGCATTATAAACATTTTAAAATTTGCTGCAAACATAGGTAGTTATCTAAACTTACGAACTCACGACAGGTCATTGACTTATCTACATTACATAGATAAGTACTTTACCCAAGTTTGGATGTTTATTTACACTGAAGTAGTTTTAGTAAAATATGTAGGTATTAGGTATTGTTTCTTCTTGAAATTATGATCATTATGCGTAGAAAGGTTCAATGAATCGTTAGTTACTTAAACACTGCGACTCGAGTAGGTAGGTACCTACATGCCTAATAGAAAGCATTTACTAGCAATAACCAAGAGCTATCATGTGAAGGTTATTACTATTTGAATACTTACATCGAAATGATCCTCACAACAATATGCTACCGTGTTTGGTCCTAAATATGTGCTCTTCTCATAGCATTTGTCTATTTTTTTCTGATGGTAGGGTTTCTAGTTCTAGGCACATTAAAAAACAACTTTTCAGGTGTTTTTGTGGCCGTATTTTTACATTGAGGCACAGCACAAAATTTAATAGATGGATATAGAGAATAGATAGCAAGTAGATCCGTGAATGACGGGCACATTTGAGTAAATGTTTTTTAATTTCCTAAGTGCGCGTCGGGTCGCTCGCAAGAAGATGGAAATCGTGACGTCATCAACGATGTCGCTCTCGGCCCGTGGCTTAGACCGAAAATGTTAACTTTGCGCCTTTATATCTCGGTCAGTTTTAAAGATAGAAATAAATTAAAAACACAATTATTCTCGTAATTTTTTGCAGAAATTTTTGGCATATAAAACAAAAAATGGTTATCTTCTCCATTGGTTTGTTTTTACAGATTTCCAAGAGATCCTCGTAGGCAGCACACTTGGATTGTAGATTGTAGAAACCATGAATATGACACTGCAGTACCAATCTTGAAATTGTGGGAGGTATTATTAACTTTGACAACAATATTATCTAAAATATTTTATTAAGTTTACAAAAGCATTAACCTATTAAATTTAAATATATATATATATAAACATAAATAACGCACTTTGAGAAAGTAGTTTGTTCAGAATCGTTTACTGAATCGCTTCCTATCATTTTTAATAGTGGTAATTTTTTATCCCAAAAATAATTAAAACGTAATTACAGTCACACTAAATCTGTACAGTCAAAACAAACTGAAATGGACCGTAACTTAAGGCAATAAGACTTTTAAGAGTGCAGTTTTATTTGTATTATTACTAATTCTGTCACTCAATAAAAATAAAGAAAAATGAACTTTATTTCAAGCACTTTAAAGTCTTTGCGTTCGTAGATTTGTACTGTGACCACAACATTCTTCCGGAATTAGTATAACTAATTTGTTAAATAAAAATTCAGTGTGTGTATTATGATTATAACATAATATACTAATTGGGGTGTCTGAGGGTGTGCGTTCATTACGTTACACATTATATATATATATATATATATATATATATATATATATATATATATATAATATATAGGGTGATCGTGGTGATTGCACAATGTCGTCTACATCGAAAAAAGAAAGCTGGATGTTCCGGCAAAATTCCATAAGTTATCTCGAAAGTCACAATTTGGAAAAAATCCTTATATAGCCCCAACTAGTCCTACTCCCACTGCGAGTACGAGCCAATACTTAGGCCAAGGAAAATTAAAATGAAAAAATGCCTTGACATAAAAAACAATAGCATAAACAGGCTCCACAATTTTGCAAGAAATACTATGCCCTAACACTTAACTATTACTCACCAAAAGCTGATCGCTATGTACGTAAAACTTTTGGAACATATTTGCCTGCACCACGTACGTTGTCTAAGTGGTACACTACCATCGATCGTCGACCAGGGTTTACTCAAGAAGCGCTGACGGCATTAAAATTCGGAGAGTAACCCTGATAAAAAAATTTATTGTACCTTGGTAATGGATGAAATGAAAATTAAGCAATTGACACAATATCATGAGTAGCCAAAGGCCATAACCAAAATGTCTTTTGGAACTTGCATGGTACTCCGTCAATTGTTTTATTTTCATTTCATCTATCACTAATATACCTACAATATAATTTCTTGTCAGGGTTACTCTCTAGTCTAAGTTTTAAAACAGTTAACGCTTTTTTTTGTGTAGCCAAGTCGGCCATAAATTGTACTGTACCACTTTGTTATAGTATGTGATGAAGGCAGACCAATTTCAAAACTTTTGATATTTCGCACATATTGTTAAGCTTTCGGTGAATAATAATGTAAAGTTAAAGCAAAACATCTTTCTGGGGAATACTTATCCCTAGGTAGATGTCACGTTTTATTTTTAAACAGCTGTCTGCTTAAAGTTCACTTTGTTAAACTATTATATAGTGTAAAACTTTTTTGTTTTCCTAATTTATTAAATATTTTCCACATAGTTCATTTAATAACTCTTGAAAATCAACAACTTTTTTAAATAGCGTTTTTGTAATTAAAGCCTTATAATAAAAACAAAAACTTGGTTAACACCATCTAAGACGATAAACTGATAGGACTTTTCTTTTCACAAATCTGATTTTTAAAGTAAGTTAACTAAACCTATTTCGATTTGTTAAATGTTTTAAATTTTATCCTGCATAATGTAAAATAAACCTGTAGCAAAATAATAAACTAATTTTCAATCATTTCTAAGTTTTTTTCCGAAGAACATTTCTAAATACTTAAAAAAAAAGAACTTCAAATAACACCTTGGTATTATTTTTTTTTTGCGCCCGAAGCAATTAAAGGGCTACCCTATACGTAGGGTGGCGGAAAATGCATTACGCATACCACAATAGCCGGTCTATCGTGGTTATGAGGGACTCACTGTCCTACTGGGGACCCTAAGTGATACCCTCTAAAAACCGCCTTTGGGGACAGGCAGCCGGCTGATTAAGCTGTATTGTGCCTTATCGTGAGCGACCCTCTTTTGGGAAAAGAGGGCGCAGGCGGCTACGAGCCGCTGAGGGTGTGCCTACGAAGGCAAATTAATATTAGTTAATATAATAATTAAATTTAATCAGAGTTGGCCTGCGCCGCCAGGAGGCAGTTCAGGTCGTTTGTTAGTTTATTAGGCGGGTCCGAGAGAGAGTTTCTCGGCCTGCGGACTCGATAGCGAGAGGGGGGTGGGGCTGCATAAGTAGCTGCCTCACGAATTAAATGATTTGGGTGCGACTCTGAGGCTTTGAAGAAGTTCTCAGAGAGTTTTTGGAGAAATTGTTGGATTGTGGGGAGCTCTAGGTCCCGATGAAGGTCAGCATTACGGACGTACCAAGGTGCGTTCGCAGCTCGACGACAGAAAAGGTTTTGAACTATTTGGAGTTCATTAATGATTTTAGGGTTGGCGTGGGCAAAAACGGGGCCCGCGTATGACATGACTGGTCGTATACAGACCTTATAAAGGGTACGCTTGTTTCTAAGGGACATTTTACTGTGTCGGCCCAACATACTGTTGAGCCTACTCAGATAGAACCGTGCGTGACGGGTTACTCTTTTGACGTGGGGCCTAAAAGTGAGCCCTGTGTCTAGAGTGACACCTAAATATTTGGCGGTCGTATGCCAGGGGACAGGGGTCCCTAGCATACGTCTTGGTGGAGTGTTTTTAAGACGGCGTCGTTTATAATCGAAGTGAACGGCGGAGCTCTTCTCCGGGTTCACATCGATGCGCTATTTTTTGAACCAAGCTCCTAGGACTGACTTTTGGATCTTGCTCCGTATGAAGGGTAGTGAGATGCCTTTGCAGTAGATAGCAGTGTCATCTGCGAAGAGGGAGAACTGAACACCTTTCGACGGGATGGGAATGTCGTTGGTGAACATGATGTACAGCAGAGGAGCAAGTACTGAGCCCTGAGGAGCACCAGCCTTGATAGTTCGCTGTGAAGATAGCGTGCCTTCGTGTCTAAAACGAAAGGAACGATGCTTTAAGTAGGAGGCCACGAGACGTACTAGACGATCGGGGAGACCTATTTTGTAGAGGTTGTAGATAAGGCCTGTATGCCAGACTCTATCGAAAGCTTTAGCTATTTCGAAAAAGACCGCGATGGTCTTATGACGACGAGGATAGAAACCGCTGAGGATATATTCCACAATGCGGTGAACTTGTTGGGGACATGAGTGTTGGGCTCGGAAGCCGAATTGATGGGGAATGATAAGAGGGTCAACGTCTGTGAGAAACAGTTAGCGCCTCATACGTGTTTGGATGACTCTTTCGAAGAGCTTGCCCATTGCCTTGAGGAGGCTAATGGGGCGATGACTGGAGGGGAGGTTGAGAGGCTTGCCTGGCTTGGGAATTCCAATCACAGTTGCCTCTTTCCACGTAGTGGGAAAGTAACTAAGGTTGAAGCAGGCGTTGAAGATAATAGATAAAAAGGTTAACACCTGCTCAGGAAAGTGTTTTAGGGCTTGGTTGGAGATGCCATCCGCGCCCGGAGCCTTTTTAGGCTTAAGTCCTTTGAGGGATGAAATCTCATCATTGGACACAGAGATAGGTTCGGAGGCCGTAGGGGGTGAGTTCCGGCGGCGGACCTCATCCTCCACTGCCTGGACGTGTGAGGGGTCGACGGGTTGAGAGCTAGGAGAGCATTGAGCGGCAATGCTATTTGCAAAGCACTCAGCCTTTTCCTCGTCCTCGAAGGCAACCGTGCCGTCGGGACGGGAGAGAGGGGGAGTGTGGGTGATAGCGTCTATGCGGAGGGCTCTGGCCATCTGATAGTTCGCTGTATGAGATGGAGAGATATTTTCCATGAGTTTACTCTTTTCGAGGTCTCGAAATTCAGAGAGGCGGAAACGGAGTTCCCGTTGAAGACGATTGGCCGCGCGCCTATATTCGGGGGTGGGATATTTTGCTGCTCTCCGGATAGCAGCTTTTTTGGCTTTTAATAGGTTGCTAATATGTAGGGGAAGCCCACTATTGTTAGCAACCGGGACGACCCTTTCGTTCTCCTTAAGGGAGGATTTAATAAGGGTGGAGAGTGAATCGACCGCGGTGTCGATTTTTTCGGGACTGTTTAAGTCCGACGGTAGGGAGATGGTAGAGTCCTGTGAGTCCAGAGCTTTAGCTAGGGACTCCTTGAATCCCTTCCAGTTAGTGAAGGCTTTCGTGTGTGTTGGGGGAGGTGGCTGATGGCCAAGAATGAGGGAGACCGGTCGGTGATCGGATCCTAGATCGTCTAGTGTCTCGATTGCTCTGAGGTTGAGAGAAACTCCTTGGAGTAACGCAAAATCTAGTACATCGGGGGCGTGATCGGTGTTATCGGGAAAGTGAGTAACACCGAGGGGACTATGGACGGTAATATCAAGAGACTGCGTGATATCGAGCAGTATCTTGCCACTAGGGGACGTAGTACGGCATGTCCATTCAGTATGCTTGGAGTTAAAATCTCCAAACATAATGACTGAATTGCCTAAAGATAAAATGGCCTCAAAGTCTTTTTTGAGGCGATGGGTTCCTGAAGGGATGTAACAGGAGGCTATGAGGATGGACTGATGTCCAGTCATAGCTAGCCTGCATACCGTGGCTTCCATGTTGGTAAGCTGCGGAGTAGAAATGGGCGAGCAATGAAGTGTCTTCTTGTAATAGATGGCCGTTCCGCCGCCTCGGCGGTCAGGTCTGTTGTTACGAAGAAGAGAGAAGTTTTTAATAGAAAGGCCTTTAGTGTCCTTGGTTTTGAGATTAGTTTCCTGTAGGAGGAGGAAATCGGCTTCACGATTCCGAAGAAAGAGTTTAAGCTCTGGGAGGTTATTTCGCAAACCGCGAATATTAAATGATACAAGCGATAAACCCTTAGGTTTGATACGACCGTGAGATTTTGGTAGAGTAATTTGCACTGGCATTGAAGTTAAGTTAATTAAGTTAACTTAACTTACAACGCTAACAGGAGATTATTATGCTCTGCAAGAGCGAGGAGACGTTCTTGGGGGGACTTCGCAGCGCGCAGGTTGCGTGCTACTACCGTGATTTCCCTGATGTCTATATTCCTAATAGCGGAATATAGTGTATTGTATTCATCAGGTGTGGGCTCTGACTCATGGGAGTAGGAGGTTGTCCGCGGTGGGTCTGCCTTTTTGGGGCCTCAGGGAAAGACTGGAGGCTGCATAGGCTTGGAGAAGCCCGGAGGGGGCCGAATTATGCCCTGAGGGGGCCTAGGGGGATCCTGAGAGGGTCGAGTGAAGCCCTGGATGGGCTGAGAAAGGCCCTGACGGGGCCGTTGTTGGAGGGCCGGGAATGTGCGGTCATTTACCGACGGTGGAGCTTGCCTACTGGAGCAAGGTTGAGGTGCGCGGGGGCAACCTCTATAGTTAGCCGGGTGTCCTGTCTGTTTGCACAGGACACATGCGGGCGGGGATTCGGCGTCTTTGGGCCGGTGACACTCTTTAGTGTTGTGGGGTTCGAGGCACTTAACGCACCTGGGTTGAGCGGAGCAGTTGGCCGCCGCATGACCGTATAGTTGGCAGCGGTGGCACTGCGCCGGGAAACCGCGCCTATGTGGGGGCTCTACCTTCACCCTCGACAGGCCACACACTGTGCGTACCTGCCGGAAGTTGGCTTTAGCCTCCGGCACGTTGGATAGGATGACTAAGGCAAGGTTGAATCTCTTGCCCGTTCTACTGTTTATTTTGAGCACGGCTTCCACGGGAAAGCCTTGGGACTTAAGGTCCTCAAGGATTTCCTCGTTGGAGAATTCGAAAGGGACGCCTCGGATGACGGCCCTGACTTTACGCTCTTCCGGGAGAGCGTAAGTGTGATAAGAAACTCGTTCGGCTGTGAATAGCCTGGTGAGTTTGCGGAAATCTTCGATCGAGCTGGGGATGATTTTGATAGCCTCCCCGAGGTTGACGGCATGGTCGTACTTGATTCCTGCGTCGTAGCGGATTTTCGACAGCTAGGTAAATTTTGCCTTGTCTCTTAGGAAGACAGGGGGCGGGACTTGCTTCTTAGCAAGGACTGGAGCACATCGAGAGGATGGTTTTGTTGGTTTTGGGATGTCTAGTGACATAAGTGGGACGGCGGGAGCTGCAGAGGTTGTAGGAGCGGCAGGGGCCGATGAGGTAGAGGGGGTACGTTTTAACGCGGCGCGCTTACCGTTGCGCTTGGAGTTAACGGTGGTAAATGTAGACTCCCCGGTTCCGTCGGAGTCATAGGACTTCGATGAACCGGAGCCTGAAGTGGTGGCGGGCCTCTTCCGGGAGGTTGGCGTCGAGGATTCGGACCATACGTATTCCATTTCTAAGGGGGCAGAAGACTCAAGGCAAAGGAGTTCCTCGTTTCGAGGTATGTCGCGATTACTGGCGGCGGATGGTGTGCCTGAGGGGCAGGGAGGGGAGCCTGGGCGGCGATGGCGGCGAGAACCGTCTCATTGATATTTAAACCATATTGGTTTATGATGGCGGCGAGGGACTCAGATAGGCTATGTGTGGCCATTTTGGGGCAGTAAGCTAAGCTCGGTAACGATGAGGACGGGCCCCTGTTCTCGGTAGAACAGGGACTTGAACGCGAGACGTACTACGAGACAATACACGTTATGATAATGCAAGAACAACAAGAAAATAAAAGAGACAGTACAAAAAAAATTGAAAATGAAAAAAAAATGAAAATGAAAAAGCGGAAGTCAGTCAAACCTCCCTGCCCGAAGACAGGGGGGCAAGAACTGTAGCGTGAAAGTGACTCACCAGCCTCAACGCTGTTCAGCGTGAGCAGGACAGCGGAGGCGCGTGAGCGAGACAGCACTACCGTACCGTACGAGAGCGCGGACCACCTGGAGGCGACCGTCCGAGAACGACGCCACCGGCGGAGTGAGCACTGCGTCGGTGCTGTACAGCGCGAGCGGGACAGCGGAGGCGCGAGAGCGGGAGAGCACTACCGTACAGGGAAGAAAGCGCGGACTACCTGGATGCAACCGCTCGGAAGCGATGCCACGGGCGGAAAGGTGCCTTGGTATTATTTATCTATGTATTACTTATAATCAAATAAAAACTTAAGCGGACTATGGCGATTTGTTTATCGATAAAAAATATCGACATAGTCCACGCCTTACGTTGCTTACGCATTTAGACAGCGCGATCAGTGTATCGACATGTGTACAATTTGATGATATGCGTAAACGCGATGAACACAAACACAAATGCTATAGTGTGCGTTTATAGTGACGCGATTTAATTTTGCATTTGTAGTTAAGTATACAGTTGTGTGGTTTTTTTGCACCCCCCTGATGTTGACAGAATTTTTGTTTAGGAATTAACGCGCATGGCCTCTCCAGTTGGTTGAATACTCAAAGTCACTGACAGTGTTGCCAGTTAGCCTAGACTATCTAGTATATATATATATATATATATATATATATATATATATATATATATATATATATATATATATATATATATATATATACTAATCTATGGTCTAGACCTATCCGAGTCGTCAAAAATCTAATATCCCTATATCCCTATAAAGTTTATTTTTAGACGTTGTCAGACCCACCTTAAAACTTTAAAAGTCCGATTTTCAGACACAATAGTAAGACAATAGCTATGAACTATATGTAGTCCACGCGACAACGAGAGGGTTAATCAAACTTATTTTTAATTAAAAGGTCATATTAAATAAACGTGTTTTGTCTGCTTATTATAAACATTTCACAAATTGAAAGGAAATATTTTACTTACAATTACAACTAAAGTGATCAACGAAGTAGAAGAACATAATTTATTCGTCATTCGCGAATAAAAGAACCCCCTTCTAAAATGTCTCTATAATAAGGTATTACACCCATTTTCAAATATTGTTTTAAATTAATCCTAGTGTAATAATGAACCACAGTGGCGAAGCCTCCATAGAAGCCGAAAAGATGGGCTTGCCCTATCAAACAGCTCTATCAATAATATCAACTAATAAAATAACTCGTTAACTGTTTCAAACTAATTAAAATTTCCCGAGCGCTCCTTTGTTCTACACAGGTCATGACCTCGTAGCCTTAGCGATACTGCTGTCTTATAAAAGGTGTTGAATTGAGCCATTAGTCGCCTCCCTCGCACGCGTGGGCTTTTTACCGAGCTTTCGAGAAGACGATCGTTCCCTTTCTAATCTGTGTCAAAATGTTCTATAGTGAATTATAACTACGAAATATTTATAAAGCAATTACTATGGAACCAAAAGCCAGGCTTTGGTATTAAGTTGTCAAGTGCGGGGGCGCGCGGCCGATACGTTTGCAAGTTCACTTCACATTTCAATATTTACTCTGTTGTGTTTAGCTTAAGCGAATGAATATTGCGAGTTGAAAATTTATGCTTTTTAAAAGATTTTTAGTGAAAATGTAGGATAGTAGTGTTCCTTGTTATGAATTGAAGTGTGTTAAAGTGCTTATCAGCGAGGAAAGGGTAAAATCTTTAAACTTTTTAATAAGTTGATAACTTGTACTATTAGTGCTGCATATTCTTTTTCGGCGACAAAATAGCTTGGAATACTACTGGATATGATGATCTAAATAATTTATCAGGAGCCATTAAAAGGCATATGAATTCTCTAAAACACATGAATGCGGTAATTTCATTTCGTAATTTTGAAAAAACTGGGATTGGAACATCTTTGTCGCGCCAGATATCCGAGTAAATTACAAAACACAACATGCGTGTTGATCACAACCGTAGTGTTTTTCAAAGATTAGTCGATATTGTTTGCCATTTAGTACAACAAAAACTTCCTTTCAGAGGTCACGATGAGTTAATGCAGCATCAACAAAGCGAGAAACACATTATTCATTCTGTCGCTGATGTAATGAAAACTCGCATTGAGTACAATTAAACCGTTTACCAACATTTTACGCGGGCGTAATCAAATCTTTCCTTAAGATAGAGAGATGATTCTATTTAGAATATAAATATATTTTTTTAATTTTGTACATAGTTTGTTTGTACTTTGTTCATGCTTTTCTTTTGTTCATGCACTGTATTGTAAATAAAGATTTTTTTCTTTTGCTCAAGCAAACCCAAACGGCTTCTTTCAAAGCCACCGAAAGTATGCAATTGCTTTGTTAAACACGTCCTCGACAGCACTGAATATGAAACTGAAGAGTGGAGACAGATCAAGATTGGTGTATTGTTATAATACTGCTAAAAACAACAAAACTATATCTTGGGTTGCCCTAGTTTGGAGCCCTAGCTTCGCCATTGATGAACCACTATGGTTTTTATAAAAAATTAAAGAGAATTGTGTCATAAAAATTCCTTTTAATCTATCGTTTAATAAATTTTAAAGTTAATTAAAGTTTTACTACACTACACAGCTACACAGGCTCCGCCCACACAGCCGTTCTATTATGTATGTATTATAGTATTCTATGGCCTTTAGCATTATCCCCTTAAGATTCCCTTCCGGACCTTAAAACATAAATTAGGTTATGTGACATTGTAATCAATAATCATAGATAAACATAACTATAATTCATAAAAGATAGCTTGATCTCTGCGACAGCTGTCAGTAAAAATCACGCCTATGAAGTCCTGGATTTCTTAGTAGTACAGACAGTACCTGTCAATGTCATACTTTATGGGCATGCCGACCTAATTAGTGCAGTTACAGTTGCAGTTAAAGTGTAGTTTGCTAAACAAAAAAACCGGCACGGAGAAAGGGACAAACAATCACACCGCGTATAATAAGATAGATAAGACGTATGCATAAATCTATCTTTTTCGTGTGCGAATGCGAAAGAAGGTGTCAATTTGTCTATAGGTTTCTCTGTCTACGATAGTAGGTAAGTCCCGCTAAGGACAATATTTTTTTTAAATATATATATATATATATATATATATATATATATATATATATATATATATATATATATATATATATATATATATATATATATATAACTTCACATTACTATGTTCTTATCCAAAAATAAAAAAATATCAACAATAAAAATATCGAATTATTTGCCCTTCATACACATGATTCGATATTTTTCCTACTCCCTAGGCGTAGTCCCATAATCATGGAAGACAGCTTTCATGCACCCGATCCCTAAAATAGATAACCACTCTTATCCGTCCAACTATAGGCCTATCGCCATCACCTCCTTGTTCTTAACTCATAAATGGGCGAAGGCAATAGAGTCCAAGGAGGAGGCGTTGGCTGTAAGCTTGGACATAGCGAAGGCCTTCGATCAGGTTTGGCACAAAGCGCTTCTTACGAAGCTTCCTTGTTATGGGCTTCCCGAGAAATTGTGCTATTGGATCACCAGTTTTCTTGCAGATCGGAGCATCATTTTACGTGGTAGAGCCACGTCGCAACTATAATATTATGGTTGTAGCATGTATGGTAGTTGAGTCGGCTTGGCCGGGGAAGGACCACGCTCTCACAGAATAACCAGCGTAAAATAGCAGCCTAATACTGCTGTGTATGGTGAGTGTAGAGATCCGGAGACCCTTTTTTACTGGAAACGAGGCAGTCCATCATAGTCCTCAGGGGTGACAACGTATCTGCGTTTAGATTCTTAATCGAGGATAAATGTAAACATCAATAGGCCACAGCATCCACTTACCATCAGGTGGACTATGTGCTCGTTTGTCACCCTAATTCTATAAAAAAACAAGGTCGTAGTAGACAGTGAATGCTCCGATTACAAGCTCATTAACACTGGTGTTCCAAAAGGCTGCGTGCTATCACCAACGCTGTTTCTTCTGCATATCAATGACATGTTGGAAACCGGTAATATTCCCTGCTATGCGGACGACAGCACTGGTGTTGCTTTATACACCGGCCGTACCAATATTTCTTGGGAAAACGTCGTTGAGTACCGGGACAAATTCGTGTCTGAAGTCAAAACTTTGTTGAACAAAGTGTCTGACGGGGGGCGACTAAATCTAGTCCAGTTCAATCCACAGAAGTCACAAGTTTGCGCGTTTACCGCTAAAACGAAGCCCTTCGTCGTATCTCCTGTGTCAAGGCACTCGCCTTGTTGTCTCAGCCAGTATCAGAATCCTCGGCGTCGACATATCGAGTGACGTGCAGTTTCATGGTCACTTGGAAGAGAAGGCCAAATTGGCCTCTAAAAAGCTTGTCGTGCTCAGCAGAGCGGGACAGTATTTCATGCCGGCACACCGCCTGCAACTTGTACAAGGCGCAGGTTCGGCCGGATATGGAATACTGTTCCCATCTCTGGGCTGGGGCTCCCTAGTGCCAGCTCTTTCGAATCACAGAGCTGTTCGAATCGTCGATAACCGAGCTCTTTCCGATCGGGTTGACTCACTGGCACTGCGAAGAGATGTTGCATATTTTTGCGTATTTTATCGCATTTACCACGGGGAGTGCTCTGAGGAATTGTTCGGATTAATATCAACCGCGAAATTTCACCATCGCACATCGCGACAAAACTCGATACCATGACTGGCGGTCCCCCTCAGTGCGATTTAAAAGAAGTTTTCTTCTAGCACAACTTCCTTGTGGAATCGACTATCACCAGTGATTTTTCTGGAACGATACGTCTTAGGGATCTTCATGAAAAGAGCCTACTCCTTTTTAACCCCTCAGCCCTCAAGCGGTCGAATCCAACCGCGGCGCTATTCCGTCAAAATTTAAGCGTAACTGCGCACACCCACAGCACTTTAAACCATTAATACTTACATTTAGAGACTACTTTAGTAGAAAGTATAGTAGTATAAAGAAGTTTGACATTATAGAATCAATATGAAATTTTCTATCCTCTAGTGCAATAAAAAGTAAAGTTATCTTATGGATAATTATTTATAATCTACATTAATTTCGTATGCCATTTTCGCGTGAATGTTACTGTGTTGTTCATGGGTGGCGGTAATCACTTACCATCAGGTGAGCCGTGTGCTCGTTTGCCCCATAACCTATATACAAATCCATTAAGAAGAGACGAAAGAAACTGAGTGCACAGCAGTTTTGAGTTTTTTATTAGAAAAACGGTCATTCTTTACGAGTTTGGATACATTCAACTAATTGTAAACAATTTTATAATTCTTATAAAAACAGAAAAAGATTCAATCTCTACTTTCTAGGGTGAAATATAGATTTACTGGATTGATGCAGTACTATATATCGCTGCGCCTCGTTGGTCTAGTGGTTGTAGTAGTGCGATTGCTGATCATGAGGTCCTGGGTTCGAATCACGGATCGGTCCAAAAAATTAATTATTGAGTTTTTCCGTCAATAATTCTTAGTAGTTGCCCGGAGTCAGGAAGTTGGCGGCGTCTCACCCCCGTCCCTCGGAATGCACGTAAAGCCGATGGTCCTGTGCCTGATCTCTCTAGTCGTGTCGGTTTACCGTCCCATCGGATTATGAGAGTGAGGGAATAGAGAGTGGACCTGTGCTTGCGCATACACTTCGGCACTATAATCCTGTCCTGCGCCGATGGCTAGTCTCCGTTGAGGCAGGCCGCTGTGGCCGAAATTCGGTCTGGAGGACTTTATTATTATCGATCTCCATTAACGCTCCTTTTAGAGTTTTAAGATGCGGCATCGTCTGATCGCAAGATGCCGCTCTTTTGTTTAAATTGTGAGGTGGCGACGTACTATCGCTGTCGTATCCAAAATTACGGCTTTTTGAATTTTGTTCCTCACCCTCACTGAAATGCCCAGCTTAGCTAAATTGTCAGTAAGGGATTTAGGAACAACTCCCGCGGTAGAGACAATCAGCGGGACGATAAGTACCTGCTGCTGTCGCCTTAACTGTCGGATTTCTTCAGCTAACCGCTGGTACTTAATCAACTTTTCAGTGCTGTACTTCTGCACATTATGCGAGTTTGGAATGCCAATATCCAACAACCACGTCCGCTTCTTCTCCTTTTCTACTAATATTATGTCCGGTCGATTATGCTCAACGGTCCGGTCAGTTAAAACTGACCTGCCCCAATAAAGTTGGGCCGAATCATTCTCGAGTACCGGGGATGGTTTATATTTCCAGTACGGTCCTGTCTCCTTAAGGAGACCGTGTTTTACTGCCAGCTCTTGGTGCAAAATTTTTGCCACGTAGTCATGGCGCTGGGTGTACTCGGTTCCAGCAAGAGCCTGGCAGCCGCCAGTTATGTGCTGGATGGTCTCTGGCTTTTGATGAACCGTCGGCACTGGTCATCTTCGATACCCGTCTTGACAATGTACTTAAGATAATTTTTCGTAGGCATAACCTGATTCTGAATCGCCACCATGAATCCCTCAGTTTCAGCAAAGATCTCACCATGTCTGAGCCAGTAGTGCGACGCTTCAATGTCGACATGTGGTTGACTCCGCTCATTAGCGAATCGACCGTGAAGAGGTTTTGAGGCCTATTGCTGGAATTTGGCTTCTTTGTATTCAGCGTCAGTCTCTAACGGTGGGAAATTGCCGGCATGAAGGAGATTGAGCATTGTTAGACATGGCCACAGATCGACATGGCCTAGTCTGGTCACTCTAGCCACAAAGCACCTTTGTATAGCTTGCTACGTATTTATTTATATATGCCTTTGTGTACTCCAGTGTACTCTAGCTAGTGCTTTTGACTTTAGGCGGGAGCTTGGCCGCCGACGTATTGTCACTCCTGTTTTGTCGCTTGAATAATGGTTTGAAGTGGCTTTTGATTCGTAAAAGTGATGCGATTTTGTGAATTAAGTGTCTTGCGTGTGTACTATTAGAGAAAACGACGAAACAAGTGCTTGATGTTTATATAAACCTCAAGTTGTTTTGATGCTTGGGTGGCTGTCGTCGTCAGCTATCGGAGGGTTTAGCTGTCGTAAAAAACTCCCAAAAACTTCACAACGTGATGCATCAGCACATTTTGAAGAAAAAATATATAAAAAAAGATTACGAAAGAAATAATAGGCTCAGAAAGGCTAGAACCCAGAGCCGTAAAGCCAGTTAAATAAAAAATAGCCAGTCCTAGGCATGTCGATTCACTCTTAAAAAATCGATTTCTTAATCGATTTGAATCGAAGGTACTAGAATCGATTTTCGATTAATCGTGACATTTTCAAACATGAAATTTCAAGAATTTGTAATTTTTTCTTTAATTGAACTTTAATTTTTTTAAATAAAATATTAGTAATCTTTTTAATTAAAATTACTAATATTTAACCACTTTTAAGCCTGAAACGCTTGTGTTAGGAATGGTTCGCACATACGCCACTCGATCCCTTTTTTTTTACAAAGTAATTCCATGTATCACTTTAATTTCACATTTTAGGCTAAAAATAATAACAATTCTTTAACAAAAGTGCAAGCTGCAAGGTATATTTCTCGATAAATCTGTTTCAATCTAGGTATTTAAAATGTACTCTGTACTTACAGCCCACAGTATGTATGTTTTTGATAATAAAGTAAATTCACAAGTCACCGTTCAAACAGGTTCACAGCTATAATATTATATTGTAGTATATGTAGTCTTTGTTCACAGCATAGATTAAGTTAGACCAACATTCCACCGGTAAGATTAGAATTAGAATTTTAGAAAAGAAAATGAAATAACAACTTTTCGATATTGTTGGATGCGTTCATAAATATTTATATTATTCAAATATATATTGTGTTCAAATTATCAACCAAGTCCGTCCGGTCCGGTCTGTCCGGTTGTTTTGCGTCCCCCAACAGTAAAAAATTAAAAAAAATGCGGTATCTTACCCCAGCCAGTTTGGGTATTTTATCGCTAGTTCTTGAATCAGATGAATCAGTCCGATTCGAGAGGTTTTTGGATCGATTCAGTGAATCGATGCGGTGCTCACAACCGATCTAAAAAATCGATTGTTTTACTCAAAACAATCGATTTTTCGATTAATCGAATTTAGATCGACATGCCTAGCTAGTCCTTTGTGTCGTCAACACAGAATACATTTACCGTCGTCAAATGTCAAATTGGAATAAAATAAAAACAACCAATTTTTTATATTTAAATAAAATGTATGTAGTTATGTATTAGAATTTTCTTTTCGTTTACCTAAATGTTTGCTTTTTTCAGTTATTTTTATAAAATGAGAATAACGCAGCAAGTGAGACATTTATCACGATTTTCAGCGCCAAGGCGCGTTGTAGTGTCTGGCTTAGGAGTAGTTTCCCCTATTGGAACTGGCACTAAACTAGTTTGGGACAATCTATTAAAAGGATGTTGCGGTATTGTTTCTCTCAAAGAGTCGGAGTATTTAAATTTGCCTTGCAGAATAGCTGGACTAATTCCAGTAAAAAAGGACAGCAACCTCTTGAAAGCATTATCGAAATCCAATTTGAAATCTATGGCTCCAGCTACTTGTTTAGCCCTAGTTGCTACTGCTGAAGCATTGTTAGATGCCAACTGGGTTCCAGAGACAGATACTGATAAAGAAATTACAGGAGTAGCATTAGGAATGGGAATGATAAATCTAAAGGATGTTTGTGACACTAATGATGCATTAAAAATAGGGTACAATAAGGTCAGCCCTTTTTTTGTGCCAAGAATCCTGCCAAATATGGCTGCTGGTCAAATAAGTATTAAATATGGTTTTAGGGGTCCAAACCATGCTGTATCAACTGCTTGTGCCACGGGAGCACATTCAATAGGTGATGCTTATAGGTTTATTAAACATGGTGATGCAGATGTTATGGTATGTGGTGGAGCAGAATCCTGTATAAGTCCTCTAGCTATTGCTGGATTTTGTAGGCTAAGAGCGTTGAGCACATCATTTAATGATGAACCTGAAAAAGCTTCTAGACCTTTTGATAAAAGGCGTGATGGGTTTGTAATGGGAGAAGGTGCAGCTGTGCTAGTCTTAGAAGAATATGAACATGCATTAAGGAGAAATGCAAAAATTTATGCTGAAATATTAGGTTATGGATTGTCAGGTGATGCAGCACATATAACCGCTCCTAGGGAAGATGGTAGCGGTGCTCTGTTATCAATGAGAAGAGCTCTACAAGATGCCAACATTGAAAAATATGAAGTAACTTATGTTAATGCACATGCAACATCTACACCTATTGGAGATAGTGTTGAATCTAAGGCCATAAAAAATCTTTTTGGTGAGCATAGTTCTAAAATATCAGTTTCTTCCACTAAGGGTGCACATGGACATTTACTCGGAGCTGCTGGAAATTTAGAGGCTGTATTCACTATATTAGCATGTTACAAAGGAATTATACCGCCCACATTGAATTTGGAAGATCCTGTTGATGAT
This sequence comes from Parnassius smintheus behrii, assembly GCA_036936625.1. NCBI lineage: Eukaryota > Metazoa > Arthropoda > Insecta > Lepidoptera > Papilionidae > Parnassius > Parnassius smintheus. The sequence goes on from JAUPFT010000011.1 coordinate 38,959,577, forward strand.
CTACATTATGTTGCAAAGGTGCCTGAAAAATGGGAAGCTGCAAGAAGAGTGGCACTTAAAAATTCATTTGGATTTGGTGGAACAAATGCAACTCTTTGCATTGCACAAATCTAAATCAGAAATCTGATTAAAAAAATAAAATTACAGATCATAAATAGAAAACGAAAATTGTATGTTGACTAGAGGTGTAAAAGTAACAAAGAAATGCATACCCATATGTATTTGTTACTATCACAATTAGTACTTGTAATTATCATATTGTTACATTACTCGTTACTTTTGATACCTCATAACATGCTATGTATGTTAGAGCATCGAATGAAGACATCGCGACCTCACAACTTCTGTAATTTGTATAAAACATATTTATACATTACATACCAGATTGAACCAGACTTGTGTTAGTATTTCTAAATATAATTTGATTTAATAGGTAAAGTGTAAATAAGTGTAAATAATAATAAATCGAATATAAACAATTAACAATATTTGATAATTACCAGCTTTTGTTAACCACGAAACAAATAAATCTCATTAGAGCAGCTTTATTATAATATATTTTTAAGACAAGATCAAAAAAAATATGCAATAATAAAATACAAAAACATACATATATTTCTAATTTGTAAAAAATACTTTCTTAGCTTGTTTCTGTTTCAATCTAAAACTTTGTGTACACACACAACACCTTTAATAAACAGTAAAAACGTGGACAACGAATTTCCAAATTATACTTTACTTAATAAACATCGCTCTTGGTAACATACATTTTTAAATTCACTAAATAAACGTGTACATGCGTAAAACATACGATCAGGAAATGTTTCAATACACACAGCAATGGTACTTGCGTGAACTGAAACAGTGAAGGTACTACTACGAAAAATGCGAGTAATGAAATTTATTTGTGTGTAACATTTAGTAACTCAGTACTAGATGGTGCACCCATTACTCAGTACTGAATACATACGATTTGCTACAGCTGTAATCTTGACAGTTAAAGTGGATGGTGGAGATTTCATTGTCTTGGAAATAGATTTACATAAGTCAAAGGACAAGGCACTTTCTATTCCTTCACTCTCATAGTCCTATGGGACAGTAAACCAACATGACCGGAGAGAGATCAGGCGCAGGAATCCTCTGAGGAATTGTTCGGACTAATTCCAATCACAGAATTTCAACATCGCACATCACGACAAAGCTTGCAATATCATCCATACCATCTGGATGACTGACGGTCCACCACTGTGCGATTTAAACATATAAATCTAAATAATATGGCAATAGAAGTCATAAAAGCGGGTGACCTTGCCGCCGCACATTTGACTCGTAGGCACAGAACACTATTACTTCCGTAGATATAGTATAAACTCCTATACTAAATCTATGATTACTCCTATCAGAGCTCGTAGGCCATAAGCTCGTGAGGAGCGTTTGTTTCGGTCACCAGTGTTGTTTTAGACGCAGAGACGTAAAAACGGTGTTTAGTTTTGACGGTAATTAAAGATTCTCTTAATTTATCAAATGCAAAATAACGAAAAGTAATTCCAATAATACCACCGGTAATTTTCTAATAAAGTTTTTAAATCTGATGATGAAAGAATGATTTGATTTGAAAACAATCTGAAATTTTAAAAGATAACCTTCCTGTGGGTTTCTTGCGCCATTTCTTCCTATGTTCGTTCCGAATCAGTGGTAGTTTATATTTAAATTTCTAATAAAGTTAAGACTCAATAAGTTGTACGATGTATATTAATTCCGTTGAATAAAATATTTAAACTTCAAAATAATAAACGGGAGGTCGGTGAACTTCCGGGCGGCGAAAACCCACGCTACGCCACTGGTAATTGTATTGTAAGTATAGTACACTAAATTCGATCTGTAAGAAGCCGGGTAACTGAATAATAACAAACAACAGAAAGTCAGTTACAGATCTTTAAAACTAATAAAAATGTCACATATCTAGTTATTTTGAACCATTGCAGCGTGAACGTCGTGTCTAGCGTCAGTACAAAATGTCCAAATTTAATAAAGGAAAACTTTTTCTTCAACCGATATGGGCTTAGGATGCCTTTTTGATGGCACTTTTATTACATACTCCTGCACAAGCTCTACAATATGTTTAAATTGTTCTTGATTAATACGAAAATATTCAGTAAATTTAGAAACGCTGTCTTTTAAGTGTTTCATTATCAATAGCTGGAAACATCCTTCCTCATTTCTCTTCATAAATAATCAGTGCCTTGTTGCCTTTATTTTTCTTCGTATACGGTCGTCTTGTGCCTCTTCTTCAAGTAACACAAGCGCCGCCAAAAGTGTTGAATTTATATCAATTTTATGAACAAATATCACACACAACCACACGTGAGCACTGTCGGCTACTTACTGCTGTTGTTTGATCGAAAGTCTAGACGTCGTCCGTTGCTAATATGTATTGACCGCTGACGCTGTGCCTGGCGTTCAGACGCCGATCGGAACGTTTACGCTGAAGTCGGACGTCGCGTATAGCATTTAATAGGACACCGTAGACTAAAAGTGTCTATTACTGAGACACTTTCTGTTAATTATATCTTGCTGTGAGACTCCTGGACGAACAACGATGCTTAATAGAAAGTTATCGAAACTTGCGTTGCGCTTGCGCTGTACTATGCCCAAGTGAAAGTGAGCACGCAATGTCATTCTCTTTTTTTCGCACAGTTAATTATTGGACCGAGTGGCTACGCCTACTGAGATTTTGCGTTTTTATAAAATATTCCTTAACGCAATAGTTTATAGTTTAATCTTTGTTCCATGAGTGCTAGAGATATGTGTAGGCGTAATTGTGTATTTATTGTTTGACTACCACCAGAGATTTTTCCGGACCGATACGATTTGGGGAGCTTCAAGAAAATAGCCTACTCCTTTTTAAAAGGCCGGCAACACATCTGCAATTCCCCTGGTGTTGCAGTTGTTCATTGAGGGCGGTAATCACTTACAATCAGGTGAGCTGTATGCAACCTCACCAATAAAAAAACAAACTGAAAATAACAACAAAAAACGCTGTCCGAGGCACGGGGTTTAGACACAGTCAACTTCCTGACTGCTGGTAGCTACTGATCATTCTTTGACCGAAAAGCTGATATTTTATTTGGCCAGACCCAGGATTTTAACCTGGGAATCCATGATCAGTATTTGGGTATATAACCACTAAACCAATGAGGCAATTCTAATAATAATGAAGTCATTTTACTATTGGACTTCTTGAGAAAGGAAAAATATGTTATGTCTCAGAAGATAGACCATGAAAACTATTATATATAAATATATACCTATAAACTGACTTTTCTTTTGCCTTCATCACCATCATTATCTTCATTACAGCCTATTACAAATCTCCTGCGGAACGTAAGAATGCCGTAAAGCCATGTTGTTATTTTACCTCAACAATTGTATATATTTGCATGTGTAAAAACTAGTTTTTTAAAATCAAATATATATGAAATATGTGCCCAGCCATGTTATTTTGGAAGCGGGATAGAATACTTCTTATTTCATCTTCGATCATAGTGTGTCTTCTTTTGTTTTCATATTATGGATGGTTAAGTACGTACATAAGCGCAAATAATCGTGTATTGCAATTATGTAATGTTCTGATGTAGAATAATATCTTCTCCTTTTTGTATATTTCTATGGGCTAAAGTAATAATAATGAATGCAAAAAAATCAACTGCTTATTTTGAATCATTTTTTTAACTATGCAGTGTACGTGCAATGAGCAGCAGATATATTTTCCCACAAATAAGTGATTTTGCAAACTGTCACATTTCTGTTGTTTCTGCTTTCTAAATTTTAATCTAAAATAATACATTTATAAAGTTTGCATGCCATCCACGTTGATACAAAAATAACGTGGTCAATTATTCATATAGGTTCAAGCGAACTTATCACTAATACTTTTTGATATTCCCCCATTGCAACAGAATCAGATTTCTGGTGTAAATAAAACTCAGTTTTCTTATTTACATCTTTCACTATATCAAATTATGGGCTGGTTTTGTGCATGTGGTGTTGGGATTATTTTAAATGTTAACCCTGCAGTTTTCATACAGCATGGTGACAAAACTGCATATTATGGCTTTTCTTTTTTCAGATTTCTGTGAATAAAAGATAGTTCATTCATAATAATATGTATATTTAAAACTGAGTTACAATTTTTTCTGACTTTGGAAATAATTTATAGCCAAGATAACTCATGAGCCTTTTGATGTTCTTAGCTTTTTAACAAAGCACGAACAAAATGCAAAACTGTGTCATATAATATTGAGTCACAGCATTGAATATAAAATAATTTCATTAAAAATGCAACTATATATTCCATTAAAAAGCAATGCAATGTTTAAAATTGTAAATATTTATTAAATGCTGGTTGAATCCAGTTGATTAAATGGATAATATCATTAAACAGATTCATTCAAACTTGCACTTGTATTTATAAATTGCATTGAAAGACATGACAACTACATTTTTACTTTCCCGTCTAAATTTCTCTTGCCTTGCTCAAGCCTTGCTTTATTTGTCTAACGCTCAAATACTCAAATGCTACTTAATTTATAGATACCGTTAAGTCTTATGCTGTCTCTATCACTTTAAGTTAAAGTGAGTGTGACACCACGAGACTTAACGTCTTAAAATTGAGTATTGATTGAGTATTTGGCCATATAAGCACCATGTTTTCCTCAAATATTAAAATTAAATTTAAGTGTTTTTATAAAAAAAATTAATAATTATGTCATTGTAAAAACATGATTTAATGATTAAAATTTGATAATAAAATAAATAGTCTTATGTTAAAAATCATAAATTCTCAAAATATTCATATAGTTTTATTTTAACCTATGAATAACGCATAGCATAAAGTGACATGCTTAAAGTTGTTTTTATAACAAAACAGAAACATCTAAACGATTTTTACTTATATATTGCTCTTAATTGGCCAAGGATGGCGAAGGCTTACTATGAATTATGGATATGGACACACATTTAAAAATACAGTTCATCTACTGGTTTAGGAAGCGATTATAGGTTTTTTGCTATTGCAATGGTTGTATAGAAATTTTACAATGTGCAGTTTGAATGTAGTAGTTCACACATAGCCTATGCTGCTGATTGCTTGTCATCTTTCTGAGTCACAAGCTGTGTTTGTGGTAGAGTCACACATAGTTGAGCAAATTTCTGACGTAAGTTCTGCCTCAACTCTTGTCTTTTTTCTGTTATGTTTCTGCGTGACTTGAATTCTAAGACTTCTTCTATTGGTATATAACTGGTATCATGTTCTTCATCAGATGAACATGTGTCCTAAAAAATAAAACAATACTAAGTAAGCATGAAAGTTAACATAAACATTTAAATAAGTGATAATAACAGGTAACGGTGGGCAGTGTATCATTTTTTCGATTGGAACATTTGCATCTCGATCAGTGAAAAGTTCCGAAACACTCATATGTTTCCTTTGGATCATCGACTCAAAAGATATCAAATACAGAACGTTACGAACACATTAAGTTGTGTCGCGGGCGTTTATTACACGCTGAGTCAGTGAAATGTTTTGTGGCAATAATGCTAAATAAAATAAATGCTTAGGTTATTTATTGTGTACCGCATCATAAGATTGAACATAAAATAAATCCTCCCTCATACTTTAACCAGACTTAGGACGGGCGGCTAGTCCTTAATTTATGGCCAGCTGGCGTATATAAATATCGATTCTACTTACAGCGATGCGTTGATTATATTTATATCCTTTTTTGTTTTGTTTTTTGGTCTTACTTAAAATTGTATTTTAAAACAAAACTCAGTATTTTCGTAAACAGGCGCGAACGAACATAAACAATTTGACAAGTGCTGCATCAATGTAAGTGACAACTTGCTTATGCAAAAACGACCGTATAGTATTTGATACGTAAGCGCCTTAGTGGTCATTTTTACGTTCATGAATAACGACAGAGAAAATCCGTACGAGTTGAGTGATGCACTTCTCATTTGTTATTTCTTTCTCACGTGTATGGATTGTAATCATTTCGCCCGCTCACTCGCCACTCGGAAGTCAATACTCAGTGTCTCAGTCTGTCTCTCTCGCTCGCGGCTTAGTCGCGTGAAATGAGCACAGAGCATAGTAATGTTTCGGATCCAAATGATGCATTTGAAACATTCGTACTGAACCAATCGTTTGAATCAAGTGAGTCGGTTCCGTAAAGAGTTACACACGCCTATAACAGTAATAGTAACAGTAAATTGGGACTCGGTTATTCCAGTATTAAGTATGCAGAGTTGGCCCTATATGTATGAAGAATTTTTTTACAAGCTTATAATGTAAATAATTATTGCCAAAACATGTAAGCAGCATCATAAAATCAAAATTTTATAAATTGGAGACGCCAGTAACTTAAGGTATCTTCGATAAAGATTTAGTGGACTGTAATTTTGGTGCATACGGCAAAGGGGAAAATAAATAGGTGGGATAGCACGCACTGACCTGATGAGGGCTGCCGCGCCTTCCTCCTGGAGTGTCTGCTATATAGCGAGCTCGCCACGTGGTTCGGCGCACACGCACTCTCGGAACAGTCTCGTGAAGTCCCACACTCTCCACCTTTGCCCTTACGGGGGCGTCTCACACTTTTATGAGTTACAAAGACACAATGTCTGATGCGGTGAATATTAAACATAAACAGGAGAACTCAATGTTCGTCCTGCGCGGTTTGCGGTTAATGTACATAAGACGCGACGGGTGGCCGTGCGTTGCGGATGGCGTAATATCACTTAGTATCATGACGCGCGCCGAGATCCTCTTTTTCACCTCGGCGGCAGCGCGTGCGGTAGGAAAGGGAAGGAAGGAAGGAAACAAAAAATATGCACTAGTCATGTTGATAAAGTAGATATAACTTAGGACGAACTCAATGCGATATGTAATGTAATGTTGATAAAGTAGATTGTTAACTGGCGTTACCATTTCCTCCCGCCCTTAAAGGGTCACCTTTAAAAGACAACCGTAATATAAAAAGTAAAAGGAAAACAAATAAATAAGCGGTATATAAAGTGAGAGGATGCGCTCAATGCGCATGTCTCATCTACTAACCTTACTTGGTAAGCGAGAAAATGTATACATAAATATAATATTGCGGTTTAATACTTTTTTAATATATATAAATATAAACTTAATTCCTAATTTAGATAAATAATTATAATCAAAATAATCGTGATTTATTGTCTTGGGAGAGGGCAAATATGAGCAACAGGACGGAGATATGTTCCCTTAATAGTTCTCACGGTCACTACTCGAACTACGCCATCCTTCGAAGGATGAACAGACTCGACAATCGCTAATGGCCAAGCAAGGGGCGGTTCATTATCATTTATCACAATTACAACCATGCCTGGTACGATAGCCGTAGACGGGGTGTTCCACTTCTGACGAACTTGTAATCCGTGAAGGTATTCCGTCCTCCACCGGTCCCAAAACGACTGAACTAATTTATCCAGTAAAGAATGCCTGTATAACAGACTGGTAGAGTCAGATTTGACTTTGGGTGCGGGTAATGACAATAAAGGTGCGGTATTCAAAAAATGACTCGGAGTAAGAGCTGAAGGCTCTGCAGGATCAGAACTTAATACTGTCAAGGGCCGCGAGTTTAGCAAGCACTCAATTTGCGCAAGAATAGTATTAAGCTCTTCGTATGAAAGTAACTGATGTCCGATAACTCGGAACAGATGCGTTTTTACGACTTTGATCATACTCTCCCAGGCGCCTCCAAAATGAGGAGAGTTGGGACAGATGAACTTCCATGTTATACGATTCTCAGCACACTCTTGCTCAAGCTTTGGGCGGTATTCAACGTTTAGAAATTTATAGAGATCGCGAAGATACGAAGCGGCACCTTTAAAATTCGTTCCATTATCCGAATATAAAAACTGAATCGGCCCTCGTCTAGAGAGGAAACGTTTAAGCGCAGCGAGGAAACTAGAACTACTAAGATCTGTAGCGATTTCTATATGTACAGCTCGAGTCGTGAGGCATGTGAAAACACATAAGTACGCCTTCTCGCTGCGTACACCACGACGACGTACAGGAGTGTATGCGATAGGACCGGCATAATCGCAGCCCGTGTGTGTAAATGCCTTAATAGCTTGTCTTACACGACTATGGGGAAGATCAGCCATCAAAGGGTAAGTTGGACGGGGTCTAAGCCGGAAACATATATTACACTTGTAGACTCTGCTTCTCACAGTGCGGCGTGCGGAAAGTATCCAAAATTTTTGACGGAGCAATGACAATAACAATTCAGGCCCAGCGTGTAAATTTTTAATATGATAATAGTCAATGATCATGTTCACTACATGATCACTGCGCGGGAGTATAATTGGATGTTTTTGCGTGTAATCTAATGCGGAGTTCGAAAGACGACCACCAATGCGGATTAAACCATTCTCAATAAAAGGCCTTAAACGATTGAAAGCGGGCGAGCAAGGTTTGTTACCTTCAATATTTAAATATTCCACTGCAAAATGCTGTTTTTGCAGAGCGCGGAGGATTATAACCTCAGAGAAACTGAGATCATCAGCAGTCACTACAGTAGTGTTGCGGCGGGGCAATAATTTAGCAAACTTACACACGTACGCAATTATACGTAGAAGTTTACTCCAAGAAGAGATGCGGAGTGCGAGCTCATAAATCGCAGAATTACAGACGGATGTGCACACAGTGTGCGACAAAATCTTCTTCTCAGGCATATTTGCAATAACCTCATTGTCTAAAGTACGAAGAGGCCATTGAGATGGATCTAACGAAGTCCACTGAGGCCCATGGAGCCACAGGGGGTTTGAAACTAATTTATTTGGCGTAACGCCACGTGAAAGTATGTCAGCGGGATTCTCAGTACCTGCGACATGATAAAAGTTATCAGCGCGAATATTGTCGGTAATCTGAACAACGCGGTTTGCAACAAAGGTCTGCCACTTGTGTGGCGAACTCTTTATCCAGTACAGAGCTACTTTTGAATCTACAAAGGCATAGACTGATATTGCAAGGTCAAGAGAATAATTGTCGAGTACTCTGCGAAGCAATTTTGAGAGTAAAACCGCTCCACAAAGCTCAAGGCGTGCAATAGATAGTGGTTTCGTCGGTGCGACTTTAGTCTTTGCACAAATCAACTGGACGGTGTTACCATTGACGCTCTTTACATGTATGTAGACTACGGCACCGTATGCGTGCTCGCTGGCGTCGGAAAACCCCAGGAGTGACGCAGTACAGTTTTTGGATACACCAACATGTCGCGGGATACGTAAATCATTAAGAGCTGGTAATTCAGCACAGAATTGCCTCCACATCTTAATAATTGGCGGTGGTGGTATGTCGTCCCAATCTAAATTAAGTTGCCAAAGCTGCTTTATTAACAATTTGGCGTACGCGACTGTGGGAGCAACGAAACCCATTATGTCCCACAGGCGAGCGACAGTAGATAAGATGGCGCGCTTAGTGCACGTCACATCAGCGGGAACAGATATCTTAAAATAAAAGGCGTCACTATCGGTAGACCAATGCAAGCCTAGTATTTTATGTGGCATTGATTTATCGAACTCTACTTCTCCTGTAATTTTATGGGAAGTAGGGAGGTCATCTAAAACAGATCGACGGTTGCTATGCCATTTTATCAGGTCCCATTGGGCACCCTTGAATAAGTCTATCAGCTGCCGAGAGGTCTCACTGGCCTCGGATTCACTGGGCATAGAGAACGCGATGTCGTCCATATATAGCGAAGTAAATGCGATACGACTCGCAAGCGGATACTTTGCGCCGTCGTCATCAATGAGCTGTCTTACCGTGCGCAATGCATGGTATGGACTCGAAGTTAAACCGAAGCACACGCGATTGAAGTGGTATAACACAAGTGGGTCTTGTGGACGGAAGCGGTATAGGAAGCATTGGTAACGACGATCAGAATCGCGAACAACTATTTGCAGAAATTGTTGGCGACAGTCGGCTGTCATAGCGATTGGATGTAAGCGGAAAGTTAAAATTATATTGAACAAGTCGCCTTGCAAATTTGGTCCTGAATGAAGAATATCATTTAATGATCGCCCAGTGCTAGTCTTACTGCTAGCATCCAGGACGATGCGCAGACGCGTTGACTTCTTATCTTCGCGTAAGACTCCATGATGCGGTATGACATATATTGGAGCGGGTTCATGAGAGTCATACGGCGGTGCGGGGGATATATAATTTTTAGCTAAGTATTCCTTTATGACGTCATCATATGCTAACCTTAATGTAGGCGAGGCTTGAAGTTTCCTCTCCAAGCACATGAATCGTCGTCGAGAGGTTTCATAAGAATCTCCGAGAGAGTAAACGTCATCTTTAAATGGCAGGCCAACAATATATCTACCAGTAAAAGGATCGCGGGATGTCGTAGATTTATAAAACTCTTCACATTCAATGTCTGAAGGACACTGAATGGGCGGTGCGGAGGGTGGCTGTTCAAGCTCCCAAAATCGTTGCACTAATTTGTCAACGATAGGAGACTCTAGAACTGAGCAGCACGTTAAAGAATGATTTACCTGAAGTGTCGGCACTGAGCCCATAATAACGTAACCAAATACCGTATTCAAAGCCGAGGGCCCGGACAAGTCGTTAGACGAATAAATTACGTCTGGACATAGTAAGTGCGGGAAAAGGGATGCGCCTATCAAAACATCAATTTTATTAGGCATGCTATAACATTCATCAGCGAGTCTTATGCCATGGAAGTGTGATAAGACAGATGTGTCTACCACAGCGGTGGGCAAAAGGTCGGTGATTTGATCAACAACTAGCGTTGAAATATTGAAGTTAATATTCGAGTCGAATCGTGAGAAAATTTTAATATCAATCGATTTCGATTTTACAATGTTTTCAACTCCACCGAATCCCTTTACTACAGTACATTCGGTATCGTGTTGTTGAACGCCTAAACGATGACAGCACTCTTTAGTCATAAAATGGCTTTGAGCCGCGGAGTCTAATAATATACGAATAATTTGTTTCTCTCCCTTAGCATCGTAAGCAAATACTTGAGCGGTTGATAATAAAACAGTTCTCTGCGAACGACTTGCGCGCGCGGGAGGCGGTGAACGTTGAGAAACATTCTTGAACGAAGTACACAGCGCGACGTCTGAACGCGCACCTGCGGTGAGGGGTGGCGAGTGTGCGGGCGCGGGGGTTGTAGACTTCAGTGTAACTGGCTGAAGCGGTGGAGAACGCGCCAGCGCAGGGGAAGCATTATCGCTTCTGCGGTGGAAGTGCAACAATGTGTGATGTTTAAATTTACAAACTCGACAACTATAATTTGAAGAGCAACTAGACACTCGATGACTTAAACTGAGACAATTCACACATGCATTGTTACTCTTTACGCATTTAAATCGTTCCTGCGGCGTCATTTTATTAAAGTCTGCACACTTAAATAGGTGTTGATGCACAATATTATCGCACAGACACTTTGAGCAACTAGTCGTCGTGCTTACGTACGCCTGATACTTCGGCGACGAAGTATTATTACAGCGACGATTATTACCGTTACCTCGTCGATTGTTTGGTGCGCTATTAGAATTTGTACTAGAATCGGTGCGTTGCAAAACTTTGGAGCGGGTCTTAATAAAATTTACTAAATCATCAAAGGTAGGTACCATCGAGTTATGACTATATTCGAAAGAGCGATTGGTATCCGGGTCCAGCTTCTTAAGCGCGATATGAAGAACAATTAAGTCCGCGAGATTATCTAACTTCAAGTTTTGTAAAGCGCGCACTGCACTTATAAAGCTATCAGTAAATAAATCAAAATTATTTGCGGTGGCCGATTGCAATGGCTTAAATTCGAACATCTGATTAATATATGTAGATGCTAGCATACGCCGGTCTTCATATTTGTCAACGAGTGCTTGCAATAAAATTTTATAATTTTCAGCGCAAGGAGTTATACCTGAGCATACAGATAGGGCTTTGCCCGTTAGTTTACCTAGCAAATAGTATAACTTTTCAGCGTCGGCAAGCGATGTGTTGTCATGGACGGTTGATTTAAAGCTAGCATAAAATAAAGGCCATGAGCGAATGTCACCCGAAAATGGCATAAGTTCGATAGGCGGAAGTGTGAATCTGGCTTTAGATGGTGTACTAGTACTTTGTGAATTAGATTGCGAATATTGTAAATAAAGCCTATTTATTCTACCGCAAAGAGACTCAAACGCAATGAGGCTGTTATAATCAGGTTTAGCAATAGGGTTTATTTTTAATAAATGTGAATTATAATTATCTAAGACCTGTTTAAACTCAATACGTAAAGCATTAATATTAGAACTTCCATCAAGAAAACGCTCCATCGTTGAAGTGTTTATGTGGATGTCCGAGGACATATCATATATTTTTTGCACTATTTCAAATAAAGCATCTCGTTTAGCTAACAATAAAACCAACTCAGCATCAGGTGTGCCCTCATTATCCGAGGAATCGCTATTATTCGATGCTATTTGTTTTTTAGGCGGCATTACAACTTAAGTTATGCGGCAAAAATAATATAATTATAAGCGGGTAGTCAGTAAGCGACCTCGCTACGCGGTTGAATTATTAAATATTAGTTTCGTTAACGATGAACTTTAATTGTTAACTTTTATAATAATTATGAAGTTATTTACAACGAATATAATGCTTAAATATATGTGCAAATAATAAATGTAATTTAACAGTATAATCTATAGATGTAGTTAAAAGTTGATGACGTGATGTGAACATACAACAAATAATTTATATAGATAATTATATGCTTATTCATTCTATGAATATAGTTTTAAAATTACTATGAATGTCACCTATTAGGACCTATTCTAGTGTTCTAATAAGGGCGGGGTTAATCCGAAGTCGGATTAAAATATAAATAATTAATTATATAAACGCTTATTACGATAACGATCTAATAAGGGCGGAAAGTCAAGGTCAATCCAGCGAAAAGTGACCATTAAAAATGGAGACGCCAGTAACTTAAGGTATCTTCGATAAAGATTTAGTGGACTGTAATTTTGGTGCATACGGCAAAGGGGAAAATAAATAGGTGGGATAGCACGCACTGACCTGATGAGGGCTGCCGCGCCTTCCTCCTGGAGTGTCTGCTATATAGCGAGCTCGCCACGTGGTTCGGCGCACACGCACTCTCGGAACAGCCTCGTGAAGTCCCACACTCTCCACCTTTGCCCTTATGGGGGCGTCTCACACTTTTATGAGTTACAAAGACACAATGTCTGATGCGGTGAATATTAAACATAAACAGGAGAACTCAATGTTCGTCCTGCGCGGTTTGCGGTTAATGTACATAAGACGCGACGGGTGGCCGTGCGTTGCGGATGGCGTAATATCACTTAGTATCATGACGCGTCTTTTTCACCTCGGCGGCAGCGCGTGCGGTAGGAAAGGGAAGGAAGGAAGGAAACAAAAAATATGCACTAGTCATGTTGATAAAGTAGATATAACTTAGGACGAACTCAATGCGATATGTAATGTAATGTTGATAAAGTAGATTGTTAACTGGCGTTACCATAAATAAAAAAGAGATATGTCTACTTACCAACATTTCTTGTAGTGAAAGGGTAAAACCAGTACATGAAGATTTGTCATTTTTAGTCATATCTATACAGTCGCCTCTCTCGTGGTTACAAAATCCTTCAGAGCATGCAACCTCCGAGCCTTCTGGAGAACTCATGAGAGAAGATGAACCAGACAAAGTTTCACAGCAACCTCCATTATTGACTGATAAAGTTTCGCAGCATCCGCCGTTATTACCAGAAGAATAGCCACAGTCATGGGAATGTTCACTGGGAGAGAGATTACCGTTTTTATTCCTTTTTTTCCCAGAATTTTTAGGCGAGCGACGTTTTGTATAGTCATCTTGGCATGATTGGCAGCCATCTCCACTAGTATCATAACACTGATTATAGTCGCGCGGTGAGAGTAAATCAGTAGGTGTGTCTCGCTCTTCTAACAGGCATTCTTCACATTGACATTTTTCTTCTGGTTCCTCGGAGTCTGCCTCCTAGATTTGATATTAAAAAAAAACATGAATAAAATACTTATGTTGAATAAGCACCCGAAACGTCGGGTATTAAAAATAAAATAAATAAAACGCGATAAAATTCGTAAACGTAGTTTTCATCGATGCATAGTGTTATATAAGCGTAAATATAAGAGATCATTAAATAATTATGCTCTTAATTAAAGAAAAAATGCGCTTATTGATAATATACAAGCTAATCCTTTAACTCTGCTTGCAAAGAGGTCAGAATTTTAGTGGAGTTGAGAAATAACCTCAAGAATTACACATCAGATTGAATATGTTCGTTGCTTATAAATACCCTGATGATGCCATAAGGCCAGTGTGCTTTTAAAGTCAATAAATTAATAATTTAAAATAATATATAACAACATACACCAACTGCGCCGTAATAAAATGGCGTTGTTCACTGTACAACAATGGCTCATGCAGGTTGTGCAATGGGTAGCAGGCAGGGAGTAAAATTCCACGCTGGTCTCAACCTCATACGCTTTTAGGTTTTTGAGCAAAAGCTGGCTGGCTGTTGATGCCAGATAATCTAACCATTAGTCTACATACGCGGTAGTTCAGTTTATTAAATAATGAAAGAGTACCTTGCATTTATTCTCCACAGCTTGCCTCTCTTTCTTCTTGCGCCTTTTGAGTTTCTTCTGTTCTTTCCTTTGTTGGCGCGTGAGTTCTTCTTGCGTTATTTCATCATACAGAAGCTGTAGCTTAGACACACCACTTTTTAATTCCACTGCAGTTTCAAATTTACGATAAAGTGCCTCCACGCCCACTGCTGCTAGTGTTTGACAGGTGCCTTCTTCCTCTCGCAACCGCAGCGAAATTCGTTGAAGGCGCTCATAAATGCATATCCCAAGACAAATTAAGACCTGTTGAGTTATTTCAGTAAATTCACATTATTTATTATGACATTACAGCCTCTAAAAATCCACGGCTGAATATAGGCTTCCCCCATAAATAGCCTTACAGGGATCCTCCTTTTGATTTGCTATAGTTGTCACGCTTCGCAAGTGGGTTGGAAGCGCAGTTTTTCAAGATTGGCCGTTATTAGGACGACACTGATGCTTATCTACTGATATTTTGCCCTTTGCCGCTTCTTACGATGACACCCACGGGATGATATAAGGTATATTATGTATAATATTATTTTTTGTTAACTTTGAATTCTCAAAGAATATTTTCTAACACTTTTCCAAGCATGTATTTAGCATTAAACCCCATCAATAATAATATGTAGCCTGCATGACCAGAGCGGTGAGAATTATGAAAATCTTTTATGCAACAAGTAAAAGCTGTAAAAGCATATAATATGTCCGTGTTATGCTACTTTAGTCCTACAAATTCCATGGGTAATGTCAGTAATAAATTTGAAATAGTCCGCTAAACCTCGCTTGCTCCAGGGAGTGGTAACAGACTCCACATGTCCTCAAAATACTCTATTTTGTAGAGATGCATCTATCCTCACGATGTTTCCTTCGCCGTCAAGCAGGTGTTATAATCAAATGCAGGTGTTGAAATCAGTAGTTATAATTGCAGATATTAACAATTTTATTGAAGCCGGCGGGAATCAGATAGAGCGGTTAAAAGTTTGCTCTCGTACTATGAAATTTGTGGCCTGCGCATAGCCCAGAGCTACTACGTTTCTTTTAGTTTACCTTAACCTCAGCTTTTTAGAAGATAGGCAGACATTACATCCGAATTTCCGACCAAATTTTATTAATAATATATTTTGAATTACACAAAATAAACTTCTTTTGGAGTTACCATAGAATAAATGTAATGTAAAACAGGATTTTCTCCTAATGATATTTAAAAAAAAACAAATAGACATGTTACTGAGTAGGGTTGGCAGGCCTGATGACTAAGTTGAAACGTCTAGTTTAGCTATCGATAATTAAGATTCTAAATTTCATTATAGTTTGGCACTATCATGAGTTTATACAGTGTGCTATATTGGTACTTTATAATGCACAAATTAATAATAAGTTTTGATTGTTTGGAGTTCGAATGTCAGTAGGTATGGAAAAGTCAAAAATAAACATTCATTATACTTTGACCTTTATATTTAGTGCAACCGTGATAAACACTGCCGATTTTTTTGTAAATATTGTAAGGTAAGAATACTTGCCTCCTCCTGTGCAATTTCAAGTGTTTTAGCATGCCTTTCTCTGTGATTTCCAAGTAACTCAGGTTCCGCCCTGGCTATCAAATGCGCTATGTAGTCAGTCTTGGTTTGTAAGTGAAGGTGTTTATCCAAAAGGCATCGTTTGATGCCTCCATAAAGTGCCCCCACATATCCTTTTTCTTTATGTGGCTCCTTTTCTTCAACTAATAGCTGATAAGCTCTTAATACCTGGGCACGTCAAAATCACACCTTTAGGTAGGACCACATATGAACACATTATATTTAAAATGTATTTTTTATTTCATAACTCTAATATACATTTAATTCCTGGGTAAGTATTATGAAACGAGGCCTAAAAATACACTTATACATATATTATATTAACAGAACAAACAGCTACAAAATCGAAAAAAAAATTAACATCAACATGTGTTGAATAACTAAGTAAATTGCTTTAGAAATTTTTTTTACAGCAAAGCTATTGTACTTTTGTTACAACATAAAAGTTTAAAGCAGTATAGTAACTGTTCAAAATAAATATACTAAATACTAGAGATTTGATTTCAGGATTTCGAAAATAGTGTCACCTATTGGGTCCAATCGTGAATCTAAACCATCTAGGGACCCCCATAAACACACAAAAAATTTCATCATAATCGGTCGAGACATTTTCAAGTTTTTACGAGACTAACGCACGGCAATTGAATTTTTTATATACAGGGTTATTTTTCAAAGTGTATACAATACAACTGTTATAAGTATTTAAGTTCAAATATGTAAATAATGGGTGCGTTTGGCAGAAAAAAGCGCTAGCAAGCGCTTGTAAGCAAAATGGCGATCGTAAGCGGTAAGCCCTGTCAAATCGTAAGTAGCTATTTTCCTCTAGGACACGATGTTAGTTTTAACCGGGGAACCTAACCTAATTTAAATATATGTTTGTGAAGTATTCATATTAAAAACTTACCAATCATGAATTTTTAATAACATGTATATGTCTATTCATGTCATTATATTACTTAAAACTAATATTGCAAAAAACATCTTATAAACTCTACTTCAAAACAAACAAATTAAATAAGCAAAATGGCGGATTGTGTCAGCGCTACTGAAGTAGCAATCGTGTCCTAGCCGAAAACTATTTTAGCGCTTGTAAGCGCTTGCTAGCGCTTTTTTCTGCCAAACGCACCCCATGATATACCGTTTTTTTATAGGATAAAGGTGACAAAAGTGCACACAGTCCAACTGATGGTGATTACTGTGGCCCATATACATCTACGTCTATCCTCGATTGTTTTATTGTTGTCACTCGTGGGGAATAAGATGAAATATTTCGTTTCCTGTAAAAAAGTCTCCGGTTCTCTACACTCACTATTAGAACCACAGCAGCATTAAGCTGGTATTCTGTGAGAGCGTGGTCCTTCCTCGGTTGAACCGACCCAACTATACTACTAATATAGCTGCAGCATGGCACTACCACATAAAAAAATTGCAGTCTTTGTAAAAACTAGTATACAAGGCTTCTACTTTTATTTGAAATTATCCGTAATGGAATGTGGGATTCAATTCGTAACGTTTTTGCAATCCTTACGCGTGTAATATAACAGTAACTATTCGATATTTAAGAATGAAAATCAGTTAACATAGCGCATTACCACGCATTCTGAATTTAAAATATAAAAAGGGCAGAATGTTTGAGATTTTTTTAATAATTTTTCTTCACCATTCGCATACTTTTTCTAAACCTTACATTACTTATTCTAAACCTTCTTTGGAAATTAGAGCATATATATATATATATTGCAAAATAACCCTGTATATAAGTTATAGATATTATGTATAAACATAATAAGTCAGGGAAAGTTTCCTCGTATTCAAGGTTTAATTACATTTAATTATAAAATATATATGTGCTATTTTGTTCTATAACTTGTTGTCATCTTGTAGGTAGTGACATAATCCCTTTGCTAGTAGTTTCAACAGTTCTCTCTTTAAGTTAACCCAACACTACCCAAAGAATTCTGAAGAGATCGAAACAGGTGAAAATCTGAGGATTCAAGGTACAGGATTACATGGTGGATGCATTAACACTTCCCAACCAAGCTCTAAATTTTTGCCGAGTGGCCAAATGTGTGGTCTGGCGTTATCATGGTGAAAGACCACTCCTTTTCTGTTGATCGATTCCGGCCATTTTTTCTCAATTTCTTGCTTGAGTTTCATTAGTTGTTGGTAATAGAGATCCGAATCGATGGTTTTGTGCGGCGGTAAAAGCTCCAATAAACGACGGCTTTTCCATCCCACCATACACACCGCATCACCTTATTGCGTGTAAAACCGTGTTTCTCTAGTCTGTGGAGCTTGAATACCCTTTGGCTATGTCGTAACTATTAATATGCGATCTTGCTCCATTGTTTTCAAATATGTCATCTACTTTATCAATATGAGGTCCAGAGCGAGCTGTATCTTTGACATTAAAATTCCTGGATTGAAAACGTTTGAACCAAAGTTGTCCATAAACATTACAAATTTTTTTCACAGCTTTGGTCGCATTTTTCCCTTTTTTGTAATAATAAAACTTCGGAATGAATATAATTTCTTCGTTAGATTCACTCATTTTGGCAAACTAAAAAAACAATTGAAAATGGCGAGAAAGTATTTTTTACTTTTTATTTTTCTTTTTAATGCCTTGTATGTATTGATATCAAAACCAGCCAGATACAAACAGTACAACCCAAGAGATTTTTCTTCAATTTTATACAAACAAAATACGAAGAAACTTTTTCCCCAACCTATTATTTGCGTACCTTAGCAATTTTTTTAGGTTTAACATTTTAAATGCGTAAAGCTACATTTATTCTGCTAATACAATGAGATATGGGCTCACCTTAGTCTTACAATCGGCGCAGAAGCGATGTTTGCGCAGATAGTTGTGCAGGGTGTCGTGCAGCGTGTTGAAGTGCACTAGCGTGACGTGCTCGCGTGCGGAGGCGCGCATGGCGTCCCAGGCGGCGCGCCAGGCCGCGCGCCCGCCCCACCCGCACGCGCTCCAACCCCAGCCGCACGCACTCACGCCCACGCCCCACGCGCCGCACGCCCCCGCGCCCGCGCCACCGCTCGCGACCGCGCCCGCGCCCCATCCGCGCGCCCCACCCGCCTCCAAAGAATGTAGTGTACACCGCTGCGACTTTTTCCAACGTGGTTGACTTAGAATTAGACATTCTATACCCGTGCTGAAAGATTTGTGATTATTTTTCATTTATGTAAACTTACATAGGCCCACTGGATTACCAGGCAGCACGCCCACCAAGGTATGGCGAAAATCTCTCTATTATGTAATCTATAGGGAAAGCCTATGTCCAGCAGTGGACTTTTATAGGCTAACTCCAATAGAACAATGAGACAATTTTTATAGAATAAGGGTGACCAACAAGCACATAGTCCACCTGATAATATGTGGATGCTATAGCCCATAGACATCCACATTTAACCTCAATTACGAGTATGAATCAAAATGTTGATGAGTTGTCACCCCTGCCTATTCAGATAGAATGCCTGACATATATAAAACGGGTCTCTTGTTCTCTACACTTCATATAAAATACAGCAGCATTAAGCTACTATTTTAGACTGGTATTAAGTCACGGTCCCACCCCAATTTCAAAAAGATTCCACGAAAAAGCCCTAGATAATCAGCAATTGTTTTGTTATTATTGGGTAGATAAGTAAAAAAATCAACTTTGTGACAACCAATCCACCTATCATATTCGACTATTAAAGAAAATTTATCCACTATGGAGGAGGATTTATACACCAATATCTAGCAATGGGTTTTTTCTGTTTTTAATTTCAATAAGAATTAAGAAAAACAATTGTTTTTTTTAATTATATGACTTCATCACACTGTCTGATTTACATTTTAATAGGGTAATATTTAAAACTCTAAAAAAAACTTGCCACACTTGAAAGAAAACATAGAGTGAAACTTAACCAATAAGGGCAGCTTCAGTAATAAGTTAATACTATTAAACTATACAGAGGGTAAATAATTTGTTCTAGGGTAAGGGGTAAAGATTCTAATTATAATGATTACATTTATTGCACAGAAAACACAAATAGAGAAAGAGGTTTGTGTAACAACTCATATTATTAAGTAACAACTTTCAAAATTCAATTTTGTTTCCCAAATCACCACTCAAGGGATAAAACATATACTTTTTTTTTACTTATTATAAGCCAGTACTTGACCACAATCCCACCTGGTGGTAAGTGGTGATGCAGCCATAGATGGTAAATCGTACTGTCTTAGCGTAACAAAAGTATATTCACTCTTGTCTTGAAGACGTCCAGATGGTATTCGGACGGAAAGAAAGACGGCGGCAAATTATTGTACTCCCTTGCTGCATTCATTAAAAAAGTCGAAGTAAACCATTTGGTTCCAATGCGTGGAATATCGACAACAAAGGTGTGAAGACCCGCCGACCGCCTGGTCGTCTGATGGTGGAAAGGAGAGTGAGGAATTAAAGCATGCAATTCCTGAGCAAACTCAGCGAAATGCATCCTATAGAATACCGAGAGGCAGGCTAATCTGCGCCTGTGCTCGAGACTGACAAGGTTGGTTTCAACCAAACCAAGGTCACCAATGAGCCTCGTAGCACGTCTCTCCACTGAGTCCAAAACTTCTAAAGATATGGGTTTACTTACCTGTGACCATTTAGCAAAGTGGCAAGAGACTGTGAATGTGTTAATTTGTCTTCTCTTATTGTCATGGTTTCATCTGGAGTAAGTATCAACGGGTCTAATGTTGGATGTCCTGATTTACATAGTTGATAAAAGAGTCTTTCAACACTGAAACATAAGAGAAAATAAATTGCAAGGCAGAACAATAACCTGTCCTCTAGCCATAAAATACAATTAAAATTTGATTCTATGAATGCAAATTTAGAATGTGTTTATTAAGAAAAATTTTTGACTTATTAGACGCCATTTAACATATAACTTCTAACAGTGATTGTTAAATTACATTTCGGCATGGGTTGTTGAAACAGAATTGCAACTTTGTATAAAGTGGGTATTGAGTCATCAATCATTATGCAATCCAGAATTCAACGCAACCCTTAAAGGAAACTAAAAATATTAGATCTTTTAGATATGAAATCTCTATTTTATTGAACCACTAGAAAAACCCAGCGAAATATTATACAAGAGCAGAATCTAATCAACGTCATCATCATTATAGCCTATCAACATACACTGCTGAACATAGACTGCCTTACAGGCGGATATTTGCCATGGCTGTCGTACTTGGCACAGGTTGGCAACCACAGTTTATTATTTTGTAGTTTGTAGTTGCTATTAGGAAGTCTCTCATCCTTCTTTCAACTGATCTAGGCATAAAGTCATGGTAAAGATGTAGAATGGGATCAAAATAATGATGATTATTTTATTAATTTACACCTCCTATTTATATAAATGTAAATAAGCATGCCTACATTCAGTTGCATAATTGTGAAGGTGATGATGATGATGAAGCAAGCAGAAAGTGTATTACAGTGACTTAAGGCCTTCTTAATAATAAGAGTTTCAGGGGCAATAAATTGATCTAGCTAGGATTTATTTTTAGAAAATGTTTTTTCGTCCGTGTTTTCAGGCAATGAAAAACTGCTACAATATAAGAAGATAAATTTTGACACTGTGTTTATCAGTTCATCAGATCGTAATAGCTCAAGTGGATATCGAGCGGTCGCGAAATCGTAACGCCTGGGTCCAATTTTTTTTCCTGTTTTTTTCAAGTTCCCCTCTTTTGTGAGAAAATCTATTATTTTTTAGAGAGCCCTTTTTTTAGTATTTTTAAAAACTACGAAAATTTTAATTAAACTAATTGCACTCATGATTTTTTATTCAAATAACCAGTTCAGTTTTTTCTATTATTTCAATAAGATCAAAAAATATTATTCATGTTTTATCAGTATGTAATTTTTATCTAATATATATATATATATATATATATATATATATATATATATATATATATATATATATATTAGCTTGCCAGGCAGACGTTGTTCTGCCCTTTTCGACGACCCTTTGTCATGTCCTATTAAAAATCCCTAAATTCGCAAAAAATTGTGGATCACTCATGGGCAAAAAAACTATTCTATCTCTCGAGTTGGGCCAAACTGCACACGGTGTGCAAATTTGATTTTTTTTTTTTTTTATAGAATAGGGTGACAAACGAGCACACAGTCCACCTGATGGTAAGTGGTTGCTGCGGCCCATAGACATCTACATCTATCTTCCATTGCAAATCAAAATGCAGATGCGTTGTCACCCATGAGGACTGAGATGGAATGCCTCATTTCCAGTAAAAAGGGTCTCCGGTTCTCTACACTCACCATACGAAATACAGCAGCATTAAGCTACTATTTCACGCTGGTATTCTGTGAGAGCGTGGTCCTTCCCCGGTCGAGCCGACCCATTCGTGCTACAACTATACTACTAATATAACTGCAGCATGGCTCTACCACGTAAAAAAAAATCGGTTAAGTAGTTTAGGAGTCTATCGCGAACAAACAACGTGACACGTAATTTATATATATATATATATATATATATATATATATATATATATATATATATATATATACACACGTAATTTATATATATATATATATATATATATATATATATATATATATATATATATATATATATATATATATATATATACTTTAAACGAGCAATCCCTGTATATAAAAGGATCTCCTAGGTGTGCGTTGTTTGTGGTTAGCAGTAGCTACATACAAACGCCGGTACGACATACTCCGCCGATCGTTGAGTTCGTTTACTCTGAGGCGGTCGAGGTCACCGGCCCCTAGGCAGATTCTTAGGCGCTCTAAAACGTTCCGAGTTTTAACAGTGCCTAGTCGCGTTTTGAGTGCCACCATTTGCACTTCCCCAAACCCTTTCATTAGGAAAGGGGTAGGCAGTGCCCCAGTGCCTATACCAACATCGAATATCACCCCTACCATCGCGTCGCGCATCTCAGCCTGTCGTCGTTGGTAACACAGATTGGGCCCACAAGAGTACGTGTGAACACTACATATTAGGTAGGTTATAGCGACATGTCGGACAAGGGAGAACCGCCCCCTCCACGGTCTAGAAAACCACCGGACCGGAAAGGAATACTGGATCGACCATTATTAGTAAGGGATCTAGCTAACCCGGAACGCTCCAGAGTAGTGTCGTCCTTTTCGCAAATCCCGACTAGGAAACCCGTCTCGCCGCGGAAGGAGCCCGCACCGGGCGTCGCGCTCACGCCGGCCGTGTCTGAGCACACGGTTAGGCAGGAATCGTCGCCCCAGCTGCAGCGGGCGGACACAACGGCCAGACGCCATACACCACCCGAGACCGAGGCCTCTTTATTTGAAGAGGCAACGAATCGGCTCCAATTTGTCATCTTCCGATGTACCAACATCTTCATCGGAAAATGAAGATCATCACCAAGCGGCAACAAAGAGGGTGCACAAGTCACCGCCGAAGTCGCCTTCACCACCACAACCTCCCCGCTCTATGTCACCGGACCGGCGTAGCCACGACTCGGCCCAGTACGAGCAGGGGGTGAGGAGTCTTAGAGCTGGGGGTCCACTACGTATGCGACCCTTGCAGCATCCGCCGGCCGATCATCACCGGTGCAGATCACCAATCCGTCCGGGCTTCCACAGGACGATGGACAACGGCCCTCTAACAGTTATGCGCATAAGGTAGCAGCACCAGAAGTGCCATAAAGCAAGCGCAAGCGGCAGTAGAGCCTGCTGACCAGGATAAGGCCAGATACCCGCCCATAGTGGCTGAATGCCTCCAGGATTGGACGAGGCATTTTAAGGAGCTCTACAGAAAGTTGGGCCACCCTCCAAATGCCCGTCCGTTCGGGAGAGGAGCACGTTTCACACCACAGAGCGGTGACGAGTTCCGTACCATCCAGCGGCATATGGTCGAGCTCTCGAAGGAGACACCATCATTGTCATGGTACTGCTATACCCCGGAGGAGGACAAGCCCACAAAAGTGGGCATCCGGGGTCTACCAATGGACACGGATACCAAATCGATAGAGGAGGCTATCAGGGCAAAAGGCTTCCCAATTAAATATGTTAAAGCAATACCACCACGTAGGGCCATACCTGGCTGCGTCTACTTTGCCCAACTAGACCACATGAGCCTGGAGCATCTCCAGGACCTATACAAAATTGACGAACTCCTCTATATGAGAGGGGTCGTCATCAAGGCCTGGCAGAGGAAAGCAGGACCAGCACAATGCCACCGCTGCCAGGCTTTCGGGCACGCCTCCGCTAACTGCTTCAGGCCAGTGAAGTGTGTGCGCTGTGCCGGGGAGCACATAGCAAGCCTTTGCCCTCGGGGTAGAGAGGAGGAACCTAAGTGTGCCAACTGTGGCAAAAACCACACGGCAAACGATCGCCGCTGCCCAGTCCTAAGGAGGACTGCTAGGAGGCAGGGTATCACCTTGCCGGGACTACTCCCGTAGGACCCGAAAAAGATCCCTCAGAGTCGCCCAAGAGCGGTAACTATCCAAGAGGACGGGTGGGCGCTACCGTAACAGGGAAGGGTAGGCAACCAGCCCCCCCCCCCCACCCGCAACACCTATGGAAACGGTGGAAACCGCAGAAGCAAGGGCAACCACCGGGGCGACTCTACAGCCCTCCGCTAATGCCGCCACAGAGCGGCAGACCTCCAGAAGGAGGAAGCGGACGAGGATTAAGAAGAAGTCGCAGCCTCCTCAGGCTGTTACCTCTACCTCGACACCAGCAGGACCGGTAGCCTCACAGGCGTAGGTTGCTAACGGAATACCCAAGAAGAGCGTAGTTAGAGTGCCAGAAAGGGCTCTATCAGAAAATAGAGCCCGCTTTACACATAGATCGCGCTCTACCCACAAGCAAAGAGTGCAAGACCAACTCCCGAGACGAGTGCCAACGCCTTCAGATAGAACCCATCACAGCGGTCATGAAGGCGCTGGCAAACCTCCTGGCCCGGCATTATAGAGGAGAGTAACCTGCGCCTCTTCTATTGGAACCCGGACGGAATACAGCAGAAGCTGCATGAACTCCGCACTGTCGTCCAACAACAAGACATTCAAGTCATTTTGCTGGGAGAGACGAAGTTAAACTCTAAGACGCACATAAAGCTGCCAAACTACCAGTATACAGAAGGGACGAGGTCACTTCTCAAGGGGCCGCCTATAGAGGGACGGCGGTTCTAGTGAGGAGGAACATCGTCCATCAAGAGCATCAACTACCTGTATACCATAATGCACTCTGTTGGTATAAAAATGGAGGCGGCGGGCGAGGTACTAATGATCTACGCCGCATACCGCCCGCCAGGGACTCCATTCTGCTCCTCAGACGTCCGGACGGTAATGGAAGGCGAAACACCTACCATCATCGCCGGGGACCTAAACGCCAAACACCCGGCGTGGGGATCCAGAGTGATCAACCCGCCGGGGCATGAACTTTATGAAGATGCGGAGAGATACAACTACGACGTTTTAGGTCCCGAAGAACCTACACACGTTCGGACAGATCCACGGAAACATCCGGATGTATTGGACATCGTGCTCTCTAGGAACGTCAACTACCCGATAGTGGTAGAGGTGCTGTACGACCTGAACTCACAGCACCTCCCGATTCTGATTACCCTTGGCCTAAAGGCGGTGACTACGCCGCCCAGAGCATTCAAGACACGAGTCGACTGGAGGCTCTACTATCAACACCTGCAGGAGAGACCTCCAGTCCACCATCCCATAAGCACAGCGGACGACGTAAAGGCCGCTGCTACGAGAATCACCAAGAACATCCAGGAGGCCCTCCACGCGGCCTCTACGATCGTCCCGATCACTGCAAGGCGAGACGAACTGCCGCTAGAGATATGCGTGCAGATCAGGCGCAAGAGAGCGTTGAGGAAGCTCTGGGCGCGTACTCGCTGCACCTTTTCGGAGGAACTGTCGGTTGCAGTCCAGGCCTACAGAGGAGGCCTGGGAGCGGCGCATATGGAAAGCAGAAGAGCATGACGCGTCGCTCTACAAACTGCAGCGACAGTTGACCAAAGCACAAACAGCGCGGGTGAACGCTGCTATGATGCTAAGGGTAGAGCGGATATCTTAGTTGAGCACTTCGAGCAGCAATTTATGCCGAACCCAGCAAGTGCGGAGTTCATGGAGCTTCATGCCCGGAAGGAGAGTCGCGTACAGGAGTTCCTGTCGTCACCCGCGCCACCGCTTGCAGGAGAGTGGTTAATCTCTCCCGCTGAACTGCGGAGGACAATAACCCGCCTGCAACCGAGGAAGGCGCCTGGGCAAGATGGGATTACCAACGGTGCACTCCGACAGCTGCCCAATAGAGTCCTAGTAGAGCTTGGTCGACTCTACAATGGGTTACTGCGGACATCCCACTTCCCGGAGGACTGGAAGAAAGGCAAAGTCATCGTCTTGCCGAAACCCGGGAAGGACAGGCGTAGAGTTGCCAGCTACAGGCCGATCACGCTATTACCGCACATAGCTAAACTGTTAGAAAGATTGCTGCTGAGACGTCTCCGTCCGTGCATCCAACTTCGGGCGGAGCAGCACGGATTCAGGAGGGGTCAGTCACACAATTGACTAGAGTGCTGCACCTGCTTGTGGCAGAATACAACCGTGGCCACATATCGTTGGGCGTCTTTCTCGGCATTGAGAAGGCGTTCGACCGGGTGTGGCGCTCAAGATTACTTTATAAACTGCATGAACAGACCAGTGTCCCTCTTGCTATGTTGCGACTAGTGGCGTCTTTCCTGGAAGATAGGAAGTTCTACGTCTGCTTGATATCCCAACTTCTATTGTATATCTTTACATTTGTGACATTTTCAAATTTTATTAACTATGTTTATTAAAAAACTTATAAAATTTGGCATAAAACAAAAAATATTGACTTTGTTGCAAATTTCAACTGTAACTATACAATATTATTGTAAAATAATTTTAACCTGTCCCTATACTACTTCACATCTTATTATAAAAAGTGTGACCAAAGAGATTTATATATATATATATTTAAATATACTATATATATAAATATATAAATATACTAACATTTTCATACAAAAACTGTGAGCTTGTGCATGTGTTACGCCCTCTAGCAAAACATAGCAATACTACGCTGGATATTTATATGGAATACATTTTAGCTATTGCCCATTAGGTAATGCTACTAAATATAAGGTAAAAATCCATTTTAGGCATGTCGTCAATAAATAATATATTGGTAAATTAATAGGGATGTTACTGGATAACAGGGAGCGCTTATTACAATAATAATACATTTTCAAGAACAATCTACTAGAAATTATAAAATCTGAAGATTTTTTTGGTAAATATACATTATTCTAATGATATTAAACCGAAATCACCTTCATTTTTTGCTCCGTATCGTGACTACCTTAATGCACAAATGGGTGTATTTTCTTTAAAATTATTTTTTAAATTTATGAAATGAATGCATCTCGACCTTTTAACGATTTCACTAAGACTAAATGACAAAAATCGGAGATATATCCTATAACACAAAAGTTAAAGATGACCTAAATGTCTTTGAGTGTGACCCACACATGAACATGCATGAATATGCTTTGGTCCGGAATATCACAGTAGAAAATCCCACAAAAGATTTTTATAAAGTTGGTGAGCCTAGTAACGGGGCAATCTATCTGCCTTACTTCTCCAGTGTATGTTGGCAGACTTCACAAAGCCCAAAATTTTTTTTATTACTCAGACATGCAGGTTTCCTCTGAATAGTTATTAAACTGCTGAGGATGAACTAAAATTTTAACTAAATATTATACAACTTGTTGACACCTTAATGTGTAAACTTCAAAGTTAAAAATATTATTTTACTGCACACTACTACACTAATTATGAGTAGATTGTGCTCACTGTTGGCTAATATTGCAAAGATCTACTATTTCATTAATATGTACAAAGTCTCAATTAAACTCATAGGTTTCAAAAATATTAAGAGCAAGATTATGATCTGATAAATGTAGCTCATTTGACATGTTGCATTTTGTTTGAGCAAGTTGTGTTGAGGTTTTATAAAATTTAAATCTTATTTTTATACCTTGCAAATATTACAATCTGTTTAAAAAACTAATTTCTAACAGAAACTGGCAAAAACAGTCAAAAGTATTTTGACTTAAGAAGTTTATGCAAAGGTAGGTTTGACTTAAAAGAGATTTTCATTGAAATATATTGGTTAAAAGTAATTATGACCCAGAATAGTAGGTAAAATTACTTTTGACCACGAATAGTTGAACCTTGAATAGTTGATAAACATAAATGTTTCATATTATACAAAACATTTATTGCCAATTGATTCAAAAAAAAAAAGTAGTTTTTCTCAGTTTAACCAGTTTTTCACAAGCTACCTTAATCAAATCTAACATAACATGATCCTGTTAGGATAAGTAATACCAGCAGCAGTAGGTTATGGTGATCCAAGCGCAACCCCAGTCACATCTCCACTAAGAACGACTATATTAGGTAATTTGTCCTAATATCGGGTTTGACACATGATAAAGTGCTTTTGACTGCAGATTTGCTCACAACTAGTTTTTGAGGGAATTCCAATAAAACATGCATTTTAGAGGATGGGCGGAAAGATGGTCTTTCCCTCTCCCCCATCTATTAAAAAAGAAACCATTGCACTAAAATGCTTCAAATTGCCACTTAAACAGGAAATTTAAAAATTAATAAAAAATAAGTATTTTCAAAGAGGATGGCAGCAGAGGAGTTTGCCTCCATCCTCCCCCTCCCCTTGTCAATATTAAAGTGTTTAATCTAAAGTCCTTCCTCGCGGTTTGTTAAAACAGGTTGAAAAATTATCTAAGTCTTATTTTATTAGTGTTTCTTACTATTTCTATCTATTTTTGAAAATGTTGCTCGAATTTGTTATAAGAGAGTATTTGTTCAAACCTTAATGTTATTAATCTATATACAATACCTTCTTCGACAGCCAACACAAGGAATGCTTTGATTTAATACATTGAATATATCTGACGCGTCGACCCTCAGTGCAGCTTTTAGTTCTTCTGTCGATAAAATTCTATATTTTCGCATGAATTCTTCGTATTCACGTCCCTTAACTTGTGGATTGTCACATATTAAGCCCATTGTGTTTAAATCCATTATCATCTGAAAAATAATAATAAAAAGTGTAGGCAACAGTGATTTATGAGAAAAATTAAGGTCAATCATGAAATGACATTAATCATGGAATATTTGATTTAACAAACATTCTATTAGAAACCTATGCCACTCGCTGCTAACTAAAATAACAGAAGCATCTATCTTTTGTAAGCATATTAAAAATTCCGTATGCACATGACCAAATTTTTAATATCGAAAATTAATCTACGTTTGTGGTAATGTCAAAACGTAAATTAAACCACTTACAGAGAGATTTTCATATATAGTTAACGGTAACTGCCTTCTTTTGATTACAGGATCTTTTTCGCTATTGTATATATCGACTAATTTAGCCATTTTTATGACTATTCATATAAAATAGCCGACAAAATATACAAATACTTAATAATGACGGCTGATGTGATGACGGTGACGGCCAGCTTTTCTTTACTTTTAATAAGATTTTTGGCTTGGATGCTTGTTTTTTAAGCCAAGTCTCCATTTCTTTCAGGATATTCGTTTTTATAGATTTTCTATTGTGGATTTGATGTATTTGTAAATAGGCAAAAAAATTTCATATTCTTCCAACGACACAATCAAGCAGCAGGGGTCATTATTTGCAATGAGACTGTTACACACTTCACTATGGTCTTTCCGTTGTAGCATGGTCAGGACACGTTAGTACTCTTATTAGTTTGTGGTCAGGACTCTGTCACTCTTTTTATTTGCGTGAAACTTTGAGTATTAAACCAAAAGAGGAGAGGAGGCATACCCCTCAGTAAAAGGCATGAAAGTCCGACTCATAGCCGTTATATAAAACTAGTTATACCGCGTCTTGCGCCATTCCACAAGTGATCGTGCGAATCAATTGAGCTCAGAGAAAAATGCCTAATTACAGTGTATTTTCACGTAAAAAAGAATCAAAACCATCAAATCAACAAAAAGACAACGTGATTTTTCATCTTTGAATATTTTTAACATAATATTATCGTTAAAAATCGTGTTTTATGAATATTTTCGTAAAATATCAAGTGGTGCAATCATAGTTCATGAAGTAAAAAATAAGCTATCTTCAACGATGATATGTTGATACTAATGTAATTTTAAATGGGGAGGAACTGAGTCTTGTTGATACCATCATTTTTCTTGGAATCACACTAGACACAAAGCTTCAATGGCTCCCCTATATATCAAAACTAGCTGGCAGACTTAGTTCTGAAACCACTATAATAGTTTATAAAAAAATTAAATTTTAGTTATTATAAAAATTATATTATAGTTATTTCCATAGTATTATGTCGTATGGTATTTTGCTATGGGGACCCGCGACTGACACTGAAATTATATTTATTTTACAGAAGAGGGCCATTAGAGCAATATATAATTTAAAAGTAAAAGAGTCACAGACAAAAAATTATGGAAATTAATATATTAACTCTGGCCTCTCAATACATTTATGAAAGTGTAATGTACGTACACAAAAATAAAAGTAGTTTTACAAAAATAAGTGACATTCATTCTGTAAATACTAGGAACGGACACAAGCTAATAGTACCAGTTACTCGACTCCACCGAGTCAGTAATTTATTCTTGGGGCGACGGGCGACTTATACGCTTTTACAACAAAACCCCAGAAAATATACAAAATTTGTCATACACAAAGTTTGAAAATGTTACTAGACTAAGTTTGAAGAGGGCCATTAGAGCAATATATAATTTAAAACCAAAGGAGTCACTGAGACAAAAATTTAAGGAAATTAATATATTATTTCTGGCTTCTCAATACATTTATGAAAATGTAATGTACGTACACAAAAATAAAAGTAGTTTTGCGAAAATAAGTGATATTCATTCTGTAAATACTAGGAGCAGACACAAGCTGGTAGTACCAGTTACTCAACTCCACCGAGTCAGTAATTCATTCTTGGGGCGATGATCGCTTTTACAACAAAATCCCAGAAAATTTACAAAATTTGTCATACACAAAGTTCAAAAATGTTATTAAACTAAGTTTGTATAAAAAGGGTTATTATAATATTAAGGAATTTATGGATGATAATAACCCCTGGGAAGGGTGATCGCTACCAAGCTATTTCTAATTTGTCTTGTGTTGTTAATTGTAAACATGATTGTAAGCTATTATTGAGAAAAAAATTAGTCCCGCTGGGTTTCTTGCTGGTTAGTCAGTCCCAGGACAGAGGTTTTTTTTTGCGAACCAGTGGTAAAGGAAAAAAGTAACTTTCAATAAGTATTGTTATAATCTTCATTGAATAAAAAAGTTTCTGTTCTGTTTCTGTTTCAAATAAATATAACTTAGTATACAAAATAAATAAATTAACGAAAATTTATTTCCTATTAACTAAATCAGTTTGTGATGAACAATAATCAGAAACAGAAACTTTTTTATTCAATATAGATTAGATTCTAAATAATACTTCTTGAAAGTCACTTTTCTTAATTTACTACTGGTTCGGTGTAAAAACTCTGTCCTAGAAAGATCCAGCAAGAAACCCAGCAGGACTATTATTTTTAAACGACAGCTTATGGTGGAGCGACGAGCCTAAGGCTACCGAAGTCCAATTCCCCGGTCGAGCCTTAAACCTATTACGCGAGATATTAACCAAAGTGGACTGTATATGCGAAATGCTTCTACGTTTACATTAAATGGCGACTATAGCACGCGGTTTCCCATACAATGCACTCGCTCTTCCCTAAAACGAACTATTATTTGCCAAATCTATGAAAGGAATCCTGCTTGATTAAGAGAAAATACAATTGGAGCGGATTAACTATTAAACACAGTTATATCAAGCAGGAACTATTAGGAATGTTCACTCACCGGGGTGTTGCTTCTATGCGGCTTGGACACTATATTGCTGCGACTTCTGGAACTATTTCTCACACGAGGTGAGGCAGGTTTCCTGGAGCTCGACTGCTTCCAGGCTAAAGCGGTTATACTTCTATGACACTATTGTCTTAAGCGGTGTGGTTCCAACGACGAGCGCGGCGGGAAGAGACTGCGCGTCGGCCACGCGTGCCTTTTATTCCTTCAGTTGCGATGATTACGTGATATTCTAAAATCATCTTCTTTCCCCTCCCACCCCACCATCCTGATGTGTCGATAGGAGGGTATGAATGATATCGTTTGGAAAGGGATAAACGATTTGGCAAGCCTACCGTCAAATAAATAAATACGAATGGTTTACCGCGCAACCATCTCCCCCGCCCTTGAAGGATTTCCTTCAAAAAATAACTAAAACAACTAGAGCTAAGATCAAACTAACAAAATAACTAACTAACGCTAAGATTACCTAAATTCAACTACAATTTCTAATCTAGAAAGCTAATTTAAATTATGGAAGAGGCAAGGGGCACAAACGGACAACAGGACGCAGGTAAGACCCAACCGTGGTCTTAACGCGAGCTACCCTAATTACTCCGTTGGAACCGGGAAAGACCTCTTCGACAATTCCTAACGGCCAATGGAGAGGCGGCGTATTCTCCTTGGTGAGCACAACCACAGTTCCTACAGCTAAAGGCTCAGTTGCTGTGTTCCATTTTTGCCGAGACTGCAAAGTATGCAAGTATTCCATCCTCCATCGTTTCCAAAACGATTGCACTAACCAGTCTAATAATTTGTGGCGTGCGGAAATGCTAAGTCTGTTCTCATCCATATCTGCGGCGGGCAAATACTTTAAAGGCGTTAAATTCAAAAAATGTGCTGGAGTTAGAGCCTGCGGTTCCGAGGGGTCACTAGACAACGTACGACAAAGTGGGCGGCTATTCATTACGCATTCAATTTGAGCGAGCACCGTACTTAGCTCTTCGAAGGACAAAATTTGATATCCTATTACTCGGTATAAGTGACTCTTTAGACTCTTAATATTAGTCTCCCAATTGCCCCCAAAATGACTCGCGGCTGGGACGTTCAGAGACCACTCAATGCGGTTCTCGGCTAGAATGTGAGCGAACTCCGAATTATAATACTTGCTAGCTAAGAGTTCATGTAGTTCTAATAAAATACGTTTTGCACCGACGTAGTTCGTACCGTTATCCGAATATAATTTACTTACAGGGCCTCTGCGGGATAGAAATCTTTTAAATGCACCCATAAAGCCTGCTGTGCTTAGATCACCAACGAGTTCTGTATGCACCGCTCGAGTAGTTAGACATACGAAAATGCAGACGTAAGCCTTTGTGGATCTTATACCACGCCCGCGAGTGAGCGTGACCTTAAACGGACCAGCGAAATCAGACCCGGTGTGCGTGAAGGGCTTTACCGATTGTATTACTCTACAAGATCTAAGTTCCGCCATTTCCGGAAATGACGGCTTGGGGCGTGCCCGAAAGCAAGCTATACATCTGTGCACCCGATTGCGTATTAAACTACGTGCAGAAAGAATCCAATAATTCTGACGCAAAATCGACATCAGCAAGTCGGGGTCAGCGTGCGAATTCAATTTATGATGGTAATCCACTAATAAATTCATGATATGGTCTTTACGCGGTAAAACTATAGGGTGCCGTTGGTTGAAACTCAACTGCGAGTTGGACAAGCGTCCACCTACCCTTACAATCCCATCCTGTAAAAATGGCTTAAGGCGTTGAAAGGCGCGACTACAAGCTCTATTCGATTGTAATCTTGTAATTTCTTCAGAGAAATGCGCACGTTGAAGTTCACGCAATACTAGCGACTCGGCATAGTTGTAATCGGACGCTAAGACATACGAACGTCAAGGTAAAAGCTTCGCGAATCGACAAACATAAATTACGCTACGCAATAATTTCGACCAAGAGGACAAGCGGTTCGCCAAATCAATGATTGGAGAAACCTCGCTCGAAACGTTCGCCACTAGAGCGTGTCTCTTCTCTTCCGGCGGTTGTGACACTGACGAAGGTTCGAAATCGGTTATTGGTCATTGCGAGGGATCCAAGTGAACCCAAGAAGGTCCGTGGAACCAAAGCGGGTGGTCCATTATTTGCATCAGGGTGAGTCCACGGGATAGACAATCGGCAGGGTTTTCCGTACCGGACACATGATAAAAGTTCTGCGTTTCTAACTCGTCTTCGATCATGGCCACTCGGTTCGCGACAAACGTATCCCAACGGTGGGGTGAAGAATGAACCCAGCATAAGGCGACGGTGGAGTCGGAAAAGGCAAATATCCTTTCTATGTGAACTCTATCCCTACATGCGCTGATAACTGCGGTAATAAGCTTGGTGAGTACTAATATTGCGCAAAACTCTAAGCGCGCTAGAGAGACAACCTGAGGCTAATCGAATTTCTACCATTATTCTGGATGCGGAAATATACAACGCCCCCGTAAGCCTTCTCGCTGGCGTCTGCAAACCCAACGACCGTGATGACGCTATTTCTATCGACGTTTATATGACGCGGTATTTTAATTTCTCTTAATAAAGGAAGTTCCTCTCTAAAACGCTGCCACAACCGAACAATGCTGTCAGGCGGCGAGTCATCCCAGTCGCATTCAAATAACCAAAGTTGTTTAATCAAAAGCTTAGCGTATAATACCACTGGAGCTACGAAACCCATGACATCCCATAATCTAGCAACGCATGACAGTATTGTGCGCTTTGTGCACTTCTCTACGGGCGGATTTACCTTAAGGCTAAACACGTTGGACTCTGGTGACCAACACAGATCGAGCACCTTGTGTGTATCAGAATCGTCGAATTCCTTTATCGCCGAAAGACAGTGTGATAGTGGGATTGTGTCTAAAACTGGACGCGAATTACTAGTCCACTTGACAAGATCGAATTGACCCGATTTCATGAACTTTATAACCTCGGCGGTGGTTAGGGTGGCTTCCTACACAGGGGTAGGGGTAGGAGTACTCAAAATCATTCATATATAATCCACTTTCAATTGCCCTCTTAGCTTTAGGATAAGAGGGACCTTCATCGTGGGCGAGCTGTCTCAACGTGCGTGACGCACGAAATGGGATCGACTTTAAACCAAAGCAAACGCGGTTAAATTCAAACACCATTAGAGGTTCCTTTGGGTTGAAACGATATAAAATGCGTTGGAATCTACGGTCGTATTCACGGAGCCCTGTGCAAAGAAACATTTGGCGAATATCGGCGGATAGTGCTATACTAAACAAACGATAATTGGCTATTATATTAAATAAACTGCCCTGTAAATTTTTCCCACTATAGAGGATATCGTTAAGCGACAGGTGAGTGCTAGTTTTAGCACTAGCGTCGAGCACTACACGTAACTTAGATGTAAGTTTGTCCTCCCTAATGACCCCGTGGTGTGGTATGAAATACGACGGTGTGTCTTCGTAGTTATCTAATGTCGAAGCCACAAGTGATATGTAACCTTCCCTTATATATTCGTTAATGACACCGTCATAAGCTTCTTTTAACTGGGGTGAAGCGAGCATCCTACGCTCCAAGCTGTAGAAACGTTTTTCCGCCATTTGACGCAAATCGCCGAGAGATTAAACATCTCCTTTAAAGGGTATCGCTACACTACATCTACCGTCGCGATCACGAACGGTCGTGCGGACGCAAATTTCCTCGCATAATCTGTCATCTGAGCTAGCTATGGGTGGGACGTTCACCTCCTCCATCTCCCAAAATTTGCGGACTAACGACTCGAGCGGTTCGACACCCATACCACAATAAAAGGTTGCCGAAATACTATCCATGATGGGGGCGGAGCCAACGATGACATAACCCAAGACGGTTTCCAATGCGTAAGGCGCGGTATGCGAGGAGTTGCCCCTGACCTTATTGTTTAACAAAAGATGAGGGAAAAGCGATGCTCCAATGAGCATGTCTATGTTTCCAGGAACGGCGTTAGTGTCGTCTGCTAGAGACAAATTTTTAAATTCAATCATTGCCGAGGTGTCAACCGAAACGGTTGGCAGCCGTTTCCGTACACTATCTACTACTAGTGCATTTATATCAAAGTTAGCATTACGATCTATCCGGGAATAAAATTTTAAGTTTATATATCCCTGGGTAGCTTTACTATTACCTCCGATGCCTTTGACTACGGGACATGAAAGTGACCTATTACTATGACTAAGCCTAAGCACTGACAACATTGTTGCGTTATAAAACCATTTTGGGCTCCGCTGTCCAGCAGTGCACGGATGCTTTGTTCTTTTCCACGCTAATCTGTCGTAAAGCGACAGTTAAAAACTAAAGAACTAACAACGAAACAACCAAAAAGAAAATAATTTATTTAAAATTTGTAGATATTTACAGTTTCTTTTATAAAAAAAGGTATGAAGGTGATGATGGGCTGTAATGATGATAGTAAATTACAATTTTTTTAAAAAAAGTTAATAACAAAGATAAATGAGTACTGAAACAATGTATACACAGGCTATGCCTATGGTAGATGCACAGCGCCTGATCTAGGTACACGCAGCGCTTGAAGTAGGCACACACAGCGCCCGGAGTGTGCACACACAACGCCTGGAGTAGACACACACAGCGCCCGGAGTAGACACGCAGCGTCTGGAGTAGGTCCACGCAGCGTCTGGAGTAGGTACACACAGCGTATTGAGCAAGTACACGCAGCGCTTAAAGTAGGCACACACAGCGCCCGGAGTAAGTACACACAACGCCCGGAGTAGACACACACAGCGCCCGGAGTAGACACGCCGCGTCTGGAGTAGGAACACGCAGCGTCTGGAGTAGGCACACGTAGCGCTTGAGGCAAGCACGCACAGCGGCCGAAGATAGCGCGGGCAATAGTAGGTGGAGGTGTAGGCGTGGCCAGGTGACGATTTCAGGAGAAGGCAGAGGCTTGCAAGATCCCGAGGCAGTGCGGATAAGGCCTTTAGGAGGTGCTTCTCGTATGAAAGCTGAAGTGAGACTCCCCTTTATTGGCCGATTGTTCGGCTTTTATACTTTTTGACGGATCTGGGATAAGAACGGGAAATTATTTAAATTAAATTTGAAATTATTGAAATTAAAAGCAAATTTTTGTAAATGGCCAAGAGGAAAAGAGTATTTTTGTGGAAATATTGAAGTAAAAACATCAGGCCGGTAACGAATTTGAATAAAAATTGCCATGACAACCAGATAAACAACGATGTCAAAACATGTCAAATTTTGGTTTTAGGCTCGTAATAGAGAAACGGCAAGATTTAAGTGAAAAATGAGATATTATTGATACAGGAAAAAAGGTAGCGCAACAGCGCGCACGAAGCCCGAAATTGCAGAGTTACGGAGAACTAAATAAAAGACCGAAAAAGGTAGACTCCATTGACACAGATTTAAAAAGTGCTGATAACGTGAAAATACGAGTTGAAAATGATTTGTTATTGTGTTCTTATGGTTTAAAAACGTTACAGGATCCTATGGAAATAAAGGTGATGCAAAATATCCAGTTTTGAGGCGAATGCAGAAAACCTAAAACAGAATGGAAAAATAAATTTAAAATAGTGTAAAATGATATGTAAGTAGCATAACACTACAAATCCCTAACCAAAATACGTGCCGTACCCAGTAACACGGTTGAAGGAGGTTGTGCCCCCATATTTGCCAATGAGCACAGAGCGACATCACCAGGTCGACCGCTAGAATCGTTGACCTTAGTAGGGGCGAATTCCTTGTCCGCTTTACTTGACGCCGCTATGTTGCTATTTTCAAAATGTAATAGCGTGTGATGTTTCCTGGCGCACTTGCTACATACGGAACTCGAATTGCATTTTGCAACTAAATGCTTATCACTTAAGCAGTTCAAACATAGGTTGTTTGTCTTTACTAATTTATAACGCTCGCTTGGTGAATATTTACGAAAAGTCGCACAATTATATAAATTACCGTGTCTATCTTTACATACTAAACAAGTATGCTGGAGTGATGTTGGCGTAGCGGTTACGTAAGTTAACGACCCTGCTATTTTAGATGGTTGAGTCTGTCTACGGTCGACGCACCTTTTATTGTCCTGTTTAACGTTCGGAGAGCGCTGCATCACCTTTATTTGATCTCGCACGAACGATGCTAATGAATGAAAGGAAGGCATCTCCGAGCTGCGATGCTCCATTTCAAACGCACGCACGGTGTCGGGGTCTAATTTCTTTAGTGCAATATGGAGAAACACCACGTCCATAAGGTCATTAAATTTCAAATTCCTAAGTGCAGCCACCGATGCCACATATTTATCTAATAACTGCTCTAAGCCGTTGATGTTCGCGGATGATATAGGTTTAAGATCGAATATCTGGTTCAAATATTCGGAAGCTAACATTCTCCTATCTTCATATTTAGTTTTAAGCGATTCGAATATTAACAAGTAATTGTTTGCTGTAGGTGTAAAACGCGAGCAAATTGACTGTGCCCTGCCACTAAGTTTACTAATTAAATAATATAATTTTTCAGCGTCCGACAACGATGGGTTATTATGTATATTGTTTTGAAAACTACTGAAGAAGAAGGTCCATGTCTTAATATCACCATTTAATACCGGAATATCTATTGGCGGCAACCTAATTGAGTCACGTGGGCGTACCTGTGTTTCCGGCTTTGCTTCGTTTTGAGATGGAGACTGTAATAGTTTCGCCGTTCTTTTCACGCGACACAACATGTCTTCAAATGCTAGAAGCGGTTGGTAGTTCACTATATATTTCGGGTCGATTTGTAATTCCAAATGATTAATTTGGTCTAATATTCTTTCGTAATCCGTCCGCAAAGAATCCACCGTTTCAATTTCATTTAAAAAGGTTTCCCACACTGCTTCTACATTAATGTTCTTTATATGATCACTAATACTTTGTATACGTGAAAAAAGCATGTCCTTCTTGGCATAAAGCGTTTTAATTTTAATTTCATTTCCACTAACTGCCATTTTAAATTATTATAATAAAATTATATTAATCACAATTAATCTCACAACTCTGGAGGATGGACACTCGCGCCGTATTATGTCGTTAAATTGAACACCTGATACAGCGAGTCGAGGTGACGTGCGTCGCTTGCTAAACTCAATATACTTTTATCAAAATTGTCGAGTAAGCGTACAAAACGCGTGTGATTACACTGTTTCAATTATTTAAGCGACTAATAAGCTTTAAATTTAAACCAAATACAAACACTATTTAAATGAATAATTCTATTTGCGAGTAACTAACCAAAATTTAAATTTAAACTAAATGAGTACTATTAAAGTGAAGAATTAATTCAATTGCAAGTAACTAACCAAAGTTTAATTTTAAACGAACACTATTTAAGTCTATTCCATAAATTAGAGTACATTATCTAAATAATTAATCTAATAATTCGACCCGAAAATGGTTGAACGACTACTAAACACCAGTCCAAATCCTGCCGAAGTGACCATAAAATGGTGGAGCGACGAGCCTAAGGCTACCGAAGTCCAATTCCCCGGTCGAGCCTTAAACCTATTACGCGAGATATTAACCAAAGTGGACTGTATATGCGAAATGCTTCTACGTTTACATTAAATGGCGACTATAGCACGCGGTTTCCCATACAATGCACTCGCTCTTCCCTAAAACGAACTATTATTTGCCAAACCTATGAAAGGAATCCTGCTTGATCAGGAGAAAATACAATTGGAGCGGATTAACTATTAAACACAAAATCATGAACAGATCTCCCCGCATGATCGGTTAAACGTGAACCAAGCCATTCGGCGTGATGGACGTTAAAGTCGTCGAGGACTACGATATCTGCAGAAGGGATTTGCTGTAGCAACGAATCTGTAGCCATTTGGACGTGGTCGAAGAGTCGGTCTGTTTCGGCATTACCGCTAAGGGACCTATAGAGGCACCCGTAGACGTGCGGATGGTCGTCGCTGTCTACGCGTAGCCAAAGGATGGACAGGTCCGAACCTTTAAGTCTACCGAGGCGTCGAGAACAGATGTCCTCTCTGACGTAAACGCAAACTCCAGCCCTATGCACAAAGGAGTGTTCCAGTTTGTACCCCGGGTAGGAGAGATACGAGACATCAGCCGGAGAGGACACCT
Source organism: Parnassius smintheus behrii (assembly GCA_036936625.1). NCBI lineage: Eukaryota > Metazoa > Arthropoda > Insecta > Lepidoptera > Papilionidae > Parnassius > Parnassius smintheus. The sequence goes on from JAUPFT010000011.1 coordinate 39,000,005, forward strand.
GCGTCTCGGTCAGAAAGAGCAGAGCCGGCCTTGCCGTCTCGAGATGGTAGTGGACGCCGTTTAGGTTAGAGTGAATACATAAAATAAATACATAAACACTCACCCCAGAGGGGTAGGAGTAATCAGAATAATTTGTGAAAACACATTTAAAGTATTGCCTAAAAATAGGTCTTTCTGGAAAACTTGACAAAAATAAAAGTTATAATAAAAATATATAATGAGCTCATGGGACATGTGAAACATTTATTTATTCATAAACATAGCATAAACATAAAACACTCACGCCTGTCACCCAGAGGGGTAGGCAGAGACTACAGACTTCCATTTGGCACGATCCTAACACACCCCTCTCGCCTCCTTCACATCCACACACCTACGCATACATGCTCGTCGGTTAAGGGTACTCCTAATTTGGCCCGTTTTTAATAAATCGCCAATTTGGTCGATAAATTTTCGCCTAGGACGTCCCTTTCCGACTCTGCCATTCACTTCTGCAACATAAATTTTCTTTGTCACTCCTTCGTCATTCATTCTTTCCACATGACCAAACCACCGAAACATTCCTTTCTTAATCATGGTCACAACATCATCTTGCAAACCACACTCTTATTACACAATTTCTTACCCTGTCATTAAGATTCAGCCCTAACATACTTATAACATAACATATAACGACCGCATTTCTACTGCGTTCATTCTACTCTCGTGCTTCTTCTGCCACACCCAACTTTCACTACCATATGTTAAAGTAGGGACCAACACAGCATTGTGAATTGCCATACGTGCCTTTTTCGACACATTTTGACTCTTCACAATAGAGTGCAGGGCCCCATTTACTCTATTTCCCGCATTCACTCGTCGTTCTATATCCTTATCATATCTCCCATCCCTGCTAAATACGCAGCCCAAATATACAAACTCATCTACTTGCTCGATCAACTTCCCTTCTATTCTTATTTCACAAATCGTTTTACTTTCTTCTCTTTCAAAAACCATAACCTTCGTCTTACTTGCGTTCACTTTCATACCCCTTTCTTTTAATGATCTGTTCATTAATGTAACCATCATTTGCAACTCGGCTGCCGACGACGCAAGGATAACTTGATCATCAGCTTACAAAAGGCATTTGACGGTTAACTCATCCATTCTTAATCCGCATTCTTCAACTTTCAAATTTTGCAAACAACTGGCCATAAATAGGTTGAACAGCCACAGGGAAGCCACACAGCCCTGTCTGACACCTTTATGGATGTCAAACCAGTCCGAGTAGACCCCGTTGATCCTAACACAAGCACTAGAGTCCCTATAAAGGGACTCCAATGCCCGTATCGAGCCAGCGCTCAACCCAAATGAGTTCAGTGTTTGCAATAGCACATCCCTATTCACTCTGTCATATGCCGTTTCCAAGTCCATGAACGCTAAAAAACCTTTTGGTTTTTGGCCAAAAACTTCTCCGCGATCATGCGCATGGAAAAGACTTGATCTGTACATCCCATTCCCTTTCTAAATCCCGCTTGCACATCCCAAATTTTTCCATCAGTTTCTTTCATGACCCTTTCAATCAGTACCTTAGCATACAGTTTTCCCACAATGCTAAGAAGGCTGATGCCACGGTAGTTTTTACAGTCCTGCTGCGACCCTTTTCCTTTATATACTGGGACTATCACGGCATTGCACCAGTGTACCGGTACCCGCTTCAGTTCCCAGCATAAATTAAACAAGGTGTGCAGCAGGCCTGCCACCACTGCCTCTCAAGCCCTTAGCATTTCGACTGAAACTCTATCATATCCGGCATCCTTACCTGCTTTCATGCTTTTCATTGCTTTCATTATTTCACCTATACTTATCTCGCTACCTCTTTCCTCTTCTTTCGGAATTTCTACTTCACTTAGTACACACGTTGTCTCCTCACTCATAAACACGCTTTCAAAATATTCCTTCCATCTCTTTAAACTCAAAACTTCATCATTTAGAATATAGCCAAACTCGTCTCTTATAGCATTCATCATAGGCTGTTTTGAATGTCCCCTGGCAGTTCTTACAAGTTTCCGGATCATTTTAATATTTGCCTGGAAATTATCCGATATTCTTCTATCATTCTTATCCGTTCTTTCTTGCTTTTTTCTTTCAACTTCTTCTTTTACTCTCTTATTAAGATGTCTAAAGACTGCCTTTTTTCTTTCAATATCATCATTCATACCGCTAGAATTACCAGCCTTTGTTGCTAGTAAATCTAGCCATGCTCTCTTCTTTGCTTCAACTTCCATACGTACCTCATCATCCCACCATAACGTATTATTTTTCCTTTCATTCTTCCTCTTACTAACACCACATACTTCGGTAGCTGCATCCACTAAACCTTTCTTTACTCCTTCATACATAATTCATCCAAACCACTTATATTTTCTTTCGTTCTAATCGTTAGACTCTGTGCGTTTAAAATACGGTTTAAATTCAATTATAACAACTTCGTCGCTTTGCAACCACAGTTGCAAAGAGCAAAGTTAAGGATTCTATTTTTGCAACTGTGGTTGCAAGAAACAAACGAGCGGTTAAGGAAATTTTTATAAAGATATTATATTATACCTAGAAATTATATATTATATTTCTAGATAGAAACAAAAGGTATTAGAAGTATTTTACCGTTAGATAATTCCGAATTAATAAAAGAATTTTTAAAGAAATATATTAGGCCTAAAATTAAATATTTTATATATTTTGAACGGAACGAACATCGAAAACAATTTAGGAATATTATTATACACCTTTGGGGGTCATTGTAGAAGCGTGCTCGTTGCGACCCCTGCCAGCCCTTTTCAGGGCTGCAATTCTACACAGCTGCGCACCCATGCAGACGAGGGTTAGGGCGTCCCCCCAAGGCGACGCACACCAGCTCGTCCCCGTTCGTGTGGAATGCAGCGCGCAAAGCAGCGATAGGGACCGCCACCCGTCACGCACAGCCCGACACGGCGGAAGGTGGAGGACGGAGTGCAGAGTTGGCACGTGGAATGTTAGAGGGGGCATGAGAGATAAGACGAATGAGTTGATCGAAATAATGAAAGAAAGAGAATTAGATGTCGTGTGTATGTCGGAGACCAAACGGAAAGGCAGTGATACTGAAGAGCTCCCTGGCGGGAAGTTAGCTATATGGTCCGGAGTCCCGGAAAGCGAGAGCACCTGCCAGGGAGTGGGAGTGCTGTTGTCGTCCCGGTTGGTCGATCTTATGACTGAATACAAGGTTGTGAACTCAAGACTCCTCTGGGTTCGCTTCAAAATGGGACTGACGAAGTTATTCCTTTTGGCTGTTTATGCGCCGGTAGCTTCGTCGTCCAGGGCTGAGCTGAAGGAGTTTTGGGAAAATGTAAGAGAAGTTCTAGATTTGGTTAAGGGAAACGAAAAAACTGTTGTATGTGGTGATTTGAATGGATGGGTAGGTATCGCTCGACCAGGATACGAGTCGGTGCTTGGAAAGTTTGGCGATAAAAGAGTTAATGATGTTGGCAAGCTTATACTGGCTGTATGCAAGGAAAAGGGTCTTCTTGTGACAAACACTATGTTTAATCACAGGAAAATCCATATGTACACTAGAGAAAGAAAGAATGAGAGAAGTATGATTGATTTGTTCCTGGTGGATGACCGACTGCGAAAACAGGTGATGGATACACGAGTGTTCAGGGGTGCTGACCTGGGAACGGATCATTATCTAGTAATTACTAGATTTAGGGGTTTGTTTGCGGGTTGGCGCTACCGGACGACAGTAACAGAACTTAAGCTTGACATCATCGATGGCAGGAAAGAATGTGTGGAGAAAACATGGCAGAACCTTAGGGATGGAATGGTAAGTGCAGCGGAAGAAGTATGTGGAATAACAAAAAGAGGTAGTATGCGTGTCATGATCTTAGTGAAGGATCCGGGGGTGATGCCGTGACTAGCACGCCAGACACGGACCTCGATGACACTGAGGTCATCAGCATGAAAGAGATTGTGCGATTCGAAGTTTGAAATGTGGTAAGGCTGCGGGACTAGACAGAGTTACTGCTGAAATGATCAAGTACGGTGGGCCTCGCGTCTGGGACAGCTTTCATCTGCTGTGCAATTTGTGCTGGCGGACGGGAGATGTCCCGGATGATTGGCGATCCGCGGTCATTGTGCCTTTATATAAAGGTAAAGGTTCACATTTTGACTGCGGGTGCTACCGGGCGATCAGCTAGACCAGTTTAGCAAATAAAGTTTACTCGAAGGTTTTGACACGTAGGATGCGAGAGAAATCGGAAAGATTCTTATGGGAGGCACAATGCGGATTTAGACCTGGAAGAGGATGCACGGATCAAATGTTTTCTCTCCGCATGATCACGGAGAAGCTTCTGAGTGTTAACCAGAGGATTTTCTGTGCTTTTGTGGATCTGGAGAAAGCATTTGATAAGGTTATAAGGAGGAAAATGTGGGAACTGTTGCCGGGATATGGTGTGGATGGTCGATTGTTAAGGGCTGTGCAGTCACTTTACTATGACTGTAAAGCCTGTGTGCGGGTAGGGCATGACCTGTCACCCATGTTTAGCGTCCAAGCGGGCGTAAAACAGGGTTGTGTCATGTCTTCCTGGCTGTTCATACTGTATCTCGACAGCTGTTTACAGAAGCTGAAAAATAGCTGTTTGGGTGGGAAATTGGGTGACATAAAAGTTAATTGTCTGCTGTATGCTGATGATGCAGTGCTTATTGCACCATCAGAAGCAGAACTGCAGGCATTAGTCACGTGTATGAAAGAGGAATGTGAAATTAAAGGTCTCCGTTTGAATGCTAATAAAACTAAGGTTCTGGTATTTGAAAAGGACGAAGAGAGAACGAAATGTGAAATATGGGTAAATCAGGAATGTCTAGAACGGGTAAATGAAATTGTATACTTGGGGAGTGCTTTCAGCCGGGATGGAAGATGTGATTTAGATGTGGATAGGCGTGTTGCTGCCGGAAACAAAGTCAATGGTGCCCTGAATGCATTAGTAAAAAGGCAAGGCGTGGTGAAGAGTGCACGCCTTGCAATACATAACGCAGTGTTGGTACTGACTTTGTTATATGGCAGCGAAACCTGGGTATGCCAGAAGAAGCATAAAAGCAAGTTGAATGCAGTGGAGATGCGATCTCTTCGTAAAATGTGTGGCGTTGGCATAGCCGACCGAAAGCGAAACGAAGAGATTCGCAATATGGCAGGATTGAAAGATGACCTTATCACAAAAATTGATAGGGGCGTACTCCAATGGTTTGGGCACGTTGAACGAATGAGTGAAGACCGAATGGTGAAGAAAATATATAGAGCGAAAGTAAATATTAAAAGGTGTCGAGGTAGACCGAGACTAACTTTCGAAGACCATGTGAGCAAATTGCTCGAAGAGGGGAGGGTCAAGAGTACTCGGATACCTAGACGTGCATGTATGAAGAAGTTAATGAACCTGAAAGAAGCGAAAGAGGTATGTAAGGATCGTGACACTTGGCGATCTGTTCTCTCTGGCTACCCCGTTAGGGATTGTGCGTGAAGATAAGTAAGTAAGTAAGTATTATACACCTGTTCAAAAAAGACATGGTTCAATTTTTTGAATGTACGGAACGAGTAGTTTTTGTTGAAGATGAAAAAGAATAAAGAGCGATTGTAGTTAAATATCACGAAGGAAAGACATGTCACCGGGGCATTTTTTTTAAAGAGACGCTAGTCAGAATCCGCAGGAATAACTACTGGGATAATTTACAATAAACGGTTTCGGCAATAATAAACGGTTGTGTACTGCGTGTAAAAAAATGAAATATGACAGGAAGCCAATTAAACCTATTCTTCAATTAATTCAAACCCAAGATGCTCCGTTGCAAGAAATATTTATCGACCTGTTTAACATCGAAGGAAAGCATTATCTCACCCTTATAGATGCGTTCACCAAATTAGGCCAAGCGATAGAAATTTCAAATAGATCTACCCCCGAAGTAGTCCGAGCTTTAATGAAGTACTTTTCTTTTTACGGAATACCAAAAAAGATAAGTTCAGACCCAGGCTCTGAATTTAACAATGAACTAATTAAGGAATTCTTAAGCTTACACAAAATTGAACAACACATCGGAACCCCAAATAGCCCAAACTCGATGGGGCTTATAGTACGCTTTCACTCGACGATTATAAAAATTTATAGATTGGCAAAATACGAAAGAAAACCTACTGATCCGGCATCAGTTATGACGTATTCCATACTAGCATATAATAATACCATTCATTCGGTAATAGAGCTTACACCTTTCGAGGTAGTTTTCGGACACACCAACACGGGTAGCCCATTTAATACAGACATTAATAAGCAGTATTTACAACACTTAGTAAGAGACCATGCAAAGCGAACAAAATTCTTATACAAACATTTAGCAGAAAATATGGTAGCGATTAAAGAAAAAAATAGGGAAAAGCGAGGCGGTGAAGATGAGATAGCATTTCCGTGTGGTAAAACCATGTTTGTTAAGAAGTTCAGTTCTAAAAATTATTACGGGAAACCTCGATCAAGAAGATGCTCTAAAGTATGATAAACTTACCTCGGAGTTAAGTCACAACCAAATTATCGTGTTTAGGAAACTCATCTTAGCCTCTAAAATGTTGGACAGCTTTATTAATGCCACTGAAACCCTTAGTAATAATTCCGTAATGCTAGATGCTAGACACTGACCAAACACTGAGGTAACGAGATCAGCAAGCAACCCATTTTTTGAACCTATATACTAACCAGTGATGAGCCCTGTGACCTGGAGATATATGGTACTTACATTCATCACCACCGTGCTTACACAGAATACGAAGCAGCGCTACCAGTTCCAGTAATCAACTTACCTCAATTACATTCAACTACCAATGTAACAAGTACACGCGTAATTAACATGAATGGTGTCAACTTGGATGAAGTGAAGTATATGTCAAATGCTTTAAAACCTTTTAAAACACAGTGAAATCTATTACACAGATTCAAGTGCTTTCCAAAGAGAAAAAGACTCTAACTTCAGTGTTCTAACATATGTAATTTTAAATTTTCTAGCCTTAAGTTTCTTATTGTTTTTAATATACTTGTTAAGAAAAAAATATATGCCTTACTTCCAAAATTATCGTAAAAACACTAAAAATGATATTACCGATAATTTTGCTCTTAGGGAGGGAGCAGTTATGGATACACCCCGTCCCTCTGTTTTAGACTGGAATATTAAAATATATTATATTGTACCTATTATTTAGGCTAAGCAATAAAACTAACACATCAGCATTTTATATAAGATTCCTAGTACTTAGTTGATGAGTCGAATGAATGTCTGCGTACGAATAGGCTCTTTAAAATTGATTCATTATTAAAGCCACCTCCAAATCGGTGGGACGTAGTAATTTAATTGTATTTTAGTTTTTAAAAACTCCTTTTAATGTTCCCGAAATTTGACTAAGTACCCTGCAACGTTTGTATAGTTCTACAATCGAAAATAAAATGGTAATGAAAACCCCACTTTTAAAAGGGCTCTTTGCGTACGTTCCAATCCTATAAGAGATTTTTTCCGCACTACCGCATGAAGTTATGCTATTGAACCAAGGCAAAATAAACAGCTTTGATAACTTTCGTATCCGAAGCATTTCTAAGGGTTTTAAATCTTCAATCATCTTCCATGGTCAAAGTCAAAAAAGTTCTTATCTATTATAACACTAAGATTATTAACATACTCAGATTTCTCGATACTTGGGCAGTTACAATCAATAATCCAGTCTGAGGGAATATGAGAATTGATAAAACAACAGAGATTTGTACAACAGGAGTGCACCTTCAGATGGAGGTGATTCAGTGAAGAATAATCTTGTACTCTAATGAAAAAAATTAAATAATTGATTTTTTTCAATATTTAAAGTGAGTATGGTTTTATTTAGTCAGTTCAGAACGATAATTAATCCTCTTTGAGCATTGTTAAGCATCTGGGTCCAGAAATCATCATCAAAGAGAAGTGCCGTGTCATCAGCAATGGTAATTTGAAAAAATCTCATTTGTCCGTTTGGAAGATATAGTTTGTATAAGTAGTATATGTAGGTTGAAACAGCGTAGGGCCTAATATACTACCTTGTGGTATACCAAACCTAACAGGCAGTTCATCAATTACGTAGTCTTGTACTTTGACACACTAAGTTCTATTCTGTAAATAATCTAAGAAAAGTCTTATCTGGAGATCGCTAATGCCAAGGTTCTCTAGTTTTTTTTTATTAGTATGGGCAATAAAACTGTTCAAATGCTTTGGCTAAATCAAGGGAGACGAACAGTACTATTTTTCTTGCATCTAACATGGTGACAACCTGTAACTACAGACACAGCTTCTGTCGCCAGTTTTGAAGACGGGATGGATTAGTGATTTTATTAACCAACGTGGAAAAGACAGCTGTTGTAAAAAGAGATTACAGATATAAGTAATGTGTGAGACTAGTATACTTTTCAAGATCCTTATAAAACTTGTTGAAATATTATCAATTCTGCGCAATCGGTTTATAAGTTAGAAATGACGTCTAGTATATTGAATTTAGTGGATTTTAGGAGTACAAACGAAGGTGGAGTAGAGTTGTAATTGTTGGCGGAGATTAAGTTAGGATCGATTAAATATTTTTTCAGCTAATGTTTTACTTCGAAACTACTCCTTTTAAATAATACTAGTTTTTACGGAATTTATCGCGTATATTTAACTTTTTAATACCCGACATTTCGAGAGCTTTACAGCACCCATGGTCACGGGAAGGACTGATGGTGACCATGGGTGCCGTAAAGCTCTCGAAACGTCGGGTATTAAAAAGTTAAATATACGCGATAAATTCCGTAAAAACTAGTATTATTTCAATGTGTAGTGTTCGCGTAAATATAAGAAATCATTATTACTCCTTTTAATTTATCGACAACGTTTTTTCCACAAACTAATAATGGCACAGCGATAAAGGTGTCTATGGAATGGAAAAACGGCAACCACCTTGTAAAAGTAATAAGTTGAGAATATTATAGCTATCTTATTTTGTACTATGTTAAACATCATATGTATAAAGACTAAAGCAATAAGAATTTTGTTTCTTTTTTTGAGACTCCTATATCTATGCTAGTTATTACTCTAAGATTGAAACTGAACAAAATAGTATTTGCAAATTCCTTAAAGTATATAGATATAGTTTAAATAGTATATATATATATATATATATATATATATATATATATATATATATATATTATACCTATGGCCAGTATGACCATATGTGGCAGGTTCCTACTAATTTGGAAGGATTAGCCTCTTATTTTAGCCTCTGGTATAATCGTTTGAAGTTTTATAAAACTTGACAGTATTGGGGTATTACAAATAGATTTAATTATGGCAACCAAATACGGGAAACGGCAACCCTAGATTCTTTGGCAGCATGTGGAAGATTTCCCTGTACTTCTCGTGTTATATTTGTATCACATTCAATAAACATCTTTAAATGTTTGTCTGTAAAGTTGATAACCTTAAAACAACTATTCATAAACACGAGTTGACGGTTAATTTCAATGGTGCGCGTCACTTACGCACAAACGCCTATCACCCATCATTGAGCGACTTCATCATCAACTCAAGGCAGCGATCATGTGCCACCCATCATCGCAGTGGACGGAAGCCCTTCCACTGGTTTTCTTGGGCATGCGCAACTCATGGAAAGAGGATCTACAACCTACGACTGCTGAATTGGTATATGGTCAAACTCTCAGCTTACCAGGCCAATACCTATCTCTAATAGACGACTACACCACGGCAGACGTCACAAAGTACGTAACACGTCTACGATACTGCATGGCTAAACTCACTCCCAAGCAATCATGACACACCAGCACTACAACGCCATTCTACATACCACGGGACCTCCACACATCCTCTCATGTTTTTCTTCGGCGAGATTACGTCGAGGTCACCAGTTTGGCCGTGGTAGGAAAAGAAGAGATTTCCCGCCGGGCAAGGTGTTCTGCCCGGGGAGCGGCCAACACTCCGTGTGATAGTTCGGAGATGTTGTATATATACTATTTATGATTCGGAATTTTGATAGTGTGATTTAGGCTTCGGTGTGTTTCGCTTGCGGCGTGACGACATCGCCGCCACACAGTCATATAAGGACGGTCTTTAGCTTTAGTTTTAATAACTTGTTAGCGATATCTTAATAATATTTCGTAGGCGATAGTAATTATTGGTGGTGGTGATGAAGTGAAACTATGATGGGGCGTATAGAGCATAGTGCATGTAGTCGTGGATCTCCAAAGCCAAAGTTGACCAAAAGTGGCTTTTGTAAAGCCTGTAATTACGAATTGGCATCACGGCTGTCAATTTTTAAGGATTATGCCGCTTCTAGTAAACATCAAAAAAATATGTGTGAATTGTGAGCAGTCTTCGGTAAGTTTAAAAAATGAATTCAGTGGGCAGTCTTCGGTAAGTTTAATATACTAAATAGATTGTAACATATTTTTTTGACCAAGTCGAACGTCGTATCACAGTGCTAAGCGAATATTTGATAATTTTTTTAATCTTATACCCACAAGAATGTATGTTGCATTTTAAAATAAATTCACTGAATTTGGTTGCGCGGAAAAAACCATTGGATTATTATATTTGACGGTAGAGGTGCCAAGCCGCTTGTTCCTTTCCGACAAACGATATCATTCATACCCTCCTCGATCCTCCATCGACACATCGGGGTGGTGGGGTGGGAGGGGCAAGAAGATGATTCTAGAATGTCACGTAATCATCGGGGCCGAGGACATATAAGGCACGCGCGACCGTTGCGCGTCCTCTTTCCTACCGCGCCAGTCATTGGAACAACAGCTCTTTCCTACCGCGCCAGTCATTGGAACAACAGCTCTTTCCTACCGCGCCAGTCATTGGAACAACAGCTCTTTTCCACCGCAGTCGTCGCTGAAACCACACCGCTAGTAGAAACCGCTTTAGCCTGGAAGCAGTCGAGCTCCAGGAGACCCGCCTCACATCGTGTGAGATATAGTCGCGCACCGCCTCGCCCCGGAGTGTTCCAGAAGTTCCAGAAGTTGCAGCTATAGTGCTCAACAGGATAGAAGAAACCCCGGTGAGTCAACACTCCTTTATTTACTGCCTTATATAGTTTAACCCACTCCAATTTTGTTGTTCGCCTAATAAGGCAGGATTCCTTTTCAGCGATTTGGCACCATAATAGTTTAGTTTTAGGGAAGAGCAAGTGCATTATACCGCATGCTATAGTAGTCGCTTTTACGTAAGCGTAGAAGCAACCGCATATACAGTCCACTTTAGTTAATATCTCGCGTAATAGGTTTAAGGTTCGACCGGGGAACTAGACTTCGGCAGCCTTAAACACGTGGCTCCACCATTTTATGGTCACTTCGAGCAGGATTTTGGTCGAATTGTTGAATTAATTAATTAGATAATGCACTCCAATTTATAGAATAGACTTAAATAGTGTTCGTTTAAATTTAAATTTAAATTTTGATTAGGTACTCGCAAACAGAATTATTCGTTTTATAGCGCTCGTATTTGATTAAATTTAAAGCCTATTAAATAATTGAAACAGTGTAATAGGAACCGTTTGATACGCTTACCCACAATCTTGATAAAATTATTGAGTCTAGCAAATGACGCGTCACCTCGACTCGCTGCGCAGGTGTTCGATTTAATTACGTAATTCGGCATACCGAGTGTCCATCCTTTATTGTTTGTGCGTTGTGAGATTAATTGTGATTGATATAACTTTATTATAATAGTTTAAAATGGCAGTTAGTGGAAGTGAAATCAAAATTAAAACGCTTTATGCTAAGAGGGACATACTCTTTTCGCGTATGCAGAATATAAGTGATTATATAAAGAACATTCATATAGAAGCAGTGCGGGAAACTTTTTTGACCGAAATCGAAACGATAGATTCTCTACGAATAGATTACGAAAAAATATTAGACCAAATTAATCATTTGGAATTACAAATCGACCCGAAATACATAGTGAACTACCAACCGCTGCTGGCATTCGAAGATATGTTGTGTCGCGTGAAAAGAATTGCGAGATCCCTATCTCAAAACGAAGCAAAGCCGGAAAAACAGGTACGTCCAAGCGACTCGATTAGGTTGCCGCCAATAGATATTCCGGTATTTAATGGTGATATTAAGACATGGACCTTCTTCTTCAGTAGTTTTCAAAATAATATACACAATAACCCATCGTTATCGAACGCCGAAAAATTATATTACTTAATCAGTAAACTTAGTGGCAGTGCACAGTCGATCTGCTCTGGTTTTACACCTACAGCAAACAATTACTTATTAATATTCGAAACGCTTAAAACTAAATATGAAGATAGGAGAATGTTAGCTTCCGAATATTTGAACCAGATATTCGATATTAAACCTATATCATCCGCGAACATCAACGGCTTAGAGCAATTTCTAGATAAATTTGTGGCATCGGTGGCTGCACTTAAGAATTTGAAATTTAATGATCTTATGGACGTGGTGTTTCTCCATATTGCACTGAAGAAGTTGGACCCCGACACCGTGCGTGCGTTTGAAATGGAGCATCGCAGCTCGGAGATGCCTTCCTTTCATTCATTAGCATCGTTCGTGCGAGATCAAATAAAGGTGATGCAGCGCTCTCCGAACGTTAAACAGGACAATAAAAGGTGCGTCGACCGTAGACAGACTCAACCATCTAAAATAGCAGGGTCGTTAACTTACGTAACCGCTACGCCAACATCACTCCAGCATACTTGTTTAGTATGTAAAGATAGACACGGTAATTTATATAATTGTGCGACTTTTCGTAAATATTCACCAAGCGAGCGTTATAAATTAGTAAAGACAAACAACCTATGTTTGAACTGCTTAAGTGATAAGCATTTAGTTGCAAAATGCAATTCGAGTTCCGTATGTAGCAAGTGCGCCAGGAAACATCACACGCTATTACATTTTGAAAATAGCAACATAGCGGCGTCAAGTAAAGCGGACAAGGAATTCGCCCCTACTAAGGTCAACGATTCTAGCGGTCGACCTGGTGATGTCGCTCTGTGCTCATTGGCAAATATGGGGGCACAACCTCCTTCAACCGTGTTACTGGGTACGGCACGTATTTTGGTTAGGGATTCGCGTGGAAACGAACAAAGCGTCCGTGCACTGCTGGACAGCGGAGCCCAAAATAGCTTTATAACGCGACAATGTTGTCAGCGCTTAGGCTTAGTAATAAATAGGTCACTTTCATGTCCTGTAATTAAAGGCATCGGAGGCACTAGTAAATTGACACAGGGATATATAAATTTAAAAATTTATTCTCGGATAGATCGTAATGTTAACTTTGATATAAATGCACTAGTAGTAGATAGGGTCACTGAACGGTTGCCAACCGTTTCGGTTGACACCTCGGCAATGATTGAATTTAAGAATTTGACTCTGGCGGACGACACTTACGCCGTTCCTGGAAACATAGACATGCTCATTGGAGCATCGCTTTTCCCTTATCTTTTGTTAAACAATAAGGTCAGGGGCAACTCTTCGCATACCGCGCCTTACGCGCTGGAAACCGTATTGGGCTATGTGATCCTTGGCTCCGCCCACATCATAGATAGTATTTCGGCAACCTCTTATTGTGGTATGGCTGTCGAACCGCTCGAGTCGTTAGTCCGCAAATTTTGGGAGATGGAGGAGGTGAACGTCCCACCCATAGCTAGCTCAGATGACAGGTTATGCGAGGAAATTTACGTCCGCACAACCATTCGTGATCGCGACGGTAGATATAGTGTAGCGCTACCCTTTAAAGGAGATGTTTTATCTCTCGGCGATTCGCGTCAAATGGCGGAAAAACGTTTCTACAGCTTGGAGCGTAGGATGCTCGCTTCACCCCAGTTAAAGGAAGCTTACGACGGCGTCATTAACGAATACATAAGAGAAGGTTACATATCACTTGTAGCTTCGAAATTAGATAATTACGAAGACACACCGTCGTATTTCATACCACACCACGGAGTCATTAGAGAGGACAAACTTACATCTAAGTTACGTGTAGTGCTCGACGCTAGTGCTAAAACTAGCATTTCATGCGTTACGCACGGTGAGACAGCTCGCTCACGATGAAGGTTCCTCTTATCCTAAAGCTAAGAGGGCAATTGAGAGCGGATTATATATGGATGATTTTGTGTACTCGGTCGATAGCGTGGAGGAGGCAACCCTAACCACCGCCGAGGTTATAAGGCTCATGAAATCGGGTCAATTCGATCTTGTGAAGTGGACTAGTAATTCGCGTCCGGTTTTGGATACAATCCCACTATCACACCGTCTTTCGGCGATAAAGGAATTCGACGATTCCGATACACACAAGGTGCTCGGTCTATGTTGGTCACCAGAGTCCGACGTGTTTAGCCTTAAGGTAAATCCGCCCGTAGAGAAATGCACAAAGCGCACAATACTGTCATGCGTTGCTAGATTATGGGACGTCATGGGTTTCGTAGCTCCAGTGGTATTATACGCTAAGCTTTTAATTAAACAACTTTGGTTATTGGAATGCGACTGGGATGACTCGCCGCCTGACAGCATTGTTCGGTTGTGGCAGCGCTTTAGAGAGGAACTTCCTTTATTAAGAGAAATTAAAATACCGCGTCATATCAACGTAGATAGAAGCAGCACCATAACAGTCGTTGGGTTTGCAGACGCCAGCGAGAAGGCTTACGGGGGCGTTGTATATTTCCACGTCCAGAATAATGGTAGAAATTCGATTAGCCTCATTAGTTCTAAGTCGAGAGTCTCCCCCCGTATGGTTGTCTCTCTGGCGCGCTTAGAGCTTTGCGCAATATTAGTACTCACCAAGCTTATTACCGCAGTTATCAGCGCATGTAGGGATAGAGTTCACATAGAAAGGATATTGGCCTTTTCCGACTCCACCGTCGCCTTATGCTGGGTTCATTCTTCACCCCACCGTTGGGATACGTTTGTTGCGAACCGAGTAGCCAAGATACAAGACGAGTTAGAAACGCGGAACTTTTATCACGTGTCCGGTACGGAAAACCCGCCGATTGTCTATCCCGTGGACTCACCCCGATGCAAATAATGGACCACCCGCTTTGGTTCCACGGACCTGCTTGGGTTCACTTGGATCCCTCGCAATGGCCAATAACCGATTTCGAACCTTCGTCAGTGTCACAACCGCCGGAAGAAAAGAGACACGCTCTAGTGGCGAACGTTTCGAGCGAGGTTTCTCCAATCATTGCTTTGGCGAACCGCTTGTCCTCTTGGTCGAAATTATTGCGTAGCGTAATTTACGTTTGTCGATTCGCGAAGCTGTTACCGCGACGTTCGTATGTCTTAGCATCCGATTACAACTATGCCGAGTCGCTAGTATTACGTGAACTTCAACGTGCGCACTTCTCTGAAGAAATTAGAAGATTACAATCGAATAGAGCTTGTAGTCGCGCCTTTCAACGCCTTAAGCCATTTTTACAGGATGGGATTGTAAGGGTAGGTGGACGCTTGTCCAACTCGCAATTGAGTTTCGACCAACGGCACCCTATTGTTTTACCGCGGAAAGACCATATCATGAACTTATTAGTCGATTACCATCATAAATTGAACTCGCACGCTGGCCCCGACTTGTTGATGTCGATTTTGCGTCAGAATTATT